>JAIUPT010000033.1:0-1200000 GCA_022315425.1 Pseudevernia furfuracea
TACCCGTTCTCTTCTCCCAGCCTCTGCGCTCGCCTCTCTCCTCGCCCTCGCTCGCGGCCAGCTCGGGAGCAAAGAAAGAACCGGCCTCTCCTTCCTCTCTCTCCCTTCTCCGCGTCTGCGCTCCTCGCGTCTCTCCCATCTTCGCCCCTTCCGCCCCTCTCTAACGCTCCCCGCCTCTCTCTCTACGGACTGCCTTTCTCTGCCCTCACGCTCACGCGACTGCTACTAAAAGCGTCGATGGTCTTTTCGCGGCCCCCCCCCCCCTCTTCTCCCTTGCCCCTCTTCTTCGCTCCTCTTCTTCTCCGCTCCCTCTCTTCCCCTTCTCCTCTTCCTTCTCCGCTTTGCTTCCCCCTTCCCCCCCCCCATCTCCTGTTCGCCTCCACAATTAAAACCCTAACCCTAACCCTAACCCTAACCCTAACCCTAACCCTAACCCTAACCCTAACCCTAACCCTAACCCTAACCCTAACCCTAACCCTAACCCTAACCCTAACCCTAACCCTAACCCTAACCCTAATACTTTTATTCTTCTTCTTATTCTTATTTTTACTCTTATTCTTATATTTTTATTCTTATTCTTCTTTTTATCTAATAATACTTATATAATTTTTACTTCTTATTTACTTCTTCTTTTATTTTTTATTTTATTTTATATATTTTAATAACTTTATAATATCTTAAATAAAATTTTAATTAATTATATAAATATAACTATTTATTTATACTTTAATTAATATCTTTATAATACATATTATATAATTCTATTTTTAATTCTTATTAACTCTTTTCTCTTTTATACTTTTTCTTTTTCTCTTAACTAATTATTTAATTTATATTTTTAACTTTTAACTCTTATCTCTTTTATATTTTCTCTTATTCTTATAATAACTTTTATTTCTCTTATTCTCTCTCTTACTTTTATTCTTATAATAACTTTTACTTCTTCTTTTATTTATTAATACTTATATATTTTAATAACTTTACTTCTTTTACTCTTATTTTTATTCTTCTTCTTCTTTTTATTCTTCTTTTCTTATTTTTACTCTTATTCTTCTCTTTATTTAATAATACTTATATAATTTTAAATATATATACTTCTTACTTACTTCTTCTTTTACTCTCTTATTTACTTTATATATTTTAATAACTTTATAACATCTTAAATAAAAACTTTATTAATTACATAAACACTAATACTTATTTACACTCTTAACATCTTTATATTATATATTATATAACTCTTTTTATACTTTATTAATTTATACTCTTTTTATACTTTATTAACTCATATAACTCTATTTTTTCTTTTTTAACTAACTACTTATTTAAACTTAATTAACTATTTAAACTTTTAATCTTTAAAATATATATAATTATATTTTAATTTTAATTACTCTTATTACTATTTACTATTTAATATATACTATTATAAACTCAACTTTAAATATAACTCTTTTTATTAATAAACTTTTAACTTTATTAAAATATAATATATTTAATTTATAAACAACTTTTATCTTCTTTTATACTTAAACTATTATTATTATTATTATATATATTCTAAACTTATAATTATTAATATTTCTTTTTAATTAATAATAAAAGTAATTAATACACACGTAGTTATGACTATATGTAGTCGAACTATATATAGTTAAACTATATTATATTAACTGAGTGAAATATTTAAAATAATATTATTAATTCTTTATATATTTTAAATCTATAACTATTAATATTACTTTTTAATTAATAATTAATTAATAATATACGTAGTTAGAACTAGTTCTTTATGAATTATAACTTATATAGTCGAACTATATATAGTTGAATTATATTATATTAATTAAATAAGATATTTAAACTAATATTTTTTAATTCTTTATATATTCTAAACTTATAAATATTTAAATAACTTTTTAATTAATAGTAATTAATACTTCACGTAGTTATAACTAGTTATAACTAGTTTTAACTTATTATAAGTAATTATAACTTATATTATAAGTATTATTAATTAAACGATAATTAAAATAATAAGATTAAGAGTATTATTAATTAAAATAATAGTATTAAGAATATTACTAATTAAAATAATAACTAAAATAATATTATAAAGATCACGATTAACTAGAATAATACTACTAAGATTAATTTATTATTATTATTATTATTATTTTTACTATTGTTATTATTATTATTATTATTACTATTACTATTACTATTATCATTATTATTATTATTGTTATTATTACTGTTATCGTTACTGTTACTGTTACTGTTACTGTCACTGCTGAGATCAATGCTGAGATTAGTGCTGAGAATATTGCTGAGAATACTGTCTGTTGAGAATATCGCTGAGAATACTATCTGCTGAGAATACTGCTGAGAATACCGCTGAGATCAATATCGCTGAGAATACCGCTGAGATCAATATCGCTGAGACCATCGCTGAGAATACCGCTCAGATCAATACCGCTGAGAATACCGCTGAGAATACCGCTGAGATCACTGCTGAGAATACCGCTGAGATCAATACCGCTGAGATCACTACTGAGAATACCGCTGAGAATACTACACCGCTGAGATCAATACCGCTGAGACCACTGCTGAGAATACCGCTGAGAATACTACCTGCTGAGACCACTGCTGAGACCAATACCGCTGAGATCAATGCTGAGAATATCGCTGAGAATACTACCTGCTGAGACCACTGCTGAGATCAATATCGCTGAGATCAATGCTGAGACCAATACTGAGACCACTGCTGAGATCACTGCTATTGAGTGTCGCATTGATTGTCGCATTGAGTGTCGCATTGAGTGTCGCAATTTTCAGCATCACTATTTTAGTTATTATTTCAGTCTATAATACTCTCAGCATCACTATTCTATTCAATAATGCTCTCAGCGACGAAGACTGTATGCAAATCTTTATAATGAACGTCGCTGACGGTCATTGTCAAGGTAGACTTTGCATTATAAAATCTATCGCTAGCGATCGATTCGAAAAACGTTGTTTCATCAATGGAAAATTTATTCGAATAAGTTTTGCAGTGCAAAGTTCGAGAATACTAGAGTTAGAACTTGATTTTAAATATAACTCTTTATATTATTATTTAACTTATTCTTTTAATTAATAAACTTTTAAATATTAATATTACTTTTTAATTAATAAGTAATTAGTACTACACGTAGTTATAACTAGTTAAAACTATATATAATCGCATTATATATAGTCGAACTCTATTATATTAACTAAATAAGATATCTAAACTAATATTATTAATTCTTTAACTCTTATTATTATTATTGTTATTATTACTATTACTATTACTATCACTGTTATTATCACTGCTGAGATTAGTGCTGAGATTAGTGCTGAGATTAGTGCTGAGATCACTACTGAGAATATCGCTGAGAATACTGTTAAGAATATCGCTAAGATCAATACCGCTGAGAATACTGCTGAGAATATCGCTGAGATCAATATCGCTGAGATCACTGCTGAGAATATCGCTGAGAATAATATCTGCTGAGATGATTGCTGAGAATACCGCTGAGAATACTACCTGCTGAGACCACTACTGAGACCAATACCGCTGAGATCAATGCTGAGAATATCGCTGAGAATACTGCCTGCTGAGACCACCGCTGAGAATACCGCTGAGACCAATACCGCTGAGAATACTACTGAGAATACCGCTGAGATTACTGTTATGAAGTGTCGCATTGAGTGTCGCATTGAGTGTCGCAATTTTCAACATCATTATTTCAGTCTATAATACTCTCAGTATCATTATTTTAATCAATAATGCTCTCAGCGACGAAGACTGCATATAAATCTTTATAATAAACGTCGCTAACGATTATTGCCCTAAGAGGCTTTACACTGCAAAATCTATCGTTAGCGATCAATTCGAAAAACGTTGTTTCATCAATGAAAAATTTATTCGAATAAGTTTTGCAGTGCAAAGTCCGAGAGTTCTAGAGTTAGTTTAGTCTACATGTATTGTTCAATCGACGATCTCAAAGTAGGTGTTTGAATGCTTAGATGTAAGAAGTTCTAAATAGAATTCAGACTTAGCCTTATCGAGGGCTTGACGCTTCGTCACACGCTTTTCTCATCAAATAATCGTGTCGATTAAAAATATTCTAAAGTCTTTTCAGACTATATAAAGAGGTGACGATAACTTCGATTATGTCTTAAAACAGCTTAGCGACGAAGACTGCATATAAATCTTTAGGATAAACGTCGCTGACGATTATTATTCTGAGAGACTTTACACTACAAAATCTGCCGTTAGCGATCGATTCGAAAAACGTTATTTCATTAATAAAAAATTTATTCGAATAAGTTTTGCAGTGTAAAGTCGTCGAATTTTAGAGTTAGAATTAGTATCGATCGAGATAATATAATCTCTAACGATTTATATAAACTTATAAAATAATAATATATTTAATATATCGTCTTTTTATAAAATTATTTAATAGTTTAATTTCTTTAAAACGTCTAGCGTGAAAACTATTTTAATGTTTATATTTAAGAAAAAATAGATGTCGTTATTATAAATAAGATTAATAATATAAATATTATATAAAAGACGAGATTAATATTAATAAAAAATATATAATTTTTTTTATATATTTATTAAAATTATATTACGTAATAAGTTAAAATAGAATAAAATTTAAGATATCTTATCTCGTCTCGATATTAAGATAAGTTTTAATTAAGATAAGACGAAATAAGACGATTTATTCTTAACGAGATAACGAAGTTATCTCGATATCTCGATAGTTTTTAAATATCTCTAAGCGACTCTGTTAAAATTTTAATATTACGTATTAAAATAAAATAAAATAAAGTATAAAGTATAATAATTTAATTAAAATTAAAATACGACGTATAATTACTTAAAAAGATAATTAGAAAGATACGTAAGATAATATTTAAAGAGTTATTATAAAAGTAACAATCTCGAGCTAATCTAATTTATAAACTTTATAAGATATCGAAATAATTTTAAATAAATCGACGCTAAGACGAAGTAAGATAAGATATTTAAAAAATTCGAAAACTCGCTTTAATATCTTATTTGAACTCGACTTAATATAAAATCTCGTCGAGACGTCTTATTTTATTACGTAGCGTAGTTAAAATAATAAATTCGATTATTTAACGATTATTTATAATCTCTTATACTTTTTATAAGACTTAATTCGAGTAAGCTTTAATTATAAAATAAGTATTACTTTCTTAATAGTCTTATCGCGTTAAATAAATAATTTTAAACTCGTGTCTACTCAAGCTACGGAGAGTAATTACGGGCTACTACTTAGACTGTATTACAAGAGAAACCTTTCTCCGACTAGTCGAAACAGGGTAAAAACTCTCGCTATTCTTTCTTATCGCATCTTCTTGTCGCATAGTCTTCCTACCACACTGCGTTCCCTAGCCTGTTCGTACGAATTCGTGTGCCTTCTTGGAGTACTTGTTGCTGCTCCTATTATTGCCTGCCATATAGCTGCTCCTTAGTCAGCGAGAACTGTCCTAGAAGGCCAATCGAGATCAGCCATCGCGCTGCGGCCTTTGCCCCTCGCGGGATTGTCAGCATCTCTCTCAAATCAGCTGTCCCAGCCTTCTCCAGAAGAGTTTGTCTCTCGCTCTCCAGCCTTGAGCAGAATAGGAGAACGTGTCTAATATTCTATTTTCTCCAGCCACACTCGCATGCGAAAGAGAGTATCTCAGGGACTCTGCACATATACAGGAAGTGTGCTAGGTCAATCTTCTCTGTTCGTAGCTGGGTTAGAGCGGAGCTCTCTGCTTTTGCTAGGCCTTCATGGAGAGATCTCCTATTTGATCATAGATCTCCCCTTTGTGCGAGGCTGCGTCGTTCTTCTGGGATCCCAGCCTGATACTGAGCCCACACTGCTTCCCAGGCTGCTTTCTGCCAGTCTCCAACAAGGCCTCTAGCCCTTCTTGACATCCTTTCTCCGTCAGGTGTCTGCAGGGAGTCCCAATTTTCGAGTCGGAGCGTCCTTAGGGCCCACTCTTCTTTATCTTCTGCTGAGATCTGGAGAATGCTTTAATTATAAAATAAGTATTACTTTCTTAATAGTCTTATCGCGTTAAATAAATAATTTTAAAAAGAGCTTCGAGTTGAAATTTAATAAATATCGCGATTAATAAAATTCTTATTAATTAAACTCGTTATCGTATATAAAAAAAGATATTAATATCGATTACTTAATAATAACGTAATAGCTTTATATCAAGAGAAATATAACTATAAGTTATATATTCACATGTGATAAAAAAGATTGATATTATTCTATATGCCCTGCGGGCAGATATGTGCGGCGCCAAGTCGCGCTAGCCTAATTGGGCTAAGTCCTCTGAGAAGACCTTGACGTATCGTGACACTTTACGAAATCTATTATATTTAAGAGAGACTTATTAATTTCGCTATTGTTTAATCTATATTCTTCGATTAATAAATTATTAATAAATTATTTTAATATTACTTCTATATATAAAAATACTAAAATATACATCTTTATTAATATTATAAATTTTCTTTAAGATTAACGAATTAATTTATCGATTTCTTTATTTAATATAGAACTAACTTAATTAATATTAATAAATCTTAATCAAGCTAATTTTCTTAATAGAGTAATTATTATATATTTAATAAAAAAAGTTCTTAATTCGATTAATTATTAATCTTTTAAGTATATAATAAAGATTCATATCGATACTATCGTAATATCTAGAGATTAAAAATTGATAACGTAAGTAAAACGACTATAAAATTTATACTAAAGATGACTCACTCCCTTCATAAATCTTCGAGACGATCAATGTGTGAATTGATAACATCGACGTAGAGAGTCGTTGATCGATGGCTTTTATCGATCTTCTCGTATCGTGCGTTATAGTATTCTCGAGCTGACAGCTGGCTTCTCGTGGAGGGGGAGGTGTGAGACGAGTTTGTCTTCTGCCGTTGAGCGTAGCTGAAGGGTCCCAGTGTGTACACCTGACCCCTTTCTCTCTCTCTTTTCTCGCCTTTTCCCTCCTCATCTCTGCACTGCCTGATCATGCATCGAGAATTCAATGAGCGACCCTTGATGAAGTGATGAAGATGATCAAGAAGATGACGCAGAAACGTCTTGATTCGATACGATGAACTAGCGCGTAAGCCTGCATGTAGCCGTAGAGAGAGTGAAAGGGGGCGTGAGAGAGCGCATCAACCGTTCAGGCAGCGTGGCGTGGGCAAGGGCCCTGATGCAAAAGGCGCTTAAAACAGCGTCCAAGTATGCCGAAAACGTACCGCTCCAGTTGCTCCTAAAATTCCTGGGAAATGTGAGTCAATGTCTTTCATAATGACGAGTGGAATGGGCTTCATACCGCATCGCTTTTTCGAAGACGTGTAATTGTCTTTGTAAGACATTGCTGTGTCTCTGTGCGGTCCTGAATATTGAATACCGACTCGGAGATTTTTGGTTGAGGGAAACTGGAACTTTCAAGTGCCGACTCGGGAGTGCTGATCACCCTGGTGGGGTGCTACATCACCCCTGTCGCCCGGCCTGCACCTAAAAGCGGCATTCTCGGGTTACCTGTATTCTCTTGTTCAGCTACGCGTGAGACACTTGCTCACTCCTACTGAAATATCGATTGAGCTTTGATTTGCTTCGCTGCATTTCACCTTACTGGCTATGGCCAATGCTGGCTTGTGAACTCTTGTCGGCAGCAAATTTCAGATCCAAACATAATCTCAAAGAGGAAGGCCGCAGTCAAAGTGGCCGCTACCTGGGACTGAGAATATGTCGTCATCAAAAGCATTGACTGGCACTTGGGCAATCTCCCAAACTGCAACGGATACCCTCAGTATATCCAAAGAGGTCGTCATAGCAGCTACTAGCGACAACATCCAGGTGATTGCTCTTCTTGCTTGCGAAGGTTTTGGCGCTACACTCCCAATATGTGCAGAAAGCTGTGCCAAAGCACATCAATTATGCTCACGAGCCCATGAGTCAACTTTTGTTTCTTTCCTCAAGGCCCAAATTGGATTTCGCAAAGGAGATAGTGGCTGGCAGCTATCACAGAGTGACGCTGGCCTTCGTTTTCTGGCTTTAGCTGCATGCTTGCTTACCATTGACGGGTGGAGGGCTGCGGAATTGCTACGAAAGCTTATTACTGCGACTGCTGCAGACAAAAGGCTGATACCAACCTCCCAACAACTAAAGCAGCTTCTGGCAGCCCTAGACTACCGCCTGGCTTGTTCCGGCTTCGCCGACAACATCGTAGGCTGGAAGATATGGCTAGGAAACACAGGCTATTCTGATTGCGTGACAATCAGTCCACCCTCAAGTGACACCTTGAGTCGACTCATTACGGCATTGTCAGATTTGGAGCGTCTCGGCGAAACCCAATCAGTGCATGTCGAGACAGCTGGCGATGTCGGGGCTTGGATCATTGCATTCATTAAATGGTGTCTAGGCGAACCACCCAAGGTGATCTTGCCGACAAGTAGCAACTTCATTGTCGAATCAAGTAGTCGTGTCTATCTTCATCTACAGCAGGGGCAGGATAAGGACATTAAGATATGGACACAAGATGTCGTTGGCTCCATTAATGACCTCTGGACCGGTGGTTCCATAAAAGTCGGGACTGAGGATTTCAATGGCATGGTTCACTTGCCCCAACTTGCGAATCGACTGATGATGTTCTTTGGTCCTGTGACATGGCTACAACATAGAGCCGGTCGTGAAGCTATATCTTTTGGTTGCCGTCCAGTCCTTGAGCGCTTCAGGCGCTGTAGTATCCAAAATGGATGCGAAATGCCAAATATATCTATATCACAAGGCGATATATTTCCAGACGAAGAGGTCATAGCCCATACCTTAGCAGGATTCCTTAAACAGGACCCGGAGTTCAAGCTGAGGACGTTACCCAAGAATACGTTAGTTGAAGATTTACCATCTGTGGTAGCTGTCAAAGCCCAGCTTGCAGCTACTTGTCATTGTGTTAACTGTTTGAACGACTCGAAATATCCCAAGGAATTATGCAGCTTTGACCAATTTCTTCGCAGAGTAAGCAAATGCATAGCCACTGTCCTTTTAGCCTCCTTGTTGGTTTCGAATACTCCTGAAGGTGTCTTTTTGCACTTGCCCGTGGTGAAGCAGAATGCTTTAGACAAATTCACTTGTACGGTTTGCAATTGCCTCAGGAATTCGGGCGAACAGTCATGCAGCAGTGAAACAATTGTTGGTGAGGTCCTGAAGCTCGTCGGCCGCAATGATGATCGTCCAGTGGCTACCAAAGATTGGATCATGTCTGTCCATCAAGGCCAGACTATCTATCCTCAAATCCTAAGCAGCTTGACGTTGCAAAAGACTGGTCTATTTAATGTGGTTTGCGTTCCGGGCTCAATCATATACAGTGGGGAGAATTATAGCCTGGTCGAGGTTTCCGAAAGCATAACCGTCCGTTGCGACGGCCTGCGCTATGATGAGCTTTCGGAAGAGAGCGACGATGACAATGACGATGTCGATGACTATGCGATCTTGCCGGAAGACCAAATCACGCAGACCGCTCACGACGAGTATAAAGACGAAAAAATAGTGTGGCAAGTCACCGCAAGGGATGGAAGATTATCCTTATCAATCAGCTCTCCAAATCAACACTATTTTAGTGATAGGGACCGAAATCCGATGAACGCTATCTGGGCGGCGTCCGAGTCGTTCTTTGTCACTTGCGCACACGATCGGAATGTTCCCTTGCCCAAGTATAACCCTTGGCTTGTTGCTACGTTGCCTTTGAAACCAAGCCTTGATCGAGGATCGCAAAAATGCGGCCTCGTACACTCCGATCAGAATGAACCCATACGATTTTTTACCCTTTGTGCGGGCATAGCTTGCATTATCCGTGATGATGCCTGTCTCGCATGCTGCGTTGACGCATGTCAGAGCTTGAATCTAAGATTCATTCTTTGCTAGGCTATTGCATCTATCTGAGTAGTTCGCTAAAGCGGCCAGGGCCGCGCGAGTAGGGGTATATTTCGTATGTCTTGTTACTGCGAAGATTTAAAGATCTGCCATCACTACGAGTAGTCTGGTCGTCGAGGGAACAATGAGATAAATACCTGCATTTGGTATTAAGTAGTCCCAGCGAGGTATGACAGAGTGACTACTCTGAATTGTCCGTCCAAACCTCAGCCTGCCCGTAGTCAAAGCAGCACATCACCTCCTGAACCGTTGCATCCACCCATCACCCTTACTCGTTCTTCACCCACATCTTCTCCATCAACATCCCCCACCTGCCCTCTCCCTTGCCCGCCAATCTCACACAGCTCAAGTCCTCGACCACCCAGTCCGCCCCCGCATCCCTCAACGCCTCCACGCCATGCGTAGTCGCAAGACCCAACACCGCACACCCGGCCGCCTTGCCCGCCTTCACACCCCGGCGGGAGCATCCTCAACGACCAGTACCCGCTCCCGCTCCCCGACGCCAATCCGCTCGCGACCAAGGTTGTAGCAAGCGGGGTCTGGCTTACCGGCCGCGACATCTTCCGCCGCAACCGATGTCGGAGGCAGGGGGAGCGCCATGTGGGCAAGCCAGCTAGTCAGCAAGGCGTGCGTGCAGGAGGTGACGAGAGCCCATGGCGCGCTCGCTTTGCCGAAAGATTCTAGTAGAGGCCGGGCTCCTGGGGTCTCGCTCGCGGTTGAACCGTAGGATTCCGGAATTAGACTTTCGATGTGGCGGACGTCTGGCGCGTAGATTAGTACATTGTTGGCATGATCCGGGAGATTGGACTGACAGTCCCAATTCGCTTTGGAGGGATCATACAGTCGCAGCGTGTCGATGGAGCGGCGGCCTCGCGAGCTGCGGAGAATGACGTCGTGATCCACCCCCAATTCGGCACCGATCCTGTACGACGATGTAAGTTTTGGCTGGTGAAGAAGGAAATGAGCTATTAATTCGGGAACGGGGTGGGGTGAGAGGCTGCCCACTGACTTTTGCCAATGCCTCGTGATGGCGTCTCATGCACCAGCCGAAACATTCATATTAGGAGGAGGATTGAGAGAAGATGGTGGGACCATTAGAAGTCTCCCGTCCATTTCCAGCTGTAACCCATCCGTACTGAAGGAGAGGTTTCCACTGTACTGATGTTCGATTTGCTGTGTTGAAATCTTTGCTTTAACGTCCCACAGTCTGACGGTGTTGTCCGCGGATGCAGAATATGCAATCCTCGAACGGAACAGAAGCGCCCGTAATGACTGAAGCGCCGTTTGTGAAACGATGTGTCGCTTATGGAATCGTCTGCTCAGCGTCAATGAAACAGTGTGCTTTTTAAAGACTGCTAGAGTAGATCGATACAACATGCTGTATCATTAAGTCTTAAACCATGTCTACGATGACTGACTCGTCCATTCCCAGTATCGACACTCCTTCGACGGCAGCTCAAGCATCCCGCGGCGTAACATTACAATCACTGACTTCCTTCACAATTACGTCAGCAGCAATCTTCGTCGTCGAAGTTGTTATTTTTCTACTGCTTCGACGTAGGCTTACCGTGTTATAGTAGACACCCCCATCCACGCTTTACGACCTACGTTGAAAGATACATCTAGTCATCCGCGTGCGCTTTCGTCTCAAGACGACCGTTCGGGCCTGTTCTCTTGAATCAAGTTAGTACTATTGATCAAAGACTCCTACGTCTTGCAGAGTGCGGGGCTGGATGCTTTCTTTTTTCAATCCTCAACTATGACAGTCACAGCTTCCAATGGTGACTCCGTAACTATACCTCAAACTCCGGCAAACGTCAAACAAGTTAACGACCTTGTACGAGAGATTAAGGCTGGAAATCTTGATCCCACACTACCAGATAAGCTGGGAAAAGCATGTAGTTCAGCCCTGGCCCACAACAACATGCTCAGAATCAATAATGAAGATCTCATTAAGGCAGATCAGCGAAAAAAGGACAAGGCCTCTCGTGGGCAAGCACACTATGGTGAAGCACAAGTCATGAATCTTGAGACTGTACAGAAAAGAAATGAAGCTTTTGCTACTAAACAGCTTGACAAGGAATTCAAAATCATGTGCCGTCTAGGGTCTGATATTTTTCAGGACTCAAAGAGGGGCAGAAGTCCAGTCAAGAAAAAGACTACCATACCTCTCACACCAGGACCTTCCACACCAGGCCCACTAATACCTGTCTGGCTGGCTCCACCCCAGATCTTACCATCGGCCTCACCAGAGCGACCTCGAGATGGAAAGACTTCACAGCGAGGTGGAAAGACCTCACAACAAGCCGTCCCACGAGAGGCCCCACCACAACAACAACAGCGGTGTGGAAAGACCTCACAACAGGTCTCAAAGCGGGGTGGAAGAAGAGTTGAAAGAGGTAATGGAAGAGGTAGTGAAAGAGGTAGTGAAAGAGGTAATGCGATCGTGATACAGGAAGTGGTAGAAGAGGCCCCCAAAGAGGTCCGCAAATCACGTGTTGAGAGGACATTGAAACCAAAAACACGATAATATGAATACAGGAGACATTCTTCTAGCTAGCTATAAAATATTACTACCATTCAACATGATTGCGCCGCATTGCCATACAATTTTTGTGGGATCTGGGCTTTTTGGGGTTGGCGAGCCCTAGCCCTAAGTGTGCATTTCCCAGGGCTGTGCATTTCCGGGTGAAAGCGAGTAACCGGTGGGCCGTGCCGCCAAACAAGGCAGAAACGCGCAACATCAGCCTTGCGGGCTGTGAGGTTTGTCTTGCATTCTCTGTCGCGTCTTCTCCAGGCGATCAACGTTAGCATCGTGCCAATCCTTCGTGTGTCCCTCCAACGGCGGAGCTCCTACCCTTGCACCATCTCTGTTCACCCAATTTAAAAGCTCGTTTACGTACTCGACCTCTCGATCTTTCAGCGAATGGAACATCTTGCCATTTCCCTTCTCCTGCAATTTCCGCTGATACTCTCTTCTCATTTCGTCGGTCCCCGGCAGCAAAGCATTTCCCGTTAGGACGGAGGCGACTGCCATGGCCTGAAACTCAAAAAGTGTGAAGGTGGCGGTGAAAAATGGAATTCCGATGAAAATGAGAGTTGGGTCCGGGATGTAGAAGATGTCTCTGTGTAGATTATGAACTTGTGTCCCGTCTGTAACAAGTACCCTGTCGTCTGCTTCGTGGATAGGGGTCTTGTCGCTGTGATACTGCCGCAGGAAGGGCAACGACATAAGATACCCTGTGCAGATGATGACACGATGGATGTCGGTAAGCACTCCACCGTTTTTGAGAACTACCCGCCCAGGTATTGGCGTAGACGGATCTTTAAGCTCTGTATCTTCTGTTGGGTAAATCTCAAAAGCGCTTATTTCCCCAGAGATCCGATTGGCACCAGGCGGGAGAAAGCTTGTAGGGAGGTCAAAAGCCCCGCCCCTGGAAATCTGGTATATCTTCTTTGCCTGGGTGCCTATCTCACGAGCAATGTCGGTTGACGAGACACCCGCGCCGACTAGGAGAATATTCTAGCAGCTCGCTTAGGTTAATGCGTTTCAATAGCAAGCCCAGCGGCTTGAAGACCATCAGGTACACTCACCTGGTCCTTGAAACTCCTCGGATGTCTGTAGCTCTTAGAATGCTGCACATGACTAGGCCATCGCTGCTTCCATGCAGCAATCCCGGATATATCTGGGATACGACAGGCATGCTAATGACCAGACGCAACCACGACGGCATCAAAAGTCTAAAGCCCTGTTAACTTGAGCTACTGCGCAGGAGATGAAACTTACCCAGTCACGTGCAGCCCTATGAAAATCGCTCTGATCTTTTATCAAGGTTGTAGTTTGCACTTTCCAGGCTTGTCCGTGTCCACGCTTACTTACCTTCTCAACACGAGTGTCATATATTGTTCTCGAATGGACTCCCGATTTGTGGGATGTGTCTTGGATGTACTCATTTAGCACTCGATGATTGACAAAGTCCGCTGTACCGTCTGGCCACGGATTGATTCTGAGTTTCATCAATCTAGTAGAAACGTTATTTGAGAGCCCTTCGTAACAAGGTCTGTTCGCTTCTCCTTTGATCAGCCCCACGGCTCGAAGTAGATACACGGGCGAGCGGCTGACCCTGGTGGAGCATGCTTTACGTGGTCGCTGGCGTCAAGATAGCATCCCTGGTGTTGTCCACCGTTTACCTTTCGCTCCTCACCGTGGTAGAAGTCCGCCTCCGAAGGTATGATTGAAGGATATGTCGGCTCTGGTGGAAGCCGCTCGTCGTAGAGCCTGGGCGGATCACTGTCAAATTTCAAACTTTACTGGTGTGGAGCTCCTTACCATACTCCTCCTGCCTCACTTGCTCTTTCGAAGACTGTGATCTCTATACCGCCTGCTTTGAGATGAGCTCCAGCAACGACGCCGCTGATACCTGCGCCTACTATACCCACCTTCATCGCCGGTTTAGAGTAGACAATTCATTCAGTAATGCACGCAATATTCAAGTGGTTTCCAATAGCTGCAGATAATCGACAATGCAAGATTCACGATGTGGTGTAATTTCATTGGCTGGAACGACGAACTCGCTTATGCATGTACGCAATCACGCAATCAAGCACGGAATCGGAACGGAAATGGCGGAAGATGAACGATTCGCTGACACTGTTCTGATTGTGATCTTTCCATTTTAAAATGGAGATGCTGCAGGCGTGGTCACGCTGAAGCTTTAGCGTCGGTGGATCAAAGATGACTTGTCCTCCGACACAGAGCCCCTAATCGTATTGATTTGTTGGAGAATCTGATGAACTAACATGACTTGGTCGTTAGCGCTAGTCGAAGGACTTCTCTCTAGTCTAGAATGTTTTCGGAAATTGGAATCTACGTTGATTGAACCGTTTGAACCATCGTTTATGTCACAAAGCCGAGTCTTTCTCACAG
The DNA here is from genome assembly GCA_022315425.1 of Pseudevernia furfuracea. NCBI lineage: Eukaryota > Fungi > Ascomycota > Lecanoromycetes > Lecanorales > Parmeliaceae > Pseudevernia > Pseudevernia furfuracea. The sequence continues at coordinate 14,941 of JAIUPT010000033.1, forward strand.
GGAGAGAGATATCTGCTGTTAGCTCCCCGTCGCTAGGGCAAAGCCGTGAACGAGCCTTCTCGAAGTAGATTAGACATATACAAAATCAAGCTTGATATGCTAGAGAAGCGTCTGATGGTGTAGCTATCTAAATGGCCAAGGCCAACTGATATGCGCGAGGTGATTTCACAGCTGATCGAGGTTAAAACTGACCTGGTTTCAGAGTGTACTAAACCAGCTATACACCTGTACTCGGTACTCTTCTGAATAGTAAAGGCCTAATTTTTAGCAGTAATTTGCACATGTTCAGATCCCCCGTCTTCACCGGACGACCTGGCGTTCTGCTCTTCGATATGTTGCTCTTGTGCCTGTGAGTACTGGTTCCGCCTAGAAGAGAAAACAAGGTCAGTCTTGTCACATTCAGCCCCCCCAAGTTCGAACCAACCTTTCATTTTGACGCTTGTGCAGCGTTTTCGTGATGAAGCCAGTTCCTATCAGTGATGCTGAAAGAGCAGTAATTGTGATGAAACCCTTCCGATACTGCGGTGCATCGACCTGCTGCCACACAAGCAGCGGAAGCCAAGCTTGGAGAACATAAGCCATTTCATTCATACTAGCCACGACAATAGCTCGCTCTTCGTTGTCATCTGCACAAATTTCATGGGCCCAACTAATTGAGCCGTTAGCGCTAGCACAAGAGTGCACGGTTAGAGAAGCTTCACATACGCCATGCAGAGACCAGATAAGCCAAAGCCAGCACCCATCAAAATGTAGCAAGTCCATCGCCAAGCCTCTGCGATGTCCCAGATTGCGAGAGATACATAGCAAATGATGTTGACAACCTAGCAGTTGTAATCAGCTATTGGCCTATGATCTGTATGGGAGATCTGACTGGGAAATATACCCCCCCAAACACAATCGGCGGCAGCCTATCTCCGTTCAGTATGGAATCTGAGATCCAAGCGTACAAGAGTGTCGTGATGATTTGGACGGCATATGTCGTCGTTGGATAATCATTTATTTGTGCAATGGAGTACTTTGGGTGCTTTGAATCCTTAAGAAATTGAGCAAACACAGGGGCTGCCCCTGCGCCGCCATTATTGAAAAATCTATGACTGTCAGGTGCTACAGCTTCGATGTCCTCTCTGTTCGGGAAGCAAAGAAAGGTCGGGCTTACATATAAAGTGCCGTAAGTGTATAGATATGCCAGGATGTCAGTATCTTCCATATCTTCGCCTTGGTGTACGGTGCTCGTGGCTTTCGGCCTTCAAGCTGCATTCTCCTGTTGGCAAATGCTCGATCCTAGAAGAAGGAGTTCAGACTCGATATCGGGCTTGTAATATCGAGAGGGTACACGTACATCTTTGCTTAAGTAGAACGCGCGAGAAGTCTCGGGTACATCTGGGATGAAGAAATACCCAGCCAAAGCAACTGGTAGAGAGATTATTCCATCGACGATGAACAGCCTTGTCTTGCGTCTCAGTCTCTATCAGAGGGAATAGAAATCGTGGGGACTACCAACCACTGCCAGCCAGCGAACCCCCCTCTACCTCCTAGGTGATAGACGGACGCCATCAAGTAGCCGGAACACATTGTCGCGATCGCGCTGCTAACGTGAAAGATACAAGACCGCTTCGCAAGCTCACCCTTTCTGTACCAGGAGCCGATGATATATTGCATTCCGGGGTAGAAGGAGCTTTCAGCCAGACCTAGTAGAGGGAGATTAGTCGGACGTTGAGATTGAAAAGGAAATAGAGAATGAATATGGACCGCTTACCGACAAAGAAACGGAGGGCGTAGACTTGACGGGCGTTGGTGCAACGGCACAAACAGAAGGTAAGCACGGTCCAGGTGACCTAATGGAGAGAGGTCAGTCATCCAAAAATCTAATTATGCCAAGGACGTACCTCCATTGAGGGTATCCAGATAGATGGACGAATGCGAGTCAAAATGATGTTACTAGGTATCTGCCCGATAACATAGCCTGCGGTCCAACAAGATTGCATGTAGTTTAATTCGTCTCCATATAATCCTAGCTGCTCTTTTCTTTATGAACCAACGATATAAGCATGTATGTCAGGCCAGAGACGTTCATTACATTACTTACATTCCGGACACGAAAGCATTGTTGATATTTGCCTGGTCTAAATACTTAATGAAGTAGCCTACAGTTGTTAAGTTCCACGCAACGAAAAGCGGTGGGCGACGCACCCAAGGACGCAAATGTGAGTAATGCGAAGTCAAGCTTGAACAGAAATTTGCGTTCCTCCGGCGATTTATCAAGTGTATCCCACACATAGCTCTGCCATTTTCGTTGAACATTTTCTTGAATGATCACTTCTGCTTTGTCGGAAGGTTCTTGTTGGTGCTGATCTTCACTGAGATACATACTGCGGGAGGTGATGATAAAGATGAAAAAGGAGTAGCTGTTGGTAATAGATGGATTAAGGCGTCGTCTAACGAAAGAGACGCAGCAGACAAGATTAATCGGTTGTGTTCATTGCTTTTGTCTCAGGACAACCCGGAACAATTTGAAGGTCTAAGTGTACATGACGGAACTTGATTGCCAATTGCGTGCTGATCGACCGCGAACGCTTGCTTCACTTGATGCCAGGGCGTGGCCACCAGTGGAAGGGAATGAAGCAGGTAGAGAGAGAACATCCTCGTGGATGCGGATCTGACACGTCGCTAAGCCTAAAACGTCCGTATGGCTCTTAGAACGTTATCTGAACTCTGTACTCTGCGGTGAGAGTCGATAGGACACGAAGACGTGGTGCAGGAATCACAAGAACACGCGTCTCAAAGCCGATGGGATGAGGCTCGCGATTGGTAACTCGTGATGCCTTAAGATCCAGGATGGCGACAATGCGCATTCAGCAAGACTAGCAACAAAGAACGACGTGGGATTGGTAGCAATGCGGAATGTTCCCCCATGAGTAGGATGTCGTTGGCCGACGTCTTGCATAATCTAAACGTGATGGACGTGTATAAAGATGCAAAGCTTGCATTAGTGGACAATGAGCGGGGTAAATGGAATTGCGTGACAGCCGCATGCTGTGATGGTTGTCGGGTTGTTAGCTCAGACACAATACACCATCCGTATTGGTTTAACATAATTGCGTGATCTACCCCGCTTGACATGATTTACAATCAATGCGCAAAAGACCGAATCTGCGAGCAGTGGCAGCAGGTGTCACATAGGCAGGTTCTATCAAAGGAGAATATGAATGCGGACAATTGCCAATTGAATCCCCGAGCTTCCCAAAAAACTTGACGTAACAAAGATGGCCCCGACTGCAATTGACCCAGTAATACTGGATATCGTCCAGCCAAAGAAAGACACGCTCAACCTACCTGATGGATCCCGTAAGCGCCTCGAGAAGGCGGGAATAGATCTATCTAACGGTTATCCCTACCGTCCGGCAAAGCCTCTGTACCTACAAGATGTCCAGAAAATCCGTGATTATCACCGGGAACATATCGACCCTGGGGCTAGAGCTGATCCCTCAAAGCGTGCTCTATTGTCTGCGGCTAAGCAAGTCATCGACTTGACTGCACACATTGGGACTGAAATCGTAGGCCTACAGCTAAAAGACTTGACGGACCAACAGAAAGACGAGCTGGGCCTGCTGATTGCCGAAAGGAGTGTTGTCTTCTTCCGGGACCAGGATATCTCGCCGCAGCAGCAAAAATCTCTAGGAGAATGGTATGGAGAGGTTGAAGTGCATGTGAGCCTTGCCACTCTCTGTTTTCAATACTTCAAATTGACTGTTTCCAGCCTCAAGTACCTCAGGTCCCAGGTGTCGCGGGCGTAACCGTCATCTGGCCAGAGCTCCAAGCAACAGAAGCCAAGGCCAACTTCCGCAACCCCGGGGGGGCGTCCCGCTGGCATTCGGACCTAGTACACGAACGTCAGCCTGCAGGGGTGACCCATCTCCACAATGATACCGTTCCGACCATTGGAGGGGATACCCTCTGGGCTAGTGGTTACTCGGCCTACGAAAAGCTTTCCCCCGACTTTCGCAAGATTATCGACGGCAAAAAAGCTGTCTACCGCTCTGCTCATGCCTACCTTGACCGAGATGATCCCACAGCTGGCCCCAAGTACATGGAGCGTGTGCACCCCCTTGTGAGAGTCCATCCTGCGACCGGGTGGAAAGCGCTTTGGGTAAATCGAGCGATGACTGTCAGGATTGTGGGCTTGGACAAAGCGGAGAGCGATCTCCTCCTCCAGTATCTATACGATGTCTATGAGAAGAATGTCGACATACAGGTTCGATTCAAGTGGACACCGCGTACAAGCGCACTCTGGGATAATAGGTAGATCCGGCCTTGAAGAAAGGACTTTCCTCGAGATTTGGGCCGTGCTAACCGTATCTGCAGAATTACTATCCACAACGCGAGCTGGGATTACGAAGGTAGCCAACCGAGACACGGCACAAGGGTCACGGCTCTAGCTGAAGCTCCTTACTTCCAATATGATGCACCAAGTAGACGAGAAGCATTGGGTCTTGTCGTTGATGAATAGCTTTCGTCTCAGGAGAATAGGGCAGTTGAGTTTCGATTCAGTCTTGAGGATGAACAGCTGGAAAATCAGAAGCTATTGGTGTGACCTGATGAGAGTGACTTTGAAGAACCAAAAATGGGCTTTTATATGAAATGTCCTCAAGCTCAAGCGCAGATTGATGTGAAGCATCTGCTTTCGCCAAAATGTAGCAAAGTATATTGGTGTCTTTCCGCGGCAAAGCCTGTAAGGGAGCCATCGACCGTTCAGTTCAAGACTTCCTGAAAGCAGACGGCCGTAAGGATCTCTATCAGCCAACTTGACATCGACATCAAGGAGCTCGGCCTCCCGATATGTAGCATCGTAGTTCTTGAGGCCAAAGTACAGGTCGAAGCTAAGGGTGATATTCTAGCCTCAATCCATCAGCTTCAGAAGGGTGCGCGATATGTGCTTGGTACTGATCCGCGACAACTAAAGTTTCACAGCAATTCGATGTGAAAATCTTTCACTCGGATCCCGGCTTTATAGGTCATCTTGCTCTGATAGCTGATTTCTCTAGTCAGGCGAGAAATCGCTGCAAATCGATCATCCTCGAAAGTCAAGTACCTTTTATAATACTCAATGAATATCTGATATCATCGATAAAGCACAAACAAGTACCATTTCATCTGCAGCTGCTTTCTGCTGGTCCTCAATGCTTTTGTCTCTGATTGCAAGGCAACCTGCCAAAGCTTCATTCTCCAGACTCTAAAAAAGCGCACCGCCAAATTCGGGCGAGGACAAAGCCTTATCAGAGTCCTTACCTCTGCCAGTAATGCCCCCTGAGCTTTGGACAGTAGTTCTCCAAAATTACGGCAACAGCATTGAGGGTTTCGTCCATCTTTGGACGCAATGCCGCCAGGTCTCAAAGCAATTCAAAGCTGATGTTGAGAACACATTCAGCAAACAACACCTGCTATCAATTACCATAGACTTCGAGCAAATTACCAAAAACTTCAGTTACCCTTTTGCTTTCACCCATAAGCCTCTTGAGACCAAATACATTGAGCTCTCTCAGGACCGCAAAACAGCACTTTTCGGTGTACATGGCGCGGAAAAGAAGGAAATCGTGGCCCAATGGAAAACCTCGTCGATGGGAACTCCATCATTCCGAGAAATTCACTTGTATGAGCTCAGCGGTGTTGTGTACCTTCCTCGCTTCGCATTGAGAGAAGCAGACAATGTGATCCTCAAGATCGATTGGAAGGAGCTGGTGGATAGCATACTTTGTAGAGGAAAGGCTGCAATCCACCATAATGGCTCGGAGAGTAAATACCCCAGCCCCAGCGAAACCGAATATATTGAACAAAGACCGTTGCACTAACTATGACTAGGCGGCGGGGCGGCGGGGCAGATACAAGTCAATCCTAATTTCGACGAAGCTGAGCAGTTGTGATACCACAATGTTGATCTGACTCCAGATTAATCCAGTGAGGCAAGAGATCTCTCGCAGGCGATTTACGGAGTCATATCCTAGAAAGTGGACTCATATAGGTCCATGTCGCTCATTACATTTTCGGTATTTTGTGATCTACAGGGGTATAGTTCAAATTTCATGGGTTTTGGCTACAGCTATGTGCAGGTAAGCTGTGAGACTAAATTCTGATGAGAGCTCGTCCTGCGCGCTCGACGCCCTATACCCGATACACTATTTGGCCCGGCTTGACAGGGGGTTAGTGGGCCTTAATCTCGCACTCGCGTATAGCATGTTGGTTGCATGCTATTTTTGGATTTGGTAGACGTGTCCTTTGCAGGGGACAGGTCTCATTTGGGAGCAGCATAAGTAGCTGCATTCCACCTGCGTTTGACTCTTCATTCGAATTGATCTCTTTCAGAGCAATAGCATTCTTTCGTCCCGCCCACCCACACCTGTTTTTACATGTATTCACGGCGTTTCTACATGTATATAGCTTCGTTTTTCACTCCAGGTCTATGCTTCTACAAGCATGGGAGTTTTTCTAGCGCTGGGGTACGAGAACACGCCTGCTCAGGCCTCTGTTGGCTCAGAATCCTGGCGTTGGACGGCCCAATCACATCTACGAGTTCTGTATAGCCTCATGTTGCCCAGTTGAGTCTTTGTCACGTGCGAATTAAGGACACTAACAGAGTTTCAATGCTCGATAACTTCAAATCTTATCGTAAGACGTTATAATCAAGATATGGAGACTCTAACGGAAGAACATATTCTATCAAGTGAACTATTAATCATTATAGACCTGAACGGAAATGTGCCTGACAAGCTTTCAAACATTAAAGTCAAGTTAGCTGACCGAATTTGTCCGATATCTTCGTCTACCTTTTGTAGGACTACCTTATCACTTCGAATAAAAAAATCAACAAAGTCTTGCGATATAAAGATCTACAAAACGCTACGGTGACTCTTAAACTCTACACGTTAGATCTTATTCTAGGCCAGAACCTTTTATTCTTATTACGTCTCTTTTGTTCGATCTTCTTCTTTTCCTAAAACGAATCGCGAAGAGAAACGCTAGAGATGTGGGTATGCTACAAGGGTGGTTACTGCCCAAGCAGAGAAGAATTCAATCCTCGCATTCATCATTATGTTACTAACTATTATACTATACATGCTGCCCCAACGTCGACAGAATATCTGACTTCGTGAGACCCCTTAGCCGTATCCACGGCCCGAGCCCTGGAATACCAACATGAGGCGTAACAAACTCGCTGAGCATAAGATTCGAAATTTTTAACTGAAACACCCAGAACCCCGACTCGTACACATCTATCCAAGGCGGTAAAGGAACATCGACTAGGCTTTCCTACCCCTTTCCCTAATCCAATCGAGGCTTCCCCTCTTGGCCTCACCGCCCCTGCTGCTGACCGACGCGCGGACGTTCGATGGCTTTTTTGTGGTGGCGGATGAGGAGTTCATGGTACCGTGTTGGTTGGTTTGGCTGTCGCGCTTGCCGGAGCGAGGGGAAGAGAGGTATTCGAAAATGAGAGCGTCGGACATTGTTACTTTTGGATCTGAGGTAAAGATGTCTGGTGGTTGGATGATTGATATCTTCAGGGAGGCTGTCTTGTATCTTTGGACTGGTGAAGATTGAGGTAGATGTAGAGGAGTGATACTGTGTGTTTAGACGGTGTAGAGAGTGTCTTGGTTGGATAAAGTCAGCCTGAAAGCAGAAGCCTTGCCCCTTTATATATGCTATCTTCGCGGCTATGCAATTTGAATCACACAAGCAAAATTTTCTCCAATGTCATTCATACTATGACGTTAAGTGAAAAGATGAAGTATCACAAGTTTGCTGATCACTCATGTGGCCGATTCTAGCCGATGTCAGCCGAGGATCGGATGATCTTTGCAGCCGATGGCCCGATGACTAATCATCGGATACGATCGGTACCATACCTTATTGAGGAAGGCAGTTTAAGATTTTCAAAGAGTAAGGGGCTACCACTGTAGATCTTGGAAAAATAAGTTCGGACGGCTCTCTATTTATATCTTTTGACCTATTCTCTTACCATCCATTGTATTCGTATAGTTAGACAAACATTCTGCGTCTTCACCAGCTCCCGCCACACTTACATCGTCTCCTGTGAGAGCCACGGAGTCCAAACCGCCTTTGATTAGGTAGGTCTCGTCATAGAGCGTTCTGCGGTTAAGAATACCCTCGGGTACAAAACAAATATCCTAGCGTCTGGTTACTGACGTTCCTGAATCTAGACCCAAGATAGGGAATAACCCCGAGGTGATCTTTTTGGAGAAGATTTTTGATTATGTCGGTAAGGAGCTGACAGTGGAGATAGACTGATACAGTGGATAGCAGAAGCGCCATTTACAAAGGACGACGTCGCAAGGTGTGAGGGACTCTACCGCAGTGTTTTAGAGCATACTTAACTTCGAAGTCGAAGTACATGTGGCTAAGTTTTTGACGCTTGAGTGTTTGACCTATTATGTTGTAGAGCAAATTGTCGCGATCTTTCGCCAGGTTTAAGAATTCTTTATGGAAGAGCTACTGTCATCTCGGTGAACGTCGCTTTACTGCGAAAAATGACAAATGTGATGCTCGCACTATAAGAAATGGATTTCATGTAGAGAACGAAAAGATTGTTTTCTCATTGGTTTAATCAGAAACTACAAAGCCCCAGGCCAAAACCTCGCCTCATTCGCCTTATCCTCCGCCCAATTCACATCATGCGCGAGAATGACCTCCACCTCCTCTGAGGCGTTACTCAGCCCCCGGATCCTCTCGAGCGTCTTTTCTGTCTCGCCGACATCACTGTGAATGCAACACACCTTACCATCCGCATTCTTCCACGTCGCAATACCAACTTCGCCTGTAAGGATCCTCCGGTCATGGCAAGCATCCCCGGCCAAATAGACCCACTTTTTCGGCCCAGTTCTTGCAAGTATGTTTGTGTGCCCTTGAAGATGGCCCGGAGCGTCAATGAGGTAGAGGCTACCATCTTGGAAAAAGTCGATGGCGTGCGGGAAATGAGCTAGCGTTTGCCATCGGGCTGACCGCAGATTCGCAGGCGATACCTCTTCTTTCCTTTCCGTCCCATTCGTGGTGCGATTCGTTGTGGCGGGCAAGTCAAGTTTTGCAGTACGAGGCAATTCCACCACCCGGCCTTCGGGCAGCAAATCCGCCTCAAAGTGCGCATGTCCACCTGATGACTGGTCCCCGCAGCCTTTCAACAACTGCAAACTCCCAGCTCCTACTATAAAGTTGCTTTTCGTAAAGAGCGAAGGCGTGCCGATATGATCCCAATGGACATGACTCAGTACGACCCAATCAACATCATCCGGTTTCAGACACCCTTGCGCCAGGGTCTGGACTGCATCATGGTCACTGCTTATTGGGTGCCTCGACTCGATATGTTTTCGAATTGGTGGGGGGTATGTGGAAAGCGGTTTGCGGAGTCCGAGGTCGAAGAGAACACGGGTGGGAGGCGGATTATTCTCTGTAACAGTGGAGGGAGAGGGATGTTGTATTAGGAATGATAAAGAGGGAACTGTGCAGCGGGCTGAGGGTGATGTAGGAGTGATGAATAGGTGGCTTGGAAGCGTCAAGATGCCGCTGTGGAGGGCGGAGATAGTGACATAGTTTTGCTGAGGGGCTGGAGCAGGAAGCAAACATGGTGAGGGCGACATTGTTGTCGCACACCTGAAAATGGAAGAGCTTAAGGGACAGCTTTGACCATGATTTGCGTTCGAACGACGTGTTCTCCATCTTGGGGACCATGTGAAAGTTTGGGGAAGCGGGGTACAGTACTTAAAAGTATGCGCTTTGTTTACTTAGCCGCACCGCTCATAAGTCCCACCTCCACCCCGAAAAAAATCCCGCGTCTCCGACGATCGCCATCAGAGTGTGATGTTATGTAGTTCTCAAGTATGGTGGGAGATAGAGATGTCAAAAAATGTCCCACGCCTCGATAAACACCCCTTTGCAAACAAAGATCAATTATCCGCAACGTACCTGTACACACTTCGACAGTCTTTGCCCGCACACCTATCATCCATACTCGCCGCCTCATAAGTCTCGATCAGGCCCTGACTCAACGGAAGCCTTGCGCCAACTCTCTCCCCCAAATCGATGGCCATGTGCAAAACACCCTTGCAAAGCTCGATCGAAAAGCCATTCTCAAAATCTCGTTCTGCTGAACTATTGGGGCTGATGCCCTTGACGGGGTTCTGCTCCATGCTATTGTATGATCGCCCAGTGCTAGAGTTGATGACGCCTGCCAGCACTTTAGGATCGAGGCCGTAGCGAATCCCAAGGTTCATTGCTTCCGCCGTCCCAAGCATACATATGCCCGATATGTAATTATTGATCTGTTTGGTCGCGAGTCCTGCACCCGCACCGCCACAGTGAAAGAACGTTTTCCCCATGGTCATCACGATGGGCTTTACTATTTCGAGGACGTCTGAAGAGCCGCCTGCCATGAACGTGAGGGTAGCTGCTTCTGCGCCGGTGGGGCCACCAGATACAGGGACATCAGCAAAGGAGCCAAGATCGGACTCTGATACGGCTTTGGCGACCTCCAAAGACGTTGGAACATCAATAGTACTGCACTCGATGAAGAGCTTTGGCTTTGGAGACCTTGAGATGGAGAGAAGGCCAGTCGAATGGTCGGTAAACACTTGTTTGACATGTTTCCCGGCCGGTAGCATAGTTATGATAATCTCCTTCGTGTCTGTGAGCAAGTGCTATTCTACCGATACATTTTCTCAGCTTACGCTCTGCTCGGAGAGCTCCTTGGGGGTATCGGCGACCCTGACCAGTCCCTTTGTCTCACTCACGAATTTCTCCAACACAGATTGTACGACCTCACAAACAACGAGAACAGAGTCAGGGGGAAGTTTTGATCGCAGGTTTTTGGCCATACGGTATCCCATGTTGCCAAGGCCTATTTACACTTCATTAGCCATGGAGATAAAATGCAAGGTATGAGACATACCGATGAAGCCATATGTGGCTGCCGGAAGTTCGCTGTGACCATTTGTGACGGTCATGGTGGACGATGATTTCTCTAGATAATTGAATCACAGAGTGCGAGTATTCGCATGGAAAGCTGTGAAAATGGCTGTCGTTACTGTTGCTTTGGCAGTTGCGGTTTTAGTTGACAAGGCGTTTTTGCGTGAGAGCAAATAGAAAGTTGACCCCAATTTGGAGAAAGTGGGGAAATTACTCTCCCCTCGCCGATCAAACTCAAACATGGCAATGTCGCAAGAATCCGCATATTCATGCACAATATAATAAAGAGCTCTCCTCGTAAATGCCTCACGGATATCATAGTTAGAAAGCAGATATCCTGACTGTAAGATTCTGTAGTCTAGGCATCCAAAGTGCTGCATCCAAAATCATTTCACTCCCACCATTCATCCATCCCAGCCTAGGGGTCAATCTCTAATCACCATGCAGTCCTCATCAGATCTCGAGACTCTCCATAAGCAGCTTTTCGATGCCGGCATTAAAACGCGCAGGGAGGTAGTTGGTGATGCATACGTCGACAAAGCGCTAGCAGGCGGTTCCAGTGAGTTCGCCAAGCCAATGCAGGACTTGGTGACGGAGATGTGCTGGGGTCATGTGTGGAATCGTCCAGGGCTCGATCGCAAGCAGCGCAGTCTTTTGAACATCGGCATGCTGTCTGCGCTGAATCGAGGGCCGGAGTTGGGGAATCACATCAGAGGGGCTATCAATAATGGACTGACACCTATCGAGATTCGAGAAGCGGTGCTGCAAGTGTCGGTTTACTGTGGTATGCCGGCGGGACTGGAAGGATTCAAGATTGCGGAGAGAGTCATCAGTGAGATGACTGCGGCTGGAGAGTACAAGCCGGAGAAGGGGAAGACCCAAGGTGTTTCTTAATTGTGGGAACAGGGAGTTAGCAGAGGTATACAAGTATGGGCCTTGACAGTCGGATGAATGCTTTGGAACGTGTATGGTGAGGATATGGTATAGATGAGCGCGGGGGATGGTAGAGTACAGTTGTGAGTTGTGGCATTGTTTGGCTTTGCGGCGGCCTTTGCCAAGGCGCTAGCAACATCAAGCGTGTTAGAACTTAGAAGAGGGGTAATCATGCCTCATGCCTCTCCAAAATACATTGCTTTCGTCTGTCAAGAAGATGAAGATGGCGAGATTCACACTGTCAATCTGCAGACCCCTCATCATCTCAGGCGAACCACATTAGCATAATGACTCCTAAACCATGAGCACAAACAAAGACAAGAATTTTGACTGCACACTTTGCCCTCGAAGCTTTGCTAGACTAGAGCATCTTCAGCGCCATCGAAGATCCCGTACGTACTTGAAAGATGGGCTTGGGCGGCTGAGCGACAATGGGCTTATTGGTCTTTCAGATACCAAAGAAAAGCCTTTTCAGTGCACATTGTGCCCTCATGCCTTCACTCGAAGGTGAGATACAAACTGCATACTGTGAAGCTGTATAATGCTAATGAGTCCGCAGCGACCTCCTTCTGCGACATAAGAGGTTGGCACACTCCGCCGCTAGTCCTACAAATGGCCCAACTCATTCGCCGCGTTCGAGATCTTCCACTTCTACCTTTCTTGGTCTGGGAGAAGGAGAGATGCCAACATCTCCATCCCGCTCAGATACCTATCAACAAATCGTGACCCGTGGAGCGAGCTACCCAAGTAGCTCCGTAAACACTTCATTAAATAGACAACAAATATTTTCTCCGTCTGCACAATTGCTGGACCAGGATGCCGTCATGCCGGACGTCGATGGAGTTGTCAGTTTGGATTGTGAGCAAAATTCCACGCTGCAGGACTCTCAGCCGTTTGCATCCCCCGGTCTCCAGTTTGAAGATGAGACCGCGGCCTCCCAAATGATGCCATTCGCAGATTTCGATGATTATCTAACGTTCCTTGAAAATTCTACTCTACCGACTCAAATGTTCTCGACCATTTTCCAATTTGAGCAACCTCTGCCCTCTTTTTCGCCAGATCCAATGATTTTGATGCCGGATATCCTTCCGTCGAGCTTCAGTTACAACCTTGAGGCAAACGTGCGGCTGGTAAGCACAGACCAGTCTGCATTTTCTCGCTTTGGTTCTCGACTTCCCTCATTACAGCCAGACGAGCAGCCAGAAGAGCAATTGAAGGAGCCGCCACAGTTGGCTCGTCCTTCCGAACAAAGCCGTACCTCTTTTTTGGAGGTCTCAACTCATTCACGGTCGACCTTGAGTAGCCGACTCGAGCGTTTTCGACACATTATCCCGGAGTCTTTCGTCCTACCGACTCGCCATGCTCTATCACGATACCTGGGCGGTTACGTGACCGGCTTCCATGAACATCTTCCTTTCCTCCATATACCCACCATATCGACTTCGAGCTCTTCCGTTGAGCTAATCCTTGCTATTGCAGCTGTAGGTGCGCAATATTGTAGAGAGCCTGAGAAAAGCGTGCAGATCTTTCACGCTGCCGAAGCAGTCGCCATGGAATCTATCCGTGAGCGAGATCGCTGGAATGCGATGCGTCCAGGACTGAACAACGAATACTTATGCTCCAGTTCCCATCATGGTCGGGAGGCTTCAAACCATTCTGAGGCTGCATATCAGACAGCCCCGGATTTGCTTGGGAAGCCTATTGAAACAGCACAGGCGCTCTTGCTCCTTATGGCCATGGCAACTTGGTTTGAGCGTACGACTTTGGCGAGGGCAGCAATGACTATGCGAAGCCAGCTGGAGAGTGTGGTCCATGATGAAGGGTTGGGATCGAAGCATCTGGTGCACGATACTACTTGGGAGAACTGGATTGAGCATGAAGGAAGCAAAAGGACCAAATTCATCATCTATTGCTTCTTCAATCTTCACTGCATTACCTTCGATATCCCTCCCCTGATACTAAACCGGACACTTGGACTGGAACTTCCCTGTAGCGAAGCGCAATGGAAATCCACTTCTGCAGAGAACTGGATTCAGATACGCCAGAAAGAGAAGCCTGAGCCAAGTTTCCAAGACGCCTTCACCAAACTTTTTGCTGGACGAAGCGAGGATGGCGGGACGACCGACGTTTCTACGCTTGGGGGCTACATCCTCATCCACGCATTGGTTCAACATATTTGGTTCGTTCAGCAAATAGCCCGCTACACCCCTGCGGGGCTTGGACCCTCACCGTTGACTGATTTAATCACGCTCGAACATGCGTTGCGATCATGGCAGACAAGCTGGGCAAGAAACCCAGAGTCCTCTGTTGATCCGTTGAGTCCTCACGGCCCACTCTCATTCAACTCCTTAGCATTGCTACGGATAGCATACATCCGTATCAATGTGGATACTGGGCCCATCCGAGCATTGCGTAGCTGGGATCCGTCGCAGATCGCAATGTCGATCAAAAGGAGCTCGCCCGTAGGGCGAGGTAAACGGATGACCAGAGCTGCTTTGCATTGTGCGCATGCGCTAAGTATACCCATCAAATTGGGCATCAATTTTGTCGCCCACAACCAAATGTTCTTCTGGTCAACGCAACACGCTCTTTGTTTTTTGGAGTGCGCCCTGTTATTGAGAAATGGTTAGAATCTGTCACGATTCCAACGCCCGAGCCTCCTCTTTCCATGGAAGAGAACAAACTCATGAATTTTGTGATCCAAATGGTAGCTGAGACTGAGTATGCCGCTCCCCCTGAGCAGCCAATAAGGAATGGAAAACACCTCAGTGCCGCAGTCGTTCGACTTTGGGCAAAGCTATTCCGATCGGACAGCATCTGGCAGATGATCGATGTGATTGGAAGGTCATTGAACATCTATGCAGACATGATAGAGCCTTGAGGTCACGACATATGTGCGAAACCAGATTCCTCAATATCTTAAGTGTTCCGTCCTCATGATGCTTCGCGGAAGGGGCCAGATCAACAGTCCAGTAGGGAATACCGACTCTTGCGATTGAATTTACGGGCTACGCATGAGTTCCATACCCCGTAGCACCTTGGATAGCTACATACTGTGTAGGTCCCTCAATTGCACTATTTCCACATCTCTACTACGCTGACTATAACGAAGCTGAAGCCCAGCTGCAATCCGCGGATTTTCGTAATTGATTTTGGCCAAGCTCCATAGCCCCGAATCTCACAGCGCGCGGGGAATTTTCCCAAGCGAATCTAGACCTTCAGTGTGGGGTAAAGTATATCACTGCCACGAGTCTGGGGTATCGATCCGGGGTATTCGCGTTAGCATTTAGCGTTAAACCACCTAAAAAGTATGGAACCTCACTGACCCTGAGCTCCAATTCGGGGAAATATCGAACGAGCAACGCGTATTTGTATCAACTGCCGTTCTCCACAAAAAGACCAAACGCTATCATTGATCTCCTCGACGACCAACAGACTTATCGTTACAGGCGGCTCAGACTAAGACCGCTGTGAACGTTTCTGGTATCCGACTGCTCATTTTCCCTCCAACCAAGCTTGCCTTCATCTTCTACAGACTCGGTAGAATCTTACATTCGAAATCATGGCGAAGAGGAATCGGCACACTTCTTACATTACCGTCTTTGCGGCAATAGGCTCCATCACCTATGGTAAATTATGCAACGCAGCATTGAAACAATACAGTCTTCTTACACTTCCCTTCAGGATACGCTGCAAGTATCATTGGCCAAGTCATTGGACAGCCTCAATTCTACAATTACTTCGACCTTGCGCAGAAAGGTCCCGGTCTGTCTCGGACAAATACAATCCTAGGTAGACCACCCGCATATTCTCGCAACCGTTCTCGCTCGTTCTACTAACACCGACGCAGGCGCGATGAATGGTTTGTTTTTCGCTGGTGGCGCTTTGGGGTCATTGTCAATCGCGTACACCGCGAGCGCCTTTGGAAGATTGCGAACAATTCAGATAGCTTGCCTTGTCTGCATTCTGGGCGCCGCTTTGATGGCAGGTGCGGCCAATGTCGCCATGTACCTTGTAAGCCGTTTCATCATGGGCTGGGGCGTTGGTCAGATGGTCTGCGGAGGTAACACCCAAGTATTGCTGCGTGTCTGGCGCCAGCTAACAATCGCAGTCCCGCTCTACCAAGCAGAACTCTCTCCACCCAAGCACAGGGGATTTCACGTGGGACTTCACGGAATTGCTCTTGGGTTGGGTTATGCTCTTACGGGTTTCGTCGGCTTCGGATGCTATTATGACTCAACATCATCGTTCCAATGGCGATTTCCCTTCGCAGTGCAACTGATACCTACCCTGATCTTATTGTCTGGGAGTTGGAAACTACCAGAAAGTCCTCGGTGGTGTATGTCATTCCGCCTCTTCTTCCGGGAACTAGCTGACGGTGAAGTAGTACTCATGAAAGGACGTACCGATGAGGCTTTCCAAGTCATTCAGAAGCTCCATGCTCAACCTGACGACCCAGATGACACCTTTGCCCGCAAAGAATTTTACCAGATGACCCAGCAATTTGCGTTAGATGAGCAGAAAAAACAAAACCTTGGGGTTATACACTGGTGGGATTACTTCAAGAAGGCGAGCTACCGGCGCAGAATCTTGAGTGGCTGTGGCGCAACTCTCAGCAGCGCGTGCTCTGGCAATCTTGTTGTGAACAGTAGGTCGATCGTTTCATGCCTAACAGATCCGGAGTATGCTAAGCATCGGCGCGGAAAAACAGACTACCAGGTCACTCTCTATACCGGGCTCGGCATTACCGGCGGAATCCCAATTCTACTCTTCGCAATCTGGGACATCGTCGGCATGTTAGGCAACATCGTGGCCGCGACCGCCCTCATGGACCGCTTTGGCCGCAAAGTCTGCCTTCTGATAGGTATCTCGGGGACAGCCACTTGCCTGGCCTTTGAAGCCGCCCTGACCAAATATTTCGTCGGTCAAGAGACACCAAATAAGGTTGGACTGGGCTTTGGCACTTTCTTCATCTTCTTTTACGTGGTGTTCTATGCCACCTTCATTGATGCACAACAATACGTCATCGTTTCAGAAGTTTTCCCTATGGAGTTCAGAAGCATCGGCGTCGCATTGAGTCTTTTCGCCCAAACAGCCGCAGCGGCATTGTTCGTCGGAGTGGCGCCTGTTAGTAGGTCGGCCCGGAACCGGCGGCCACTGCAGCTACGGTACTGACATTGAACACAGGCTTTACTCATATAGGCTGGAAGTTCTATCTTGTCTTCATTTGCCTTGATGTCTGCACCTTCACAATGGTCTGGGTGTTCTTTCCTGAGGTACGAAGTTCTTGCTCATGAACGCTGTGCCACATCATCACTAACTTGCATAATAGACCAAAGGCCTTTCACTAGAAGAGATCAACGAACTATTTGGTGACCCTGTCGCGGTTCATATCACGCATGACCAGGAAGAAGACCTGGACAAGAAAATTCAAGATATGAGTATTGTCGGGGTCGGCTATACTCACCAGGAAAAAGCTTGAAGAACATAGTTTTCTTCTAAGTAATGGATTAATTAAAGTCTCCAGGTAAGGTGCCGTGCGTGGCATTTTGTACATATCAAACTCGCAAAATATAATTAGCTGTAAATATCTGTTGAACGGCGTGACTGTTGCAACAGCTGGTATGGATTCGCGTGTCTTTAGATAACCTCTCCCAACTCCAACTTATATGTTAGGAAAGATACGCATTTCAAGTGATAATGTTGTCTCTTACGAGGTCCCCAAAAACATTGATAGCCGTCCAACATGCCTAGATCAATTTTTTGCGCTGCGCAATGATCAAAAGTATGGTGGAAAAAGGACGGTAACAGATAGCTACTAACAACTCACGGCCTACTCAACTCACCCTGCCCCGACGCCTCCAAATCCACCACCAATTTACCACCTTCACCCTTCTTGTACGCCTCTACCAGATCATTCAACGCTTCCAGACTCCACGTCCTCGTCCTCGCCCTGATATTCTTGCGTGCGGCCAGCTGCAGCATCTCTCTCGCGCACCGATGGCTCCCGACTAGACTACCCACGATCTCGACGTCTTTAAAAACCAAATCCTTGGCGCTAAAACTGAATCCTTTCTCTGGGAACGAGACAACCACACACCTGCCATGCGGACGAAGGAGTGACATTCCAAAAGAGAACGCGGCTTGAGATTCCGGAAGGATCAGAACGGCTGGAATGCCTCGCTCGGACGGTAACACCGTTCCCGCCGAATCCGCGAGGGACGAAAGAATCGTTTCCGCATCAGTGGATCTTGCATCGAAGATTTGGGCGGCGGATTCGGGTTTCAGGCAGCTCTTTGCCAAACGCAGCGGGGCATCAGCGTTATCAACACCCAGGACACGATAGCCCATCTGGGTCGCAAACTGCAGGCCCAAATGTCCCAAGCCTCCACCACAGCCTACAATGCCAACAACATCACCAGCCTGAAGCCCGCAGCGTTTCAGAGCCGCGAAAACAGTCAGCCCGGCGCACATCAGCGGCGCGGTTTCCACAAAGGACAACTCCTCTGGGATCGGTACTACTTGCCGGGAATCTATGAGGGCGTATTCTTGAAAGCCGCCGTCGCGTGTGATGCCGTTGTTACCGGCCTTGGGGCAGTAAACGGAGTAACCATTTTCATCCTCGCTGTTTGTGCATTCTTTGCACTGGCCGCAGGGACGATACGCACGACCTGGCACGCCGACACGAGTGCCGGTTTGGAGATTATCGGAGGTCGGAACAGCTGGGCCGACAGAGATGACTGTCCCGGCGAACTCGTGACAGGGTACCAAGGGCAGGGTTTTGCCCATAGCGCCGGAAGCGTAGACAGCATCGGTATGGCAGTATGAGGCAGCATAGACGCGGACTAAGATATCGTAGCCTGTTGGAGGAGGGGGAAAAGGTCTCGTAGTGAGTTCGTAGGGAGTGTTGAAGGCGTTGAGTACTTGAGCCTGCATAGCGGTTGGAAGGGCCATGTTTCTAGAGGTGACGTAAAATGTTGAACTGCTGTGACTGAGATAAAGACTTCGTAAGGACTAAATATTTCTGACAATTTGATCTAGCAATTCAAATTGAAGGCCTGAAGTAGATGTTTGAAAATTAGAAGCAAAACAGACTTTCGGGCGGTACCCATTAGAGATCCGGCGGGCGGCCCCAATTTGGAGACCGGAGATATGTTGTAGCGTACACTGCTTTGATGCAGCACCAAGAAAATGGTCCGGTTGCTAGCTATGGTAGAGTATATCGAAGGACCTGCGATTTTCGTAGTTTCAGATCAAGGTGCGTGTCTAATCGATCGGGAGAACGTGACTAGGTATGTGATCGCTCGTTCCTTTAAGTTTTCTGTAGTCTTCTCAAAATCACTTTCAGAGGATTATCACTTTCAGAGGATTGACCCTGCCATTTGAGACCGATGCATGACTCAGAGTGACTGTAACAAACAACCACGCCTCTAAATCCCATCCAGACGGGGGAATGAATGAATAGCCTAATAAGATTTCACTCTTGACTTGAAGCAGGAGACTCCATTAAATGCGGAAATGTTTGTATCTTTGGTGTATAGTTTTTCAACAGTCAAAATCAGCCTCCTCCTCTTCCAGCGGGTTCGTAAGCAGAGGAGACTGATACTAATCGAGTAGGATGTATTCATGTCTGCTTATGATGACGCCTCAGATGATAGATTGTGCATATGGCTCTATGCTTCACAGTTCTTAGGCGCTAGATAGAAGAAGAAAACTCATCACAATACTTTTGGTCTGTTGAACCTTCCCTGTTGGAAACAGGAGCTTGTCTCTATTTAGAATGACGGAAGCTTCGCCTTATTTTGTCACACCATTTTTGCTGAAGCTGATTTTTCTTCGGGCATAAAGACAGCTGTCATTGTCTGTCTCCTTTGCTCTAGCTTCAACGTTGACAGAAACAGTGAGACTGCTGAAGAAAAGGTCCTCATCATTCCGTAGGAAAATATAGCAAAATTCATGCACAGAGAGCGAAATGTTCGAGCGAAGTTCAGAGTCGATGTCAGAAAAAAGTAACAATCCTCGTTACTTGTTCCTAACCAATTCTTCTGTTATTTAATCATCAATTCAAAGAGCCGATGGGTTCTGATAAATACACATAAAGTGTGTGCAAACAGCCTAGCCCCGCCTTTCGGCGGGGCGATTTAAAACCCTGGGTTAGTGTACTTGGGGTTAATTGGCACCCCTGATGATTGATCAGCTTTTGCTTTCGGCAAGAAATTTATGTTCGAAAAAGCTACACTCACCGGCTGGATTTACATATAAATTGACGTTCCAAAATGCCAGTGCAAAACCGTAATAAGCCTGGCAGACTGTCACGTGCGAGAAACAAGTCAATAAAGAAGGCCATGTCATATATAGATCAGGCTCTCGAACTTACGCAAATCCGCGTCCTTATACACCACACACTGGGTCCAATATCCTCCATAATTCTCTAGATTCTGCTGCCACTCCGAAAAATAGGATTTCGCCCCGCGCGCGTAACCAAGGGCCATCATGAGAACGTAGAAATCGGGACCCCTGAAGTAATCGATGGTCCAACGCGATTGCAACATACTTTTCGAGTTCCTGAAGAGGTTGTTGGCCACCGTATAAGCGAGCTTATTCGCGTCTAGTAGATTGATCGCGATCTGGTTTCCAGTGACATCGTCCTGCTTATCCTCCAGAGCCGATGCGCAGATCCGCATCACCGTGCGGCTGGGCGCTTCGCCTTGAGCGCCGTTGACGTACGTCGTGGCTCGCTGGAGGGCGAACATAGTCCCTGGTTGGATGTTGGAATTAGGCGGCTGATAGGGACCAATCGTTTGGCACGCTTGCAGTTCTGCGTCCCATGGCTCGTATGTGTTGGAAAACCCATCATAGCCGCGTATAACCCCGTCGGAGCCCTCTCTCGCCTCAAGGTAGCTGGCACCGCAAGCGAAAATGATGGGATGTGGAAAAAATAGACTATCCTGGGTGTAGACTGTCCAGTCAATATTATCGGCCGCCTGAAATAAAGCTATTTCCAACGTATTAGATCGACCGTGTCTTGGGGCAGAGGTTTGAGGCTGTGTGGTGTGTAATGTCCATAGCACAAATGAATGGCTATTAACTCACCGACGGTATTTTCAACTTGAGCAGTGTCAGCAAACAAACTTTGTTGTATCTTTGTTTGATAAATTGTCTCTAATTCGCGCTTGGACCAAGATGTTTTCGAGCCAGCGCCACGTTCTGCCATAATTCCTGCTGAACCGAGGACTTGTTCCACAAGGGCGAGGTCTGAAAACAAAGAGTCAGCTTGCAGATATCTGCCAGATATCTATCATTGAAAGGATGTCGCACTTGTACAGCTCGGATGAACGAGAATGGAATAGCATTGCAAATTTATCGAGCAGAGAAGCAAGAGCTTGAGGAGCCGGTGGCTACCGAAGAGACTGAGCATGTTGTATGAAGGGAAGATGATGTTGACTTCCTTTCATCTTACTGATGAGTTGACAGATAGTACTTCAGTCCTCATGAGTGTCTTGAAGGTGTCAGAGGGAAAATGAAAGGCGGAGCTTGGTCGGAGTCTCTCGCTGCACATTAAGGGTTGATTGTCCCCAGGTTTTGTCCTCGTGAAATGAGGCGGTGCAAATTAATGATATTATTCATCATCATCACTCATTTCTCGTATTTCATCTCGTACAAAACAAAGGCAAAAGTGGATACGAGATATCGCAACGCTAGCAGCTACAATCAGTACAGTAGCTGAGTAGTACTAAGGTACCTAGGTGTTGGAATTAGTGGTTGCTTCTGAAAAAAGTAAATTAGAATTGGGGAAATTGGCTCAATAATAATACGAGTAGACAGGAGTAATATTAATGTTGGTCTCCATGTTGGTTTCATCACCGCGGCTCACGAGTCACAGCGGTTCGAGAATCTGCTTACCTAATAAGTACCTGTGCAGTCTACTTACTTCTATTTACTCAAGGGCGCGGGGCAAGCTTGATATGACCAATGATAGTAGTCCCTGCAGGCTACAACCTACAAGTATCACAGTATCTTAAAGTACCTTACATCGCGTCCCTGCTAGCGTGTCCATACCGGACTCAAACGAAACAGATACGAAACTCAAAAGCGAAAATGTGTGCGACGGCTCGCTGCTAACTAGTGCTAAATCGGCCTCCTCCTCCATCATTATTGTGTGATGTTTCCGAGCTCCATTATTATTTTGCCTTCCCTATTGATGTTACCTATTATTATTATTATTATTATTATTATCCCAGATTCTACTACAACCGCCGAGGTTTCTTCCAAGCCAGGCGAACGCATCATTTTTGATTCTTCGTCTACGTGTAACAGTCAGAAGCGCTCGTTTTCTACATCTCTCCTTTGACAAGACGCTTGTTTGTCCACAGATCATCATGTTTTGCACCCAGATTTGTGTGACAATCCTCTACCTACTCTGTCAGGTTCCCACATATCTATGTCAAATCACCGACTTCACACAAACAATTCAAATCGCGGAACTAACTGCCATACCACTCCCTGTAAGTAGGAGCCGAGATATGTTGCCTTCTCTCCGCCTGATCGACTGACTGTTAAAGACCGCATCCGCTGACCTCACTACGACTGGCCTCAACGTGCTACTACTCAGTACTCCCGACGACGGCTCTGCCTACAATTTCCAACTCTCAGGCGCTCTTTTCGCGTCTATCTTGGAAGTCAATTCGCAAGCACCCGCGGGTTCAGATACAGGCAATATATCGGCAATCGAAGAAATTCTTGCTGATGGCTACTCCAACGCCGTTCAGAAGAAGTTCCTCGTTACTGCCGGACTCGTCGCTTCTGCAATCCAGATCGCCACAGCAGTCGCCGCCCTCGCTGCTGCTCTCGCGTCCGTAGCCAAATTCTCGCAAACCCATTGGCCTTCTTCGCCTTCACCTATAAGCTTGAGTCTATCTCAGTATGATATTGACGAGTTAGACAGCCTCCCGTCGACGATCGCTGTCTATAAGGTCGCTTACGAGAGCACGGTATTTGTAGTCACAGTGCCGAATACCGCCAACTTTGAGATTGCGACTGCGACTCAAGCGCAAGGAGCTACAACGACGGGCTTGTGTCCTGTAGACGATCAGGCAACGGCTGTAAGAACCCGGTCCGCGGTACAAGCATGTGCTGACCCTTGTTGAAGATTGCTTGTTGTGACGCCGGCTGCGTAGCATCGTCGACGCAGACATTGTGTCCTACAGCGGTGAGTACTTGATCCATAGTGCCCACGTAGTAGTCGCGAGTCGATTGCTGACCATGGATAGGCGCCCAAGTTTCCTTACTGCATTTGTGCGCCATGCCTCAGCGCCATGCTCGGTAAGTAGCCAAACCCTGTTACATTCCGGTTGTAGCCCAATTAACATAAATTCAGATCTCCCCGGAAATGCGACGATGTTAGCTGAGGGTTTCAATGCTCTTGCTTCAATGGGGGCTATGACTCCTACGCCCGTATGCTCGGCGTCCGCGCTATGGTATAACACCACAAGTACCCAATGTGGTTGTGCTAGCGCTAGCTCTGCCACAGCGACAGCTCAATACTCAACAATTTCCGGGGCCCCTAGCCAATCTGCCTGTGCTTTTACGGCGTCCAGTGACCTCGGCCCACCGATACCTGACCCTACTAACCTGGTACTTTTGACCTGCTACGATCAGACCGGTCCAAACAATGTCTGCACGGGCCCGGGCGTTTCGTACAGCTATGTAAACCAGCTCGATAATACAGATTGCCTACCTGCTACTGGCTGCAATTGTATAAATGTCGTCTCGTTCAATATCTCTACGGTTACCTGGAACGACAGAGGGTGTAACGGAGACAAGTCCGTCTGGCAGGCATCGCAAAATTGCTCTACGTGGGTAAACGGAAATACGTCAACGCCGGGAACGGAATCTATAGGGTTTTGGCCTAATTGTCCAGGAGAGTTTTGATGAAGTGGTATCTATATCCATTTCCTTTCGTCCTCATAGCGATTAGCTCCAAAGGACAATTACTAGCCTCTGAAGTCTTCCCTTTATAGACTCTGTATTATCTTAATTACGATGGCTTCGGCAATGCCAACCTTGAAGACTGGTTTTGGTGCTCTGGAAAATCAGTCCTGGAATCATGCCGCTCTTGAATGGCATCAGCACACCGCGAAGAACATGGATGATGAGATAAGTATGAGTCTCATGCGTCGCTTATTTCACTTGTCGATCCTCCCACAATACGTGGCGTGGGATATGTTTACGTGGCTTCATTCCCACAACATGCTCCTCACAAAACTCCCGATAATCCGCCCCCCATTATCGAACTAATAGTCTGAACCAGTCCGACGGACGAGTTCAGCGAATTTCGTTAAACGATTTGTGTTTTTCCTTCATAGTCCGTGAACTGGTTCAAGATATCCATGGACGAGTCCGACTATTAGTCGGACTGGTCCAAAAATAATGTACTTGTAACTCCAATCGGAACATGTACTCGGGTTCAGAGGGAAGATGATTCAGTGATATAGAGCTACATGGGGGAAATACGACAACCGAGACCTTGGCCACTTTGTTGTTTGTTTTGGCATTTGAAGTTTAAAAAACAAAGATCGGCAGTCATCGGAACAGAGGCAGTGATGGCACAAAAGTAGGCAATAGATAGGTACTCAAATCTCATCATTCACTCTTCAAACAAACGTTCCGAAAGGCGAGACGACGAGAACAACATCGTAATCACCGCTGCCGAAGATTCTCAAAGTTGAGATAGTACACGCTATGAATCTTCCAAGAACATCATCACAGCGCCTCGACAACATGCCCATAGTGTCACTTTTACGCGTCGGGCCCCATTCGGTAAGACTCATCTTCCGCAGTGTTGACCGTGCTTTACAGGAATCGACAAATTCAATCTAGGGCTAGCAGAATCGACGGAGCCTGTACACGCGTGCGCGAGGAGTTCCAACCGTAAGAGAACACCCAAGACAGAGCCCGGCATCCTCGTGATGGATAGATGAACAGCTAATGGCATTGTGTTATGCTCAGCCTATCTACAAGCAGCCCCAACTCTGGCCCTCGCTCTCAGCAGTCTTTCCTCACGAAGCCTTGAAATACTCAGCGTTCTACTCCATTAGCTGTATCGTTGCCAACTTTGCTTTCAACTCCTTCAAAGCTCTCGTGCTCTCCTCCGTCACAGGGTGGTCCTCGCCAAGAAGGCGCGTATCCGTCTCCAGCTCCATCTCTGCGTATTTCAACGCCAATTCCATTGATCCTCTATCCTCATAGCATTCCTTTGCACGACAATACATGCACGAGAGGAACTGGCCGTCCAACCGGTCATCCTCTGCCAATGCGATGAATTCAAGAACCATTTCCAATTCCTTTTGGTCATTGGTGCTAGGACCATCGTTGAGTTTATCAACGGCCACATAGAGGGTCTCCATCCTCCGACGACGCAGCTCAGTGCATTGGCCACTTCTGGTTTCAAGATCACAAGCTGGACAGTCGCATCGAAACCCGTAGTGTTCCCGGAACTCGTCCTGGCGTTGTCTCAGAGAAAAGAACGGAAAGTTGTAGCAGATCGTGATTTCTTCAGCTGCCGGAATATCCACCATAGCGTGAAGGGTCATGCGATGCAGATTCCGGTTCCATGAGAAGAAGGCATTCGGACAACAGGAGTTGTTGATGCGCGAAGCTTTCAAGAATATCCCTGATGACACTCCTTCAACTTCAAAACAGTTGGCTAGGTATCTACTCACGAGAGGTGTCCGGGTGGGGTAGTACGGGCAATGCAATGTGTTGAATTGCTGCTGCTGTTCCGCGGCCAGACCTGCAAAAGATATGCTTATCCGTTCTCCAATGCCTTCGTTTACAGTGCTGTCTGCAATCGAGAACAGTAACTCGTCGGCCAGTATGCGAACCCCTGCTTTAATCTCTGTGTCGGCAAACATTCCATATCCCCTTCCGGATGTGGATCTGATCGTGTACATTTTTGGCACCTTAGGTATCTGATCGGCTGTTGACATCGTAAGCGATGCTCAGCAGGGTCCACGTAAAGCCGAAACTTTCAGTGAGCAGCTTCTCTGGATTTAATGGGATAAGAAAAAAGGTTTTGGTTTCTGAGGGGTGAAGAGATATACAAAACGTCAACAGAATCAACGAGTTTGAAATCAGCAAAATCAAGGTGACGGTGAGACAACGTCAACAGAATAAATGAGTTTGAAATCAGCAAAATCAAGGTGACGGTGAGACAACGAGAACGACAACACCCGAGTGTGGGTGGCTTTTGCTCAAATAGAGAGAGGCTCCTACCTACAGTCCATGCCGAAAGGAACTTCAAGAAGATATGTGTCAGAAGCCCGGAGATTGGCAAACTGATTGTGCTCGGCTTGAAGGTTAAAATCAGGCATCTCCTCCTTGTCCTTCCTATTCACGAACCTTCCTACGAAAGCAAGGCTCCCAGTCACACCCATGGGTTTTTTTCCCTCCTCGTAGGTCTGCTTCTAATTATCGTTGGAATTTTCGCGCAATTCCGAAGAAGAAAATGTCATAAAAAACCTCGAAGATCTAAATGATATAAAGAACGCTGAGCTTGCTCTCTGAGACCGGATTCCAGGTTCAGTTTAAACAAGAAGTCAGCCGTATCTGCTCATCGCCAAAGAAGAAATAGGCATGGCATTCACTGCCATCAACCGCCTGCATGGAAGCGAGATGTCGGATGTGTATAAAATAGTACCAATACCAGCAAAGGGACTGGGAATGTTAACCAAAAGATACATCGAGCAAGGAGCGCGCATACTCGACAACGAGGTCCTTTTTTCTATTTCAGAAGGGCTCCCCGAGGAGCAGGTAAAGGAAAGGGTGACATCAGCCTTTGGCAGCTTATCCCCAGACAAAAAGATGGATTTCTTAAGCCTCTATAACCCGCACCCATCAAATCCTGCTATGGATTTAGTCAGCAGATACAACGCAAATGCTTTTGAGATAAGCAACCTTTCGGACCATTCCCGTCCGACTGTCAGCCATATCGTGTGCTTGCAAGCATCGCGCATCAACCATTCTTGTACACCAAACGCATACTTGGATTTGAATACAAACATCAACCGAGTCACTGTGCATGCGGTTGCTGACATTCCAGCAGAGCAAGAAATTACGGTCAGCTACTGTGCTCCGCACTACAGTCGAGAAGATCGCGTACGCGATCTTGCCCGCTATGCTTTCACTTGTCGCTGTACTGTCTGTCAGCCTACCGCGATAGGCCAACTGAAGGAGGCTGAACGTCTCCTCATGCAGGAGACCTGGCTCACATTATACGACCGAGATGGAAAAGAGATATCGTACCCAAACCAGAATCCATTGAAAAGCATTCTTCGGATGATCCAGTTGTTGACAGAGCAAGGACTGAATGTCGGAGACCTTTCGGTTTTGTATCAACGAGCGGCAAGACTGAATATCGAACTAGGCAATCGCAGTGTGGCTTTGGAGATTGTAGAAGAAAAACTCAGAATCGAAATGCGTCGTTTGGGGTCGGATTCTCCGTTGGTACAAGAAACTAGGCTCTATGTAGTCGCACTGAAATTCCCGCCGGGCTTTTCCCCACGGCTGCTTTCACAGAGCGCAAATCGCAGCGAAGCGAATTAAAAGTAATTACTCGGACACAGGGGAAGAGTTCGATTCTGCTCGGCGCCCCCATGTTTGAATTCAGGCGATTCGTCAGCCAGCTCAAAAGCCCAGAATTCTCAGAGTACCTCAATGGAATAAGCGGCCATTAGAGCCATACATCTGCCCTATTGTCAATTCCATCTTTCTCAATCTTCCTTTGTACGAATTGAGAGAGTAAGATGATTAGTTTGCTCGGGTAAAGTAAGCAAAGGAGGTCTAAAGCAGCATTCTTCTAGAGCCTCTCATCTGCATATGGAGGGCAAACTAATTAGACCGTAGGTGATAGAAGAGGCATGATATATAAACAATGATATCATTTATTTGCAGGCGCGTCACGCGCTTAGCTTAGAGTATTAGCGACCCCGCACTGCCACTTCCTTGGAAAGCCCCTTTTAGATTTCCTTGTATCTCATCTCGTCTTCACCAGCCACAAGACAGGCACATTTCACCACCGATCCAAGACATTCAACAATGCCCGAACAGAAGAAGAAGATTCCTAAGCTGCCTCCTAAGAAGACCAATGTCTCCTCCACAGCAAACAAGCAGACGGCCGCGCCCTCCAAATCTACAACAGCGCCCTCCAAATCCTCAACTCCCACCACCAAACCGTCCACTACACCAGCCAAGTCAACGACCACCCAACCGAAGAAAGACGCACCCAAGCCTACGCCGAAACAGAGCAATGCGGCTTCCACGCCCTCGCAGAAACCAAACCCCACTCAGGCACCTCCCAAGGCATCGACCTCTGCGGCCAAGCCTAGCAATGCCGCTCCCGAGCGCAAGCCATCCCTAGCACCCAGCAAGGCCTCAACTGCTGCTACCAAGCCAGCCGAGCCCCCAGCGCCTTCTACAGCACGCAGACCCTCCACAGCACCGCGGAAAGCATCCACTCCTCCTCCCAAAGCTACAGATGCCGCCTCAGATCGCAAGCCTTCAACAGACATCGCCCAGAGACCAAAGCCTCCGAAGCTCCCTCCTAATAAGACAGATGACCAATCTTCCGCGCCGTCGCCAGCTCGCAGACCCTCCGTAGCACCGCGCAAAGACTCAGCCTCCACAAACAAGCCAACTGACACCGACCAGAAACCAAAGCCCCCTAAACTTGGTCCAAAGAAGACAAGCAATGAGCCCCCAGCATCTTCTCAATCAAGAAGGCCTTCCTTGGCACCGCGCAAATCCTCGACAGCTACTGCAAAGTCTACCCCTACCGACACAGCACCTACTGGCCAAAAGAAGAAGGATGCAAAAAAGGAGGATGAAGATACACCTGCACACAAAGTTGCGGAGGAGGAGAAGGATCTCAAGTCTTTCTTGTCAGAGTCTGAGCGGGCAGACCTCACCCTGCTTATAGCAAGCATTGCTGAGACGATGCGAAAGACTATTGAGAGCAACTTTGATGCTGCAGCTACATTGAAAGACCTTGGTCAAGAGGGTCAGACTGAGGAAGACAGGCTTGCGAACATAGACTACGACCCCGGCACGGTTGATGTCAGCGAATACGACAAGGAAAATAAGGCACGCGAGGAACGTGAGAAAGAGCTTGCGACACCAAAGGTCAAAGAGCTGAAGAAGAATGCCCTCCAATGGTTCGATGAGTGGCGAGAGGTTGTTATGCAGCGCGTGGGCGAAGCGGTCAATTCGAAGGAGACTATATCCAAGCAGAAGGAAGAGGCCTCAACGCAGGGATCAAAGACTACGACTACTCCAATAACGGAAGAAAGATCAGTCCAGAAAATCGACACCGGCGCCAAGCAGGGAGAATATACATCTCCAAAGCTCGAACAATTGTTCCCACGGATCCAAACACCACTTACGAAATTGCCTATGCAGAAGCGTACACTTGTCATTCACTCCATACTCCTGATACTTCTGAGCTTGGAGCACTATAATGCTGCATCACGAGTGCTACTCCTCTATCTGACATCCAGTATGAAGCTTGGTCTTAATTATCTGCGCGATGACGAAGAGAAGACGGCAAAAGGCTTGTTGGAAGCTGCTAAACAAATTCAAGCAGATCAGGAGCTGTTGAAAAAAACCTCAGAGGAAAGCGAGAACTCGCGCAAGTGGAAGATAAGGCTTGCCCAGGTAGCAGGCGCAGCAGTCGTGGGACTTTCAGGCGGCATGGCTGCTCCAATGGTAAGCTAACCGCTCCAAATATTTTACAGGAGAATTTCCTGATCGAGTACGATGCAAACAGATGGCAGCAGGTGTTGGCAGTGTGATGACGGGCCTCGGTCTTGGAGCTACCGCCGCAGCAGGTTACCTTGGCACAGTTGCTGGCAGCACCTATTTGGTCGGCAGTCTGTTTGGAGCTTACGGAGGGCGCATGACCGGCGAAATGATGCAAAATATCTCAGCAGAGGTGCAAGACTTTGCCTTCCTTCCAGTCCATGGCGAACGTAAAGAGCATGACGAATCCATTGAAGCCGCCACCGACACTCGCCGCCTCCGCGTCATCATCGCAATATCTGGCTGGTTACTCGAGAAAGAGGAGGTTGTGACACCATGGCGCGTCCTGAAACCTACCGCCGAAGTTTTCGCCCTTCGTTTTGAGCTCGAGGCATTGATGAATCTAGGACAAAGTATCGACACCATGGTGTCCAGTGCGGCGTATGGGTATGCCCAGTCTGCCATGATTCAGCGGACGGTGTTCGCCGAGATGATGTCAGCAATGTGGCCCATGGCCATAGTGAAGGTCGCCCGCGTGGTTGACAACCCCTTTAGCCTGGCCAAAACTCGCGCTGACAAAGCTGGAAAAGTGCTCGCCGACCTTCTCATCAATCGCGCCCAAGGAGAACGACCTGTAACTCTTGTAGGATATTCATTAGGAGCACGCGTGATTTGGTCCTGCCTGACTTCTTTGGCCGAGCGAAAGGCTTTTGGACTGGTCGAATCCGCGGTGCTGATCGGATCCCCTATACCTAGCGATGTCAGCACCTGGCGTGTTATGCACACGGCTGTGAGTGGTCGACTTGTTAATGTCTTTTCAGAGAATGACTACATTCTGGCTTTCCTTTACCGGACCTCAAGCATTCAGTACGGAGTCGCCGGTCTCATGCCCGTCTCTGGCCTTTTAGGGGTGGAAAATGTCGATGTC
The DNA here is from genome assembly GCA_022315425.1 of Pseudevernia furfuracea. Classification (NCBI taxonomy): domain Eukaryota; kingdom Fungi; phylum Ascomycota; class Lecanoromycetes; order Lecanorales; family Parmeliaceae; genus Pseudevernia; species Pseudevernia furfuracea. The sequence continues at coordinate 45,560 of JAIUPT010000033.1, forward strand.
AGCGAGACAGTCAACGGGCATCTGAAGTACAGGTATGTACCTTTTCACCCAAATCCACCTTATTATCTAGGCTACAAGTCTCGTCTCAGGAGCAAGGAACCCAACCCATTCCTCAGAACTGACTCGCAGTTGAGGTTATTGACCCAAACGAAGAGTGCTGACTCCCAATTCTCCCGTAGATACCTAGTAGGTAGCATCCTGCAGAAAATCGGCTTTGAAGATCTCGACAAGAAAGAGGTAGCTAAAGAAGCGGAGGCTTTCGAAAAGATCGTGGAAGAAGAAAAGAAGCAGACCTACGTCAAGCAAGCCGGAGAAGTGTATGAGAAAGCCAGTGGCAAAGGGCTTGGTAAAGAACTTTACAATAGGTACGGCAAACGCATTGGACTGGATGGCAAAGAGCCCTCGGACAAGGTCAAGGATATCAGCGATGCAGACGCGGACAAACAGGCCACGGCCATGGAGAAGGAGGTCGAGGCGAAGACGCAGAAGGGCCTCATGCAATGGGCCGTCGAGCAGCTATACATATCGCGTCCATCAGTGCCATCTACAGGCGAAGTCAAGGACGCAGCTGCGAACCCTCAAGGCGCAGTTGCTGATACTACCAAAACTGTCAATAAGACTGCCGATGCCGCCACGAAATCACTGCTACAGCGCGCCAAGGAAGCCACGTACCTATCCCGCTCAGGCGGCGTCGAAGGCCAGGTCACTGCCGACGACAAACTCGCTCAAGCACAATCCACAGCCACATCCGCAGCGCCGACTGGTTATCTTGCCACAGCTGCGGGCTACATACCCACTAGCTATATTCCTGGTTTTGGAGCGGCAGGCAAGGGAACAGAAGCGGCTGGTGACGCGGGGAAGCAAGCAGGAAAGCTTCAGCAGGATGTTGGTAAGGCTGTCAAGCCACCCTTGAAGAAAACCGACAGTGCGAGGAAATCCTTAGGTAAATTGGCGGGACCTGCTTTGAAGAGGACAGAGAGCGCGCAGAAGAAGCTTGCTGGGGCGACAAAAGACCCAAGCCAGGCGGCCACGGGTGCAAAACAGACATCCCAAGACGCTGCAAAGGACCCGTCCAAGACATTGTCAAGAAAAATAACAGGCACGAAGAAGCAAGTAAGCGATGCCTCCAAAAAGTTGGGTGATGTCGCGGGCGACGCTCAGAAGACTGTTGGAGACGCTACCACGGACCCAACAGAATTAGCTAAGAAGGGCCAGAAGCAGGCTGGTGAGGCTACGGAATCGGCTGAAAAGGCAGCTAGCGGTGTAACAAGCTACATTCCATCATTCGGTCTGGGAGGATCCTCGAAGAAAGCCAAACCAGCAGCTCCTAAAAGAGCTCCAAGTGGACCAGCGAAAGCAAAGGAGGCTACCAAGAAGGCACCAAGCGAAGCAACGGAGACCGCTAGCAAGGCCACAGATAAAGCTCAAGGAAAAGCGACTGACTCTGAGAAAGCATCTGCCGGCTATAGCAGTTATCTTCCGCACTTTGGCTATGGGAGTTCTAAACCTTCTCAAGCGAAGACAGCTCCCAAAGACGCTGAGAAGGAAGTCGAGAAAGTCACCGAAGGTGCAAAGGAAACACAAAAAGAGACAACCAAATCGACTGAGAAGATAGCAGATGATGCCAAAGAAACTGCAAAGGATACCACGGGGAAAGCCCAACAAGTAACCGGTGATGCGAAGGAAATGCCTAAGGAGGCGACAGAGAAAACCAAAGAAGCGGCGGAAGATGCACAGAAAGCAGCTTCCGACGGAACCACTACTGCCAATGATTTGAAGTCCAAAGCCGAAGAGTCTACCACTGACCCAGCGTCCGCTCCATCAAACGTTTCTGGTGTCCTCAGCGTTACCACTAGCTCTGCTGCAAACGCCGCCTCCAAGGCGGGATCAACGGTCGGCAATGCTGCCGCTGGAGCACAAAAATATGTTCCCAACTCACAGGGTCTGGGAGGAGATGCCGGCGGTAAGTTCAGCGACATGGCCAGTGGGGCAGCTTCAGGTGTAACGTCCGGGGCTTCTTTCCCAAACATGGTTAGTGGTGACTCGGCTAAGGAAGAAGACGAGAAGCAAGATGTCTCTGACGAGAAGCTTGACAATGGGAAGGGCAAAGGAAAAGAGGAAGACGAAAGCCAGCCGGATGATGACACGAAAGAAGAGGAGGAGGAATTCCGGACACCTGGAGGAGAAAAACAGGAAGATAGCAAACCCGAAGAGAAAAGCCCGCAGAAACAAGGAGCTGATGATCCCTTCGTCGATGAACCCGAAGAAGACGCTGGCTCCGAAGATACTGAAAGCACCATTAAAGTCTCGCAATCCCACGACTCGCACTCAGCCAGCTCGAACTCAGACGGTGGTGAAGAAACAGGTGAAGATACAGGTGAAGACGAGAAGGGCAAAAGCTATGCGTCAACGGCTGCAAATACAGTCGGAGACGCTGGCAAGGGTGCTATGGGAGTTGGTGCCGCTGTGGGTGGCGCTGCTGCCTCTGGGCTCTCTGAGGGCGTTGGCAGCTTGGGGAAGTCCAGGTGGTGGTGACCAAACCCCCACAGTGAAATGGGCAGAGCAGCGGCAAAGCTCTTCCTAGCCCTCTGCACCGATGGCTCCAGTCAGTGCTCCTCGTGCACGGCCACTGGTCTAACGCTCGATGCGCCGAAAAGTACTGCATCGTTTTATCACTCTTGACCGAGCCATAGTATTTACGGTATCGCAACAGCGACACATCAATGTTCCCTTGATGTCGAGGATGTACAAATATAATGTTGGACGGTGTACTTGAGTATATGTTTTGGAACATGTGACGAGATGGACGACAAGATCTTGGTTTTTAATTTAGGATACCATATACCTGTCAAGCTATGTAATCAATACCTGTCGGAGCGCCGTTAATATATGATCTTCGTAGATGTCCATTGTTGAAAAAAGAGCTTGCGGTGATAGATTGTTACGGCACCTGCATACGAGAGATAGATACATGCATACTATTCTACTCCGCGACAATTCAGGTAAGCTGGCCCAGTAGATGGCGGACTGTAGCGGTACAGTACATAAATCCCAAACTCCGGAGATTATGAACCCCGACGATAGAAGCTAGAATCAGTGAATAGCTCCACTTGATCCGTTTGTTACTTACGAGTACGGCCCAAAAGCGCTCCTTTCTAGGTTTGCTGCCGCGCGCCCATTCCGGAGCTCTGAATGGCGGAGTTGAACCCGGCAACAATCGACCTGAGGACGTTTACGACGTAATGTCGTACATAACTGTCTGATTCATTCGAAGATGCCTAGGTTGAGTAGGGTTTGGGAGTTTCCGTCCAAATAACATAGATGAGCGATCGACTTTTACTGTAGCATTGAATCATGTTGTTGGATAAAAGCATCAGGCTACTTTCCCGCGATTGATACTGGTTGTTTATCTACAACAGCAGAGAAGAGTGCTTTGCCGCAAAAGGCCGCCCTCCCTCCCCTCTCCCTCAAACGAGCAACACTCATAGGCCCATCACCGCCACCAGGAGGACACTGCATCCTTATTTCCCCACTATTTCATCAAGTGGAGTCTCAAAAGGCTTCTCCGCAGCCGGTGACACGCGTGCGATATGGCGGCGTTGGTCCTATAGCCATCAGCTTTATATTGTGGAAAGGGAAGAAAGGTAACGTAGAGGAGGTAACGTACATCGACAAAGTCGAAGATGGCTGAGTGGGCGATGGCTCTGTTCTTTAGGGGTAATGTCAGCTTGCATTCGCGTAATGGTATCAGATGTTAGAGTTCAGGTCAGGGTGTTATAAGAGGCTTACTGACATCGAAGATAACGACAGTGTCCTCGGTCCACTGGACCCGGACCTGACAGTCTTGAGAATAAGCGAGATGCTCGAAGAGGAATTTGAGCAGAGCGTCGCTTTCTTCTTTCTTGAAGCCGATGATGTGCGTAGTATCTGAGGCAATTAAGCCAGTTGTCAGTATGAGAGACGGAGAAAGTCAATTGAGTATGACGTACATAGAGGGTTGACGAAGAGTGACTGCTCTCCCGTGACGGGGTGGGTTCTCACAACAGGGTGGACGCTAGTGACACCCGTGCTAGCCTTGTGCTCAGCTTTCAACCCCTGCAATCTTTGCGCAAATGAGCGAGATAACTTCTTGTACGCCTCCGCAGTGTTGATGAAAACAGTGTCTCCGCCAACGTCTGGGCACTCGAGCATATAGAAGAACACGAGTCCCGGCGGCTGTGCGTTTGCACTGCTGTCTGTATGCCAGGACATAGAAGTGGTACGTGGTACGTAGCTGTCGCGAATTCTGGTGTCACCAACGCCATTGTGCGCGATATGAATCTCGGGAGAGTCTCTAATGTAGGGTCCGAGTGGAAAAATGACTAGTGGACCGAAGTATTTGCAGAAGTTGACGACGGAAGAGATTGGCAAGTCTTTGAAGTCCTGGGAGCGGAGGGCGACGACTTTGCGTTGGGCTACAAGGAGGGCGATTTCGTCTTTTGCTTGACGCGTGAGGCTGCTCAGTTGGATGCCGGAGATCACAGAGCCTGTGGAGGGTGTCAAATCTCTGATGTGGGCGCTTATGTTGAGATTGGGGAAGGTTGGATCAGCGTCTTTGGCAGGTTCATGATGCTCGAAGGGTTCGAGCATGGGATATGTGTGGTTAGGAGTCCAGCTGGGAATGTATTGTGGGTACTGGGTCTTTGGATTAGCAGAGTAGAGACAAGGCAAGGCGTTACACATACTTTGGCAGGTGGAAAGTGTCCGCTTTTTCTTGTTCTGCCATCTTGCCGTACGAATTCTTAGGAACAGATGGGACTCTTTTCCCTCACGAAAGGCAGAAGAGTGAGGGAGGTTCGAGGGCTGCATGTCTTTTTGACCCTAGTCTGCAAAAAGTAATGCATCGGCAAAGTTACTGAGATGGACATCCTCGGTAACGATCTCGGCCGAATTAGGGGCGTCAGAAAAGGATCATTAAGAGGTATGAAGGAGCACAAAGGGGAAAAGGCTCCGCCTAGTGCCCCTAGGTAGCTCGTTTACTTTCTGCTGATTGGCTTCGGTTGGTGTATCGTGCTTTATGGCCTACCGCTCCATTTCGAAGAACAGTTCAAATCGGCCGTTGTCGCGTTGCCAAGAGTTCAGTCAGTGTGCAAAGAAAATCCGGCCACTCGCTAGGTCAAGCACCTCAGCAGTTCAAGTCACCGTTTCCCTCTTCAGCATTTTCGCAAGCACATTGCCGAGGCGAGCACTTGAGCGGTATTCAAGCCTTGAACGCTTGGTGTCACGGTGGTGACGGGGATGTTGCCGACAACTTTTCTCATCAGCGTCTGCGTTGAAAAGCTCGCACTCGACATTAGTTTCGCGACGTTTACGGCCAATGTGAATCTAGTCCCCACTTTTAGGAGCGTACGGGGAAAATATTAGAGTAATCCCCATGTTCAAGCACGTCTTCCTCAAACTTCGATCAATAGTTTCCAGCGACCATCTAACTTGAGTACCTCCGAAGATCAGCCACTTCAGTTTTTGCAGGCGATGCTCTCTGGCGTATTGAGCACTCCTAATGACCTTTTCGTACTGCGACTTTTTACGGCCCTTGCTGTCATGTATCTTCAGCCTGACGAGCGATACAGGCAAGTGTTCATTGAGCTTGGGTCCACCACTGTTTGGAGTCACCGGAATGAGGAAAGACCATTCTGTGTAGACTTCTTTAAGCGTTTCAAAGCCTCTTAGTGAGCCCATGAAAGGTAGAAACCCATAGTCAGGCGCCAGCAAAGTTAAGCTCTGTAGGCTATGCTTGCAGTGTGCCAGCAGGCTGCTCCTAATCAGAAAAGCATCTTGTGACGCCCAGTGAATAGTATTCTCGAATGAATATGTAAACGACTGGAGCTTGGGAAAGCCTTGGAGGAATTCGTATAGTGCTTTAGAGTCGATGCAGCTTTCCCATAGTTTCAGATGAGTCACATCGGACTTCGTATCAGGAGACAGTTCATGCAGACAATTTACTCCGGTTGCCTTTGGCGCTGTGAGTACTCTTACTGACGGCAACGCACAGAACTTTTGTACTGCAGTGATATGGTAAGCGTCTCCACCGCGAGGGTTCAGTCGAATATGCGCAAGCTTGCAAAGTGTTGGTCTTGTGGCAGATGCTGCTTGTTCAATCGCCGAGCCGTACCAATTGGGCTGTGTTGAACCGGCTTCCACTGACAAGGCTTCCAGATTTGGCAGAAGCGGCAATAGAATAGCCAGCAAAATGTCTTCGTTGCCATCTTGGATTGTATTCGACCAGAATTCCCTCTCATCTAAGACGTCTTCCTCCGAGGGTCTCTTTAGGCATTCGCTGTCTAGTGCGGCCGTGGTGAAGATCTCGAGTTCCTTTTTGGCGTACGCATTTGCCATGGACTCTTTCAGCCGACTCAAGTCGACCTTTTTCACGTACGAGCCAATACGCGGATTGGCAATGACAGTACTCAGGAGTGTCGCAGTCGCTCCAGGATCTATATCATTGCGTAGCGTATGATATTTGCGAATCAAAGCTCGATGCTCGTTCAAGAAGGGGAAAGCCAGCCGGAAGACATTGCGTGATAATTGGGCAAAGTTCTCGAGGTCCTCGGGCTGGACAAGCGTAAGGATCTCACGAATGAGCTCATTTGGAAGAGAAGAGAAGTGCGCCATCAAGTTCGTTGCTATCAATAAGTGATGAAATGTGAGTGAAGACTGGAGATATGGACCGTGGAGTGTGGAGGAAAGTTTGGAAACGCGACTCGGCTCTTTCTCTAAGCGCGGATTCACGTGATCCTTGGCTCGCCTTGGCAGCAGGGATCCGGCCTACATGCTGATTGCTGACCATGTTCCACCATTCCTCAATCTCTCTTACTGAAGGACGATGGATGTGCGCTCTGCCAAAGAACACCGCGTATTGGTATCCAGCCCACCGATTATCCCGGCGATTGAAGCAAGTGCGCTAAGCGCCTTCCAATTTTACAGTTGCTACCTCGAGCGGCCGGCTAATCATCGACATTACAGCAGACTCAGTATATCCTCACGGACGTTGTCACACAGCCTACCTCGTATAGCATATATCGGCCCTTCTTCTCGCTTTCACCTCATCTGCCTGATACCAGCAATGTGAAGCCGGCGAGCGGCAGCCCAAGCGGAGTTGCACCCCCAATGCCTTAGCGATTGACACAAGACCGTTGTTACAAGAAGCTTCAAACGAGGAGCGAAGGATGATGAGATATGTGGATCCTATGGCTTTACCACACACAATCTCAACAAAAAAGAGATGGTTAGCTGAAGCTGAAGAGGGTATTCGATACAAGTAGAGGAAAATCACATCACCTGCTATTGGCATGACGCAGATTTGAGACTCGAGTGCGTTCAGCGCGAGAAGAAAGTCTTGCAACAAGAACGCGAGGAGAGATGCAGGGGAAGTCAGCTGCCTTGTTGTCCGTATGTCAGACACTTAGGTGTGATTTGCTATACTTGAGGATAGCTTGGTGGTAGCGCTGTGCTTGTACATGGACGTTGGTGTCATGCCACAGGAGAATTTCAGAGCATGATGTCGTGTCAATCATCTATCACCAGTGCTATCAGTCTCCTGCAGTAGAATAGAGATAATTTCACCCGACCCCTGCTCTTTCTTCGGGCCAGACTCTGGATCCTTGAAAACATGACACGCATATTATTGGAGCATTTCCTGCCTTTCTCTGTTATCTCTGTCAGACAGACTATCATCTACATTAGATTTTCCCTTCATAATCAATTCCTTTTGACCACCTGACCCCTTCATTCTTTACGCGTCACAGAGAATATTCTAAAAATACTCCGGCGCCAATCTCACGCTCTCACAGCCTTTCGGTGCCCTCTCTTTCCTCTCTTCCGTCTTGTTCAACCAGAACAGCTGCAACCCTGTCGTCTGGTTCGTGATATTACACGCCAGCCAGCCACCAAAAGCGGTATTATTCCACGTCAATCCAACTTCCCTGCTGGGAATGGAAAATCCTGCATCACCAGCACCAGCATTGATACCCACAAAAGCGGCGCCTTTAATAACCGTCTCCTCTCCGACTCCTTCCATCACGAATCCGTATGGATAGCTCAAACCGAGGTCGAATTCCTGGAATCCGCCATCCGGGTTCAGGAAACCCTTGGTGGCTTCGCTTTGAGCGATGAGCGTGGCGTTATTCTCACCTGCGCCGGCGTGATAGGCGGAAACGTAATGGTTCACAACGTCATTCGGGTTCTCATTGAGAGGCTGAGCTTGGAGATAATATTCGACGCCGATAGGTGTGATGGTTGGAGCGGCGGTAGTGGTAGTAGTAGATGGGGCAGGGATCGGAGGAGGTGCGCCACCTTGAGGAGCAGCGCTGACAGCCGCAAGGAGAGGGAGAATGGCGATGGTGGCTTGAGAGAGCATCTTGACGAGTTGAGAGTATTGTAAAAGTCAAGTCAATAATATTTGATCCGGATGATTAAACTGATTCCAGAGACAATGACTTTCCAAGCGCAAGAACGGTAGGTTCTTATATCTTTCATGCCCATCTGTATCCTGATTTCCGGAAACACATCTCACGTTATCCGCCACGGACTTTCTCGTATCCTACACATCCTTCTACTCTCTCTCTCTGTCTCTTTCTTACTTGGTCCCGTGGCCTCGTATTGCTAGTCATTATATATCCAGAAATAACGACCCCTGTCTCATTTGTAGACACCTTCTCAGCGAACGCTGCACGTGGATTTCTATTTATAATGCAAACGCTATGTACCCCACATACGAGATGATAGAATTAGTACATCTTGATGCTGCATGCATCATAATCATTTTCCCACAAAGAGATATGTATGTTGTATGCAGAAAGACGTCACATCCGCTTGCAGGCTTCCTATTTGGGCGCATCTTGGCGAAGGTTGGTACTCGGCCGCAGTCGGCTGCAGTACGAGTATTACATACATGCAGTATTACCGAGCGGTAGCCGAGGTAAGTGCGTGACACGATTAGCTCAGAGTGATTACGACTCATCTTTCTCCTGCCTGGAGGCGGGCAACCGCAGAGCCGATTGTCTGAAGTCGCGTCCAATAACAGCAGCAGCAGCATCTTCATACGTACGATTCTCATCAGCATCTATGCAAAACAGCCACCACAAAGACTAGTACTTAGCATACAATGATTTCAAGCTGGCGGATGACAAGTCAAGTGCATCATGTTCTAACCTGGGAGGGTTCGAGATAGGATTCGTGTGTTATCATTACTCGAGTGATGGTATGCTATTCTATTTGACAAGGAATCTAACGAAGATAACTCCGCGCATGCTGGTTGAAAAAAAAACCCCAAAATAAAAAGCTTCTGTTGACAGCTGTGTTCTAGGAAACCTCAGTTATAAATATGGCACGAAGTTTATGATATTTTGAATCAAAGAAGATACTAGGCGGTATCTATCTAAGGCCCATCAAAAGACATTCGCACCATCACTTTTATCTTTCACACACGTTCCTTCTAGGGGATGAACAGACCACACCGCTCTGCTTGTCAAATCTGCAGCCAAGTGGATGTCCGTGCGATTGAGCTTCTGGCAGTCTTGTCCCTCAGCGCCCTAAATCTAAATATTCCGAGGGGAATCTGATTGTTTTCAAAGTGCCATCAAGCCGTCCGCAATATCTTCTTTCACTATCACAAAGGCTGCTTTTGTAGGGCGCAGACGATCTGCTTTTCAAGTCCAAGAGCGTCGTGAGATGTTGCATAATTTACGGTCTGCAGGTTACGGAAGTTGATGGCAAAGAACACGACAGGTGCCGACAGAGTACCTGTGAGAGGAAGCCACAGTTGAGAACAGCACGAGGTTGCTTCGAAGTTGGAATTCTTCTATGTTACTTCCAATTTCTATTTCTCAGTGAGGAGGACATTGTGTTCCAATTGTGCAGACATTCCTTTCACTGGCGCCAAGAAACGACTATGTTTTCTGAAGCTACCAGTGGTCCCTGGGATATTTCTGGCCCTGCATTGCCGTCTTCGCTGCTCGTGGAGAGGAACACGCCCCTGCTCGTGCAGGCATCCGAGCAGGTGGAGTCACAGTCCTCGCTTTCTTTCGAGGGGCGGAACCCTCATCTTGTCCAGGGTAATTGGTCATGTACCTCTCAAAAGCAACCCAAAGGATTCGAGCCTGCTCTGTGCGTGGCTGGTGGGAACCATTCTCGGTTGCAAAGCTGTTCTCCATTCTATCAAAATCTACTTTGAGGGCCTCGATAGAAGGGTAAAGACCAGCGTGAAGTTTACTCCTCATGATCCTAAGAACAATCAGTATCGAGGTAGTGTTAAGGGAGTTAGCAGATTACCGGAAGAATCCGCTGTTTGGGCTGTAGCTCAGCTCCAGTAACTTGTTGATCGAATTTACGAGAAACCCTCTCTGGACATCCGTGAACCCTGAGGCTGTTTGATCTGTGTCTTCCTCCTCGAGGTTTATGTAGCCTTCCTCAGTCTTGCAACCAATTCTTCGGCCAACGCGGCGGCCAGTCTTCCGAAAAGTATCCAGCCAGAGCTCTTTCAGACTTTCGCAAGACTGGACATCCGCTATGATGTCTTTACATTTCGGGCAGGCTACCTCATCCTTGTCTTGCTCGGCTGCCTCCTTTAACAAAGGGATCAAGCATTCCTTGCAAAAGACGTGATCGCAATTGGTAATCACCGGATCATAGGGTTCATCTCCGCATTTCTGACATAGGGTGAGCTCACGCAAATTGGCCCAATCACGCTTTTCCTTCAACTCTCGGAGATACCTGCCAAATCTAACAACAGGGTTCTCATTCGAAGGACCCTCGAGCTGGTGAGAGGCCTCATCCAAGGTATCGTCAGAATCATTTTTTCGAGAATCCGTCGTGTCATGACTGATAAAGTTACTGCTGGGAGTCAACGTTGCTGTAAATGATGCTGTCAAGCCTTAGCAACCGTATAGAAATGAGCCTAAGCAGGGTGACATACCAGTGGACAAGTGACTTGTATCACCTGTACGCACGGAGGTGCTGCCACGTTCACTCGGCTGGTTGGATGATGAAGAAGCAACAAGACTTGAGTCCGATTCTGTCATCTCGGTCCGTGGGACTGGTCCCAATTGAGAGGACGAAGAACGAACGGCTCTTCCTGGAATAGAAGCTGGAGGCCTCGGCTGCGGCGTTACCGATGACCGCCAACAGTAGACCATCTTCCCCGCCCTGTCACAGATATTCAACCTTCCTCCTAGCGCAGCAGCGTCATAGATGAGGGGAAGCGAATCCAGATTGTGTTCAAATGACCCGCCCGGACCACTGATTCTGATCACGTTCGTAGCGATAGAGACGCTGTGAGCAGCGCCACTGATCGTGATTGTGAGCACTGAGGGGCCTATGCAATCAATGACGACCTTGTCATCCATCTAAATTTAAAGGCTAGAGCAGAGCGAAGAACAGCAGGGAGGGGAACGAATTTTTATCTTTAGATAGTTGTCGCAAGTTTCATGGGTGAGGAATTAGTCTTTCAGATAGGTTTCGTGCATAGTAGGGAAGCGTGTTGAATTAGATGGAACTTCTTTTGGCGTGATTGAATGGTTATGGAAATGTCGAATAGTTGGAACCGAAGGGCCAGATTGAATGGTTATGAAAAGTTATCAATTGGTTAGAAATTGAAGAGATAGAAGATAGTCTGTTCCTCTGGGATGGGTTGTGTTCTGAAGACAAAGTGAGTAATGATTTGCGGCAAATGAAAGTATTTGGCCAGTCAAAGATGCTAATTCCCAAAGCCGAAGAACCAAAAACTCGTCAGGTTGAGGTGATAACTTGAAGCAAAGGTTTACCAAAGTGAGATTGATTCCCCGAGAGCAAGGACTTCGGTTCATAACCAAGGGCAAACACAATTTACGTTTCACGGTTTGGAAAGGGCTCTGTTCTCCTGCTTGTTCTTTGGTGGTCACTTTCCTACCTCTCTTGCACTGGGAGACTTTGTTAAAAGTCGCGGAACCATGGGTTTACCGGTAGATCAAGGTATAAGTGTTCAATATAGGGTGGCGGGGCAGCATAGTCTTTTTCATATAACAACTGTGTGTATTATTGTGACAGTAGATGCGGCAGGCAAAGTGGAATGGCTTCAGCAGCGAAATCATTGGTTTCTCGCAGCTGCATGCAGTAAGGTAGGAATACTTGAAGAGGAGCATCAGGTCTGCAAAGGAGCCGATAGATTCTACTTTGCAGGAGCAGCCATCATGAATGCCCTGCCAAGTTCGTAAGATCCTAATGAGCCATTTACGGCTGACTCTTCTGGACTACTGCCGGCGCCTCACTACCCGACACATCTCCAAGCTTCCCCTCCTCCGGAAAAGCCCTCAACAGATCCATGAACTTATCAATCGGAGCCGCAAGCATCGCGGCGAAGTTCTCAAAGTATGGCTTGTTTGGCGCTGATGGGTGAGATCGTGTAGGAAGTATAAGCTTCGTCTTCTCGAAGTAGTTGGCCAAACTTTTGCTCTCCTCCCTGGTCAACATCTCTTCAAGCCTGGGCATATCCTCCTGGCTTTCGTGCTCGATGTGCTCATGGAGGTCCGTCATGAGGGTGCCGAGAAGGGGGAAGAAGTCCTTGTTGTCGGGGGACATGTCTTGAAGTTTGTAGAGGTCTTTCTTGACCTAGTGGCAGTTAGCCATGGCGGAGTTTTTTTGAACCAATACACTCACCGCCATATGTTGCTCGCGGTCTACAGCAGCCAGCTCCTTTCCCTTTTGACCAAGCTTCTCTTCCATGACCGGGTACATGGTCAGCTCTTCACTGACTGCATGGCGAGCGAGAGCCCAGGTGAATTGGTTCCTCCATTGGATCTTCTCTTGCAAGGTGCTTGCAGTCTTGATATTTTCGGCGTACAAGTCGATGGCTCCGTGGTCAGCACCTATGGCTTCTGAGATGGTTCGTTGATTCTCGTCATGGGCGGGGTCGCCTGACAGCTTTGCCACGACAGGTTCCAGTGCTGACATGTTGATGGTAGGTGTTATGAAGGTGTATGAAGGTGTAAAGGGAACGGTTGCAGAGTGCAGAATGGGCTCTGTGGGCTATCCATATCTTGGTGTCTTGTAGTCTACTTCATGTGCGTCATGAAGTAATCGACACAGGTGACATGCCGAGAACGCCGCCTGAAGTCTAGGAATCCTTGGGTTCCGCAGGCGTAGAAGCGTAGAAAGGACATATTGCCCTCATTCACGATAGATGATGTTGCTATTTGTAGCCTGTTGAAGTCAGTGGCACCGGCACCATGCCACAATGTTCGCGATCTTCTGTTCCGAATCGCCGCCAAAATTCATTCCTTGATCGACCCCACCATCGAATTGGCGGCACCAAACTTTCCCAGCAGCATCATAGCATGACGTCGCCTCATGCGATGACGATGTGGGAAACAGCCCTCCCTACATAGCATGGACTGAGAGCAAATATCATCTACCATCTCCATTCTACCACCGCCCTACCAACGTCCTGCAGTCTCCCAAAAGCACCCGCACACGCTGACATGATGCCCCTCTCCAAGGATTCCCTCTCCAAGATACCCACTTGCTATGCAACAGTATCCGTTGGCACACCTGACCACCCATTGGACAAGAAGCTAGAAGCAATCGCCGCTGCGGGCTTTCAGGGCATCGAACTTGGCTTCCCAGATCTACTCTCCTTCGCATCCAAGACTCTAGGCAAAGAAGTGGGGCCGCAAGATTTTGAGCTATTAAGCAACGCAGGCCTGGAAGTGAAGAGGATATGCAAGGAGTTGGGACTCAAGATCGTGATGCTGCAGCCATTCTCAAACTTCGAGGGTTGGAAGCCACAGTCAGAGGAGCGGAAGGACGCTTTCCGGCGGGCAAAGGGTTGGATTCAGATAATGGAGGCTGTGGGCACGGATATGCTGCAGGTACGCAGACCGGCTTTTCCGATTTCAAAGCCTGGCTGACACGGCGGCTCTTTAGGTTGGCTCCACTGATTCTCCCATTCCCATCTCTCGAGACGTGGTCACCTCGGACCTCAAAGAACTTGCCGACCTACTCGCTCCGCACAACTTCCGTCTTGCATATGAGAACTGGTGCTGGTCTACACACGCCCCAGACTGGAAAGATGTGTGGGAGATAGCGAAGAAAGTTGATCGTCCTAACTTTGGCCTCTGCCTCGATACGTTCCAGAGTGCTGGAGGAGAATGGGCGGATCCTACCACTAAATCGGGGCTGCTAGAAGGAGACATTAAGAGAGAAGGACTGCAGGAGAAGTTTCAAGAAAGCCTGAAGAGCCTAAGTGTCACCATTCCAGCAGAAAAAATCTACATACTACAAATCTCGGATGCATACAAGCCAAAAGAACCTTTGGACCCGAAACCGGATGAGAACGGTATGAGGCCGAGAGGGAGGTGGAGCTCGTGTCTGAGACCTGTGCCGTTCGATGGGGGATATCTTCCTGTTGTTGATTTTTCAAAGGCTGTCTTGAAAACTGGTTTCCGTGGTTGGTTCTCGACGGAGGTCTTCGACGGTGGACCGTCGGGACAAAATCAAGATTGGAAGGATATGCCTGGCTATGCGAGGAAAGCGATGCAGGCTCACGAGCGGCTACTGCGAGAAGTATCTGAGTGAAGATGGAGATGAGTGTATCTTGAAGTTTATACTACACGAGATCATCCTGTACAAAGCGACCAGTCTCCGTCTTCGAAACACATCTGAACGTTATTGTACCATCACCCCCCACCACCGCCTCCTCCTCCTCCTCCTCCTCTTCCACAGTCTCCACCGCCGCCATAAGCACCGCCATCGTATCCGCCGCCGCTTCTAGCACTGTAATCACGTACCAAGACGTCAGTGTCTATCCAAGGATTTGCACCCTCGCTGCCATGGCCATCGTGTTGGCTTTGATCGTCTACCGTACGGCCTCCAACCCCGCCAGCGACGGGATATGGACCAATCGTAGTATCGCTCCCAATTCTTTTTTGCGCCTCCTCTCTTTCCTGTCGCTGAGCTTCTTGGGCCTTGGTAGCTGTTTCTTGCTCCGGCTCAATGTCAGTGTCGAGCCCGTCGCGCCATAGGCCGAAGATATTCAGCCTGGACAGCACCCTCGCGCTCGGTATGTCTGACCGGTGCTCGGAACCGACAATGGGAATAATTGTCACGCTGGAGAATGGCCTTGCCGTGCAGTTTCGCTCTCGGATGAGCTTTATGGAAGCCAGTGGCCGTGAAGCCTTGGATCTCAGGCAGCGCGATGGGATGTTTGGTGGGATCTTCGAGACGATGCGACAAAGGGGTGGTACTGCCGACATTTTGATTAGTTCTTCGATGACGGAGGCTTGAAGTGTTGCGGAGATGTAGGTTGAAGGGTCCAGGCCCACCATTTTATGCAATTGCGAAGTTCTCATGGGTCAAGAAAATGGAGTATTTTCGGGTCAGGGCGGGATTCTGTGAGCAAGTTGCGAGGAAAACGGCGTTTCATCTCATGACATTTGAGTTTTAATATCATTATTGTTATTGCAATATTAAAACGGTCTCTTCCCGGTGCACTTTCAATCTCGAGCTTTCAGCCGCAGTTTTACAGCAGTTCTTACCATCTGGTTCTTTACCGATCAACCACTTCAAAACGTTGGACTAATCCTCAAACCATGGCAGCGCGCGAGCAGTGACACATTCCTCCGCGAACTTACTAGCATTGATGCCCTCCCGAACTGTCTATCGAAATGATTCTTTCTCCACGCGAGCCACCCGTGCCATTTCTGGGCTCTCGCCCTGTAATCTCTCCAAAGCGAAGCTCCTTCACGGTGATCGAAGGCTACGAAAAAGGGGTAGTCTCCCGTTCGGGAAAGCACTCTTCGGAGAAGGATCGATTACGGTGGAGCTTTCCGGTCATTAACGAAATTCGCAAGGTCGACATGGAGACTCAAACTATGCAAACTCCATCCCAGGAACTTATGACCAAAGACAGCGTCAACATCCATGCGGATGCTGTCGCTTTCTGCAAGGTTGAAGATCCCTTGAAGGCACTCTGCAACGTTGAGGATCGCGATGGCGCTGTTAGCGTAGCCGCTCAGGTATGTGTAAATCGGATGGCCTTTTCCTCATTCTTGTCTGGAAATTGGAGAGGCTGATTTATTATATTTATACAGACCTCAGTAGGCGGCCAGCTATTTCGTGCAGCATTCGACGAAGTATTGCACGACCGAGACGGAGCCGGGAGGAATGTCCTCGCTGCTCTATGCTGATTGATACCTAATTGGTAAGTAGATTTCACTTTTGAATGTTGTTTTTCCAATCCACCTTCAATGCGAGTCGCAGGATATCATCCAGACGCCAAAAAACATCAGATTCCTTGATGGCACAACCATGTGAGCCTTTATGTTTGACTTGACCACGATGTTCATGGTCTGATATGGAGTTTGTTTGTTTGACGAGAACTTGACAGTATGACACACGGTCCTTCGATTTCCATTCTTGCATAAGGGAAGTGTGAATCTAATCTTCAATTTTTCATCGGCCGGTACGCCCCGTGCCCGCAATGATGTGTACATTCGGTCTGGTCGGTTTAGAAAAGCCCCCAGCGAACGAAGGAAGGAAATCCAGCGATAGTCTTCCCTCCAATCCAACGCCATTTTAAGACGAGACCCCCTTGCCTGGTTTTCTCGCTCATGTCCGTCAGGCGGTGTCGTGTAGCTGAAATGAATGTTAATGTTGAAGGTATAAGTGCTTTTGGTAGAGGATAGGTCGGTGTATGATAGAAGTAATTGATTATTGAGCTCAGTCGAAAGAAAGACTTTGTTGCCTGGCTGTCGAAAAGTGCGCGTCTGCGTGCGATTTTCAGGGGTTCATTGATCTCGAGGCCTGTGGTCGTGTAATTGTCTTATTATAGGTACGGGCAGATATCTTATAATGAGCTAATCACCGTACTATAGGCCTCAGGCCGGTAGGATGCGTGGTTGTAATACTGTTTTTCAAAATTATATTATACGCGTTATACGAAAGGTTTCCCAGCCAAAATGCTGAAGGTGTTTACCAAGCGTCTAGATTTGTATTAGTCACCCTACAAGGCAAGTTTTGACGGTCTTCGGTTGCACATGCTCCTGCTAAAAATCTTTGTAGAAGGTTCACGAGTCTGTCTTCCTTTCTCTATCAGTATTCGAGATCGGTCTTTGTGATTTGTAAAATGTGAGCTACCTGGGAATCATGTCTTCTTTCTTTCTGCAAGGATGAACGACTCCGCAGCAGTGGCAGCTTTGCCCTACCAAGAGCCAACCATTAATACCATCCTCGTTCTCTCATCCTTTTTCATTCTTCTAAATGTCATAAACTATGTCCTGGACTGCGCCGTAGACTGCGTCCTTATTGGCCAAGTACTGATTGGGGTGGTCTTCGGAACACCTGGTGCAAAATGGCTGGATAAGGGCACCGAACAAGTCATCGTCCAATTAGGATACCTCGGATTTCTCCTGCTGATCTATTAGGGCAGCTTGAACACCGATTTCAAGTCCCTGAAAGCGAATGCCAGTCTCTCCGTACTGGTGGCTTTGACATGCTTGCCGATTACCTTAGCTTTCTGTCTGCGAAGCCTCGCATCTACTACGCCCTTACAAGCATTTGCGGCAGGAGCAGCTCTCTGCTCCACGAGTCTAGGCACAACCTGCACCATCCTGAACACCAGCGGCTTGACCAACACAAGACTTGGTACAGTGTTGATGAGCGCAGCTATGATGGATGACGTTGTTGGTCTCGTATTGGCTCAGGTCATCTCCAAATTAGGGTTGGGCCCCTCTTCTTTCCATGCCATTACTATAGTGAGACCCATTGTTGTCTCCATCGATCTGGGGCTCTCGGTGCTTTTGACTTGCCGTTATCTGGTCAAGCCTGTTTCATCATTGATCTGTGGTCCAGGTGCAGCAGCCGTGATGCGTGCTATCCAGAAGAAGCCCGATGAGGCTGTATTGATTGCTCATACAGCTCTGCTCTTTGGAATAATGGCAGCCTCAAGCTATGCAGGCACCTCAAATCTGTTTGCAGCTTACCTCGCTGGTGCGTCAATCAGCTGGTATTATTCCGAAGTAGCTCAACCGGGCGACGTCGAGAAGCGTGAGCGTATCGCCGTGGCTCAGTCAACGGCGACGGGATCGGTACAACATGCTGCCCATAACGAGAGTCATATTACCAAGAATGAGATTCGGGAAGTTCCTAACGATGGGACGGACAGAAGCGAGCAGCTGGACACGCCCGGAGTCGCTAGTACTGGAGCAATCCAAGAGGCAGATGGACAAAACCTCAGGACAAAGCAGCCACAAGGCCTTTTGAGCGGAGCATTTATCTACAAGGAGTACATTGAGCAGCCTGTTGCAAGGATTTTGAACCCGTTCTTCTTTGCAAGTGCCGATAAGATCCATTTATGTTGGGTTAAAGCGCTGACTGCGTGTGTTAGGCTTCAATAGGGGTTTCGATTCCGACCACACGCATGTTCGCCGGTGCAGTGGTCTGGCGAGGCCTTGTCTTTACGATTTTGATTCTCATTGGGAAGCTTGTGACAGGCATCTGGCTCATCCGCATTGCTGTCCCCTCTGACAGTACCGCGACAGAGATCAAAGCGTTTCTAATCCGTTTGAGTGTGCCACAATGGAGCTGCTTCGGACTGGCAAGATCTGCAACGAGTTCCAAGTCAGAGGCGATGAATACAGCCGAAAATTCAGGATCGAAAGCTATGCCTGACGTTTGCATCACTCTCACCACGTGTGGCGAAAAGCGTCCCCGGCAGTCCAGCGACAGACCCTCGCAAAGCACCTCTGCACAACCACGCAGCTGTGTAATCAATGAACCTCCACAAGTGACCGCTTCGATGACGAGGTCGCGCTCCTTATATCCCGCTTCTATCATCGGAACAGCAATGATGGCTAGAGGCGAGATCGGACTTCTCATCGCAGCTTTAGCAGAGAGCATAGGGATCTTTGCGCCTCACAAAGAATCAGCAGCTCGAGAAGACAGTAGCTCGACAATCTATCTTGTGGTGATATGGGCAGTTGTCCTCTGTACTTTCATGGGTCCGGCATCGGTAGGCTTTTTGGTTCGAAGAGTCAAGGAGCTGCAGCGACAACGGCGAGAACATGGTGGGGGTGAAGATCCCTCGGGAGTATGGGGGTGCTATGATCTAAAGAAAGTTCTCCAAAGATTACACAAGAATATCACACGGGAAATCACATGACGATCGTCGTACCACACGCTTAGACCATTGGAGTAGGACCCGGCATGACAGGCGTGCTGTGGCAAATGAGTTGCCTCTTTGGTGGTACCTACCAGTACACCCACATCGGCCAATTTCTATCGGCTTGATACCCGTGGCTTCTTCAGGCTGCGCTGGTGGCAGGACCAAAGAGCAGATGGTCGAGCTGAGAAGCTCGTCATAAGATCATCATGATATCGTCCAGACTAGACATCAAGCTACGAGTATGACGGCACTCTTCTGGGGCACAAGCATTCCACCAGGCAGGATCCATGGGCAACTTCCTGCAAGCGAAGTGACATCGCACGGGAGGGTCGGCCGACCCGCCTCTTCTCAATGCAAGCTAGAAGAGTTTTTAGTAGAAGCTGTCAACTGTTGGAATCCCAGTCCCCCGGTTCCCACCATGCATCCCGTCTTCATACATACATGATGCATGATGCATCCCGTCGTCGATTTATCTTCCCGAGGATCGTCAAGGAATTCTCCGAACTTTAAAGCGCGCCAATGAACAGAGCCTATTCAGACAGGGGTACCCCGCATCCTCAAGCAGGAACGAAAACCGATTGCTCTTGATACCACTATTATTGTTCGAGCCCAATTTGTTTGCAGACTGCAAGTGTAGCCAGGAATGACCACACTCAAACCAATACAGTTCTATGATCGTGGCGTTGGCCAGGCCCACAGCAGCCTCGACGCCTGCAAAGGGTCCTGACACGGGACATATCATCAGCACGGCTCGAACGGGACCATAGTTGGGAACGAATGCTAGAGGCAGGTACGGTACAGACTACAAAGAAGGGATCGATCTAGCATTAGCAAGCAACAACGTTTCCCCACCACCACTTCGAGATTAATTCTCCGAATTCTTCAAACTACCATATATGCGACTCTAGCCTCGGTGCTAAGATCGATATTCGAGCACCAATGAGAACACAACGATGGAGACTGCTCTGGATCTTGGAAGGGCGGCCGCTCGGACAAAGCCACATTCGATTGTCCACATCCCAAAGCGACCCCATGCATGACAGCTGCGTAACGATACAACCCATGCAATACGCATTGGCCCTCCCGTGGTGTGCCATGCAGGGTCGCATTGATAAAAACACGACCTTCCCGCTCCTTTTCCCCTTTTCACCCCATGTCTGCAGCAGAAATACAACCGACTGCAATGACTGCACTGCGCCTGCATATTTGACGAACAATTTCCGCCCAACATGAAGCAAGAGACCTTTGCTCCCCCTCCCGATGGGGATATCGATCAAGGATGGGCGGTTCTGGCGGTTTGCTGGGCTTTCATCGCCTGTGCACTCATCTCGACGATGCTGCGCGTATGGGTACGTTCACGACTGACACGCAACTTGGGAGCGGACGATTATGTTGCAGTCGCCGCCATGGTAAGAAAGCGCTTCCCATGGTGTTGAGCAATCCTCATTCTCTGGCGCGCATTCATTGACAAATGACAACCTTGACCAGATGACGTCGGTAATCGGCGCGGGATTGGTTACGACCGAAGTTCTCAACGGACTGGGACGACATGAGTACTACTTGACTTCTGCGCAGCGAAGACTATTCCAGGCGGTCGGCTGGGCCGACTGGATCCAGACCTTCATCACTCTCGCCCTCATGAAAATCTCGATTTGCCTATTCCTTCTCCGCATTGTGGACACCAAGCACGTGGTCCGAGGGATGTACGCTCTCATGTCGTGCATTACTCTCTTCACCGCAGTGAGCGTCTTCTTGTTCGTCGGTGTCTGTAGACCTCTCAAAGCGTACTGGGACGTGGGCGTCAACGGAGTGTGTTTGTCGAATCATCAGGTCGAATCCGTCATCCTTGCGCAGGGCAGTAAGTCAACTTGCAAGCAGTAACCACGCAGGCTTTGTATTCTGACCGCAGACGTCAACAGTCCTTTCTGTCATCTCCGACCTCATACTTGCCGCACTTCCAGCCATCTTCCTACGGAATATCCAGATCGGACTACGGACTAAAGTGGGGTTGTGCCTTCTAATGGGGCTGGGTGTCTTGTGCGTGGGCTGGCATAGTATACAATTCTCTTCTCGCTGACAACACGTAGGACCGCCATCTGTTGTGCGGTTCGGACCGCTTTATCTGGCTTCACGACTAACCCAGACTTGACTTGTGAGTTGCTGCGACCTCTCGATTTGGAGGAAAAACCAAGCTGACAGTAACAGGGGCTGCCACAACAAGCGTGGGCTGGAGACTGTGAGCAAGATGATACATGTTTGCTGGAAAACCTAGACCTCGAGCTAATCATTCCTAGACCCGAAGTCAACATCGGCATCGTCTGCGCCAACGCGCCAATCATGCGCCCTCTCTACCTATTCTTCCGCGGCAGACTAGCGTCGCAAATACGATCAAACACTGGGGCCGTCAGCAAAGAGGGCGTGTGGCCAAACAACACCCCACGCGCTGCGATGTCGCCAGCTTGGAGAGACGAGTCGAACGATCCTAGTGTGGGTGATACCAGTGTGAGTTTGGAGATGGGCCTGCATCCGCATGACAGCGTCCAGCCGCAGAGCCCACTGAAGGAAAAGCCTTATTTCATGATGGGTGGTGGGCGCTGATGGATTCCTTGTTGTGGAATGATTGGCCTGCACGAAGATCTATCTGGGCGATGACTACTGTATGATAACGAAAAATAAGGCTCTTCCCTTTCATATGATGGTTGTTGATTCGGCCCTTGAGCTTTTTCCAAGACATTGCGACTGCCTACCGAAAGCAGGGCGTGTTTTTTCCCCGTCTCAAAAACCCCAGCTTGGTAGGTATGCGACGCAAACCTGCTAGGAAAAGTGACAGCAGAGAGGGCTCTCGCGTCTTTACATCTGTGCATGAATACGGTTATCAGGCCAGACAAAGGAGCTGTAGGATGCTAACAGGGATACGATTACAACGCAGAGAGATCGAAGTACCGTGCCCTCTCAGCTTGAAAAACTCCATCTCTAAATTCCTGACGCCTATGACCAATCAACGGGAGATGTAGGCAGGAGGTGGCTACAATCGCCGGCTCGCTACCCCAGAACAAAAAAGCGGCAGTTCTAATAAGGCGCTGCAAGGCTCGCGCTTTCATGTCGGGTTTGGGCATCAATCCGGACCAGTGACGGTGGTGGTGGTGATTGTGGATGGCACATATGGAAAGGGAACATGAGGGAAGATGCTTGACCGGTGCTGTTTTAGCAGACTTTCCGACGACTATTGTACTGCCCAGGTTACAGACCAGGAGTCCGGAAACCTTAACATGAGTGGGGGCAACGGGGCCCGCCCAAGCTTGACTTCGACTGAGGATTATGTTGGTCAAGCATGGGGGGTTGAGGCAAAGGAGGTGACCAAGATTAGAGGGAACGAGCCTACAGTTTGACGGGAGAAGGGAGAAGGCGGATTGGCAACAAAAAGAATTACTCCAAAAGATTTGACCAGAAAATCAGGAGAGCTTGCGGGATAGACCTTTTCGAAACGAGCTTGCAAGAAATCCGTTTTCAGCGAGAGGCTTAATTAACACCCTAGGTATTTGGCATTGGGCATTCTGTACAGGTGACGTTCCGTTGCCACCACCATCACAAAGATCAAAGAATCTATGGGGTTGGTGGGTTGTCGATGCGAGCGGCTAACGTTTCGGACCTTGAATTGACCTCTTGGTATGATTGTTGAGTGAGAGGGGCAACGGGGCAATGGTTTAGGGGGTTAATGGGGCAACCTTTGCTCCGTCTCTGAAGCAGCGACTACGACCAAAAGAGAGAATGATGATGATGATGATCCGAGGTC
Organism: Pseudevernia furfuracea; assembly: GCA_022315425.1. Lineage (NCBI taxonomy): Eukaryota > Fungi > Ascomycota > Lecanoromycetes > Lecanorales > Parmeliaceae > Pseudevernia > Pseudevernia furfuracea. The sequence continues at coordinate 68,524 of JAIUPT010000033.1, forward strand.
TTGGCGGACTAAAGTTCCTCCGCCGGGTCAACATCCATGTGCCGCATACCCGAACGAGGCTACTACCTTATACATATTGAACACTCTCACACTTATCTCACTCATTTCACTTTGCTTCTTTTCCTTCCCCAGAAGATTAAGTGACAAAACGACGGAGAAGGCTTCTAGCGCCTTACTGAAAATACAACCTTGACGAAAAATGACCATCCCGGACGAAGAACTCAAAGCGCCCAACGCTCCTCACGGCGTCGCAAGCGCTACAAAATCATACAATGATTGGCCAAATGATGCTGGAGTACGTAGAATATTTCCATACCCTTTAGACTATCGGCTGAATCTTCCCCCCCCAGTTCGAAACCTTCCATGAAGAAACGGATCCCGTTGAGCTCAAAGTCTCTGGCAGAATCCCAGCCTATGCTGCGTAAGCCCCCCTCAAGAGACTCTGGCATCCACGAAAGACTGAAACCTTCTTAGAGGTGTTCTCTACCGCACGGGACCTGGCGGTCATCAAGTCGCCACCTCCAAAAACAAAACCTTCGCGGTATCGCACTGGTTCGATGGGTTTTCCCAAACCCACCGCTTCGAGCTCTTCCCCCCACCAGAGGGACGGTTCATCACACGCGTAAAGTATAACTCACGTCACACTTGCGACAAACTCGTTGAGAAAATACGCCATTCTGGAGAAATGGCCATCACATCGTTCGGTCAGCAACCAGACCCCTGCGAGTCGTTTTTCAAGAAAGTCATGAGCTCCTTCCAAGTAGCAACGTCGGGTGGCAGCAAGGCGGCCTCGGATGTGAACGTTGGGGTGACGATCAAAGCAAACATGCCGGTACCCGAAGAGTTGGCCCGGAGAGAAAAGGCACGGCCCGAATCAGCTGACACTTCTTCCTCCAAAATCAACAGCCTCTGGCTCAAGACCGATAACGCCTCTCTCCAATGCATCGACCCCACCACCCTTGAACCAATCGACGCCGTGCGCCAGCCAAAACTCCACGCAGACCTCAAGGGACCCTTGACAGGCGCCCACTCCCGCACAGACCCCATCACAGGAGATTGGTACAATTACAATCTCGAAACTGGTCGGCAAGCAACGTATCGAGTCTTCTCTGTGTCCGCTAAGACCGGGAAGGCTACCATCCTAGCTACCATCACCGGCGGACCGATCAAAGCGGCATACCTCCATTCCATCATGCTAACAGAGCGCTACGTGATTCTCTGTATATTTGACGCCTACTACGTCAAAGGCGGAGCCAAAATCCTTTGGACGAGGAACCTGCTAGATGCCATGGAATTCGATCCAAACAAAAAGAACCTCTGGCTCGTAGTCGACCGACGGCACGGCCAGGGCCTCGTCGGGACCTATGAATCGGACCCGTTCTTCGCCTTCCACCCGGTCAACGCCTGGGAGCAAGCCTCCGAAACCGAGAGCGGCAAAGTCGACATCGTCGCCGACGTCCCCACCTACCCGAACCTCGACATCCTCAAGCGCTTCTACTACCACAACATGAAAGGGACCTCCCCCTCCGCTCTCAACTACGTCGACGGCAAAGGCCAAACGTGCAAAGCGTCCCTGACGCGCTTCAAGCTCACCGACGTCGGCAGCACCACGATACCCGTAACGGGCAAACCCGGAAAAATCACTGCACTGTTCGCCGCTGCGAAAGAAGACACGCCCGAACTCCCCACCTTCAACCCCCGATACGCCACCAAGCCGAGCCGCTACATCTACGGCGTCTGCGACCGCGGCAACTCGACGTTCCTCGACGGACTCATCAAATACGACAGCGAGACGAAAACGTCCGTCGCGCGGGTCAGACATGCGCAGTCGCCGGGTGAGCCGATATTCCTGGCCGATCCGGAGGGGAAAGCGGAGGATGACGGGGTCTGTTTGAGCGTGGTGCTGGATGGGACGAAGGGGAGGAGTTATCTGTTGGTGTTGGACGCGGGGACGTTTGAGGAGGTGGGGAGGGCGGAGATGGAGACGGTGGTGCCGTTTGGGTTTCATGGGAGTCATGTTGCTTGTTTGTAGTTTAGCGAAGCATAGGATAGGATAGGTCAGCACGTGGGGAGACAATGAGGGCATTGTATGCAGCCTAAGGCTATGGCGACTCTGGAGAACTTACATTGGCCCAGTCCAGTAGCTAAGCAGCTAATCATAGACCAAGCCACCGTTTGACGTATAGTCCTTGTTCAGTCCGATAGTCAAGGGATAATGTGAGCACGGTGGTGAAGTCAAACCATGATTCGAAAGGGGGAGCCCAATGGAGTGTACAGATTCTTCTTACACCGGGAGAGAATTCGAAGAGGAGGAATCCATGGGTAATGCACGGTAGCGGGCAAGACCCAATTGGGCTAAGGCGAAGGATGCGATGATAAGGAAGAAGTGTTTCCTAAAGATATACTAGACAACCTAATGATTTATCAGTGCACCCGATCATCGCCTATTACCGTGGCATCGATCTTCCAGCCCTATGACGTGTTAGAATTGAATGAGCCAGGCGCCACATTCTGCATGTGCGTTGTTCCATGTTGGCAAGATGTATAGAAAAAGAGTATGCAGGGATGGAATGACTCTGGGCTCCAACTACCGGCCCCAAAATCCCTCAGCTAATGAAACATTTCCTTGGTCTCAGATCGAAGATAAGAAGTGTCAATGGTGTATGGTAGAGTGCACAGCGAATGAATCAGGCAGGCCAGTGCGACTGCCAGACACCGAAAAGCTGGCAGACCAATAGAAACCAGAGGGGGGCGCACACCTTGAGAGCGTGAGGGCTGCAAGGCTGCTGTGGCTGCAGCGCCGATGGTTTTGAGGGTGGTGGTGGTGTTGGTGGTGGTCGCCGTTCTGAAACAAACAGCGGTCCAGGCAGGCAACGGACCGGTAGCCATAGTATGGCAAGAATAGGCTAGCGATCCTTTTGAGAGGCTCTACAACTTGCAACCTCGAGTGCTCCCCAGTCACGTCAGGTCAAGTCAAGTCAAGACACTGGGCAACAACAGGCATTGAAAGGCGGGTCTATCCCATTTGGCAAGTCATGACTTAGGTGCGCTCACCGAGGACCTCCGATGTCAGACTATTCTCATCTTGTAAGAGACGGTAAGGAAGGGTGGTGCTCGTGCAGCAACTCCGCCTCTTTGCTGCCGGTAGCCAAAGTCTTGGGTGCATTAGAGCAGCCTTATGGCTGCCATGTGTTGGCAGATGCATTTCGGTGGGCATCTGTCTTGGCGTTTGATCTACTCCGGCAGAGCAGGAGATGTAAGATATAAGTGTATGAGATGGATGAATGTCAGGTATGAATGGTTGAAAGATGAAGGGCTATCTGTCGGTGAGTTGGCCATTCGTATTTCATTTCATACATTCATAGGGAGGAAGAGTTGGTGGAGTGGCGGAGCAATTTCTCAGTTCTCACCAGTTCTCACCAGTTCTCTGGGGGGTTAAGGGTCACTAAGCCTTACAGTAGGTGAAGGGAGTGGGCAGTTCAGAGATTCCTTGGGCTGATGTAGCTGCAGTGCTGCACGTCATTCTTGCCACCAGGGCCAATGAAATCATCCCTCTGCCGAGTCGCGCGGGCTGGGCCTCTAATTAGAGTGAACTCCTCTAAGGCTCTAAGGCTCTAAAAAGGAGTCTTATTATTAAAGTTTTCGAGGCGAAAAGAATGAACATAGCTTTACTTACTGATGCTGTGTCATGTTCAGCCTCAGTCCCTCTCAGTCCCTCTCACACCCATCTTTCCTTTTACTCATTATTCCATCTCTACCAGCCTGACCTTCTTCTTCTCCTTCTCCTTCTCCTTCCCCTCCCCCCCCCCAAATCATCATGCCCCGTGATGAGCTTGCATCCTCATCAGCTCTTCCAATTATTCCTTACGGTCGGCGCATATACTCACGAGCAGCACCATGGCAGAAATCGGGTATGCCCACCCATCTGGCAGATATGGGGAGGGAAAGCATTCCAGCGTCACAGCTAATGCCATGCGACACAGCATCGTAGCCTCCATCATCGGGGTCGCGGGTGCCGGTTTCCGCCTCTCTCTCATCCTCAACGCCGTCGGATCCGAGATATCGAATGCTGAATGCGACATTCACAGCATCGCCAAGGGAATCTCCCTCTTCTCCCTCATGCTCAAGCAAGTCGGCAAGACCATGGAGGAAGGGAAGACCGTCGCATCACAGAGCGCCATAGAGACTGCGACGGAGATCAGGGACCAAAGCCAAGTGGTATTCGATGAGATAAAGAACATGGTGGATTTGGCGCAAGCGAGAGACGATCAGGGCAATCTTCGATCCATCACAATAGCGCAAAGGGTCAAATGGTGTTTCAAGAAACGAAAGGTGCAGTATTTGTTGGGTCAGCTCGAGTCGCTCAAGTTGAGTTTGTCCATCATGCTTCAAATCTTGCAAATGGGTAAAGCCATCGCTGCGACACGGTAAGCCACACACACAGATCTACTTTACACCCGAGTCTACTGGATCTATGCTGAACCGTTCATAGTGAGGACCCTTCGAGAGCGCCCCTGACAGAGCACACCATGAGGCAAGACCGTGCCGAGATACAGAATATGATCGTGGTTCAACACTGGTCCTTAGTAGAGCTACGGAAGCTGTATGAATTGGCTGAAACCGAATCCAAAGAAGAGACAAAGAGTCCGACCATCGAAGATCCACCACCAAGTTACGACGTAGCTGGAAATGCTCAGACAAGCTACTACGAAGAACAAGCTTCAAACGGGGACCGTGACCGACGGCTCTCAATCCAAGGGCCGTCAGTGCCGGAGAAAATACCAAACGACTCACAAGCGATGGTCAAGTTCGAAGAAAAGCCACTCCAACAACTGGACCGGCAATTTACACTTGCTCTAACTCGAGAAAACCAGGCTTTAGGTGCGCCTGTCTACGACATTGTCAATCATCTACTGCACGAATGGACGAAAATCCCGGACCCGGAAGCGCGGCCATCGCCACGTCCATCGCCCCCAAACAGTCGGGGAAATCCTTCACCACCAACTAGTCGGAAAAACTCCAGCGCGAACCCCAGCGGAAAACCCAGCTACTACGAAAGCGATGAGGATACTTCAGATTCCGAATTCGAGCGGTCGGAGGACATCGGAGGACGCTACATAGAGGGACCACGCAAGGGCGTTGAGAAGAACGTCCGTTTCAGAGCCCGAGTCGAAAGCGATGAAGAGGAAAAAGATCATTACCGCTCACGAAGACGAGCTCCAAAGAAGCATATTCTACACTCCGAAGATGACACATCCTCCGACACTGAGTCCGAAGTCTCACCACCTCCACCCGCCCCTGGGTCTCGCCGAAGCAGTGATAGCAGCAATGTGCCCTACTCACGAGACGGTCCCGAGCGTCGCCCTAGACCATATTCAGGCCGGAGCAATGGACCCGAAAACGCAGGCAGACCTGTTCTCCGCGGAATGTCCCAACCATCTATACCACAAGGCAGACCATTGCCAAATCAGCCATGGCAACCGACGCCCCCTATCCCAGCCGGCCTTCGACCCCAACAATCTTACGGTCCACCCGGTGGTCCTCCTCGCATGCCAAACGGCAGCCCATACGTTCCCGCCGGCTACATGGGCCAATCGCCCCAGCCTGGAAACTATTTCCCACCGCAACAGCAAAGACCACCAGGACCTCCCATGCCGCCTCGACAACAGAGCCATCGCGACAAAGAGAAAAGACGCAGTGCGGAGAAAGATGCAAGTAGTGCGAGCAAGAATTTGAGGAGAGGCCTCTTTGGAGGCGCGGCAGTGGCAGGGATTTTGGATCTGCTGCAAGGATTGGATGGCTTGTGATTGATATCTGGACTGGTTGTAAAACAAGCATGGATAGATCACGATGATGCATGATGATGCATGCAAATGATACCATGAGCGATGAGTGTTTCGGTGGTATAAGAAAACGATTCACGGCTGACATTCAGAGAATGATTCACGGCTTGCATTCACGGCTCACGGGCCCGGTGGATTGGGGAGGCCCTTGTCATGTACCATCATCTTTATATGTCTACGAGACACGAATTTCCTACTATGTCCTTAATATCATTACTAGCAATAGACCCTCTGGTTCCCAACAAATTCTCGTCCTGCCGCTGAATAGCATTTCTCCAAATCGAGCTTACATGAGGCTTCGCAAGTATTGGATTGACCGGAAGCCGGTCATGATGTCCACTCCGTAGTCTAGTAATTCTGCCTCGTACGCAAAATCTTGGGAAGTGAGAAAAGCTGTGGCATAGCCACAATGGCCGCGTTTCCGATTGGGTCAGACCCGGCGTATCCATCTTGACAAGAAATTAGCTTTCAACACACCTTCCCGAAAGCTCTTGATCACTCCGGAGCAAGAATCTGCAGTTACGTCAAAACCGTCAAGGAAAGATAGCTATCAAAGATCTGTTAGGCTTCATTCGATAGCGGGCGCCGCCTTGGCCTTGTGTGTTCTTGAGCCTCGGCCTCGGCGCCATCCTAAAGGCTACAACCGCTCCACCAAGGATTCAAGTTGATCCTCTCTGGCCATTAGTCGCATCAGTCGTCCGAAGATTATCTACACGAACCGAGGGATCATATTTTACACAAATTGCGGTAGCATCCTTTGAAAGGATCAAGAAACGCCATCCTCCGAGTCGCATTGCGAACCGTCTTCCGCTTTCCCAGAGCACACATAGAGGGTCTACGGTTTGGAAACAGCGGTGGAGATGGAGTCATCAGGGGCGCTGCGACGAAGGGATACGACCAAAGGCACTCCGCTGCGAATACTCTCTCTGGGTGAGTGACGCTGCACACCCCGGTCCACCAATCCTTGTCCTTGCCATAAGCTGACCTGGCTCGGCGCAGATGGCGGAGGCGTGCGCGGCTACTCCATGCTCATTCTTCTGCACGACTTCATGCACAAGACCTACGCAGAGTGCAATAACGGCGAACCGCCAGAAGCGGACAAAGTACCCAAGCCATGCGACTACTTCGATCTCATTGCGGGCACCGGGACGGGGGGACTGATCGCTATCATGCTGGGACGGCTACGAATGAATACGAAGGACTGCATGAGAGTGTATGTGCAGATGACGAGGAAAGTCTTCGAGACGGACAAGACGATTGCCGGGATACCATACAGATCTACACTTTTCAAGGCCTCGATGCTCGAGGACGCAATAAGAGCTTGCGTACGGACTTTCGAGCACGAAAGGGACGAGAACTTGGAAGATGCGTATGGGGATATGCCAAACAGTCCCGAGAGCTTCTCGAGGCCGACGAGCATGATGAGTGATAAGAATGGCATGCCACGATCGTCTACAAGCTCGAGCACGAGAAACCGATACAGTCATGTTTCGGCAGACAATTGGACGGCAATGGGAGACCCCAATGCATCGCTGGAGGACCCTAGGAGGGAGAGGAGGTGCAAAACGTAAGCAGGCGATTGCCTTTTCAACCTGTACATACCGCTGATCGCGACGCAGAGCCGTAACAGCGGTCTTAAAAGGGCACAGTGAGAAGAGTGCTACGACGGTTCTGTTACGATCATATCCATCCAGAACACAGCCAGCCATTGAGTCTGAATGTTCTATCTGGCAGGCTGGACGGGCAACTTGCGCTACAAAGCTCGCTTTTAAAGAAATACGAATCGGTACCTCGACATTCTTAGACGAAGGCTACGGACTTGTCAATTCTGACAAAACGCCCACTTACAACCCAGCTCCACAGATCCTAGACGAAGCCTTGATCAATGAATGGCCCGGTCAGACCATTGGCCTCTTCCTGAGCATTGGCACCGGGAAGAGACCCGGAGGAACACAGAATATGCAGTCAGAATGGTGGGAGGGTTTCGCGGGTGGTCTGGGATCTTTCGCCGAAGCAAAGAGGAAGCTGATCGCGAAGATTGAGGGCTGCGAGAAGACACACAAAGAAATGACGTCCATCCATTTACCAAAGAGAGGTGTGGACCCCCAGCATTACCTCAGGTTGAACGTTGAAGTAGGAGTTGGCGAATTTGGCATGAATGAGTGGAATCGATTGGCAGACATCAGCAACAGCACGCAGTCATATCTGAACACACCCACCGTCAGAGTGATGCTCAATGAAGGAGCGCATGAGATGGCTAAAGTTGAAGCTATGCGACGGCATGCTGCTAGCAGAATCCAACGAGCAAACGAAAGCTTCGATAAACACGCCCCTGCTTACATTCCTCCTTCGGAGCCTTCAGCGATTGAGCTTCCCAGTGGTGAAGACCCGCCGCTCATGCCCAGACCTCTTAGCAAGCCTGGGCCGATGTATCCCGGAGGACGACCGCATTCATATCAGCAAGTGTCTAGCCCGGATGACAAATTCGCTATCACGTCTTCGGACGAGTTTCCACAACCAGCGGAGGAAGCACAGCAGAGTATTTCCGAGGAGAGGCCTTATCGAGGCAGCACGGAGTATCAACGACCGGACTCTGGTTATGAGGCACCACCACTCCCACCTAAAACCCCATTACCTTATCGGGATGCCCATGCAGCGCGACGGCATATCTCCAATCCCAGAGGTAATGGCAATGTGCCTCCAGCGCTGCCATATCCTGACACGGATGGTCCGCCGCCTGTTGTCAATATGGCGAGGAAGCCGGAGCGTGTGCCTCGGTGAGATGTTGTGGAGTCACAGCTAGGATGCTTGAATTTACGACTTGGTTGCATGGGCATGGAGTTAGTTATTCAACAGGATGATGGACTGAATGATATCTGTGCATATGGGAGGCTCGGAGTCGGATGATGAGGATTTAGGGCTCAGAGGCTGGTCTCTTGTCTCTCTTGTAGTTTCACGACCAACGGTGGCTTTAGGACCTGGACAATGGGATAGGGTGGGGAAGTAGGGAACACAGCCCTGATACCGTAGATGCTTTCGTACTTCAGGCCCAGGACTTTGATACTCTAGAGTCGAGTAAGGTGGATAAGTCTAATTATAGAAGCACCAAAGAGTGGAAGACGACGCAAATGTTCGGCTCAGTCCTTGATCGACATGGTGGCGTAAGGTGTTGATTGGTTGCCCAGGCGAGGAAACAATCTGAGACTAGGGGCAGATGTCGATTGTCGAACAATGTGGATGAGGATCAGGCGGACTAATAATAATAATAAGGTCGCCTCGTAGTGATTGAAATCTACGAGTAGACAAACAAACTGATCATACTACCACGACGCAATAATTAGGACTACATACCCATTCACTGCTGCTTTTTCTCGACATTTCCTCTTCTTGGATCCTGACATACATATTCACATATTTACAACAGGATCACAGTGGAAAGAAGCCTACGGTAGCTACTTTACCTACCTACAAACCCCGAGAATCCCTCCGCCCCTAGCTTCACTGTCCATCAGGCCTGCTTTTGGCTCCAGGCGAACCAAGGTCACCAGCTTCAGCTCCAGTCTTGACTCTTACCACACTCCCACCCACCATTCTCCACCATAAAACATCTCACACCTTCTTCCAGTTCTCCTCCAGAAAAGCCTCCGCCCAGAATCGACACGCGGCTTGAGCCTTGGCATCCTGCGCCTTCGAGACCCTCCCAGCCTGTGGAGCTGCCAATCCTCTTCACAAAACGATTAAGAGAGACAAGGCGAAGAGAAATACAGAGGAATACCTGATGCTTCTACGATAACAACCTGCACCCTTGATACCTTATCTCCTTCCTCTCCTCCTACATTCCTCGCAATTCACCCAACGCGCGGCACATGTCGAGGATAGACATCTCCAGTAGATGACCTGCGATAAAAGAACTAGTGATCGAAGCGTTGACCGCTTTGCAACACTCTACCCATAATGGATCAAACTGGAATAATACTGGCGCGTGCCAATGAGATCTACGCCAGAGCCAATAGCACAACAACCGGCTCCACTACAACCAAGGAACGTCCGCCAGTATACAAGGCGATAGGAATATCCTTGGCAATATCATCAGGCGTCTTCATTGGTACATCATTTGTCTTGAAAAAGACGGGGCTGCTCAAGGCAAACGTCAAATACAATGAAGAGGCGGGTGAAGGATATGGATACCTTAAAAACGCATACTGGTGGACAGGCATGACCTTGATGATCATTGGCGAAATCTGTAATTTCGTCGCCTACGCTTTCGTCGATGCCATCCTCGTTACGCCTCTCGGCGCTCTATCTGTTGTGATTACGACTATACTATCCGCAATCTTCCTCAAGGAACGATTGAGCTTCGTTGGAAAAGTGGGATGTTTCATGTGCATCATTGGATCAGTGGTCATCGTAATGAATGCGCCTGCACAGTCTTCAGCTGGCACGATACAAGAGATGAAGCATTTTGTGTTGGCGCCTGGCTTCTTGTCATACGCTGGAGTTGTCATTGTTGCGTGTATGTTCATTGCATTATGGGTGGGGCCACGATACGGGAAGAAGAGCATGTTGGTGTACTTGAGCATTTGCAGCTTGATCGGTGGCTTGAGTGTGGTAGCAACCCAAGGGCTGGGTGCTGCGATTGTCACTCAAGCAGGTGGAACTCCGCAGTTCAATCAGTGGTTTTTATATCTTTTGCTCGTTTTTGTGGTTACGACTTTGGTCACGGAGATTATCTTCCTAAATGCAAGTCAATCTGCCCTAGGGCTACTGCCAATGACGAGCTTCGCTGACAAGGTCAACAGAAAGCCTTGAATCTTTTCAACGCTGCCCTCGTCACTCCTACCTACTATGTATTCTTCACCAGCTCGACCATTGTCACATCGGCCATCCTCTTCCAAGGTTTCAAGGGCACCCCAACCTCCATAATCACGGTAGTGCTGGGGTTCTTGCAAATCTGCTCTGGCGTGGTACTGCTGCAACTGTCCAAGTCAGCAAAAGACGTACCGGATGCGGCAGTGTTCAAGGGCGATCTGGACCAGGTACGGACCGTGGCCGAACAAGAAGAGCCGGAATCGGAGCCAAAAGCGGATGCCATACGTGGTGCCGCGGCAATTATTCGCAGATTATCACAGTCGAGGAAAAAGAACGAGGTAGCGGAGGCGAAGAGGGTACACGAAGATAGGTTGAAAGACCAAATGGAGCCTATCGCTGAAGACGAACAAGTCGAATGGGATGGGTTGAGAAGGAGAAAGACCGTTCTCAGCGGAACACAAGGAAGCTTGCAGAGACGGAAGACAGTGCACCCACCGCTAGGAATGGCACGATTCCCAGACGAGGAAGAAGACCACGAGTCACGACCACCGTCCAGCGACGTCATAGGAAGTGGAGGCGGAGCTTTTAACGGAGGATTCATGGATAGCTTCCGAAGAGGTGCTTCGGGTAGATTCAAATCAAGGAAGAGCAAAAGCTTGAGCAGAGGGACTCCTGGATTGACAGAGCTGCCGATGCCCCCAGATGCCTCTGGGCAACCTGCTACAGCCCGGGCCCCTGGTGCTATGGAAATGGAGCATGTCTACGGTCTCCCGGCCAATCTTCGCGGCGTCGACGATGCTGGAGATGTCGACACGGAATACCATGGCACACATGGCAAGCATATCCTTCTGGCGGAAGAGATTAGACCCGTTACTTCAAGAGGAAGCAGTCTTGCACCGACGCCCCCACCGCATGCGAAACGGCAATTCTCGTTCTCAAACGTCTTCAATCGGCACAAGCACGACGCTCCAACTTCTTCTGACATCACTCATGAACACCATCGTCCACTCTCACGCCTCGGTCTGGGATCCCGCCAAAGCAGCAAAGAACACAGTACACCCGGCCTCAAAACCGCCACCGAAGAAGAACGCCTCGGCCTCGTTAAAGGCGACTCTACAAACATGCTCACCCTACCGGACTACACCGAAAATTCTGACGAGGAGGACTGGCAGCTCGAAGGCAAGCCGGGCGCCAGCCATACAACCGGTCACGTGCCGCTTATAAGGGAAGAGGAGAAGGAAAGCGACGATGATGGGAGACCAGTTGTGCCGGATAAGAATACGCCCCGGTTAGTGCAGAGCGAGGAAGGGAGGTATAAGGAATGGGAGGGTTTTGAGGATGGTAGTGGTGGTGGCGGGAGTAAGGGGAGTGGTCGGCCGGCTTTTATATGAAATGGGATATGATAGGCAGGAGCAGACAGAAGAAAGAAGTTTTTTTTGGGTATTGATTGGCGGTCTAGCGTACATAGAAGCCGTCATCAGAGACAGGATGGATACACGAGAACCAATGCATTGCGATGGACTCTATCACCTTTGTTGCAGCTAGTTGACGAAATTCCTTTCCTTCTATCTTTCACCACCGCCGTCTCACTCGGTACTCGTATCACGAAAACCGTCCATGGCAAGCAACCCCAAAGGCTCAAGCACTGCTCTTGAGCGCAGCACAGCACCGTACAGTCCATCCAAGGATTGCAGGCGTCTATATAGATAGTCTGATTCCGCATCAAGCGGCTTCAGAAACACCAACCAACGTCGACATCTCTTTACCATGTATCAATTCACCCCTCTTCTCTGATATGTATAAAAAGGTAGAGTACTAGCTAGTTTATTATAGATAGGTAAGGTAGCTGACGGGAGATATATCATCCTCTCTTATCGCTACTCTATTCTATCTTATTCTATCCTATCCTATCCTATCCTATCCTATCCTATCCTATTCTATCCTATCCTATCCTATTCCTATCTTACCTTACTTCAAGCAAATCCTTCCCCTCAGCACAGCAAATTCCAGCATCCATTATTCACGACACCCAAAAAAAACAAAAAAAAACAGAAAAAAAAGAGGTAAAGCGGTTATTCAGCACCACTATTATCACCGTAGACGCGTACTCTACTAGCATCAACAACCACAGGCACAAGCCCCCCCCCCCCACTTTTTTTCTAAATAAGATGATAGAAAGAAGGAATCAATATCAAGTAGTACCTACCGGTTAACAGAGGCGATTGGGCGCGAGGCCCTTCCGCATTCGACGTCATTTCAATCGAACTCCCCAGGCTTCTCAACCCCCCCGTTCCAGCCTGCGTCGTAGGCTTGTACATAGCACGACATGTACTCTAGATTCAAGACCTCCCGTCACGTGTAGAGTAAGCTCACCGTGCTCCCCGCATGCTTTACTCTACGGGCGTTTTTGAAACGGTGCTTCCAAGCTATGTAGCTGTGTAAGTAGAGTAGGACCGCAATCGCCAATAATGGAGTATTCGAAACGGCTGCATGGCCAGCTACGGACGGCGCACCGGAGGAGGGGATAAGGTACTTAAGGTAGGGAGACGTTGCCTTCTTAGCCGAGACGCTTGCCTGCTTTGAAGAACCGGTAGCAAAAAGGCCAACCGTGATAGAGTACGTGACTGGTCTTTGCGAGGGGGAACACCGTTTCGCAGGGATACTCGTCAACGCAGGGTGGGTGAGCTGATATCCATGGCGAGGCTGATTGATGGTGGGGCTGCGCGCGCAACCCCCCGAGGCTGATGCTGTGGGAGGTGCATATTTATTACGGGTACGACCAAACGATCCGGTGTCGTTCATAAGCACAGCCACCCCCCCTCCCCCCCCCCGGACGAATGTAGGGAGGACTTAGAGGGTCAACAATAACTGTTCATTATCTGACTCGACATAATAGCAGTACGTAAGCCACTATTCTCTTTATCTCAATCCTAAGTGTAAAGTAATAGTACACCAAGTATCTTAAGTCGGAAGGAGCGATTCGTACAAGGTCATTGACTAGCTACATAGAGTATACTCTAGAGTCGGAAGTGTAAGCTTCTCGGCCAAGGCCTTCGCAATCGTATTCGTATACTCTACATGATACACTTCGGCTGCGCTACGCCCTCGCTTTTGCCCTTATATCAGGTCCTATAACATCAGTCCCTTTCAGGGGCTGACAGTGATGCTAACAGATATGATCGTATCGAGCTGGCCGAATCGTTGAGGTCCCTGGTAAGGACCCTACGCCTTGAAGTAGTATTCTGAAAACTTGGCTTCCAGCGTCGCATCTTCCTTTGGATATTCACAGCCCGTCGACTTACAATTACGTGGCTTCACTTCTTCATTTGCGCTCTCAACTGTTCTCCCTTGGATTAATCACACTGTGTCATTGCCTACAGCTACATTCCACCACAAGAGCGAGAAATAATCCTCTTCTTTCTCTCCCTTTCACAAAAGTTGTATCTTTCACCCTAAAATCCCACCAACCATGTCCTCCGAAACGCAAGTTCCCGTCCTAATCATAGGAGGCGGCATCGTAGGCCTCTCGGCCTCTCTCTTCCTCTCCCACTACGGCGTACATTCCCTGGTCATCGAGCGCCACTCAGGGACCTCAATCCACCCCCGCGCGCGGAGCGTCAACGCACGAACCATGGAGCTCTATCATGGTCTCGGAATCGAAGACCGCGTTCGCGAAGCCGGTGCTTCAATGTCAGCCAGCATGGGTATCCTCTCTGGATATTCACTCAAGGAAGTAATTGAAGCGAGACCGCGCAGAGAAGGTCCTAGGAAGTTTCCTCTTGCTGGTATACTTGAGTCAATAAGTCCAGTAAGTGGCACGTTTGTCACCCAGGATATGATCGAACCAGTCCTAGTAGATGTTGCGAGGGAACGCGGGGGGGATGTGAGGTTTTATACGCATTGTGTCGGCGTTGAACAAGATGGTGATAGTGTCACGGCCACCTTGAAGGATCGGGAGAGCGGTGTCACCTCGACTGTTCGAGCAGACTATCTCATAGCCGCTGATGGAGCAGGGAGTCCGATCCGCACTCAACTCGAGGTTCCAACAACCGGCCGAGGCACAATGGGCCATCTCCTCAACATCCTCTTCCACGCCGACCTCAAATCTCTTGTCGACAGACGCGAATTCTCTATCTGTATGGTTGAACGCCCCGAAGTATGCGGCATATTCACATCAATCAACAACAGCGACCGCTGGGTCTTCCACCTCTCATATGACGTATCGAAAGGCGAGAAAGCCTCAGACTTCCCGCCCGAGAAATGCAAAGACTTGCTGCGCATCGCGTTAGGTATGCCGGAAATCGAGATCGATATTAAGAGTGTCCTTCCTTGGGAACCAACCGTACGAATCGCAGAGCTTTTGCAACATGAGCGTATCTTCCTCGCCGGTGACGCAGCGCACCAGATGCCACCATGGGGAGGACAGGGCGCGAATTCCGGTATTGCAGACGTTCACAACCTTGCCTGGAAACTCGCTGCGGTACTGAAAGGACATGCGAGCAAGGCGTTGCTGGAGACGTATGATGTGGAGCGAGTTCCTGTGGGACGGGCGGCTGCTGAGGCGTCAGCGAGTGGGGCTGATGAGAGGGGGATCATATCGACGAAGAAAACTCCGACGGTTGTGATGGGGTGGTTGAGGAGGATACCTTTACTATCGGGGCATGGGTATTGTTATACGAGTAAAGCGATTTGCGTGGAAGATAACTCTCCACTTGGAGGATTGACCTGGAGGCCATGGACTGTGCCGAGCCTATTCCTGTCATTGGATGGAAGACCCGGAAGTAGGGCACCGCATTTATGGGTTGCGCATCAGGGGAAACGTATCTCAACTCTCGATTTATTCGGGAAGAGCTTTGTATTACTGGGTGGAGCAGAGGGCGCATCATGGTTGGAGGCCGCGAAGAAAGCATCTTCCGCCCTGGGTATCGATGTTGCCGCATACTGTGCAGGACCAGAAGGCGATCTGGTTAACTCAAAGGGCGAGTTCGAAGCTGCCGCGGGCATCTCCCCCCAAGGCGCTATACTCGTACGTCCGGATGGTTTTGTGGCATGGCGCCAGAGGAAACAACCTTTCGATCATCAGGCCAAGCTCGAGCACGCTATGAGGCAGGCGTTGTGTCTACAATGATCTGGATATGTTATCAACAAGGCGATGCGTATAATGACACCAAATAACAATGGCATGTAAAGGTAATGTTCCACTTCAAGGTCCAGATCGAGTTCATTACGATTTACGAGTAACATTTTCCACTCCTTGTATATAACAGAATTTTCGCTTTATATCGTAACCCATCTATCTCTATCCGCACACAATCTTCACCATTATTATCTAATTTTTACTAGAGTATACTTCAATAACCACTGAACGAAATAGCTTCACATTTGATATAATCGATTTTACGCACTTATCTCGTTGACTTGATAATATAATTATTCTTATAGTAGTAGAGTATATCTCACACTTATAAGAATAATCTATTATCATCTTTCTTCTCTCTTACTTACTTACTCAATTCTTTTAGTATAACTTCTTATATCACTAAACGATCTACGTTTTATATGTATCCACGTCTGTTCTACATGTATATAGCTTCGTTTCAGTCCAGGTCTATGCTTCTACAAGCATGGGAAGTTTTCTAGCGCTGGGGTACGAGAACACGCCTGCTCAGGCGTCTGTTGGCTCAGAATCCTGGCGTTGGACGGCCCAATCACATCTACGAGTTCTGTATAGCCTCATGTTTTGCCCAGTTGATTCATTTGTCACGTGCGAATTAAGGACACTAATTTTATCGTAGACTTCTCAAGTATTAAATATATCACGAACGAAGTATAGAGTGTCAAGTGGGACTTGAGATAGATATTAACTAGTTATCAAGTAGGTCTCGATCAGATAACAGTCTATTTCTTACACGCAGATAGTTGTCTACAAAACGCTTTCGAGCAAATCTTATAGATAGTAGGACTTTCAGGATACCGTGGATATGTGTTGTGTTCCATATTGCCAACACGAGTCCCTTCGCACGGCCGTCACCTGCGCCAAAACTTGGAAAGCCATCGTTTTCGTTGTCCCCCTGCGATCAGATCGTAACTTCGTTCGAGGTCTCACTAAAATTAGTGATTTGTCGTTAAACAGATTGCCCGAACGCTCAGTCTGCAGGACGAAAGTGGTCGTGTTCTACCGTTTCGCGATAATCTTTCAAGGAGACCGTCCGTCCGTCAACAAGGACCAAAGTGTGATTATAACCCCGTTCTTCCGTGCAGAGTCGTGCCAGGAGAGAGCATTGCAAAAAATTGTGGACCGAGGTTATTATGACGTTAGTGACGTACTCTATGCTCCCACCAGATTTTCCCAATTTCATTGACAATTCTTGAAAACAGGGGTCGGGAGGGTCGACGGGTTAAAAAGTGCCAACAAGCTCGAAACCCCTTAGACGACATGCATTCACGCTCGGAATCCATTTCAGTATGTTCCGCTGCGAGTGGAGGAGAAGCATTTCGAAAACTGTCGGTGGCACATTCATTATTGACCTCGGGATACTCGAGCAGCTCGCTTGAAGTTGAAACGGCTCATCCTGGGCCTGTAGCAGGTTTTCTTTCTCCTCGGATAAAACGACGCAGGATATCCTGTGAATTTCAGCTTGCGAGACCCGACCGTATTGGTTTAAGGCTTTCGAGGGCTCTTCTTACTGGGAGGGGAAGTGTCATCGCACTGAAGTTCACGGCTTTGCCCTTTTTTTTCCAAGTCTTCGGGAAAAAGCCGAATTCGAATCCACGGTCCGCGTTGCAAGTCTCAAGTGTTTCATCGTCCTTCAGAAATTGGTGAACGTTCATACTGAGCCTCCACCGCGAAGTTTGTGAGTTCCTGGAACCTTGTTGCGATTCCTAGAAGATATCTCCGCTGTTGCTCCGGCGTCTGTCGAGTGGGTTCAAGGTCACGTAACTCTTCGATCCAGATCCAGTCATCTTGGGGAAGCTTCCCCAACGACCATTCAGTCAACAGTCTAGTCTTTTCTATCCCTTTAATTCTATACAATGTACGCTTCCGTCGTGTACCCACCGTTCATATCGGACAAAGCAAAAATCAAAAGTATTATTATCCGTAATCTTGTAGACTTTTTTTACAGACGGAATCCGTCGCCAGCAGCAGACTGATCAAATAGTAGACAGGGAAATATAGAAAAACTCTCAACCAAATCCTGCATGACAGCCTTCGTCACGCACTTTGGAACGGCCGCACTACCGCATCAGCAACTGAGCCAGCATTGTTCCCCTTCTTCCTCCCACCGTCGTCCTGATACTCCGCTGGCTCGTTGTTCTTCGTTACCAGGCCACCCAAGCCCGAAGAAGCTCCCGTGATCGATGGACAGACTCCTGAGCGAAAGAGAATTGGGCGGCCATTAAAACTATGCTCACCATCGGTGGTCTTGTACCGACATCGGCCGAATGTACAATCATTGCCGTGATTGTTGCATGCTTGAGAGACTACCCTTGAACCTCCCTTATCTTGAGGGACGAATTTATCTACCTCTTGACCACTGAACATATTAGTAAATCGATTACTCGTACCATATTGTGCAGATATTGATTTGTGAGTATTATACGCAGGTGGTTTTGATATTGGAGGAGGGAGTGGAGCTTGAGGGCTTATGTTGGTCGAGGAAAAGCCGGTGGACCCAGCGACGCAAAGGTTCGAATCGCTGATCGCATTGACGGTGTACGTCCATAATTGACCGTAATCCATCCAGGTCTCACGTGTATAAAAGATCCTGCAGTCCGCCGCATCGTAGAGAAATTGTACGGGGACATCTTCCTGATCTTTCCTGATCTGGTCCCGGAGATTAACGCCGATAGACGTGATCCAGACATCTTCTTCGCGATCCGGCAGATAATCTGCTGTCGTCTCATTGAAGGACTCAGCGACTGCAATATCGTCGTCAATGTTTTCGCTAGTGTAGAGCTGTGCACCTCGACTGCCGCTAGCTGTCTGCATAGGGCCAGTCTGTGGTAGACCACCGACTACCACGGTCTTGACACCTGCTTCATGATGCATCATTTCCACGAAAACAGCGCAGGCCGAAGAGCAGAGCGAGTCCGAGAGGATAATAATGTTCTCGGGGTTATATAGCTGAGGGTTTGTAGCGGGAATCGATGCCCCGTATATGTCGATACCAAGGGCCTCATTGTCAAAGAGAGAACTCGTAATGTTCTCACGTTGGACGGTCGTGAAGGAGTCGCCGTTATACTCATGGGGACCAAAGAATTCGCCCCAAGATGTGAAGTTCTGATCTGTTCCAGCATTCAGACGATCCGTTGAGACAAAGTCACTTACGGACAATGCGTCGTATTCGGAGCTGTTCGCCGACTTGCCTGTCGCGTAAAAGGTGGTGAAAGTGTTTCCAATGACATCTGCAGTGGGGTGTGCGCGCAGTCTGCTTCCTCGAAAGGTGTCTTGTGAAGGGAAGAAATGCTTGAAAGTATCAATGGCCAGGAGTGTATCGCCACCGAGATTCTGTTGCAGATCTATGAGGACTGTCTTCATACCAGCTGCGTGGCTGGCGTTGAGGAACATCTGGACGGTATCTGAAAACGTTTGAATGTCATTGCCAGACATATCGAAGGTCGGGATGCTGAGCACAGCAGTTGATATGTTCTTAAGGAAGTAGCCGGTAAGAAATCCTCCACCGGCTGGATACAAACCCGGTTGATATATGTCGGTGTTGTTTGGATACGCTGAATCTGGCCACGAAGTTGCGGTCGCGTCAGGACCTGCGGACGTCGTGTTTGTCGAAGTTGAGTTGCTTGAAATTGAGGTCGAGTTTGACGTGTCTGTAGGATCTTCCGACGTAGCACACGGATCTGTAGCATTGGGATTGAACGAGGCAGGATAGAATCCAAGCACGAAAAAATTGTAAAAATCTCCTCCAGTGGTGAGTGGCCCAGTAGGTCCTGGGCTGTTGTATATTGCTAGCCATTGCTCAGGTTCAGAGGTAGTCCCGTTTTCGAAGCCAAGGGTGATGGTGTCGCCGGGATAAAACTCCACGTATGACTCCAAAATGCTGTAGTCATCTTGGATATAGGCGGCAAAGCTTGACATGAAAGAGAAAGTAATATTTGCTGAGTATTAGAATGCTTACAAGAGCACACCACTCCAACTCCAATGTAGTATTATGCAAAGGCTGTGCCATGAAGGACATGGCGGAGCCGCATGGGAAAGGGGATGCCTGAGAATATTAAGATGAGAGAATTAAGATGACTATATCTTGCAGCTGTAGCTGATTTTTCATTTTTTATGCATGGTGGTGACGCCGGTGTGCTGTGTGGAGAATTATGTGCAGGATTTTATTGGGTAATCGGACCGGCCAGACGCAGAGGCTTAGTAGTGTAAGACTGACCTGAAAGTCGTCTGATGTTGATTGCTGACTGCAGCAATAATAATGAGACATATTCCATCATCTCATGATTGTAAAAATACATTGACAGCAGATTTTTGAAATACAATTCCCTCGCAATTCTCAGAGGCTGTTGATCGTAATCATGGATCCGTTAAGTATATCTGTTGGTATCCTTGCTATTCTGGACACCACCGAGAAGATTTTCAAATATGGGCTGGATTTCGTTGAAGCAGTTGAGGAGCGGCGGACCCTGCGACAGCAACTGGACACATTTGACTCACTCCTCAAGAGCTTATTTCAACGTTGCAATGATGAATCGGGGCATCAGTCAGACCCGAAAAGCCCATCGCCATGGCTCCGACTCCTTTGGGAGGAGCAGCCTGGCAGCGGCCATTTCGACAAACAGCACGTCTGGGTCCATGAATATAAGGGCTATGTGGCCCAATTGAAGCAGATCATCGATACGTTATCCACCCGGCTTGCTCCCTCAAAGACTTTCCAACGCTTCACCAATTCGGAATTGTGTGTAAGGGCCACGTGGCATTGGAAAAAGGATAATATTATAGAGATGAAAAGAGCATAGCAGAATGCTGCGCAATGATAACCATGATCATGCAACTGAGTAGCGATGCCACACTAAAGGAACTGCTTGACTCTGTTAGAAAGAATGACGAGCGTAGCCAAAATCAATTGACTGACATAGCATCTTTCTTACAGACAAAAGACAAACGGGATGAAGAGAGAAGGGAAGCCAAAAAAGCAAGCAAGGAACGCGAGGAAATCACCGATTGGTTATCCCCTCTCAACTTTAGAGGAAAGCAGGAGAAGCTGTGGTCTACTTGCTTCCAAGAAACTGGTGATTGGCTATGGCAGGACGAACGCTTCAAGGCTTGGGCTCAGGGGCGGAAATGGTATCTACAATGGTTCGTATTCTCGCAGTGAACTTTCCAAAGCGCCTGCAGTCCATACAATTGCTGTTTACGCATGCCCCCCAAAGCGACATCCGTTGACGGCGAATGAGACAATGTCTCCGGCAGTTCCAAAGGCAACCGCGAGTAATGCTGACTCCGAAGTATTTTACAGTGTTGGCGGGCCAGGTGTGGGCAAGACAGTACTCTCCTCGATTCTGACCCATCATCTTCGAAGTCCTGAGCAGGCTCGGCCTTTGGTTCTTTCAATCTATCTCAGTTATAATTCGACAGATGTCCAGACATTGCCACACTTAATTGGGAGCCTACTCAAACAACTGATACAGAACGAGGATCAGTATGTCATATCGGAGGATCTGAGAAATGTCCATAGCCGGGCAAAACGTCAACAGTCTGACCCTGTCTCTTGCTCTGACGACATCCGCAGAATCTTAGTGAAAGACCTTGGCGTTTACGATCGATTTTACATCGTCGTAGATGGTTTCGATGAACTGCCCCCAAGAGACCGGAGTGCCCTCTATCAGGAACTTCTCAGGCTCCAGCCCGATAAATGTAGTCTCGTCATCACAACGAGACCAATCAGTCTGCCAGCAGAGCCTTCACCCTACGAATGCGATAGATGCCACAAGACAAATCTTGCGATGAGGTTTCGATGTATGGTATGCGAGCAAGGTAATTACGACTTGTGTTACGAATGCAAACACAAAGGACTCGGGTGCCTAGACAACTCGCACCGACTCGTCGAGCCATACGGGCGGGTTGAAGTCACTGTGGAGATACCGCATACTGATATCGAGCGCTTCGTAAGACGTGAGATAGGGATTGAGATTGGGGATGGAAAGCTACTTCTCACAGACGATCGAGACAAATACGCAACGGAAACCCCCTACACAACCCCTTTCCAAGGTATGTGCCAAAGCATCTCCGGCCTTCCAGAGCAGATTGTCGATGCAGTCACGAAGAATGCTGCTGGTCGCTTTCTGTTTGCAATACTTTGTATGGAGTCTTTACGGACGAAATCCAATGCAGGGGAGCTGAGGTTGGCCCTAGGGAAACTTCCAGATAGCGTCGAGGGGTATTACAAAGAAGCTATGCAGCGTATTGATGCGCAACCCCCCGATGATCGGAGGCGAGGCTACAAAGTCCTCGGTCTGGTATCTCGTGCACGTCGGACCTTGAGCTTAACGGAGCTGCGACATGCACTCGCGGCGATAAGCTTCGGTGACTCTGAAAGGTACGACGAGACAGCGTTTTCCTCTGGGTTAGACCAGGCAAAGACTATCTTGAGTTCAACTTCTGCTCTTGTCATACTTGAAAATGACGACACTGAAGTACAGCTCGTGCATCGTTCATTGGAAGATTACCTTCACCGGGACGAAAGTCGCAAAAGATGGTTTCCAAAGGCCGACCTCGATATTGCCAAGGCTTGCATGACTTACTTGAATTTTGCCCTCCCTCGGAAGCCCTGCTCAGAGGACGACTTAATGTCCAGAACTTCGAAGTTCCCTTTTCTCCAGTACGCCTCGCAGTATTGGGGTGATCATGTTCGAGATGCGTTCTTGAGCCCAGAGGACAGCGCTGACGTTCAAAAAGCTGTGATTCAACTTATCAAAAATACTCAGCGCAAGGATGCATGCATGCAGGCAGCTTGGTTGACTAAGAAAGGAGGCCATGATGCGTGGGACGTCTATCGGAATGTTGACAGATTGCATATTTGCGCATGGTATGGATTACCGACTGTGCTCTCGGTCCTGAATCCAGGTCATAGTCTTGTGGATGTGGTAGAGCATAAGTATGACCAAACTCCACTGATGTATGCATGCAGAAGAGGGCATATCGAGGTCGCTCGTCAACTCTTAAGACTAGGCGCTTCACAGCGAAAAAGAAGCACCAAAGGAAGGACGCCTTTGTTTGAAGCTATCTTAGGTCACCACAGCGGCGGAAGTGCAAGGACTACGAAGAAGGCTTCGAAGCACAACGAAACGGTTGAACTCCTTGTGAACGAGATGCCAGGGGACCTGGATATCAACCTGATGAATAGCCATGAGTGCAATCGAACAGCATTGATGATGGCTGCATTCTTGGGCCATACCGAAATGGTTGAGGTACTGCTCGGTCGTCAAGATCTCAATATCGACCTACAGGACGATAACGGAATGACAGCGCTGTATCTCGCTGCTAGAGCAGACCACTACGAGATTGCCCAGAAGCTGCTTGACGTCGGAGCCCGTTCTGACATTGTGGATTATCAGGCAGGCCGATCTCCATTGAGATGCGCAGCGGAAAGGGACTATGCAGATACTGTTGGCTTGTTACTCGAATACGATGCTGATCCTGCCTTGAAGGATCGTGACGGGGGCACTGCGATGCTGCGTACGGTCAATCGCGGGGCTAAGAATGCCCTGATGAAGTTCATGGAACACTCCATCGACATGGAGTGTGTGGATTATGACGGGCAGAGTCTTCTTCATGGGGCGGCAAGAAATGGCTATCATGAGATTGCTCGCATGTTGATGGAAGACCGTCTTCCGGAGGAACGGTCGCCAAATGTGAAAGTACTGGGCCCGAACCTTCGAGACGACCATGGCATTACCCCACTACATGATGCGAGCCGACGAGGCGAATTTGCAGTCGTGGCCGTCTTGCTCGAGAAGGGCGCCGATGCATCACTGGTGGACAAATCGGGTAGGAGTCCCTTCATAGTGGCATGGCAGTATGGGCACGAAAACGTCATGCGTATGCTTGCAGCCGCAGGACATGGACCGCCTTCGAACGTGGATCTAGACGAGAAGCGGCTACCCGTATGGTCTATGATAAGACAAGCTCTTACAGAACTTGTTGAAGAGGCCGTCAGAACACGTACGCAGGATCTTCATGTCGCAGAGCCTTACACCGAGAACTCGACCCTCCACTGTGCAGTCGAAGCCAACCTGTTTGACATCTTGCTAGTGCTTCTCAAAACAAGGATGCCATCAGTCGATAAGCCCAATTACGTCTTACGAACACCGCTTCATCTCGCAGCCCTAGAAGGCGACATCAACGCTACGAAGGTCCTAATCGAGTACGGCGCCGACACAGACCTGAGAGATCGCTGGGGCGATGAACCCCTCTTTCTAGCGCAGTCTAACCGTCATCTAGAAATCATGCTGGAGTTGATCAAGGCAGGCGCCGACGTTGACAAGAAGAAGATCCACGTCAACAGGCTCTTCTTCTTCGCCGTTGAACAGCGGGATACGGAATCGGCGAAGATTTTGCTCTACCAGCATGGTGTGGACCGTTCGGTACAGAACGCTGATGGTGTAAGGGCGAGGCAGATTGCGGAGGCGGGGGAGGACCAAGATATGATACGGGTGTTGGATTCTGCGCCGACGGTCATGGGTGGGCCTGCATTGATGGAACTGGATGATGGTGGGAGGAGGAAGGTTGTACCGTTTCGGTCGAGACCTGTGGAATTGGAATGATGGGTCAGATGCGTTCGAGCGAGAAGTGCAGCAAGGTGTTGTTGGTAGAGAATAATTTATTAAGCATGCCGATTGTTGTTGTCGGTATCGAGCGAGGGATAAAAGGTCACCGCAGCCTACGAACCTCAGTCCCTTGGGGTGAATTCCTTCTTTCCTTCTTTCCTTCTTTCCTTTAAAAACTCCTCGACTATTAGTGAGCCAGTTGGTTTTCAAATCCAAACCACACCAACTATCAACTGTCAGACTTCAAACTGCACCGTTTCAGACCTCAAATCAACAGTTCAACTGATAGTTATCTCGTCTCTTCTCACTTCATTTCTTCTCCTTTCATCTCATCCCATCTCATCCCATCTCATCCCATCTCATCCCATCCCAGCTCATCCCATCTCATCCCATCTCATCCCTTCTCCTTCTCTCATACCTCACCTCAACCACCATCCCCATCCCAGCCATCCAAACCACCACCCCTCTTAAAACCCATCAACCGGCTTTCTCAAAAAACGCCAACGAATATCCACCACCACCACTATCATCATCAGCAGCAGCAGCAGCCTCAACCTCAAGCGCCACCTCCGTCTTTCGAATACCAACTAAAAAAAATAAAAAAAAAAAAAAAAAAAAAAAAGGACGAATTAGACTCTTGTAAGAACAATAAAGACATATATATATATCAACTCACAATCTCGTATCGGCACGCATGCAGGTAGGTGAGCTACAGTAGACACTCGAATAGTAAAAGTAAAAGTAGAGGGAGAATACGCCGCAAGAGCTGGTGGTCAGCCTATGTGTTGAATGAATTATTTGGAATTGAATAGATAAGTAAGTAGGTAAGTAGGTAAGTAGGTAAGTAAGTAGATAAGTAAGTAGGTAGGTAAGTAAGTAGGTAGGTAAGTAGGTAGGTAAGTAAGTAGGTAAGTAAATAATAGTAAGTAAATAACAGTAATAAAATAAGAGCAAGAGTTAGAGCAAGAGCAAGAGCAAGAGCAAGAGCAAGAGCAAGAGCAAGAGCAAAAGATCCAATAAGCACGGGCGGCGCGTGCGCCGGGAGGGGGGAAGGGGGGAATATTGGATGTGGGGTTGTCTATCTAAAGGTGTGACCTTTCAAACCGCTAGCGCTAAAAGAAGATCGAGATGCCAATCATGGGAGAATGAAAGGGGCCGCCATCCTTGGGGAAAAAAAGAGTGATTTGCCAATCATTGAAAAGGGTGAGAGAGATGGTGGTCGGGGGGGGCAGATTCAGCATGTGAAAATCTGCCGTCGATGGAATTTTGGCCAAGAGCTTCTTCCCGTTGGCAATGCAGTATTTCAACGAAGCAATCGCTCAACCTGGGCAGTTCTAAACGGCGAGAGAATCGTCAATGCTCTGAGCTTTTCAGGCTCTCATCCTCGCAATTGCTCAATGCCCGATGCCCATGCTTGGCAGTTCTGGTCCTTTCAACAGCGTTATTCTCGTAGCTTTCGTTGTGGTGATATTTATTCTCGAGATCGAGATGTGTAATCTTGTTATAGCATCCCTACTCCGGCCGCCGGCAATCTCTGCATTCATCTCTCCTCGACGCAAAATCCTCGAGTTCCCTCACCCCCTTCAAATGGCCGAAACCGAGACAGTAGCACACTTGCTGCGGCAACAGCTCCTTCTCCGACGAGGGCGAAACCAGCTTGACGCCTTTGGTCTTGGTGCTGGTTTTGGTGCTGGTCTTGGCGCTGGTCTTGGCGCTGGTCTTGATGGGAGACCTATGTCGAACTCAAGCACTGCTCAGCGTGTATTATGCACGGTTTTTGTCCCATCAAGCCTAGAGGGGGAAATCGAGAGAGTAGCGTTCATACATCGGACTTGTATCCCCCTCCCCTGCCTGAAATGAGTAGATGCGCCAGATCCGCGCCATCTGCGCCTTCACCCACTCCTTCTGTCCATCTTGCAGACAGGTCGTCTTGAGCGACGTCTTCAAGGGTTCGAGAAGATGCCAGCCACCGAGGGCGGCGGCCGCGCGGCGATGGTCCTCGGATGCCTTTTGCGTGCCATTGTATGGGTACTCGATTCCATCTCTGTCGCCTGGGCCGCCAAACGTCTTTGTGCCGAGAGCGTAGGGCACGGAGGCGCACATGTCGTCAACCATTTCTTGCGTTATCATCTTGGCGTATATGGCGCGCCAGTACCATTGGTTCTCAAAAGGCCCGCCGAGCCACTTGATGCAGTCGAGGATTATCGTCTGCACTTTCACGCGAGCGGAGCGGTAGGCGTTCCAGGTGGATGCAACCCAAAGGTCAAGGTAGATGTCCTTGCGGTCTTTGTAAATGTAGGCATCGCGGGAGATGGAGGCAGGTGGGAGTTCGAAGTGATCGGCTGGGATCCGGTTCCATTCTTCGTCCAGGGAATCGGGCCAAGCCGCTACAAGAAGGTCAACGGATATGGCGTATTCGAGTAGATCATTGACTTCTTTCTCGGCCCCGGAGCTTCTGGGAAGGAGGAGAGCGGATTTGGCGCACGAGCGAAGGTCGGCAATGTTGATTGTGGCGGAGGTGAGGCGAGCCGCGGCATTCTGAGGAAGGGATTTGAACATTGCACTCAAGGCATCAGGGCATCTTTTGAAGGAGGTGCCTTCCTCGATGGCATGGTCGACCTGTCTCCTCTCAGCCTAAGGTCAGTCATGTGAGAGAGCAGTACTTACAAGCTGAGAGCGGACGGAGAAGAGCAAACCCACAGACAATAGTGACTTGCAATTCTCCTGACCTCGATGCATAACCAGAGCAGCTGCTCCAGCATTGTGCGTTCTAGCCATGTTGGACTTCTGGGCGTCTGAAGGAGCTGTAGCTGTAGCCGTAGCAGTTATTTTCTGGAGCAGGCAATGGTCAGCAAAAATGGAACTGGCGTGTAACTTGATAAAAGACCATTCAAACCGCATAAGACATATCGCTGGACTCCAGATGATTCGTGAGCCCAACTAAGTTTCGGGATTAAGAGGGCAAGTCCAACTATCGCGCGAGGAAGATCGGATCTACCGGGTGCAATTGGCAATGCATAAGTTTGCAAGCCGTGCAATAAACAGTGAGCAGTAGAACTCAAGCAACAAATTGGCTTTCTTATGTTGAGTTCAGCCCGAGTATAAAGCAAATGGAAAGGCTGGATCCCGAGTCCTGCCCAATACTGATGGAATTGAACCCAACCACGACCTAGGTATCCGACAGAATTGGCCCAATCACTTTGCTTACAGTCTGGGGATATCTCCTAGTGTGAAGCATGCTTTGAAAGGGTTCAAACAAAAGAGAGCAGCGTTGCGAGAGTGTAAGAAGATAGCCGGCACCCACGGCTGCGCACGAAGCAGGAGAGTGAAACCACGTACCTCGAACAAGCCAAGAAGAAGAACTGCCATCAATGTCTCATCCTTCTTCGATTCCGCCGGATTTCGGATGGCCGCCCTTGTCTTCTGCAACGCTTTCCCAAAGATGCTTCGACCAAGCTGCTGGTCGATTCGTCTCACGGGCGAATTTCCCGAGATCATCAAAGCCACTGATGCGGTAGCTAAGGACAAAGGCGATTCAGCAGCGGTGTTGGCGTACAGAGGTAGTAAGTGCTCGAGATGGCCTTGGACACTGTCGGGATGGCGAGGGAGAAGTACGAAATCGAGGAAGAAGGCACAGATGGCTTGTTGCTCGGGAAAGTCGTTGAACATCCTTGGGACAGGTTCATTGGATGAATAACGCTTCGCAACCGGACGGGAAGGGTTTCCACCGGGGTTGACAATGGCCCATGTCGTTGAGGCGGGGTCCTCTGAAGATGCCGACTGAGGCGGTGAGGGAAGCTTTGGCCCTTCATCCTGCTGCTGCTTCTTGCGTTGGGCCTTTCGGCGGACTGCCTTAGTTTGGTCGCGTAAGACGAGGTCGAAGCGGGAAATGTACCCAGGGCATTCCCTTTTGGTGTTGATACATTGAGAGCAGGCGGGGACGGCTTCATCGCACTGTGCAAGGGTGAGACTGAGACTGGGGTTGGCGGTCGAGAGCGGATAGCTTCCATGAGCCGTCCCGTGCACGTACGTACCTTGATTTTCCGCTTTCTGCAATTCTGGCAGCCGGCACTCGGTTTTCCTTGATAGACCATACTTGTGAACCTTTGATAGAGGATGAGGAGATAGGAGATACGAGGCTGTTGGTTAGTATATCTTAGGAAGGGTATGGGAGGGTAATGTGGCAATGTATATAGGTATAAGTATAACAGACATCAAGAAAGTAAGTAAGTGAAGGTGAAGGTGAAGGTGAAGGAGAGAAAAGAAGATGTTTATGTAGAATTGGAGATGCTCAGCTGGTGGTTCTCTTCGTTCAGGTCTTGGCAGTCACACATTTTTGCCTCATGCACCTCGCAACGCTAAAGGTGCATGGCGTACTGCGGGTGGCTGCACCCGGTCATGGTGCCAAACTGCTTTTGGCTCGAGTTGCGAGCAGTCTAACCGATGCAGGTGTAGACTACGGTGGCAGCCGCTTCTTAGTAAGCTTGGTAAGGCTTGGCGTAATATCTCCAGTAAAAGCCAGCGTGCCTAGCACTTGGAGCAGTAAAGTAAGGTACCTTACATATGACTCGTGAGATGAATATAATTGAAGCTTCTTTCAACATCAGAATAAATAGATTCACGCACTAGACTATCTTCAAATAATAATAATAACCAATCACAAATAATAATCAATCAAGGGTTGAAAGCACGTGAGACCGTTATGAAACGTGGTGCCGTTGAACTTACGCCATCATTTTATCATTTCATCATTTTGCTTCAGAGACAACCATGCCTCGTGGCTTTAGAGTAGAGCGTTGGGTTTCAAGTATGAGTCGTCATTCTGAAACGAGTTCAACATTGGCATTTGCAATTCCTAACAATAATTCAGCAGACCCAAGGCCACGAGAAGAGTAGTGTCAGTCACAACAGCTGAAAATCCTACAGGCATGGGGAGATAGATACCAGCGCCGAATCAGAAGCTTCCATGTCCCCCCCTCCCCCCACCCCAAACATCCAAGGTGCTTGCACAACACGCACCGTCATTCAACAGCGCTTTCTTTCTCCCACCGCCGTTTTGAAAAGCCTTATCGGCCAGCCAGAAGACTCGTACACATTTGGAATAATAAATGGCCCACGTTCCCCAAAAAGACGGACGGACAGATCAACAGGGGGGAAAAAAAGAAGAAAACACATTTCAATGTAACGTCCGTCAAAAAATGATATAAATGGGAAAAAGGTCCGCACCCATAAAGTATTTCCCTTCCCCACCCCCAAAAAAAGGGACACGAGATGA
Source organism: Pseudevernia furfuracea (assembly GCA_022315425.1). NCBI lineage: Eukaryota > Fungi > Ascomycota > Lecanoromycetes > Lecanorales > Parmeliaceae > Pseudevernia > Pseudevernia furfuracea. The sequence goes on from JAIUPT010000033.1 coordinate 98,236, forward strand.
CGTCCACGACTTGCCAGCCTCTCTGTCGCACACTCCACACTTCACACTCCACACACACACACAGCCCCATCAATCTACTGATTTTTTTTCCACTCCTCGGAGCGGGGGGATTGATTTTCGGAAAAAAGGTGCCGCCGTTGGAAAAAATGCAGGGGGGGGGGGGGCCTGCATGAGGGGGAGAGGGGCTGCATGCATGCATGAGATGCCCCATGCCGCAGTCTGATACATACATACACACATACATACAATACATACATACATACATACACACATAAAACGTGGGCCGAAGTCCCCCGCCACACACACACGTGGGGCGGATACATACCGTACGGGACGACGAAATGGGCTGCGTCTCTTGGGCTGCGTCTCTTGGGGCAAGTGGCATTTGCATTTGCATTGCACACAGGGGCGGGTGAAGGCTTTTGGGTGGCCGAGGGGGGGGGGTCGTCGGAGCATGTTGGTGACCTGGCTTGAAAGAAAAGAAAAGAAAGAAAAGAAAAGAAAAGAAAAGAAAAGAAAAGAAAAGACGAAAAGAAAAGACGAAACACGCTGCTGCGGGACCTTTTGGCGGTGAAGAAGAAGGGGTCGGTTGGGCACATGGCTGACTGACGTGACGAAGGCTGCGCGTTTTCATGAAGGTCATGCTTGTTTCTGTGGTGGAAGGGAGAGTGGAGGGAGGCGAGAAGGATTCGGGAAGCCAGCGTGGTGCACAAAACTCAGAGGGGCTTGAGCAAACACAAGGAGAAGGGTGCTGTTGAAGATGGAAAATATTATCCATGTAGTTACGCGAAACCAGCTATAAAGTAAGGTATCTAATGAATCCTTGGTATCATCCCAACAATTGACTTCCAAAAACTCATCCCATCGCATACATCTTCGCTCACAAGTAAGGCTACGCAAGTCATCAATCGAAATCGTGCATCACGCTCTTACGACGCCCCAAAGTACCCTTGTCTCTCACTGTTGGGTGTAGCCTCCACATCGTGAACTTTCTCTGCCTCCGCAGCGGTGAACTCCCCAACTGGGCTGGTTTTCCCATGCATCTGCATCTCCGGGAACACCAGTCCAGGATGGAAAGCAGTCAGGCACAGGGTAGCGATGGTAATCATGACACCGTCCAAAGCGATAAAGTCGGTCTGATCCTGCATGATCGGGTTGCCCCATCCCTTGGCCATCTCACCGATACGGAAGATGCAACGAGTGAAGATGGTCAAGTATGCGAGGACGAGGCCACTGGTGAAAAGCTTGAAGCGTGTCGTGTTCATGAGCTTAGTAGCTGAAGGCTCGAGCTCCGATCGGCGGGCGTACACCCGAGAGACGTAGTCCCCGACCATACCTCCGAAGATGATAAGAGTAAACACCTGCCACACGATACCGGTCATCATGAGGTCGTTGCCAACTTTCTGCATTGAGGAGCCATAATCCGCTGTAGCTGCAATCCCTCCACCTGCTCCTTGTAGAACGAGGGAGAAGAGGTCGGCAAGGCAGAAGATCCAGGTGTAGAACTTGGGTCGGATGCGGGAGAAGTTGGCGCCGACCTCGAGGGTGATGTGTTTGAGGGTGAGGTATACGCCGGCGGCGATGAAGGCAGGGGCGATGATGAGACAGCAAATCTGGATTTCGAATCCATTGGAAGACCAGGGGTTGCTGTGGAGCATTATTCTTCCGACATAGCCTAGTGTGGTGGTTAGCAGGGAGAGTAGTGAGTGAATATGGAATGAGCATACCGATTGCTTCCGCAAAAGAACCAAGGACCATGGCAATCATGTATGTCCATGTCTTATATCTTATGCCGAGGACGAATTGGAAGCCCAAGCAGAGGGCGAAGAAGGCACAAAAGAAGGCATTGGCGCCAAGACTGGGGTAGTAGCCGTAGATGGTGAATTCGACAGGACAGTAGATACTGACGGCGGTGCAGTTCTGTGTTGAGTAGTTGGTTGCGGGAAGAGTGGTGGGTTGAGGAGGGTTCGACATGACTGTAGTCGGGTGAGAGATGGGATGAGGAAGGCTGATAGAGGGAGTCAGGCGGGTGCCTGAGAGTCGAGGAGAGGTTTGAGAGTTGGAGGTATGTTACGGAAGAGATGTCGGAAGAATTTATTGGTGTGCTGATTCAGACATAGGGGAGGAAAAGGAGGATTATTATATACCCAGCTCGCTTGCACATTGCATGTGAGTTTAGGATCCAAAATGGGCTCGTTCGGCATAATCCATGTCCCATGTTGTGAAGCCTTATTATCCACAGTTATTTGGGGCACGTACTCGTCAGCCATATCGACACAGCCCTTGAGTCGTGATCCTGACGGCGCAAGAAGATGCGAGTCCGAGTCCGATCCTTATGCGATTACGGGTACGCCCATATAATGCTAGCCTTTGTAGGCTTAGACCCCAGATTCACTATGAAAATGCGTGTTTCTGATTGGTGGGGCCGTAAAGAGTGGAGTCAGGGGAATCGGCGGCGGCCTGCGAATTTCGCAGGGTCGGGCACGGCGCATTATTAGGGCACTTTTTCCGGAGCAACGTTACACCTGCTACTTACGGCGGACGAAGGCTGACACTTCCGACAAAACAAATTTTCCTTTCAAATTTCCCTTCAATTCATAAATACAAGTTTTTTCAAAGGATAATTTTTAGGGACATCATTCTAAAGCACTCTGTAGGGGGATACTCTTCCGGGGGCACTCTTCGGGGGCCACTCTTTTCTTCGGGGGGCACTCTTCGGGGGGTACTCTTCTCTTGGGGGGCACTCTCAGGGGGGCACTCTTCGAGGAGGCACTCTTCGGGGTACTTTAAAAGAAAGAAAAAAATTAAAAAATTACGAGAAGTTAAGTACACCGGAAGTTCCGCGGATTATTTCTCTTTTTTTTTTTTTTTTTTTTTTTTCTTTTTTTTTAAAGTACCGAGTGTCCCTCGAAGGGTGCCCTCTCAAGAGAAGAGTGCCCGAAGAGTACCCCCGGAAAAATTGTACGTTATGAAATTTAAGAATCGCGCTTAGAGCTCGAGATCTCTGAGTGCGGCGTCGAAAGAAAAACGATGATATGGTTGTCTATGGGGGTCTTCAGCTTGATTGAAGCTCTTAAGGGTGTTCTCTTCTACTAGCTATTAGAAAAGGAGTCAAGAAGCAAGTATCAAATCCAAAAAAAAAATTGGTTGTCTTTGGTTTTGTCGGAGTGTCAGCCTTCGTCCGCCGTAGAGTACTACCGCCAAGCCTGAGCTTACTCGTATTATTACGCGAGTTACGAGGAGCGGAGTTTCATCCCATATCCCTTCCAGTCTCCACTCTCCAAGAAAGTTCTTCATCAAGCCCAAACAAACTAACACATATATTGTCTAATGACAGCCGTTTCCTCGCTAACCAGGGACCAATCAAGACATAAGGAGCCTCCCTATCATCCTGTTGTTGCAGCAAACCAATCAATGGACGGGAGCATTCAAAAGGCTGTGGACTGAATACACAATAGGTAGAAGCACCCTGAGGCTGGATTTCAACATACAAAACAGCCTCAGCCTTACTTCATGATTTGATGTCCCAAGCCTCCTTACCCACCATCAAACAACAACCAGCAATCCCCTAGACATAAGAACTCATACTCGATACTCCTCTTCACATCAACATCAAGGCCCCCTCGTTCTTCCCCCAGCCACCACCCCACATCTCCACAGAATGCTCACTATTCCATTAACAATCATCGCACGTACTCGGGTCCAACACCGCGCAACTAAAGTCGCCTGGCGGGCATAGAGCATCAGGGCAATTCGTCGGGCTCAATTGTTCTGCGAAGTAAGTTTGGATGAGGCAGTCCTCGGTGAGCCATTGGATTGCGCAGACACCGTCTGCCGGATTGCATGTGGAGAGGCTGTTTGGAGCCTGTAATGCGTGTCAAGTTCATCAGTCAATGCCAGAGAAATACTGGAATTTTTGCTCTTGTGGTCGGTTGATTGCTTTGTCTGTGTGAGGGAGAAGAACATGAGAAAGAGCTTGCAACTACCCATTATAGATATCTACTGCAGTGATTTGAGAATTGTCATAGACATCCACACCATCGGTCCCGAGAAATTCATCATGTTTAGTCTTGGCCATGCAGGTGAAGTTGGTCGTGCAGTGGCCGCAGGTGTTCGTCGAGCTTTGGGTAAATACCTGATTTAATTCGTGCTGATAGGTCCAGACATTGGCTGCCCAGTAGCAATTCTTTCGTTGATCGAGAACGCCCACTATGCCTGCCAGCGGACTACAAGAGCCGGTAATTGCACCTCTGCATTCGCCCCTTGGCCGTTGTTAAGGCAGAAAGGGTCGCCAACGGTATTCCATTTTTCCATCAATGGCTGACGGCATTAGGAGAATGTATGCGCTTGCCAGATATTCAAAGAATGACAAAATCTTTGAATACTCAGGCACTTCTAACGACTGCCTGGCAATGGACTGAGTGAAGCACATGGAATTCGCGGCAGGGGACTCGCCGTTATTTGGACACAATTTCGAGAGACAATATTTGAAGCCGTTATACTGACAAGGTCACGAAAGCAACACGTGCCTGGCGAAGTGCGGTGTGAAATAGGTAGGTACACCGTGGGCCAACTACCAGATGATCTGCAGAGTAAATTAATACGAGATCATTCCACGAGAACTGAGTCACGGCCGAAAGTTTGGCTCTCACTCAGAGCCAAGATTGAGGTAGTCTGCTTTCCACACAGTTTTAAAGATGAATGGGCAATTGATTGCGAGCGAGCAACTATACGGGACTAGTGTTCTTCATCTTACACATCAATAATACCGACCATAAAGCTCTCACGTCTGAAACCCACCATTCACTGCCATCGATCTCTAGAGCGTCGAATGTGCTGGTATAGCTATTCAGGCCAGAAGAGTGCAGATGACAAAGGGTTTTCATCCTAACGCCGCTGCGCTTCCAAAGATTTCCTTCATGCCTACATGAACTTAGGAACGAGGAAGTAGCCCGCGATTACCATGTGTAGACTGGGTAGACGCGCGTGTGGATACCACATCACACCCAACACTCGTCGCCTTTCAATTTTGGCAAGGCGGCCATATTCGCAGCGATCATCTTGGGTGTTGAATGGTCGAAACGTTCTGATTCCACGGTCGCTGTCCAACGAGGGCAAACATCTGGCTGCCAGACTGCAAAATACGTCGAAAATCCGTAGGTAGAATTTTGACGGAGGTAAGAGCAATTGCGGAGGCCAGAGAGGGAGGATTGGGTCTTATGCGGATGACACTTGCCGTATCATTCATCATCAAAGCTTCGCATTGCCCTTGATGACGTCTCTCAACAGCTTCAACCCCTCGACCGCAAATGCAACCATGTTCCCTTCTCTGTCACCTCCCAATCCTGTTTCAGCCTCTTTCGTAGATGTTTCCTGCTCTGTCGCTACCGCGAGCGCAACGTAGCCCCTACATACAGATTCAAATCAGCCACTGACCCTCGAATCGCAGGCACGCTGCCAGAAAAAGGGTTAGTTGCAGTGGTAGAAACCCTTTGGATGTTGGCAATGTGAGCACGAGATTCGAGACTTGTGGTTCATAAGCACTGTGTCCGGACTGTTTCCGGATATCAGTTGCCAGATTTTTTGACTTGTTACCTAGGAGTGCACAATATCCACAGGATGCCAGTATACTAGCCTGCTGGTTTTTCTGGCAGCTTGCCTGATTGGTGATTCGAGACAGAGATGTAGGACTCACGGGGTCCGGTTCCTCGTATTCCCTCCTGTCGGTCCTGCAGTCCCACTTTCACAGACGCAGTACGTAGCGCCCAGCGTTCCCCTCACATTCTCCGCTAAGCCCTTCACTACATCCTCCGTAGGGCCTTTGTATGACTTCAAATGGTCTTGAGTCCACCCCGCAAAGGCAATACGTGACTCAAGCGTGTACAGCGTTAAGCCGCCTTTGTAGATCTTCGAAGCGCCCGGAGTTGAAAGCAGGGAGGCGGAGATGAGACCGCCGGCTGCCTATGACAGAATTTCAGCCATTGGCGTTGATGCAAGATGAAAGCAAGAAGGATACTGGAGAGGATGAGCGTACTGTTTCGGCCACGCAAACGGTCTCAGAGTGTTCTCTGAGGAGGGTGGAGACTTGAGAGGCAATTTCGCGGAGTGCGGGGGGAGGGAAACTCGAGGCCATTGTCGAGACGGGAGCGAAGTATTGAAGTTTGACCGCATGGAAGGTTGATTGCCTGACGAATGTAAAAGCCGATGTGCAGTTGCGGAGGAGAAGAGGCATGAACTACTACAAGTCAATTGGACTAATAGTCCTGACAAGAAGCCATTAGCTCAGCCTTACGAGCTCTCCCACCCACCTTCCTCTTTGGTCCATGGCGTCTCTCTTTCATCTTTCCGTCTTTCCCCACCTACATATCGGAATCTCACGCTCCTTTCTCATGCGAATGAAACGGGTCGCTATCTGGGTCAAAGATCACGCAAGCTTCCTGCAGTTCGACGTCATGGTCTTGGTCGCCGGCGCTCAAGCGCAGCCAAACGCGAGCAAGATTGCGACTGAAAGAGACTACAAGCAGAATTTGACAGCATTTGCTTTCCCATTGATCTTGTCCCGTCCATCCGTTTTCACACATTATACGCAGCAGCAGCATGGCAGACGAAAAACCACCCTCGTACCCTGACGTGAAGCAGAACCCGGTCGATAATAAGGATGGGGTACCGCCGGCCCAAGTCCTCAACCATGCAAATGATGCCGATGAAGCGATGAAGGCTTTTGAGGGCCATGACGGAGAGCTGCTGATCCTCGACGAAGCAACGAATCAAAGGTTGCTGCGGAAGATTGACCTGAATATTCTGCCGGCATGTGTAGCTCGCGGCAATGACAAAGGTGCACTGCTAACGTAGGTATAGCTGCTATGCGTTGTCTACGGTCTCAACTTTCTTGACAGTATGGCTTTCACCTCGTGGCCGGTGAATTGGTTTGACATGAGACAGAGACTACCTTGTCATATGCCAGTGTGATGGGCATCAAGACGGACATCGGCCTAGTGAACGATGACTACCAATGGTTGAGCAGCATGTTCTACTTCGGTACGCTCGCCATACTATTTGGTCTCCATGAGCGTCATCACTGACGCATTGCAGGCTACCTCGCTTGGGAGTATCCAACAAATCGACTCCTCCAGCGCCTCCCTCTCGCCAAATACTCCTCCTTCTGCATCATAATGTGGGGCCTGGTCCTTTGCTGCATGGCAGCTGTGAAGAACTACTCTGGCGCCATCGCCGTCCGCTTCTTCCTCGGTATTTTTGAAGCTGCGGTGACACCTGGCTTTGCCCTCTTCTCGTCCCAATGGTACACCAAGAAAGAACAGGGAACACGCATAGGAATCTGGTTTAGCTTCAACGGTTTTGCCCAGATCTTTGGCGGATTGGTAGCTTACGGCATTGCTAAAGGCGCGGCGCTGCACGGCTCATCCGTTGCGCCTTGGAAGATTGTGTTCCTCGTCACAGGTCTCCTAACGGCAACGATCGGTTGCCTCTTCCTCTTCTTCGTCCCAGACAACCAGCTCAACGCACGCTGGCTGAGCAAAGAGGATCGGCGCCTAGCCGTCGAAAGAGTTCGCGTCAACCAACAAGGAATTGGGAACAAGCACTTTAAAGCCTACCAACTAAAGGAAGCCCTCCTCGACCCCGTAACCTGGGCCATGGTCTTCTTCGCTGTCACTAGTGACATCCCCAACGGCGGCATCACCAATTTCTTCAGCCAACTCATCGTTTCATTCGGCTACACACCAGACCAAAGCCTTCTCTATGGCACACCAGGCGGCGCCGTTGAAGTTGTCTCCCTGATTGTTTGGGGCTACCTAGGTGACCGCTTTCGCAACAGAATCCTGGTTGGCACCTCTGGTCTAATAATTTCAATGCTCGGCATGATCCTCATAGTAGCTTTACCTCTATCCAATGACGGCGGCCGTCTGGCGGGCTACTACCTCACCCAAGCAAGCCCTACAGGCTTCGTTGCCCTTTTGTCGCTCATCTCCAGCAACGTGGCCGGCTACACTAAAAAAACAACCGTCGCTGCCTTATACCTCATTGGCTACTGCGTAGGTAACATCATAGGGCCGCAGATATTCAGACCCAAAGACGCCCCACGTTACGTACCAGCCGAGATAACAATCATCTGCTGCTGGGCCGCATGCCTGGTAGATTTGTTGTTCATATGGTGGTACTGCAAGAACCAGAATAGGAAGAAAGCGGCCTTTAGGGCGCAGCCGCATTATCGGAAATTGGAGAATCAGGAGTGGCTAGATCTAACCGACAAGTGAGTTTGAACCTTTTGGGGCGATGTGGGCAACGGAGAACGAGTATGCTGACATGCTTATAGGGAGAACCCGGAATTCGTCTATACCCTGTGAATGATTTTGGCTGGGATATATATCGAACAGAGGGTTGGGCTTGAGTGAAGGATATGCTAGGTTTTGGGAGTGGCATGGGATCAGGGGACAGGCCGTTCTCAAGCAACGATGTATGGAAGATATAGGGGAAAATGTACCACCTGTTGAACAAAGCCGTCTCCGGCAAAGAAGACCGTAAATCTGTCTCCGCGTGTATATCAGACCACTCCCGAACGCCCTGCTGATGAATACTGCAAATGATTTATTCACTAACCGCTTTTCACACCTCATCGAACCATCCTTAAATCTATAAACCAGCCTCATGAGAACTTGTTGCCGTTATCAATGATATCTGAACCACGATATCAGCTATGCCGACAGAGAAACTAGACAGTTTCGGGCTAGCTAGACATAACATAGGGAATAGAGTAAGGTAGCGTACGGCTCAAACGATGCAGAGTAGTACTGGCTAAGATACCTTACTCGGTCAAGCAATCTACGACCGCAAACGCCGTGACCTGGACAGAGAGAGGACCGGTCGTCGTCCAGAGCAGACGTCCGGTCTCCGCATGCGAGACCCTGTAACCTCCGTGTGCAGATTCAACACATGTAACCGGCTCGGTACTCGCTTTCGTAGGACCAGCAGGTGAGATATCACGCACGATCGCTTCACTCAAGCTTACGACTCGCCAAGCCGTGATCGGAGGCGGGGCTAAATCACAGGATTGCCGATGTATGGACCGGACCTCGCAGTCCAAGGAAGCTCCAAAGTGGCTGTCTGTGAAACGCTTCCTTGCATGGATGACGGCGTATGGCTACATCATCATCTATCTGAAGTTCGAGTAATGGCCAAGTCAACGTTAATCGCTTCCCGAGTTCCGCATGATCACCCCGCCGCTGTAATATGACAGAGTGCAGAGTGCACATGCTGCAGCCAAACAAACAAGATCACGTCATGCTCTTCGTATCCTCTATCCACTTATCGTCGTGGACGAGAAAGTCATGCGCAGGGGTTGGCAATCACGAAAACAGCAAACCTTATTGAAGTTTCCCCACAGAAATACAGCTTCCCCCAGAGAATCTAGAGGAAATCTTTTTCCTCCACGATTTGATCAGACTCTGCCTTCGACGTGCTCAATTAAAGCCTTGCGTACTTGAGAAAAGAACCATTGTAGCCATGAGAGACAAAAGAGAGCTCTCTATCCGAGGACCTAACCGCAGAGGTCCAAAAGCTGTTCAAGACTATGACGAGAGAACACCCCAGCGTAAATCAAAGATCGCCGGTTCTCAAGATGATAGAATTGGAGACATTCCACAGCCAAGACATCGATCAATGGCCATCGGCCCTCACGAGAGAGGTAGAGACGGTGACAGCACCTCCTATCATTACCGAGGTCGCTCTAGCCATGCCAGCAAACCCTTGTCGTCGGAGGAAGCCCAAAAGGCCCTACATACTCTCCTTATGCACGTGAAAGGCACTATGTCATTCTTTGCCAATTTCAAAGAGGAGTACCAACGGGAAGTTCGTGGTATTGAGGCATACGCCGGCCAGACCATCCTGGAGAAGCTGTGGGAGCGCAAAACCATGACTAACGACAGCAAGGGTCGGTCGGGCAAGGATCGTTCCAAAGACGATGGCGTCGGCTTACATTCTGGGTTCGATGACGCTTCAACTCAGCTTTGGAATAGTCTCAAAGATGCATATAAAGGTGCTATATCTCATCCTTCCGGTCAAAACGACAGCATGACTAAGAAGCTGTACGCTGCTATAAATGATGTCGGCGGATTGCTCACGTCAGTTCGGAGTAAATCTCATGAAATGGACAGTCTGGTCAATGAATTAAAGCTGCTCGAAATGATGCTAGAACTCGGCGGTGCTGCGACGACGTCTCATAACGACAGAGCGAAGCAACGGCCTAGGGCCTATGCTGCTGGTAACGGGAATATGAGGAACTCTAGCCCGGAACATGACGATGCACGGTACGGAGCAATGGGCGAGGATAGCGGTAGTGAGGATAATGGCCAGCATGATGAGCAGTATGGTGAGCATTCGGAGCGATCCGGTGGAAGGGAGGAGATTGAAGTTGGCGATGATGAAGAAGGTCAAGGTCCGTGCCCCACAGATTAATCCGTCTAGTCGACAACTGACGTGTAATAGGCACTGGTAGTAGTGGTGATGGCAACTGGGATTAGGCCACACTTGGGGAGCATTCTTGCGGTTATCGCTCGGTCTATTCGCTCAACTCCCAACTCCTGGCCATTCTAGCTTCATGTTAGCTGTGCTCTTAACTAAAAACGAACTGATGACCTACCGAATGTAGTCCGTTTCTTGTTGGTCTTTGAAACCGTGACTTCATCTCCAATTGCAATCACCTGCCCCGCTGCTGCTCCTTTTAAGAACCCGTAGCGCCCAAAAATCGGGCTGTACTTGTTGCCTTTATCTACCCTGCGGTCTTTCATCAGCTTCTTGAGTACATTTGCTTCACCAATTCCAGCTTTGCCTGTCGAGTAGTCGACGTTGATGCTGACGCATCTTCCGCAGTTCTGTGTCAAGACGATCTCTGTGATCTGATTGACCTCCTTAGTTTTGTTGGCGTTGATTGTAATGCTGCCCCAGTAGTCCTCCTCGTAAGCTTCTCCGGCACCTGATAGGACGATGTTGGGTCGGAACTTCGTGACGTCCATTTTTGTACCGTCTTGTAGTCTGGAGTCGACATCTCGCAATGACTCTTCTGTGACGACGAGGTAGGCGGCAACATCTGCGAAGCTGATGCCTTCTTTTTCCACGTCTTGGCCGGCTATGAGGCTTGGAATACTCGCAGTGATGGTGGACAGCCATGACTTGCTCGCAGCGCCGCCATTTTGAGCCGCATTGGGAGACAAATTCCCGAGTACCGGGCGTTTGTGCGGGCCAAGGTACGACAGCATCACATCATACCCCAAGCACTCAGAAAACCAAGCATTGATCCTCTCAGGCATCTTGTACGCCTTGGTAGGACTCTGGTGCAGTCTCACATCGATCTCTTCCAAGAGTGCCACGTCAGGCTCCAATTCTATACTCAAGCTCTTGCTCTTTCCATCTGGAGGACTGTAGGTGACTGTGATTGTCCCATTCGAGTCAATGCTCTGGAGAAAGAGTACAAGCTCTGGGTAGTACGTGATGGTCATGTTCTCCAAGTTGCCGTTGATGTGGCTTTTAGAACGAGACGAGAATGGTTGGCTATTGTGAATTTTGATGAGCATGAATCGGCGGTCGTAGGGAAATCCATTGGAAGAGGCGATGGCTGTTGTGAGAGGGACGCCGCGGAGGGACTTGATGGGGTAGGTGTAGAGCTGTCGGTGGATGCAAGGTCAGATCATCGCTACTTGTGAGAGAATGCCAAGAGGATGAGAGATACCTGGGTGATTTTCATAGCCGCTATTGTCCATATACAGCTGCTTGCTGTATTTGTGAAGGGACGGTTGAGCAGCACGAACAGAGAGGGCGGGGCCAATCGTGCTGTTTTGCCAAGCCAACAGTTTCGAAGCACACTCAGTACAGCGACTCGTACGATCCATGTGAGATACTTGATACAGCGAGGACACCAATAAAACCGGCGACATCCCGCTAGGTGAAAAGATCAATTGGTGTCCTCGCTGTATCAAGTAGCTCACATCTGGATCGTACGAGCACGGATTTAACCTTTCGCTCGAGCTTTCAAAAGATACTTTCCATCCGCTCAGCAATGATATACACCGCCGATTCGCTCCTGATCTCATTCGTGCACTGAAGAGATCCAGATCTGATTTCCTGGTTAAGAAGGACCTCATCCCCATCTTTAGATGAGCGAAAATGAGCCTTCATTGGAGGATGATTTTCGTGGTGTGGTTCGAAACCCATCATTCACTCCCATCTACCCCCAGAGTCCGATTGGTCTAAACGCGGGTCCTGGACCCACCATGCGTCCGGCGTTGAAAGATCGCTTTTACATGTCTTCGGTGATACAACTATCTTTTCTAATCTGGATGCACGAAGAGACTACTCTGACTACAGAGTTAGTTAACAGTATGCGTTCACGCTATGAATCTCAAGTAAGAGGCGCCACTCCTGATCAGACTTTAACGGTATTTTGAGAACATTGCAGGCTTGCTTATCTCAGACGAGCCAATACCGCTGGGATGGTTTAGTAGCTCTTGTCGAAAGGAGAGTTCCAAGTTCAAGACATTGGTTCCGCCTGGACCACAGTCCTTTAAGATTCCTTTCACCAAATCTGCTCCTTGGTACAATGGATTACTTCCACCTGGTACAAAGTCTTCCGGAGGATTGTTTCGTATTGGTGAAAAATCAGATGGGTTTTAGTGCCGATTATCGTATGGGGTCATTACATTTTGGGCCTGGCGGTGCTCGTCAAAGACAGTCCAGATGGGGATGTGATTTTCGGACGCATTGGAAATCCCCAGATCATTATCAAATGGTCATCAGTTCAGTCATCAGTTCCTATCTACACTACTTTCCAATCCAAGTCTTGGGTGACTGCACCCACAATCTATCTACTCGACGCGAGTCTGGAGGTGTTACTCAAAACCGAGCCAGTCGACAGCGAGACTGTGAGGATTGAAGGCCAGAAGTGCCATCGCTTGAAAGGTTACGGCGCCACCTTCTTGCAAAGACTACTCAACAAAGTGACGTTGGTAGTTGATGGTGATCCTGTTTACGCCGAGGCTGCCAACTTGGCTGTAGCTTTCGCCATATTTTTATCAAGATCTATGCAGCGAATTCCGGTCAGTGCCGGAAGTATTGGCGAGAAGGAGAGGGAAGTTCCCACCCAGAGCTATCTGGGCACGGAAAGCTGGCGCTTGTTTGACTCAAGCAAGTTGTTATTCTCAGGAATCGAGCTCGACAAAGGCGTTATCAACGGTTTTGCCGAGGAACTCCGAGGAGTAAGCATCGCAGATATGTCTATACCTCGCGGCATCCGTGTTTACCTCAAGAAATCCGAAGTGAGTAAACACAAAATCACGAAGGACCATTTCATTGAAGATATCAAACAGGCCGCTTCGTGGGTCTTAACATTTGCGCAGGTTGTTGACGTTGAAGCCCGGGCTGCACTCTGTCATCGTTAAGAAAGCCGCCGCCGTCGACCCCAGAATCACATCAAACAGGAGGAACCTGACGCGTCTTCGAGAACTTGGCAGAGGAGGGGAGGGATCGTTCCCCCCTAGTGTGTAAACACATTCAGTGCATCTTTCGTCGGAGGAACGAATGTAAGCCGTAACACGCACGGATTTTCGAGTACGCCAAACCCAATAAGATGATGAATTAGGTTTAGAAGCACTTGCAGTACACCCCCGAGGATCAGATTCCGTGTCGGCATCCACGGTGCGAGGCAGCGGGATTAATCCTGCCCGGTATGATGAGTTTTAAGAATCATACGGCGACGGTGCATAAGATCTTTTTGCGTGCGTAGACGCCTCCGGCGTGGCTTGCACGTGCAACCTGTCTTTAGAAATGATATGATCCAAGCGTCTTTGAATTGCAGCTGGACTGGACCAAATATCAGAAAAGCGGTCTCATCTTATGGTCAAGGCACAAGACTCCGTAGCACTTTGTTTGGACGCGACTTGTCTTATCTGTCCTGTGTTTGGCAAAGCCCGAGCCCAGTCTTTCCGGCTAAGGACTTTAGCAGCGGCGAATTTCCGGAGTCGGTTCTGCGGCGTATTTGTTGTCGTATAGGTCGTTCAGGGACAGGAGGGACAGGAAGACCAGCAGGACCAGCAGGACCATCACGGCCATCACGGCCGTCATGACCATCAGGCTCAAGAGGTCCAGCAGGGCCAGGAGGGCCAGGAGGTCCAGCGTCTTGTAGAGGAAACCGTACTTGCATCCTGATCTCCCAATCCGGTTGTACAGTCAACTCCCATAGCTGCGGTAGAATTATAACATCTTCAGGTCCGTACAAATCGAATTCGCTAGATCGTATTGGTTGCAGCATTGCAGGACGCTTGTATAAGATTCTCCATTCGCTGCTCATGTCTCGTTCAGTCGTATTCTATTCCGCAACTAAAGTAAAGAAGATACCTACCTTCGCCATGTGTGACAATCTTTTATAAAGGAAAGGTGAAATCTCCTGTCTTTCGAGTTAATAAAGATTATCCGATCTCTCTTTCTCTCACAAGATGTGATATTATTATCAGATATTAAAAACTATCTCTCGAACTTTCCACACCAAGCGCCAACTCTACCTATAAGAAGAATTTTTTTTTCTTAACTTGAGATGAATTTTGACTAGAGGCACACGACGAATAGAATAAGAAATGATTTTTAGCTGAAAGTGATAAGGCTTCAATCGTATATCACTATAAAACTAAGAAGATACTCTACTCGCCATGTGTGACAATCTGTTATAAAGAAAAGATGAAATCTCCTGCCTTCCGGCTTTATAAAGATTATCCGATCTCTCTTTCTCTCACAAGATGTGATATTATTATCAGATATTAAAAACTATCTCTCGAACTTTCCACACCAAGCGCCAACTCTACCTGTCGGGAGGAATTTTTTTCCTTAGGATGAACTTTGACTAGAGGCACACGACGACAAATAGAACGAGAAATGGATTTCTAGCTGGAAGTGATAAGGCTCCAATCGTAGACCACTATAAAACTAAAAGACCCGTTCCGGAATGTAAGGAGGTCGCATCGAGGTACACCATTGCGATTTGGAGGTCCAGTTGTATTAGCTTTATATGGTAAAACTTTATGATATCCAAGGCAATAAAATAGGTGGTACGCGGGCTTCACCAATGAGATAAAGTCATCTGCGCGCGCGGCATCTGCGGCCTCTGTACCAAATGTCATAGAAAGGCTGAGGTCTTTACAGGAGACTTGCTGGGTTGGCGGACTCCTACTGGGGGAAATAGGTATCTAGTAACCCCCTGCAGCAGACGGTGTCATAGTGGGGTAAAAAAAAGGCTAGATACAACAGATTGATGCATTATCCTTTCACGGCCGAGTCCTGCCTGGCAAGCACATGGTGTTGGTTCTCAACCGCCCATTCATTCGACACAAAGGCTCGAGAATGCCATCTATCGCCTCGTTCCCTTGAGTTTACATCAGGAACCATTGAAGTTACCAACCATGTGAAGAGGCGTTTGGATTGCCCAGGCAACATCATCACGCGTTGGTATCCTAAGGTACTAAGAATCTTAGTAGAGATATGTAATGAAAAGTAGTAGGTATAGTCTTAAAAGGCTGATGTACACAAGATCAGGTAACCTGGTGGAAGAGTGGAGTGTCGGTCCATTTTCTTCGGTAGGTGTTGGCATCATAGTCCAGCCCCGAAGCCCTTGCTTGCCGTTCTTCCTAGGCATAACGCGAGCGGCTTGGCTGACAGGTGTCCTCAGGTTCATCTGCTGATAGTGCCGGTACGAATACAGTATTTCTGCAGGCGGACGGTTTAGTATTAAGCACGAGGGGTTTTGGTGGGGATCATCACTCGCGCCCCCAACTACCGTCTAAGTAAACCGGTCCACCTGCATCGAGGCACGCGGTATTCGCTAATACACAAATGTCAAACGTGGCTTAGTAGCGATCACGGCCACTATGTACACCCTTCCCCAGCCAACGTCGCTTGAGCAGAAGATCCTAACTCAGGCAGAGAGCATGATTTCGAAGGAGAATCATGGGCCTTTACTGATGCAAAATACGCATTAGATTGTGGAGGAGGGTTGTAGAGCCAAGGGATTTCTAGTGCAAGTTTTTAGGGGGAGGTACCTATTGCGATCCCAATGTGGGTTGAAACTTCAAATGGACTTAAGTATTCCGAATGAGAACTAGGATATTGCTTCCGCCGGGTCGTCGTCGCTATCGCATCCATTTTCCCGGTTCTCTGGAGCGCCTTTTTGCAAAGGACTGCATCTAGTCCATTCACTTAAATTCGAGCCGGCGAGGATCTTTGTTGTCGTAGGACCATTCGCTTCGTCGGCCTACCACTGCTTTGGGATCCAGATCTGTGCTGTCCAACGGGATGATGTTCGTGGTCGGCTGATGCAGTGGCGCCCGGGAGACAAATGGTTCCTGGGATAAAGCTCCCAGGCAGCGTCAAGGCTCCTAGGCGTGATCTCCTAGGAGACCATAAACTTCCTGGGAATGAAATGCGAGCGTTGCGCCGCCATCGTCTGCTGGAAGCATAGTGGTGAAGTTGCGGCGGACCACAACTGGAAGTTGTGGGTGCCGCTTTCTTTTACAAGAGGACCTTCAGTCTCCTCAATACTTACCTTTCTGCCTCAAGAAGTGGGAAAGCTTCCTGATACGCTCATCGTTCGCCTCCATAGGGCCGACTGACCCCGCCATCAAGGGACCGTGAGCTTTAGAGTACGTTCGATTGCCGCCAATCTTTGATGTCTTCCTCATCCAGTACCTGTTGGACTCACCACCTCAGCAGACGACGGCCCAAAACGCAGGCCCAAACGCAAAGGAAATTGGTGTACCTGCCACTGTCGAAACGTTTTTCACCGGCCCGAACGCTCGTGCTCGGAAGGTCAAGAAGGTCCGAAAAATTGCTGGAGAAGGACCAGCATTCATTTACGACGCTCGCGGATGAGTAGGGCCTCGAGACGATCTGTAAAGTCTCCAAGGAGCTTCTAGATGCCGGTATCTTCAACTCCACTTCAAATGCCGAGACGCAATAATTCCCGGAACTGTTTCGATCCCCCGATAGTGGTTGGGAAAAGGAGCGACTCTTCCCGATTTTTGATGCGACCAGGTCTGAATTGGATGCCATGGAAGAAATCATGTCCTTCAGAGGAGGAAGAGGATATTGAAATGTCGCGCGTTCCGGGTCTGAAGCCTTCGTCATCATACCGTAAGAATGACCTACCTGCCTGCAAAAAAATTCAATGGTCGTACTGAGCGGAGCGTGAAGCGCCCTATCCACCATTAACAGGTTCCTGCACAACGACATTACCCCCTTACGCCGCCTGCCGCACCGACCCTTTGTCCTCTTCATCTGCCCTACAAGATACAGCATTGGCTTCTCACAATAATCCAATACATCCTCGAAGAGTGCTACTTCAGTTTTGGGTCCCTGTGGCTCCCAGAAGTCCTCAAGGCGAGGTCATGTGCCCCCCCGAAGGATGCCCCCCGAAGAGTGCCCCCGGAAGAGTACACCCTAAAGAGTGCTTTTAGAATGATACCCCTAACAATTATCCTTTGAAAAAGCTTTTTTTATGAATTGAAGAAAAGCTTGAAAAGGAAAATTTGAGATTTGAAATTTGAAATTTGAAATTTGGTTTTTGTTTGTTTCCTTTCGCTAAAAATCATATTGCCTAAGTACTGCTCAAATGAAGGAAAACTCTCGATAGGCTAAATGATCGTGAAGACACCACTGTCCTAGATATATCTCCATTGCTTGTGAACTTGACATTCAATCAACTTCCCCTCACAACCTTAAGTATCTCCTGTTCACAGCATCTTAGCTGCCACTCGCTCCCGGCGATCTATCCTTCACAGGGAAATCGCAAGGATGAAGCGTTCAGGAGTCTCATTTCTCGAGACCCTCCTGAAGACCGCCGTGGGTGTAGATGTTGGCACCACGGGGATCGGCCTCACGCTTCTCGAGACCCTCCTGAAGACCGCCGTGGGTGTAGATGTTGGCGCCACGGGCCTCACGCTTCTCGAGACCCTCACCAAGACCACCGTGAGTGTAGATGTTGGCCCCACGGGGATCGGCCTCGCGCTTTCCCAAAGCTTCAATGATGCCTGTTTGGAGGCATGAGTGAGAGGATTCTTTCAAAAAATCAGAGATGTGAACAGGATACACAGAAGCTCGAGTGACTTTCTAACACCACAGGTCTTTTCCACTAATCAGGGACTCGCACGACATGAAGACAGGCTGCTTACCGCTTGTGGGGGCGGCGGCTACCGCGGCCGCGAGGGAGGTAAGAATGATACTGAGATGCATATTGCACGACTTGGTCAAAGGTCTGGGCTTTGTTGGTAACTTCAACGAAGGATGACTTGTTAGGAGAATTTATGGGATGGGCTCATCAAAGGGGGCCCACTCGGACTAATATACTATTGCCTCGCAGGGAACTTGAGGAATGTAGGTAGAAATTGGTCATTTTTAGGATCTGGCTTGGAGACTCCTCCCCGGCTAGAGTTGACGTTATGCAGAGTCGCTTTAGGTCACTTCGAAAGGGCATTGCGAACCCTCGGCGCTATGAGTACTAATCTAGGGTGATGCTTTTGGCGCCCTTATGCAGCCAGAACCGGGTACGACCGAGTCGGCAGTAGCAGTAGCGACATCGGCGGCGGTGGTTCGCCGGAGGTTGAAGGATCAGGATATTGAAATCTCCATAGGCCATGACGTGATAGAGTTATAGCGGGCTCCAGTAACGAACTCTTATTGGGTCTACCAGGGTTTCCTGCAGGAGGATAAATTGTCGGTGAGCATATCGAGTTAGGGAGCGGATACTCTGACCTGTGACATGGTGCTGAGAGGTCTGATCATGGGCTCTATACCCATCGTAGAGGGACAGGCTGTGGAACTGTAGACGGCTCCACTCGGGGGTGCGAAAAGTCTGGTAAATTGAGAGTCAAGTAGGAAGGTGCACTTCCCAGTCAGGCTTAGCTTGCCCAATGGCTTTTCGCACCCTCCTGATGGCTCCAGCTTTGTAGTTCACGAGCCGTGAAGTCCGAGTTCAAATTGAAGGATCACGACGTAGCCCGAAGATGTCCTTTTGTGGGATGAGGTATGGTTGAGAGTGTCGATGCCGTAGCCCGAAGATGTCCTTTTGTGGGATGAGGTTTGGTTGAGAGGGTCGATGCCGTAGTCGAGGATGACATGGCCCAAAGGGTAGTAGCTATGAGCCAAAGACACGACAAGCCGGCTTCACTAGCAGCTCAGCTGCAGTCACGCACCTGTTCCAACTTTTTGTATTCTAGGTCAGGATGTGCTGTTGTTCTATTACCACCCCGGAGGCTTTCAGTATAGTGGAGTAGCCTTGGTCCACGCTCAGCAAATGCTTGGCGTCTGTTTCCTACGACTCGGAGGAAGATTTTCAAGGAGATTTTCAAGGAGTGCAGCGCAAGGTGATTACTTTCGCATAACGTAACGTATTTGATCGGATTTCGAGAATGACTGGGTTTCGAGAATCGTAGTAAGGTAGGTAAGCACACCAAAAATCTAGTAGTCTAACCGTATTTGGTAGAAATTTGTCAGCCAGGGTCTTTCTGTAGAATACGGTACCAAAAAGCGGGAAGAATCTGAAGAATCTGACGAATCTGGGGAATGCATCCTTAGGAAAGATGCAGAGGCGTGCAGTACAAGGGTCGGCATCCACACTTTCCCCTTCGTTCTCGTGGGGGGAGATGAATTGAATTTTCAGCGTGTGGGGCTACTGGGTTGATCTGCCGGGTCGGGGCAGGCCGGTTTTTAATATCCGGACAGCTAAGGTAGTCCATTTTCGGATAGCGCGCACAGCCTTTGCCCCCCTCACCTGCCCATTCTGCATACATTTCGCGCTCTAACACTGCGCAAGCAATGGATGAGAACCTCACAATTAAAACCCCGCATGTCCCCACTCCACCCTACCTAACCAGTGTGCGTGCATAAGGTGGCGCCAGCCATCATACCTAGACCAAGGTACTGGTAAACCGGTCGCAACGGCTTACACTTTGCAGACATCGGAGTGAACCCCCGCCCCAACTCGACATGGGAATTAATACCACCACAAACCAACTCACACCCTTGTCTCTATCTCGGAAAACGGTTCATTGCGATGCACGAGGAGTCCGTGGTACCCTGGGCCGGTGATCTCAGATGGATGTGCTAGAGTATAGTATAGAAAGCTACCCTCAGTGGGCGCCGATTTGGAGTGCCGTGGCATGCCTATGAAGGAGGTGGCCACCCCTGGCGACAATTCCTTCCTCTCCCCATTTCTCGATTGCCATTTCACCGTGGTCTGGTTTCCCTGACGAATTCGGAGCCACAAGGTCTGGATCCTTGCAGGGTTTCGCCAGTAGGGCTTACATACGCTTAACCAAGAGCGATGGGACGTCGTGCAGCGGAGGAAATTGCAATTCTCAGGTTGGCGTTTTGCGGGGAGCTGAGGCGGCGGCTTCTGGGCTGGCGGGACGGCGATACTCGGACGACGCATGCATCTATTTGGCCAAACACCCTCTTGTCGATTGCAGCGTTCGCGCAATGTGGAGAAACTGAGGGACTAGCCGTGCGTTGTCTCTAACGATAGACTAGCGCATCTCATTCCATGGCGATGTCCGCTCGATGTCCGTGAATGGTACCCCTGCTCTATCAATCAAAGGCGTAAACTCGTTTTTCCAGCCGTAACCCAATCGGTCCATGTACAGTGATTCGTAAGTCTCTAGAGCCCCAGGCGTCGCCCTCAGCTCTGACACTGGACCGGCCGTCTTTGCCTTCTCTCATCATCTTACAATTCGCACGGAAAGATTAATCTTGCTCTCCCAAGGTCTCCCTCGCACTTTTTCGATCCAACCAGTGAAAGCTACAACGACCTCTTCTTTTATACATGAACACTCTTCGGAGACTGCTCCCTTCCTTGTCCGCCATGGACTTGGGGCACTCGTACCGGCAGACGGCGACAGGAGACAGCATTGATGGAGAAGACCGACCCTTTATCGGCGCCGAACTCTCGGAGAAGAGGGTGGCGCCGCCGGGCACGACTGCCTTCAACAGAGTAATGGGCATCGTCAATGTCGTCCTGGCGCTGGTACTGGCCGTGTCCTTGGCTTTGCTCGCGATTTCCGTGACTCATGACCGCAACGACGCGGCTGTGGCCTCCTCTGTGCCGTACTGTAAGTGCTCCTCTACCGCAAACAGCATGACCGTCGACTGACGCCCGTGTCACAAAGCTCCCGCGCGCCACGTGTTGCAGCCCGTGACGAAAAAGTTCAAGCCCAGCCTGACCTTTCAAAACGACGATCCCGAAGTCGCCGACCCTGCGTGGAATGATATCCAAGGGCCCGTCATGGGCTACGTTGCTCTGGACGATGACGTTATGCTGAAGCTTTTTGAACAGCAAGGACGGCCTACCGTCGCCAGTCCATGGGAGCCCGAGAAGTGGTTGTATGCGCCGTCAATGTACCACCAACTGCATTGCCTCGACATTCTCCGCAGGTCTTTCAACCGAGAACGGTATTTCCCGAACGTGACAGATGTACAATTCAACTATCATAGACGTAAGTAGATTCATCCCGGAACTATGCTCGAGAAACTAACCAGGCATGGCCCGACGGGCTTAGACCACTGTTTGGATTATATGAGGCAGGTTGTGCTTTGCCATGCCGATGTGGACATGATCTACTGGTACGCAGGTTCTTTCAAGCTTTGGACAGAGCGACGACTGACATTGGTGAAACCAAGGTGGAACCGTAATTATACCACATTCAATGAGCACAGAGAACCGTACCAGTCAGAGTGGTACAAGAACATGGATGTTTACGAACGGTTCGAAAACGCGGAATTCTTTTGGGATACCGATCACACGTGCAATCGGCTGGAGCCTCTCGAAGAGTGGGTGGCAGAGCACAGGTTCTTCCCTTTGGGCTGGGAAGGGACGTTTAATGAGATTCACTGTCAGACGGAGGATTGCAGAGAGGCAGAAAGGCATCATTTTTTCTGAGTCAAGTCATGGTCGAGGCCGTTTGGGCCAGTTCTCGCATCAGGCATCAGATAGTGCTATTGCAAGGGCCACACTACTAAATCTGGGGCGGAGGACGTTCTCAAGGCGATATTCTTGTCACTAGGTGTAGGCTTCCAGGTAGAGATCAAGAAGTGCATTCCGACCGCCCTCGGTCAGGTGGCTGCTACGCTGAGGGCGAAGAGCGACCACAAGCCCAAAAAGGGGTAGGAGTCGATAGTATGTAGTCGGCATAGATGCTTGGTGGCTAGGTGAGCCTAGCCTAGGTGAGCTTGCGAGTACCTAAGGTAGTTAGAAAATTAAGGTTTAATCTCACCAATGATTGGTGCGAGTTATCTGAGGCCTTGGCCACGTCGAGTCCTCTCCTGAGGGGTTTCTACCTAAGTTTTTTTTCTTTCTAACGGCCTCCTTCCCACAAGATAGTCTTTCAGTATATCCCCACAACCCGGTGGCCTTCTTGACGGCAGAATCCCAGGCAGCGATACAATTTCGTTCCGCAGCCCGAAAGTGAAGGCAAGATCAGAGGATCCGATTCCTTGGGAGGCATTGCAAAGCCCGCTGTGCGTCGCCGAATCATGTCAACCCGTCGCCGAATGCCGTCGTCGTCACCACCCCCTCCCGCCCACACACGGCCGCACCGGGCGGTGCCGAGCCCGGTCACGCACCTCGCGCTCTACCTATGCTGTGCGGCCGAAGTCGTCTTCGTCTTCGCCGACGCGATCGGCTCGATGCCGTGGACGCGCCTGGTGGAGAGCGTTGTTTGCCGGCGACACACCAGCGCCGTGGTTGCGGAAAGCGGAAACCGCCCCTTGTTTGACCGGATGCTGCTGAGCATACTGCTGATCGGCGGGAGGGGCGGACCCACGGCCGAGGCCCGGTGTAAGGGCGACGCTGTGCAGGCCGAGATGGCGGAGTTGTAAGTATTCTCATTCTGCGCTGGAGCACAAAGACATGGGAGCAGAACCGAAAGGTCTCGGAACCTGCAGGGGTGGAACAGCTTCACCTCGTTCTTTTCCAAGCTTTCGCGTCTCAGCTCCGTTAACTAATGGGGGCAAATGACAGAATGGGCGGCATGTTTAGCTTGGGATCCATCCCCGGTGAGTCGTCGACCGCAATGTCACACTGAGTCCTAGTATTGAGGGCCCCAAAAAGAAAAGGTCGGATTTCCAAAGGCGGGGCTCACCTATTGGCAGGACTCTTTCTCGTTATACCATTCTCTATGCTTGCGAAGCATATAGATCGTCGCCTCCTCCTTGTCGTCAACGCGGTCAGTATGTTGTGCGGCAATTTCTTCATGATAATTATGGGTACGTTGGGCCATTGAAGCTTCCCATTGCGGACCTTAGCATGGAAGACAATATGCTTATCACTAATGGTCTTACAGTATTGATACCAAACATGAACCTCAAATTTCTATGGCTGGCAGGCCTCTTCAGCATTTTCGGCGGAGGTGGTGCTATCTTTTCCACATTGCTGCGAAGTATTATCGCAGAAAGCGTCAAACATGATCAATTTTAATTGTCACCCGTTTCTCCAAATCGAAGCAGCTTCCCACAAGACTGGTAGGAGCTCCGTCTTGTATGTGCTCTCCGGTCTCAGCATGCTGGTGCGACTGGGTGGAGTGGTCCTTGGTTCTTGACTGCTTCAGTACGGTGCGGTAGCCGCCAACCTGTCCAGTGTGGCTCTGATGATCGTCGCCATTCCGATACTAGGTCTTCTACCGCCATGCGTCGCTCGAGCGCCAAGATCTACGAAATCCAGTCGTTCTGAGCAGCGAAAACCCATGCAACAAGACATTGGACTTCAGCATTTAATCCCAAAGAGCAGCTCAGACTCGAGCACAGAGGCAGAAGCAGAAGAGGATACAGCACATGAAGACCATCAAGGTCATAGCGAACATCGCCACCATCGTCAAAGAAGCTTCATGGCAGGCATTCGCGAAGCAGACTTCGCGGGAACCGTACAAAAGTATACCTACTTACCAATCCGCAATCCACTGTGCTTCATGTTCCTGGCCATCATGTTCATCAACTCGCTCGCCATGGACGTCCGAAATCAGTTGAAAGCATGGATCAGCACGCGTTACGGCTGGCCGCTCGCCGACGTCGGCTACGTCCTCGGTGGCGAGAGCGTCGCCGGCGCGGCCGTGCTGTTCGCGCTCCCGTGGTTGGACCGAGTGTGGTGCCACGCGCCATCTGTTTCGCTCGCCATTTGGGAAAAGCGCAAGCGGGAGCTCCGGGTCGCGCAGGTCTCGCTCGGTCTCGGCGCCGCCGGAGCGCTCGTAATCGCGCTGGCGGCGGGGCGGGCGGTGTTTATGCTTGGGTTGGTGGTCATGATGGGCGCGGTGGGCTTTCCAGACGCGGTGCGCGCGTTCTGCACGAGCTTCTTCGCTGCGGACGAGATCCAGGCGCTATACGCGGCCGTAACAGTGGTCGAGATGCTTGGCGTTATCATTGGATCGCCGGTCTGGGGCTGGATCTTCGCGCAGGCTTACCACGGCGGAAGTGTCTGGATTGGGGTGCCCTTTGGGATTTGCATGGTATTATTGCTATGCACTTTAGGTCTGGTGTTACGGCTTAAACCGTGACCGGTGGGGGAAAATAATTCGAAGGATCGGCACCGCTCTTCGAATCAATGGATAAGCAATCACCAGCTTATAGATCAATTAGACAAAACCAATTAACGGTGGGGAGGAGGGTTTGACGAATTTAGAGGCAAGGTTCACACTTTGTAGGGGGGAAGGTGCCAGAACTGGCTCTCCGTGAATCTCCTATATTCTCACAAGCTCTCTATACTCTAACGGAAACCCTCATGTTCAGCGCTGCTCTTCGGTCTTTTAGGGACACGTCTCATCTCGACTGCCACCTTTTCGGCACCTTGCCAGATGTTTCGTGCCATTTCACAAATTCTTTCTCCGCGCTTTGACAAAGTTCGCAATCTTGGTCAAATTAAACACTTTGGTGAAATAGTAGTCCCAAAATATTCTCGGCATCAGCGTGAGGAGCAGCCAGACGTTCCATGCCTGATTTCCTCTCCACAGTGATCTTGCAGGCTTGGTCCCGAGCGCTGCCCTGACCACACCCTCTGCGTAGACAGTACCTTCCATAGCCCCCTCCTGCGAATGTAGTTGTCTTCTTTGATAATCTGCATTGAGCGGGCGGTATAGGGAATCTTCTGGCAGCTCTCGATGAGTCCTGGCAATATTGCTTTTGACACCACCCGTCACCACGACCATCACGTTAACATCAAAAGGCGCGAGCTCGATGCGGAGAGTATCGCTGTAGGCGTGAAGAGCTGCTTTGGACGCGTTGTATGTAGAGCCGAAGACGTAGGGAATTTCTGCAGCCACGCTACCGATCTGGACTATGGTGCCCTTCGCTTGGATGAGGAGAGGAGCGAAAGCCTGGCACATCCGCATCACCGAGAAGACATTGGTCTCGAATGTGGCTTGAACCTCCTCAAAATCGACATCCAGAGCTGGAATGGTATAGTTGCGTCCGGCATTGTTGACCAGGTAGTCCAAGGAGCCATTTGTGCGTTCGGAGATGTGTCGCTTGACTTCTGCAACGCTCTCGGGAGAAGTGACTTCAAGCTGCAAGGCTTCGATGCCTAGAGCTTTGAGGTCTGTGACTGCTTTTTCATTACGAGCTGTAGCAAAGACATGGATTCCTTTGGAATGGAACTGCGTGGCCAAAGCGTAACCTATGCCGCCTGGGCTGCAACCCGTAATCAATACTGTCTTCTTGCCTTCCATCGTTGTGGTATGCTTTCTCCGGGAACTTATTTCATGTAGGTCGTAATCTCATAGAAGTCAGCCTTCGAGCCTAACTGTGGTCGGGGTATTATCTGAGTCGTGTTAGATTCGAGTCTCAGATCTTAATGACGCTGGTATATGGTGGTGGTCCGTGTAATGGTTTTGTCTTTCATATCTTTGATATGTCTGACAGCAAGTGATAACGGCACCCAGATTACTAAAGGCACCGTATTCCATTGGTATTTTCACCGCTCCGCAATCCTCCACTGAAGTTCACTAAAGTACACAAAGTTATTTCTCCGCGATTGATTTCCGCTTCCTTTCCATGATGGAGAGCACAAGCCTCTTGAATGTTCAGCCCATCCAATTCTACAGAGGATCCACACGCAGCTCTGAGCTTAGAAGTGGACGGCGGGGTCCTTGCTCAAGGTCGACATGGCCAACAGTACCACTGTGATAGAAATGGCCGCTCTACCCTCTTCCAAAGACCCATCAATTCCCTTGCAAAAGTCAATTGGAAGCACAGAGATCCCTGGGCCTATTGCTAGCCATGTCGTGGAGACCAAGCAGAAATGGAACAGCCCACGAATCAATACATACCGTCTGGCTGCCATATTCTTTGCATTCATCAATTTTGGAATGAATGATGGCTCGTACGGTGCTTTGATACCATATGTAGGCAATCAACTAAGCAGTGAATCTGACAATGAAGGCTGATCACTGATTTCTCCAGATCGAAGCAGACTACAGCCTTTCCTACACCATCACATCCCTCGTCTTCCTCTCTCCCTTTGCCGGCTACACCTTCGCTGCCCTCTTCAGCGATCGTCTACATCGTCTTGGTGGCCGGCGTGGAATTGCCATAATCGCTCCTGCATCCAAGATTATCGCTTACATTGTCATTGCTACGCATCCTCCATACCCCGCCGTGGTGACTATCCTTGCTCTTGCGGGAGTTGGCAATGGACTTCTCGACGCAGCATGGAACGCCTGGATTGGCACCTTGGACCATACGAATCAGCTACTGGGGTTGCTGCATGGCTGCTATGGGCTTGGAGCGACGATCAGTCCGCTAATAGCTACCACTATGGTCACGAAGGGCCACCTGGGATGGTGGAAGTTCGAGTACATCATGATTGGTGTTTTGACTTTGGAAATCTGTGGAGGCACCTGGGCATTCTGGAAAGAGACGGGGCTGAAATACCGTGATGACAACAGCAGCGCCGACAGCGATGAGAAGGGCAAGACCAGGCTGGCTTTGAATCAGAAGGTCACTTGGATTTGTGCGGTATTCCTGCTTGCCTATGTAGGAACGGAGGTCTCCTTAGGTGGATGGATCGTCACCTTTATGATACGTGTCCGCCACGGTCAACCTTTCGCTTCTGGTATGACAGCCACGGGCTTCTGGCTCGGTCTCACTGTTGGACGGGTGACTCTCGGGTTCATCACTCCCAAGATTGGTGAGCGACTTGCTGTTGCCATCTACATTATTTGCTCTCTTGGGCTTGAGCTACTGTTTTGGCTCGTGCCTCAATTTATTGTCTCTGCGGTTGCCGTTTCTCTCGTGGGCTTTTTCATAGGTCCTTTATTCCCGTCTGCCGTTATTATGGCAACGAAACTGCTGCCACAAGAACTCCATGTGGCTGCTATAGGGTTTGCTGCTGCTATAGGCGGAGGAGGGGCTGCCGTACTCCCGTTTGCTGTTGGAGCAATAGCAAATGCCAGAGGCGTGCAGACTCTGCAGCCTATTGTCCTAGCATTACTGGCTATACTATTGGGTATATGGCTGTTGCTGCCACGGATACCTACTCATCTCCATGAAAGCTGAGATCAAGGTTGTTTCAGATGTAGGCCAGCTTTTTCGCAGTGCTATATACACGTAAAAGGCCCCATGGCTCATAGATACCAATCGAGCGTGAATGTCATCCAATACTCCAGAACGATTTACGAGGACGCTTCAATGTTCTCAATTTCAATGCCTGAGCAAAGCAGACCCTTTCGCACCTGCTCTATTATGGCTCCAGGCAAAGTTTCAAAAGGAAAAGAAAGGGCGGTTAAAAGGGTACCATGTTCTAATAAATCGACATTAACAAGTGGTTGTCTCGCCGCTTTGATGCTCACTCTTGTAGTAGACATGCAGATTGTTTGCTAGCCTCTCGGTACTCTAGATCCTTCCCGCCTTTTCTCCCACACCTTCCTTTCCATCGTTCCGCATCTTCCATATGCATAATAAAAGCTTCCTTTCGCTTGATTGTAGGAGACTGCTGGTAGGGTTCATATACAGTGTATATAAACTTCATCAGATAGTTTCCGTGCCAATGCCTTTCGAAGATGTGCCCCGCCAAGGCGGAGAGAAACAGCGGTGTGACACTCCAGATCACCTGCCAACAATTAACATTACTTTAGAACATCCAATAGCGTCTCAACATGCCGTACCCAATACAGTGTATGGATAAAATAACCTTCAACATTAACATTATTCTACCAATGGTTTTCGGAGGGATGAAACGCCCCCATGTGTTCGAGATACTTACGGACCTGCCTCACTCTCCATGTTCCATTCCTATCACTAAAACGGAGACTGTTGGAAGCTTCTTTGCTAGGCTTCTTCTCAACTGTTAGGCATTTGGGAAGTTGTGTGGATATGTCTTCTGGTCTGACTCCCTGCTTGATGCCCTGTGTACTGCCATTGTTTGACCAGACACAAGTTTTTCTGTCTCGTTTATGAAATCATACCTTTCGACAGACTTGTAGCTCTTAGGGACGCCTTCTGGTATCGTTCTATAATGACGGTCTTGATTGTGCAATGACCGATACTGCTAGACATATTTCTAGGCTGATACAAATACTCAAAGGGACTGGATACCTCCTGGCGTTATCAAGACGGTCATTGCTCAGCGTTATATAGTCAATGCTCGGCGCTGCGTATTCTAATCCTAGACAACTTCAACCATCAGAAATTTTCCAGATGAGTTCTTGTCTTGCTACAGACGCAAAGAGCTATACAAGCCATGGAGATGAGCTCAGAGATATCATCCAATGCAGACGAGAGTGGAGCTAGAGAAGCGGAAGCTATACGCCTCAACAAGATGAGCTCAGACATACCACACAGTGCAGATCAGGGCACAGCTGGCACAGCTGGCACTGTGCAGCAAACGCCTCGAGATGCCCTTGATGACAAAATTGATGAACTGGAGCAAAGGCTAGTTGCTCTGACCGCCGACAATTCTCCTTCAAGGTCATCGAAAGCCAGCTTCCGGACCGCCCCAGAGCAGGTGTCACCACAACCACTCTCTCGAAATGCTCTGGGGAAGCGCAAGGAACAGGACTCGCCGAAGAGGCCAAATCCAGTCTTGTTTCCACCACAAGGCAGTAGACGTCAGAGTATCACCACCACACTGCCAGCACAGTCCACTTCCCGGCCCACGACTTCACATCAAGCCTCTACGAGACCATCTACCAGACGCAGTTCTACAGTTCCTACTTCGCAGGTCCCTTCTGCATCTTCGTCCAGACGCGAAGGTCGAGCACCACCATTGGCTTGTCCCTCAGCGCCTTCTTCCAGACGTGTAGCAACAGGCCAAGACTCGCGAGGTGCTTCGGCTTCCTCTTCGAGACACTCTTCTTTCAAGGTCAATCAGCCAACCGGCGCTCAGACTGGCCGACCTGCTGTTCGACACCGCAGGAACAAAACCACTTGGCCTCCCCCGACAATCATCCCAGACGGAAGGCAGGCTCTCCAGTCTGTCCGAGCATTTTCGGACCTCCGCGACGACGTCTTCTCCGCCATGCAAGCCGAAGAGCGTCTGAAATCCAGCAGCCTGCCTACACTTCCACTTCCCGCAACAGCAAACACAACGGCATCGTCCTCGGTCTCGACGGCCGAGAATTCGGCCGGAGAAAGCTCGCAGAACCCGCGCGAATATTCAAACCACGTCCCCGCTGCCAACATCGACTGGACTTTGCCATCCACCCGCCGTCGCGAGTACGAGAAGATCGACAAGGCGCGCAGCGGTCTCCGTGGCTTGATCCGACGTGTCACCCCGCGCATCCTGCGAAGGAACGGTCGGGTCGGGTTTCATGATGATGGAAAGGGTAGCGATGCAGGGACGGTGAGGAGGTTCAGGATGGATGTGGGGGATGGAGATGGCGCTGTTGACGGGATTGCAAAGAGCCCCTGGTGGAAGTTGGGCACGAAGAAGGCAAAAGGGAAGGGCAAGTGGTCTGCAGAGGAAGGAATCGAGTAGTCGGGCTCATAGTACACTGCCGAGGACGCGTGTGGGCGTGGATTTCGGCGTGCGTACAAGGTTAGGATAGGTCTCGGAAGAGTCAAATGGAAGATTGCATAGTTCACAGTACTCGAGGAGACGCCACAAATCCGCTCTTGACGCTTCAAGGATTTCTAAGCTTCAGCTCCCAGTATGAGACTATTTTCCATAATGGAGCCACAGCAGAGCAACCACATCCATCCAGCAGCACATCCCCCCCACCCCCCCCCCCTCCCTTCTCCATCTCCCCTCTTCCCAGCGCAACTCTAAAACACCAGCGCGGCCCCCTTGGTCTTCTTATCACCCCCCAGCTCGAAATGCTTGCACCGTTTCAGGGCCAACTGCGCCTTGGTCTTGCAGTTGGTGCATTCCAGCCTCAGCACCACCTTCTTGGTCGTCTTGGCCTTCTTGTGGAAGACGGGCTTCGTCTGGCCGCCGTAGCCGGACTGTTTGCGGTCGTAGCGGCGCTTCCCTTGGGCGACCGAGGATGCCTGTGGGGGACGCACGGGGGGTGGTTGTTAGTTGCGGTGTGCTGGTTGAGGTAGGGTGAGGTGGGGTAGGGATCTAGGGATGCATGTGTGTGTGTATGTGGATGGATGGTGAAGGGTGTGTGAGAGGCGGAAGAAGAGAGTGGAGTGGTTGGTACCTTGCCGGCTTTGTATTGGGTGACTTTGTGCTGCGTGTGCTTTTTGCACTCTTTGCCTTTGCAGTAGGTGCGGCGGGTTTTGGGGACCTGGATTTACGATCCCTGCGTCAGAATTTGCCTCCTTTTTTCTCGAAGGGGGGACGTAGAGGCTCGAAACGTTGTTTCGAGAGTTGAGGACTCTCAAGGCTCGAGCTTGGGACGGGGGGAGGGGATGTGGATTCCGGAACCACGTACGTTAACCTAGAGAAGAGACACGTTAGCAGAGGTACGGCTGAAGTATGATGGTTCGCAGTCCACGGTGTAGGTTGTAGGGTGCCTGGCGTGCTGATGCTCCTCCTCTTCAAAGCTGCTTTGACGGAGGATCTGAATTCCAGGGAGACCTTGCTCTCGCCTTTTGAGGGGTTTTCTCTGCGTATTGCTCTTCAAGCCATCCTTCCTCTGATTCAGGTCCATTGCAACTTCCTCCTCTACCGGCCCTCGCCTTCAGCTCGCCTTCCACCTCCGTACATTTCCCGCAGACCCAGCATGCTCTTCTCGGGGAGCAAGAGGTAGGAATGGAGTGAAATTTGGAGGGCTTACCATTTTGACTGTGTTCGGGTGAGCTTTGTACAATAGAGTGGTTGATCTTGGTGTAGTCGCAGGCGCCGATGAGGTTCAGATTTCTAGAGTGGGATGCGGCTCGCTTGGAGATCTATGCCAAGGCGCTAATTTCGGGTGGCTGTCTCGCTGTCCTGGTTTGGTCCCTTGTATCAAGATTACAGTAATTGCTAGGAGTCTGGTTATACGCCGTTCTATGCTGGGCCTCCATGTCTAGTCTAGAGTGCGGTGATTCCCAGACACATTGCGCAAAGGAAATCTAGTGGAGCACAATGCTCAAGACCTCAATCGTGGTCGAAGTTGAAACCCCTGCCTTCATGATGACTATGCCCACCACCATACCACAAAGCGCCCTTCCGATTAACCAGTCCTTTCTCTTCTCCCACGGTCCAGCTCCCCTCGCTGGTCACACTGTCTTCAGACCAGTACTTAGCCCGTAGCTCCGTGTTGATTTCTTCTAGCTCTCTTACAAGTCCTTCGATCTTCTCATGATCAACGCCGTTGCCAATCTTGCTCGAGATATCCTTCTGAGTGATAAAGCGTGCAATTGTAAGATGAGAAGACGGGACAACGTAGCGAGAAGCCACCTCAACGCCCGCAGATTTGCAAAGATCGTACATGTCTCTACGTAGATGGTGATAAGTATAAGCATCGGCATCCGCGGCTTTCTCGTCTGGCAAGCCTTCTCCAGCGGCCGGTAGAAAGCTCAAGGCTATGGCTGCAGCGTCGTAGCTGAGCATTGGCTTCACGAGTCGGGCTCGATGATCGTAAGTAAAATCTGCAATCTCCGATATCTTGCTCTCCATAGTGTTCACGAGATGCTCGATCTGGGCCTCTGTTTTGGAATGCGTGATTTCTAGGACGGTCATGTGCAGACACCCGATGGGCATGAGCCAGAGGCCTACAGCAATGAGCATATAACCAGTCGGCAGTGGCCAACTACTGACTGGGTGCAAATTCAAGCAACCGCTTCTGTAAGATTTCCACGAGCTGCCGAATACGTTGTGGTGGTCTTGCCCAAAAAACCAGGCAGTTTCTCGGGTCGACGTATCCTGGATTTGCCTCTGCATTGACGAGTTTGTGCAGCACTCCGTCTATGATGAATCCCGAGAACTCTGGAGAGAGTAGCTTGCTTCTTTGCTGGTCATTGCGGGTCTCGCGGTGCGTCTGATAGCGATGCTGGATTTGTTTCTGGGGCAATCAGCATTCCATCCATACGTACGCTTAATTTTGTGCTTACCGATTCTTGTTTACATGCTTCGAGTAGTGCATCGTATGGGTTATCAGTGGTGGAGTTGGAGGTGCCAGAGAGATCTGCGAAAACATTGCCATCGGCTGCGCGAGACATTACTTCTGCGGAGACTTGACAGCGACCCTCCTGGGTCGGCGTTGCTTCAGCTGCTTTCTCGTGAGAATTTGGTCTCCAACGCTCGAAGGGCAGAAGCTTACTAATTCTAGACAGCCTTCTGTGACGAGACCCTTCATCCACGTTACAGAAGTGCAGATTGCGAAATACGGCTGTTTTCGGAATGTCGTCCTATTTCAAGTCGGTGCTATTCGAACAAGAGCAAGGGCAGAGACTCTTTAAATCGTAGATGCACTGGAAAGAAGCAGGTTCGAAATTCAAAGCAATGGGCGCAATTCCAGTCACTGACTCAGTCCTAATTGAGAGTTCTTAAATGAGTGGAATCAATGGCTTGGTGAACTGATAGTGAGGCAGTGAGTGCACAAATCAGAAAAGCAACTGAAGCTGGACGGTGAGTCGCTCGTTTAGAAGGCTGTAGATTCCAGTACGACTTTTGTATTCTAGAGCACTAATGCAGAGACCTTTTCTGCGTCTCTTGGCAT
The DNA here is from genome assembly GCA_022315425.1 of Pseudevernia furfuracea. Taxonomy (NCBI): domain Eukaryota; kingdom Fungi; phylum Ascomycota; class Lecanoromycetes; order Lecanorales; family Parmeliaceae; genus Pseudevernia; species Pseudevernia furfuracea. The sequence continues at coordinate 131,346 of JAIUPT010000033.1, forward strand.
TGAAGGTCCGACGCCACCTCGCATTCATTTTTTTACTGTAACATGAGCATCTACTCCATAAACGCACAATCAAGTTGCAAATATTCCAAATAGTCAAATACGAGGCTATGTATCTTGCTCCAAAGACCACGTCTCAAGATCTCGCTTTAAGGCCTCGTAACCTCCATCAAAGATATCTTCTTCAGCAGTATGCTTGAAGTGTTGTCGTGCATATTAATCGCACTCACTACAATAAATGGCGTATTGTAAAAAGTCTTTAAAGTCTTCTTCAAACGTGAGTCAAATACGTCTTCAATGACGTCTTATTCACGCTTTAAGAATATTAAATAACAACTCGATAAAAATATAATCCGATGAGTAAGGAGGAAAGAATTTGATTATTAGACTAACAGGCTGAGTACACAATAATGAACTCATGACTTGATACATTTATAGGCGTTGTTTTCAATCTTAAACGATACGAGTACTACATTATGTATCAATAGAGAATAACTTGATGCTCAGCTTTGACCTTAGCAGAAATATCAATGAGAAGATATATAATGACTCAATTAAGATGGCTTGTAGGGCGACGTTTGTATAGCTTCAAATTTGACTATTTGCGATATTTGATTGTTATTTGAGAGTTGAAGATGCTCATGCTGCAGTACAAAAATGTATGCGAGGTGACGTCGGACCTCCAATGCCAAGAGACGCAAAGGATTTTAAAGGATTGTGAATACGCTAACTGGCCCCACCCGCTCTTGGTTTCTCCACTGCATCTTTCTTCATGCCTTTCGCACATCTCTTTGGGAATCATTGCTTGCTGATTGATGTCGTGAGGATAGTCTTCAGGCTCTGCTGGCTGCTACTGCTCAACGTTATAGAGTCCAGCAGGTTCTGGAGAAGCTAGTCCAGCGCCGGCATGGGTCTGCACCCCTCGGCAGAATAGCTTTTGCACTGCCATTTCCATTTAGGGTGGTCATAGGAGTGCTCACAGCCTTGGCTTCCCTCCATTGTATGCAGCATGTTTCAGGCCTTCGCTGCCTCTGTTCAGAAGAGCTCCTCCAGCTATCTTTTTTTCCAATCCAACAGTAAAGGACCACCATTTGCTATTCAGAATGGATAGCACCAGGATTCATGACATCCAGACGGTAATTAATGACCAAACATAATCTTACGCTCTCCCACCGAGGTCCGTCTTGGGTTTCTTTGTCTGTGGTCTGTTTTCACGGAGTAATGGTTTTTCCTTGACCGAGCCTAACACTCAATAATTAGACTACCCGAAGATGGATATTATCCAAACCTATCACGGTCCCGGCCTTCACACCTGCCGTGAATATGTGTCCTTCTTGGTCCAACCATTCTTGGAGGCTGTGGATAGGCTTTCTTGATATAGCTCTTTGGCTGGTCGGACCATCAAGGTTCATGTCACTGTACTGTCTTTTGTCTCTCCAATATGGGTAGCCGTACATTTGGTGAGCTGACTTCATGTGAAGGACCTAGAGCTACTTTAGAGAGTAGTGTTCAGCTTTGTGTCTGTGCTTGCGCTCTATCTTACGAGCCGTCCTAGCAATGGAACATAGAAGCAGGCCGGTGGATGCAGGAAAGAGGACGGTCTGATGTGACCCGGCAACCAGCATATAGAACGTGTTTTAAGCTAGAAGCAAATCAAGTTAGCGAATGGAATTTGACTCAAAGAGAATACTGCTTAGTTCAGGCAATGAGCCGTCAGGGGATTTTCGAATTTAGAGCAATGGGTGACATTTGAGAGGGTACGAGATAGCGAAGTTTGGCCTAGGCATACGGGATCCACTGCATGATACTGATAAGAAATCAACATCCTGTGCCCAAGAAGTTGGTGAGAGCGCTTACATCAGAGAGAGTCTAGAGGCAATGGACTTCTAAAGGGACAATCGAATGAGAAACGCACGGCTACTTGATCTCCAGGAGGATTCTAGCACAGTCTGAGGGCCTTGAAGGGCAGCAGCGGCATAAACTGGAGGACATAGAGTACAAGGGTACAAGACTGCTCAAAACATCTCCAGACGGCTTCGTGCTATAAAAGGAGAGAAATTGGTCTAAAGCCAGCAATGGCATGCTCAATCCCACGAATCTCAGCGCATGGAAAAACATGAATCTCAGCTCAGCTGCTAGGAAAGAAACCTCTCCTGATGGACATTGAGAATGGCTGTGAGCTCTGAGGAGAGCCAAAGCAGAGAAAAAGCACAGAGCATTGAGCAAGCTAGAACCATATCATTGACTCCATATACCAGTGCTGTTAACCCTTGTTGCAATCAACTCCACTAATCCTCCAAAATACTTGCAAGAATTCTTGACCATGCACAGGAGTGCAGAGAACAAGCTAATCGGCAAAACCATGGGAGATCTCGCTAAACAAAACGCGCCAAGCGTAAACAAATCTGCACTCAAAATCATACGTCTGGAGTACATCTCACTGAACGCCCGTTATCCCACCATATCAGCCCACACTGTCCTTACCAGTTTTTTGCCCACAGTCTCTACCCATAAGTTGCAGCTTCTCTTCCGAAGAGCTTGAGGATTGGTAGCTGGAAGACTGGTGTCGAAGGCGTGAAGGTGAGGGAGCGAGCTGAGCTCACTCGTCAATTCATCTTGGGTTTTCGGAGCTCGAGTATTCGTCCAGGAGCACACACAACCTTCCAGATCTTCCACAATCACGTTGTTTACCTTCTATCCTCTGCCGCGCGTCTTCCCTTCTAACTAAGAGCTTGCTGCTGGTCAAAGGTTTGATACCATGCCGCGATTCCTAAGCCTAGAAAAGCAATACTGATCTCAGATCGAAGCTTTCTTCGCGGTGAAAATAAAAACGAGAAAGAAAGAAGAAAGTGCGTCGAGCACGAAAGAGAAGTAGGTCGCTCCCTTCCCGTGTCTTCCTCATGATTGCCATTGATTGCTATCTCGATGATCTCGCTGACAGAGCCCAGGCCATGCCACGACCTCTCAAGTTTGGGAGAGTGAAGCAGTCTTCCCAAAACCAGCAGGCCGATAAACCTCCCACTGTTTTTCCCTCTCCGATGTTCACTGGCGCTGTCACGCCCGAGGTAGTAGAGCCTTCAAACAACGGCTCTCCGTCTTCGACGTTGACTGGAGCTTTGGGACCTAATTCAACAGAAATTTCAAGGTAGTCTTGTACCGTCTCTGGGAGAAGAAGAGCCCACATAGACTAATAAGACGCAGGACCGTCGGACCTGAGGGACCTCACCTCCTGCGCCCTTCCCCCTTCACTGGTGATGTTCCACGGGAAACCATAGAGTTGTCAGGTACAAGTAATCCCTCCTCAAGCCTTACTGAGGATTTGATACCCCGAACGGATGATGCCCCAAGGTAAAACCATGCCGTCTTTGGAAGAACAAAAGCTTACACGGGCTGACAAAATCTGCAGATTCTTCTCCATGAGGGGTTTCATGTACCAGAAAATAGATCCAAATGCTAGCCGGGACGCAACCATTGTTTCGTAAGTCACTTCTTTGGTTCCGTATGGTAGAAGCTTACAAGGTCCAGGAATGGTCAACAGGTTCGGCAAGATTCCCAGAGACTAAGTGTCTCTCAAGCACTTCCGCTTAGTTCGACATCAAGCGGTTCGCATCACGTTAATGTTCGTTCCACACAGCCAGCGGCACGAAACCAGTCGCCAGAGACACTCCAGCCCACCACTGCGGATTCTTCACCGACAGCACTGTCAAAGCCAGAGCGCACATCGAAGCATCTTGGTAAGCTCAAGCGTTACAACAAGTCTCCCGAACCCGACTCGGATTCTGAGCAAGAAGAGTCCTCTCTCAAGGCTCCGCATTCGTCACAGCAAACGCGACAAAAACCACAGCGCCGATCCCTGCTGCTCCGTGAGATTGAGGCACACAACCAGTCTCCAGAGCCTGAGTCCAACCTTGAGGTAGAAGTGCTCTACCATTTGGAGGACCATTGGGGCAACGTACCATTGACACGTAGCGTTCGCCAAAAGCTTGTGGATGTTGTCAAGGGCGAACCTTCAACTCCTAGAAAGAACCTCAACTTCAACAAGCTCATGTTGGCCGAGTTCAGTGGTGTGAAAAAAGGAACAAAGACATTTTATGCCGAAGGGAGTAGCAACTTCGAGCCTTCTTCGCACCAGAGACAGCAGGGAGTTAGGAGGGATTTGAGCTCTGGGAATGAAGAAGATGATGAAGAGGAGGCAATCCCTGGACAGGTGAGGAATACTGTTGGGAATAGCCAGCGGGATCATAAGTCGGCAGCTGAGTTGGCGTGGATGAGGCGGGATTATCAACAGGGTCAGTCAGCGTACTTTTTCTTTCCGAGCGCTAAAGTTAAGCTATCCGGCTATTTACCACCGAGGGCACCCAAACAACTCTTCCCTCCTCCTCTACAACAATTTACCCAGCTCACTGACTTCACAATGGCAGAAGAGAGAAGAATCATTGAGCTCGTCAAAACACCTGGATACCACCCACATCTCTCACAGCAAGACATAGATGAAGAAGCTCGCAAAAACCCGGCCTACCATGTCACACCAGTGATTCCGGAGGGCTTCCAACGCTTCCTACACGCATTTCACATAGAGCAAGGCTTATATGTTTTCACCCCGACAGCGGCTGATTTCTTGGATTTTGCCCGTTTCTTGAAAAATGTCGAGGAAATAGCCGGTCGTGAGATGGGTGTTGTCAAGGTCATCCTACCTTCCGAATGGTGAGTCTCCTTCGCCTTATCCCTGTCCTTCAGAAAACTAGATCTGAATCTCCCACAGTCTATCACAAACGCGACTTCCAAGTAGAAGCATAGTACCCTCATCGCCGGTCCTTGAAACCATGAAAATCAGCATAAACAGAAACGCGTCAAACGAGCCTTTCGAATATTACGACATGCGCACAACAAAGCAACCAACTTCCCTGGGAGCCGACGAATGGCTACAAGAGATTCAGCGCGACAAAGCCAAGATCATCCAGAAGCGCGATATCAGCACAGAAGCTATTAGCCGCAATGATGTCTGGAAAGAGTCTCATGTGATCAAACCATTTACCGAGAGAAAAATGACTCAACGTAGCGACAGACGGAAAGGAGCCGTGCTTTGCGCCTTGAATGAGCTAGGTATGAGACAATTCCTCGATCAAACCCCTTTTTCTGAGATCTTCACAAAAAATGGCTGCTGACTGTTTCTCGATAGCGACTCCTACTCTGCGAGCTGCTTTGAATTGCAGAGATCCAAACATTGGGAACCTCCTTGGCAATCGCTTTGCGTTTTCCTCATCGACTCAGCCAGGCATCAACGAGTCTGTCTTCCACATCGCTCGTGGCTCTGGTCCACTTTCTCGGTTGCAGATGAATGAGTACGCCGCTTACTCGCTCAATTACCATCACTCCGGTGCTCCCAGGTTCTTGACAGTGACCCGACCAGAGCACTATGCGAAGCTTGAAGAAGTCATTTTCATTTCGCAAAACAACGGAACGCTATCTGGCCGTCCTCAGGGGTCTCGGAAATGCAGCCAATTCGTGAAGCATCAGCCAACGTATGTGCCACATAGGACACTGTCAGTGAATGACGTTCAATATACAGAAGTGGTTCAGCACCAGGGCGAAATGGTGATAACTTTCCCATATGCATATCACCAAGCATATGGTTCTGGACCGAACATTACAGAAGAAATTCTCTACGCTAGCGACCGCTGCACAGTGTTCCATCGAGAAAACCTCTATCAGTACTGCGATAGCAATTGCGCTGCCGGGCAGCTCAGCAGTTTCGATCTCAAAATGGTCTTCTCTGAACCCGTGGGTAGAACACGAAGCGGTCGCTCAGGCCTAGAGCTAACGTCCACTTTGCCTCCGCCACGTCGATCCCGACAGGCTACTACCTCTCAAAACCGTGATGCTGATGACCGCGGCTCGGATGACGGTGAGTGGATGCCTCCTCCGGCCCTTTCCGGACCTCAGCCAAGCACGCCCCGCAAGCGAGCTCCTCGTCTGACATCCAATCCTTACGCGCCCGAAATTTGGGACTCAGACCACGCCTTTGGATTTGGAGGCCCCTATGGCCCAGCAGCCGACAACGACTATGGCAGTCCTATCGGCGGATCTCAGCCACGAGACATTATCACTGGTCGTCTTCTGGGGGAAGATGAATGGCGGGCGAGGTCTAGCAGAAAGCGCACCGTTGAATCCGAAGGATCCGAAGAAGCTCCTCGCAAGACTCGTCGCCGCCGCCACTAGGGCTCTCTTGGGCTCTCAACAACGCGCAGTGATGCAGACTTTTCTCCCCACGAACGACTCCATTTTCGAATTTCCTTCAGTCTTTTACCTTCGAATTCCCGCACTTCAGCCTCCATTAATACTCCAATCCACGCCAGCAGACCTTTCTCCCCACGAACGACCGCATTTCCGAATTTTCTTCAGTCTTTTACTTTCGAATTCCCGCACTTCAGCCTCCATTAGTACTCCAATCCACGCCAGCATACTTATCGAATCGCAGCCATTAGATCAAGTACGTTTTCTTGTGCAAGTCGTGGCTAGATTGTCTCCATCCCCAGGTAACTCTACAGTCCTGCCAACTAGACCTCGACGCATGATTGGCTACTTGTGCCCAGATACGGCTTCACTGTCATCAGTGTTCATATCATACCAAATTGTCGAGCCAACCCGCTCTTCAGCATAGTGTACAATAGTTCTCATAGCGCAAATTCTACTCAATCGTTGCAATTCTTTCCAATAGCTTCGTGTCCTCAAAAGGAGTGAGACCTCTCAAATTGACAACCCTTCCTTTCCTTAAACCCTTGTGTAAATTTTTCCCTATCCTCGTTAGATGAGTGGCTTCCATATCAATGCTGGTGGTGCGTGGGTTGTCAATGCACGTAGAGAGGACGTTGAGAAGCGGTGGAAAACCTCGCAGGGTCCGAGTCATGAGCTGAGTAAGTGGGGCCGATCTCGAGTCATGGGCGACTATTGCAACATGGAGGAATCACGAGTAGAAACTTTGTCTCTCGCAAGACAGCTAGCTAGTCAAGCACCACTAAATGAGTGAACAAAGCAGTGTATCTAGCTAGCTAAGCTACAAGAAGTGACCATCCTCGGGCGAAAGATCCAGCATGAAAGGCAGCACCATAGACGCTCTATCCTCCACCGTCGAGCTCTCGCGATAACTCCCCCTCGTAGCTGCCGCCGCAGAGAGCTCGCGTTTCCTCACCACCTCCGACCACTCTCCCAGACGCTGTCCCTTCACGTCGATCTCTACCCACATCTTTCCGTCCGCGACAACCTTGACGCCGCCCAGGCCGTAATCGAGGCACTCCAGCCGCACCACGAGCTTCTCCAACCCCGCCATTCTCTCCTTCATGCGCCGCACGTCCACATCCGAGACGACGACGTTCCCAAGCCACAGCACCCTCAGTCCCGTCCAGCGGATGGCCGGCGCGCTAAACCATTCCTTCTTCCCGTCAATCGACACGAATTCGTCGAGGGTGAACGGATTCGGTCCTTCTTCGCCGTTGACCCATTCGAACCTGAACGAGTCCAGTTGGCCGTTGGTGGCGAAAGAGTGGAGCCAGTCGTGCAGAACCCGGGTGTAGGTGCGCCAATCTTCTTTTTCCGCGTCGGGGTCGTAGTGGGAGTGGTGCTCTTTCGGTTGCACCTTGTCCTGCCACCAGCCCACGACTTTTACATCCAGCTCTTTCAATCCGTGCCAGACGTTGCGACTCGTCCAGCTGGCATCGTCGAAGGAGGTGAAGCTGCCCCAGCGGAGGGCAAGGATGCCGGGGAAGGAGAGGTTGGTGATTGTGAGCTGGGTGAGGAGCGGTATGTTTGCGCGCTGGAACGCGAGGCGGAAGGAGAGGAGGCCCTGAAATGGATCATGATCTGGGGCGGTGAGGGAGAGGTGTTGCAAGCGTGGGAAAGGTGGTAGCGGAATAACGTCGCTAGGTCGGAGTACGGGATCAAATTGCGACACTGTGAGTGTGAGGTGCTCACATTGTGACGAGGTGTTGTAGAGTGCTAACAGGTCTTCGGTGGAGAAGGTGTTGAGGGGAAAGAGGACACTGAGATTTGAGAAGACCGAGGGATCCGCAGAGTTGACCCAGCCTTTTGTTGTGGAAGATACAAGTCGTAAGGAGAGCTTGGATGGTAGAGAGAGGAAGGAGAGGAGGTGCGTGGCTGGGAATACGGGTGAATAGGTGGGGTGGCACGAACGGATGTACGCTGAAATTGGGTGCTTTATGTGGACGAGTAGGCGTTCGAAGGGCGAAAGAAGCGAAGCTGACATATCCGGTACTTCGATCACTATGGTGTGCTAGAATATTAGACCCCCAAGATTTATCGCAGAAGTTGTATGTGAAGGTTCAGGATGGTAGGAGACTAGAATTCTTGACTTAATAACTTTGAGCGGCTGGAGACGGATATCATTGGTTCTTGAAGAGTGAAGAGCCGCCGTAACTTATCCAAGCTTCGACAAATCAGAAGTACAGTGACTTCTTGCTCTTGTCAAAGCGAAACGCTACATAACACTAGAGCTGACAGATATGAGCCAAACTATCAAGATCTTGCTTTTGAATCCGAAAAAATCTTTTGCCACACATTTAGCCACGACTGCTGCTGCGCCGATAAACCACGTCCAGGACTTCGAAACGCCTGTGTCATTATCTGCCTGATCTGGACACGCAGAGTTTTGAGAGCCAAGAACGTCTTCCACTCGTCTAGGGCAAAGCGAATCCGATTGCCATCCACCACTACGACCCCCGAGTACATCTTGAATTCCGCTTCACCACAGACGAGAGCAACTGCAAAGCTCTCTACTGGATTTGTTTCATGCGCATTGTAGAACTTGTTGCTCGATTGCATGATGTGATAGAATGACAGCCATTGCGGTGGGCGCTCGACGCCTTTATTGACGGACGTGGGATGCAAGCTGACCGTCTGGTTGTTCGCGATGTTCTTCCAGCCTTTGCCTTCTCGCCTGAGCAGCTTGGGGTAGAAGCTCCAAGCGATGACAGAGTTGAGAATGAGATCATTGTTATTATTACAGTTGTAGCGATCAGGCAATTCGACGAAGCTTCGTTTCCTGGACCAATACCGGACTTTGTTAAGAGACGCCTTCTCAGCCTCATTCAATGTTACGAATCCAGCGTCAGCTAAAGAGGCAGTAAGCTGCGACTTCGTATCTTCAATGTTAGATAACGTCTGCTGGCTCATAAAGTTTCTCTGGCAGAATTGCTGTTCGGACATTGCGGTCAAGCCGCTGCACACTCGTCGCCATGCGCAGTAAGCATTGTAGACTGTGAGAAGGTCAGAGTCTCCCTTCTTGAAAGCTTGCCGTGCGAAATCCGCTTGCGATATAGTACCCATAGGTACTGAGAAAGGTGACTTGGAGGAAAGGATGGCAGCAATCGTGAGCATTGCATCGAGGCACCCGAAAATGGCACCAAGCAAGGTCAGCTTGCCCAGGAACACATCTAGCGGCAGCCTTGCAAGCTGCCGTCCCAGAGGTGTTAGATCTTCTGAAGATGTGAGGGCTTTTACATCGACAAGAGAATCTATAGCACGTCTTATGTTCTTCGATGAAGGAGGGTCGAGGGCTTCTGAGAGTGTTTGCTCAATGCCGCCGAGCTTGCAGATCTTGACGCGTAGAACTAGATCTTGTAGGGAAAGCCGAAGCATTTCAGGGGTTTGTTCTCCAGACATCTGCTAAAATATCAGCCTAGCACCGCGGACGTAGGGTCTCGCTTACGATGTTATCATGGCGATTCTTGGTGAAGAGGTGAAAACAGAGGCCTTTCTGGACCCGACCTGCTCGTCCACGTCGTTGTTTTGCGTTCGCTCTAGAGATGAACGCTTCAATCAGTCTAGAAAGCTGCCGCCGCTCATCAAACCTTGAACACTATTAGCGTTGAGTAGATGTCAGTCAGAGGAGGTAACAAACCTCATCTCCTTGTGCTTTCCTGTATCAATGACGCAAGTAACATCAGGAATGGTGATACCAGTCTCCGCGATATTCGTGGCGAGAACGATCTTACGAATTCCTGGTGGGGGAACGAGAAAAGCTCGTTCCTGCTCATCTGTAGCAATGGTAGAGTGCAAAGCGTAGATGTACCATCCACTCGTAAATGAACCGTGGCCGGCCAACATATCATTGAGTCTTCGTATCTCTGCCATGCCAGGCAGGAATACTAGGATTGCCTTGCTGTAAGGGGAATAAAACTCCCGGGTAGCAATTGTCTCAAGAAGCCGGACTATCAGACCATAGCTGACGCGGTATTCGTCGAGCTTTGACAATGTATTTAGAGTCTTTGGGCTGTATCCTTGGAGATCAGCAATCTGTGATGGAACTTGTGCCATGTCGTCGTCATCAAATTCAACAGCCTCAGCACCACCATGAGATCCCGAATCGGTGTTGAAGTTCGTGACTTCCACTGCGTCCTCTAGATATTTCGTGTCGACCGGGAAGGTGCGCCCAGGCACGTTCATAATGGGTGCTCCGCCTAGATAATCGGAGAAACGTTCTGCATTGACGGTAGCTGACATGAGAACGACCTTGAGGTCAGATCGCTTCTCCAGAAGCTTCCGAAGGACTATCAAGAGGAAGTCGCTGTCGATGCTCCTCTCGTGTACTTCGTCAAGAACAAGATGTGTGATGTCTCCCAGGTCTTCCGAGCCTTCCAGCATGCGCATCACAATCCCAGTCGTCGCATACACAAGCCTGGTCTGCGGGGTGAATTTGCTTTCCAATCTTATAGCAAACCCAACGAGCGATCGGAAGGTGCCGACTTCGCCTTTCCTTTCTCCAAGCTCTTCGCTCACACGGCGTGCTAAAGAAATTGCCGAGATTCGTCGAGGCTCGGTGCAGTAGACTTTGCAGGGACGCCCGCCCGAAAGCTCATGCTCTAGTATGAAAGCTGGCACCTGCGTACTCTTTCCGCAGCCCGTCTCACCACATATGATGACCACTTGGTTGTTCGTTATGGCCTCGAGAAGTTCGTCTTTGAAGTTCCATATGGGCAAGCTCGCGCGAGATGTGAGCATATGCTGGTAAGAAGGCGTGGATAGCTTTGATGCCCATAGTGCTTTGATGTCGTCGGACCGGATTGTAGGAGGTGAGAGGCTGTCTCCTTGCCATTCGTGGGAGCCCGCGCTAGTGGATTCCTTGTTGGGAGGCTTTGGTGTGATGCCGTTACTCTTTCCCTCCAAACCCTCATCCGTCTGGCCACTCTCAGCTATCACATTGCGGAGCTCGCGCAAGACATGGCGGTCGGCGGCTTCGTCTTGGTCTTTCTTCAATTGAGACAACTCTTTCCAGAGGTCTCTCCAAGTTAATGGTAAGCGCAGGTGCACCTTTTCCTCTTTGGGAGATGAAGCAAATATGAGGAACATGGCGACAGTTGATATGTATGCCTCTGTTTGGGCCTCAGTCGGGCAAGAAATCGATACCATCTCAATCTTTACAGAACGAGCGTCGCATTGACAGATCAATTTGTCAATTGACAGTGCAGTCATGGGCTCTTGCAATCGCGACCATCTGACCTCGATGAGATGTCGATTCGAGAAAGAAGATGCTGATATCGGCTTGTAGGAGATCTGGGAGGCAGAATCTCTGTCTAGTCAGCATACACTACCACCGATACAAAGTAGAAGTCCCACCGTGCTTTGCAAGCTTCCTCCAGAACCCTACGAGGGTTCATGCCAGTCCACTTCCCAAAGTCTCTGATTTCCACATTACTGCCTTCTTTGCTTGCAGTACTCATAATGCTCAAACCAGTCGCTGGGTCCGTTGTCGTGTCTGGAAGGCTGGCAAAGAACCCGCCAAGCATGCCATCCCCGTCATCGTCGCCGTCATTGGATTCTTCAAGGTTGGCATTGCTTCGCGCAGTTGGCACAACTTTCTGTTGCTCTCCGTCATCCCTTATACCGAGCCTTTTGCGCTCCGCAGCCTCTTGTGCAAGGTCGATGCGAATTTCTGCCCATCTGCTATTGGCTTTGTCCTCGTCGAACAAAAGATCCGACTTGATCTTTTGGATCTTTGCCGCGAGACGCTCGGTTCTTCGCTTACTAGCAGAGTCCAAATTGCCAACGATGATGGGATGCTTACCCTTGCCCCGCCGCTGCCGTCTGGCATCAATATCGGTCAACTCAGGGCTAATCTCATGTAAGCGCGACTGTAGTTCTAGATATTTTGTCAACAAATGCTCTGGCTCTGCGTCGCTGTCTGAGTCGCTTGCAGAAGAGAGAGGGCTATCTTCATCAGGAGGTTGAGGTTGTTGCGGAGGATGTTCTTTGATGAGAGGGGATTCAGAGCTTGAGTCTGTAGGGGTAGTTGCCGGTGTATTTGCCATAATTCCAGATTGTTGTTGGTCAGCTGAACAATGTAATTGCCCTTCGCGACGATCGAACTTGGGTAAATCTGCCGGCTCTGAATCCAAAGCCAACCAAGCAAGGCAATCGTCGAGGCCCCATATAGACTCTTTGCCTGAGGTTAGACTCTGTGGCCCTGACTTGTTCATTGTTGTTAGTAAGTGACGAAGTGCCAGATCCGTCCTTTGCTCAGGGAACCCCAGCAGTGGAAGGAGTCTTTTCAATGCCCATAGCTTGATCAGCAGGTCGTCCTCGGAGAGATCCGTAGCTGCTTTATTACTGTCAGAAATTGATTGCCGAGATCCATTGCTATATTCTTGCGCTTGCAGTAGATCTGTGATTATTTGAATTATCTCTGGAGGTAGCCATTGACGAATGCCAAGGTGCTCTGCTTGTGAACGCAGTAGGCGTTTCTCTGTCTGAAGTCTCGAGGCCAGTCTAAAAACATCCTTCTTCGTCTTCTCTCCGTGACTTTCAAGGAGAATCTGGAGACCAGAATCTTCGAGCTGTGACTCAAGCTCCTCGGGGGTTAGCTCGTACAGCGCCTTCTCAGGCTCTCTACTTGAAGAGACTTCCGTTCGTATTCCGTCTTCAGCAGTCGGGGGAAAAGCATGCACATCCAAAACACCCGGCCGCACACCGCCCTCGAACTCTTTGGCTTCATCGTGTTTCGGCTTTGAAGCTGTGGATGTTGTAGCAAACCCGCGCGATGGATTGCTTGCGGGCTTCTTTTTCTTCTTGTTGGGCGCCATTCAACTAGCCTTCATGGTGTAGTCGTAGAAAAGAACCTATGGGGAAATTTACGATTTTATATTAATTTTTGAATAGCTAGATTCTCCGCCTGCTGTTGATACTTCTGAGACTGAGTCCAGAGATTTGAGAGACCCCCTTGGCCTAGTGTATGCCAAGCCCGCATATGCTTGGCACTTTGTCCTACCCGTAAAGTATCAGACCTTTTCCTGTGTGATATCATTCAGAATCGTAAATCCACTGGCCTTTAATCCGCTCATGGATTCACGTCTTGGGAGTTATGGAAGACACAGGTCAAGACAGCAAGAGTATCAACCTCAGCCACCTACACGAGGCGTTACTTTCCAGTTCTACCAAAAGGCGTGGAACCGGGCTTGCAAACCTCTATCAACAGATTGTACAGTCAGGTAAGAGCGGTGAAAGAACACTCGTTGAGATGACTGACCGTCTACAGAACTATCACAAAACTCCTGTACCGAGGCCGTCAACATCCTCTTCCTGACCTACCCCTACTACAATGATCGAATCTCGCGCCGTGCGGTGCAATCATGTCTCCAGGCTTTCCTCGACAATGGCAGTTACTCCTCTGCCCTTCCAGCAATTGTGGATTGCTACCGTAAGGAAACCGTGAAGAATGGGCTAGCTGCCTCCAACGCTTTCGTTTTGGTGGAGTGGGGATCCATAATATTGTCAAGAGCATTGGGAAAGTCCGACCCACACCTGTGTCTGTCATTCGCTAGGGTGTTGGAGTTGTGTGTTTCTTCAGGCAAGGGAAATGTCAAACGCTCTGCTATCGTGGTCGCAAGACGTGCCGTTCGACAACTCTTTGGAGATAAATCCAGGATTCCTGCAATTATCAGGCAACTTACAGCCAAAGATCAACCTCTTGGAAGCCGGACAGCGGTATTCTTGGGCGTCATAGCTGGGGTATGTGCCCGCAAGAACAAAGCTATCTTGGTCAAGGACCAATACTATTTTTTCTACGTCCGGGAGATTCTTGGATCTCGAACGCCTGTATCGTCACACATTGCCAGTGCCTTGAGCGACTTCTTCGAAAATTTTACTACAGCTGCAGAACTCCGTAAGGAAGTCATACCCACACTCGAGAAAGCCCTTCTGAGAGCACCAGAAGTCGTGCAAGATCTGGTACGACCCATGGTCCATTCTCTGCCTTTTGAGTTGGACTTAGCCGAGATCATAGCGGACCATGTGCTCAAACCGTTGCTAGCCAATACCAAGTCTCAAACTGCAGCAGTCCGTGACGGAGCTTCTTCAGCGTTTGCAGCTCTTATGAGTCACGCTCATGATAGGAACTTTCTGGGGAAGATCGCAGATGACCTGTTGGCATCATTTTCTAAGCTTACTGTGGTGGAGCAACGTCTAGTGCAAGCGCGTATGCTGGCTCAAATTCCATATAATTTATCAAAATCGGAGGCGATCTGCCGAGCCATTGCTAAGTCAGCAGGCAAAGAACCCAACGAGACCGCCTTGGCTGCCGAAGTTTCTGCTTTAACGACTCAATACGCTCAGATGGTTCTCGATTCTTCATCAGATACTCTCGAGAAAGAACACTCAAAGGACGTAGTGGATGCTTTTACCAAGGGCTTGAGTGACAAGAAGCCTGGTGTCAGGAAGATTTGGGCCTTAAACGCTGGAGATCTTTTATGGAAGGTCGCGGCCGGTAGCCATCACGTATCGGACCAGGCCTTAGAAGTCCCCCCAGCCGTTGTCTACTTCGTAGAGAGCATAGCCCCGAAGTTGTTGCAGATCTTCGATGAGGTTGCGCAGAACCCTATTGCCGCTGGGCCACTGGCCGTAGCTGCGTTCACAACCACTGCGCTATGCCCTATATTGTTACGAATCGTTGGGAGTGAGGCAATCAGGACTTCGTTACGCAAAGCTAAAGTCTACGACCGCGCTCTTTCTCAAGCATCTTTCCTCCTAAACCACCGAGTGTATACAAAGCTATCAAGCCACGAAGATCTTTCGTGGGTTATTCGCGCTTTGGTGGCCTGCTTGAATGACCTCGCAAAGGCATCTGCGGATGCCAAGGATGCCTGGACACAGGGTTTCCTGTATCTGATCGCGGCAGCTAGGATTCCTCCTACCGTGAGGAATGAAGCGATGACTGCCTTGACCGATATCTGGTCACAGCGAAGTAAAGTGATTTCGGAGATGTTTATCCAAGGACTTTGGAACTGGCAACGGCAAACAGAGCTATCAGGGAAGGACAACGCGGCACTTTCAGCAAAGAGCGACACTTCCCAGTTGTTCCTGGCAGTACGGTCTATTTGCCCCCCGGAGCAAGGTATAAAGCAGCAGGATCATGATTCAATGCAGACTCAACTAATCAATATGCTTGTCCTCTGTCGCCCAGAGATACTCCCGCGAGTACATTGGATTGACACATGCTTGAGAGTGGGCCATGATCCCGGCACCATTGCCCGCACCAACGTCACCCAATGCTTGCAAATGATTGACCGCTGTCTGACACCTATTGAAACCCTTGCACCCTCTGCCACGGTTAAGCTAGCAGCCTACAACACTGCAGCGGAGTTGGCATTCGTGGCTCCTGATGCAATCACTCCCGCCCTTATTGACAAAATCAATGATAACCTGGCCACCGACGAGCTGGAACAGTATAGTCCGACAGAGATTGCGATAGCTCGAACACCAGAAGGGACCGCTTTTGTGGACGTCCTCAGCTCCAAAGCCCTCAGCTTTGCCGTCGATAAGAACGCAAAAGACTATGATACGATGAAATGGGAGGAAGAAATCCGAAGTCAAGTTGCGCAAAAGAGGGGCCAAGACCGCAAGCTCACGCCAGATGAGACGACCAAAGTTCAGGCTCAACTATCGAAAGAGGCAGCCATAAGAACAAAAGTACATGAGTTGGAGTCAAGACTCCGTAATGGAATTGGATTTGTACGCGCACTTGCCATTGGACCGCCAATTGACCCGAGTCTGTGGTTGAGCCAAGCTTTGCAAGCTTTAGTCAATGTCATCGCTGCTGGCGCAGGTCGTCTAGTAGGCCCCGCTGCAGACGAAACTTATCTGGAATGCTCCCGCTTCGTGTCCTCCAGGCTTGGGTCTCTGAGGCCATTCATCGGGATTGCAACGCTTCGAGCACTAGGGTCGTCTACCCTTCCGGAGGAGCTTGTGGAGGAACCTTTGGGAGACCTTGTCACCAGGTTGCTGTACCGCCTTCGCTTTGCGAGTGAGCAACGCCCCTTTGATAGTATAACCCTCGTCTACGTGTTGCCATTGGTCTTTGCTGTACTCCAACAGAGCGGCATTGCTCGAACAGCAGCGGATGAAGCCGATGAACAGATCACACTAGCGTTAGAAATCCTATCGTTTCATACAGATGCTTGTAAGTATCCTAGTTTTGCGGGTTTTCCTGCCCTTCGCTTCCGACAGATTCTGCTAGCCGTGACTTGTGTTTTCTTTTTCGCTAGGGCTGAACTACCCACTAATTTTGGAAACAGTCACAGACAGGCAGCTTCCGCGTAACCAACTTCTGAGGCTGTTAATCGAGTCAATGCAGCGGTTCTCACAACACTACAAAGTCATCAAGGACACTATATCCGATGTATGCCGAGCGATTTCAGAGAATGCCACCCCAGAAGAGGTCGCAATCTTACTTAAAGGAGTTATAGTGCCCCAGATCTCCGTTAGGACTGCGGCCCTGCAAGCCATTAGAGATCATATCGATCTGACTGAAGTCGATTACTGTGACGAGATCTGGTTGGCATGCCACGATGATTTGGATGAAAACGTCGAGCTTGGCCACCTTATCTGGCAAGAGAATGGGCTTGAAGCGGAAGCGGAACATGCGTACACAATGGTACCTTACCTCGCGAGTCAGGATCGACAGCAACGACGCGCCGCATCGCGAGCATTGGCAGAGGCAGTTGGCCAAGATCATAGCGTATTCACTCGAGTAGTAGGCCAGCTGGAGGACCAGTATCGTGAGCTGACTAAACCGCGATTACCAGAACGGGATGCGTTCGGGATGCCAAAAAAGAGCAATCTTTCTGATCCATGGGAGAATCGGAGTGGTATTGCGCTGTCATTGAGGGCATTGGCCTCAAAATTTGTCAACCTGGTTCCGTTTGTTGATTTCTTGATCCAGGGTCGCGCGGTTGGCGATCGAAACGCGATGGTAAGGGACGAGATGATCGAGGCAGCGACAACGATAATTGGACTACATGGGGCTGCTCAGGTAGAAGAGCTCATGCAAAAATTTGAACTAGCTCTCGATGAATCAGACGCAAATCCTGACTCATCTGACCTGGTGAGCGAGGCTGTGGTCATCCTGTACGGTGCACTTGCTCGCCATCTTCGGAATGGTGACGACCGGGTACCCAAGGTTGTGCAACGGCTCCTTGCTACGCTCAAGACACCATCGGAGACCGTTCAGTATGCTGTTGCTGGCTGTCTTCCGGCATTAGTGCAAACATCTAGCCACAAAACCTCGGAATACATCCAGTCTACGCTAGATCAGCTACTACAGTCCAAGAAATACGCTGCACGAAGGGGTGGTGCGTACGGCCTTGCGGGCATAGTGAAGGGCAAAGGGGTCTCTTCTCTACGAGAATTTCGCATCATGTCTACGCTAAATGTTGCCATCGACAACAAGAAGGACCAGAACCATCGACAAGGAGCACTGTTCGCGTATGAGCTTCTGGCTTTGATCCTTGGCCGTACTTTCGAACCGTACATCATTCAGATCGTCCCGCAACTACTCGCGAGTTTTGGTGACACCACTGCTGATGTACGTGAGGCCTGTCTGGATACCTCGAAAACCTGCTTCGCAAGTCTCAGCTCGTATGGAGTCAAGATCATCCTTCCCACGCTACTGGAAGGACTTGAAGAATCGCAGTGGAGAAGCAAGAAAGGAGCCTGTGATTTGCTTGGCGCCATGGCGTATCTCGATCCGCAACAATTGGCCCTGAGTCTCCCAGACATCATACCACCTTTGACTGGCGTTCTAAGCGACAGCCACAAGGAGGTCAGGTTGTCGGCCAATAGGAGTTTGCAGCGGTTCGGCGAGGTCATCAGTAATCCAGAAGTCAAAGGACTCGTCAATATCCTGTTGAAAGCGCTGAGTGATCCTACCAAGCATACCGACGAAGCACTAGATGCGCTCATAAAGGTCTCGTTCGTGCATTACCTCGACTCGCCTTCCTTGGCTCTCATTGTTCGCATACTCGAGAGGGGTCTGGGCAATAGATCAGCTACCAAGCGAAAATCAGCACAAATTATTGGGAGCTTGGCCCATTTGACTGAACGAAAGGATGTCACGCCCCATCTTCCCATTCTTGTTGCTGGCTTGAAGCTCGCAGTAGTCGATCCAGTTCCTGCTACACGTGCCACGGCTTCCAAAGCGCTAGGATCTTTGGTGGAGAAACTTGGTGAAGACTCGCTACCAGACTTGATCCCCAGTCTTATGTCTACGTTGAAGTCCGACACAGGTGCTGGAGACAGATTGGGCTCTGCTCAAGCATTAAGTGAAGTTCTTGCTGGTCTTGGCACAGGGCGACTCGAAGAGACCTTGCCAACCATCCTCCAAAATGTTGCCAGCGCAAAGCCTACAGTGCGGGAAGGCTTCATGTCCTTATTCATTTACTTACCAGCTTGCTTTGGGAACAGCTTTGCTTCTTACTTGAGCAAGATCATACCTCCCATCCTGTCCGGCCTAGCAGATGAGATTGAATCGATCAGAGAGACATCCCTGAGAGCAGGCAGACTGCTAGTCAAAAACTTTGCCACCAAAGCTATTGATCTACTCCTCCCTGAACTTGATCGAGGCCTTGCAGACGACAGCTATCGCATACGCCTGAGCTCTGTCGAGCTAGTCGGTGACCTCCTGTTCAATCTGACCGGCATAAGTGGCAAGACGGAACAAGATGAAGAAGAGGAGGGCGCTGCAGAAGCTGGGCAGTCTCTACTCGAGGTTCTTGGAGAAGACAAGCGGAACAAGATTCTCTCATCCCTCTACATTTGCCGCTGCGACACTTCAGGACTGGTTCGGACTGCTGCAATCAACGTCTGGAAGGCCCTTGTTGCAACTCCTAGGACTCTCAAGGAGCTTATTCCTACCCTCACGCCACTCCTTATCCGACGTCTTGCAAGTTCAAATATGGAGCAAAAGGTTATCGCCGGCAATGCTTTGGGCGAACTTATCAGAAAGGCCGGAGAGGGAGTACTAGCAAGTTTACTTCCAACGCTCGAGGAAGGCCTCCAAACATCCAACGACACAGACAGCAAGCAAGGCATCTGCATAGCACTCAAAGAAATCATCTCTTCAGCTTCTGAAGAAGCGCTTGAAGAGTATGAGAAGACCCTAATATCTGTGGTGCGTGTTGCGCTTGTGGATTCTGATGATGAGGTGCGAGAAGCAGCCGCAGAAGCATTCGATTCGTTGCAAAAGATACTTGGAAAGAGGGCTGTCGACCAGGTCCTACCATACCTTCTGAATCTGCTCCGCACAGAGGGCGAGGCTGACACTGCTCTCTCCGCGTTGTTGACCCTGCTCACGGATCACACCCGATCGAACATCATCCTACCCAATCTAGTGCCAACGCTACTGGTCCCGCCAATCTCTTCGTTCAATGCAAAGGCAATAGCTTCCCTTTCGGAAGTTACTGGGTCGGCCATGACCAGAAGATTACCTGCTATCCTGAATTCTCTAATAGATAATATCATCTTCTGCAAGGACGATACACTACGATCTGAGCTCGAAGATTCGTTCGATTCTATCTTGCTATCGATCGATGAGTACGATGGGCTGAATACTGCAATGAGCGTACTGCTTGCTCTGGTAAAGAATCATGATCACCGCAAACGTGCAAGTGCCAACGTCCGGCTAAGCAACTTCTTTGCAAGGTCTGACATCGATTTTTCCCGCTACCATCAAGACCTCATCCGCGTCCTGCTCATATCATTCGACGACTCAGACACAGAGGTTATCAAGGCGGCTTGGCTTGGCCTCTCAGAGCTTACAAAACGCCTTAAGAAGGAAGAGATGGAGGCCCTAGTTTTCTCAACACGCCAAATCCTACAACAAGTGGGAGTGCCTGGTCATAATTTACCTGGCTTTTTGCTTCCAAAAGGTATCAATGCTATCCTTCCAATCTTCTTACAGGGTCTCATGAATGGTACCGCGGATCAGCGTACCCACGCGGCCTTGGCGATCTCCGATATAATCGACCGTACCAGTGCTGACTCGCTCAAGCCATTTGTCACACAGATAACGGGACCGCTTATTAGGGTTGTTTCGGAGCGGTCTGTTGATGTCAAAGCTGCTATTTTGCTAACATTAAACAACCTCCTGGAGAAGATACCGACGTTCTTGAAACCATTCTTGCCACAGCTGCAACGCACTTTCGCCAAATCTTTGGCGGATACCTCCAGCGAGGTGCTCAGGTCGAGAGCGGCAAAAGCACTCGGAACTCTTATCACAATGACACCTCGCATAGATCCGTTGATCGCAGAGTTAGTGGCTGGCTCTAGGACAGCAGATCCAGGCGTACAGAATGCAATGCTTAAGGCGTTGTATGAGGTCGTCAGCAAAGCTGGAGCAAGTATGAGCGAGGCTTCCCGCAATGCGATATTAGGTCTCATCGATGGCGATATAAGCCAAGCTGACGATTCGATGGTTATCACCCATGCAAGGCTATTTGGAGCTCTCATCAAGAGCCTCCCAGTGACATTTGACGCCTCTAGTCTTATCAAGACGCGTGTGCTTACTACACACATGAGCAATGCCACGGCATTGAATCTCAACTCGGTACTTCTTGAATCACCCGCTACATTGACCGAGCACTTTGCTTCAGAAACTCCCAATATCATCTGCCATGGTATTCGCAGCAAAAATGTAAGTCCTCTATGGTCAGTGCGCGGACATGCTTAGCTAATGATTTGCAGACTTTTATATCCGATAATTGCGTCCTCGCCGCTGGAAAGTACCTACTTACGCCAAAGAGATCTTCTGACCTCGAATCAAGCAAAGCTGTTTTCAGAGCTCTGGCAATAGCCATTGAACCCGGAGGCCCAGTTGACACTCGACGCCTGTCCCTCGTTGTCATTCGTACAGTTAGCCGCACGAACTACGACCTCATGAGCCCGAACCTTCCAATCCTCGCACCCCCAGCATTTGCCAGCGTCCGCGATCCGGTCATCCCGGTCAAGCTAGCTGCCGAGGCTGCTTTCCTATCATTGTTCTCAGTCGTGGAGAGCGAAAGCAAGGTATTTGACAAATATATGGCAGATGCTGGAATGGGAATAAACCCAACAACAAAGAGGAGTATGACCGACTATTTCAAACGAGTGGCAGTAAGACTCGGTACGCAAGCAAGGGAACGAAAAGAGGCTGAAGGTGGTCAAGGCGGACTGGGACTGTCTAATGACGAACGAGAGGACGAAACAGAGATATGGAGTGTTGGGAAGGTTGACCTTGGGGAGAAGACCTTCAGCGATGACTGATAATGTGGCAACGTGAAATGAACTCGGTGATCTTTGGAAGCATCAGCGTTCGTAGATATGGGTTGTTGAGCATAGCGAGGCGTTGCCAAAAGCGTCATCTGCATCTCCTTGGTTTCTGTGGCAGAAATGGTCTCGGAATTAAATATACTGCAATATAGCAATGACCACAAGAAGGATTTCCATCATAAATAGATACGTGCTAGCAAGCTTGTTCTGGTTGCACAAACGCGATTCTCAAATTGGACCTTCCGCCTTGTTCTCTCAATGTTGAAGACTTTCGAGCACAGTCTTAACCGAGTCGCGCGAAGTCATCTTGCCCAGCCACTCCTTCACATGCGGGAAATCATCCTCGTCGTACTCATCCTTGCCGAGCACGCTACCAACAGTCCGCTGCCACGGGACGAAGACGATATCCGCATAGGACAACTTGTTGCCCACGAGCCACGGCCCGTCACCGCCGCCGCCATGTTGCCGTTCCTGCCCCGCCAAATACCCATCCAGGACGCCCCGACACCCGATTGACTTCCCTCACGTAGCGCTCCGCGGCGCCGGGCACTCGTTCCGGATGATAACCTCTTGAACCAGACCGACTGCCCATAATACGGGGCCCTGTCCCGCCGCCTGGAAGTGGAGCCACTGCTTCGCGTGATAGGCCTCGGGTTGTTCCGGGAGCGAAGCCCAGCCGGTGTCCCGGTGTCGTAGCGCTCGATCAGGTTACTCGACGATGGCGCCGGACTCCCAGAGCCCTGATGTCGGTGTTGGGGTCGTGGATGGCGGGGAGGCGGCCGTTGGGGTTGATGGCGAGGTACTCGGGTTTTTTTGACGTCGGAGAAGGGGATCGCGGTTGCGTGGTAAGGGAGGTGGAGTTCTGGGAGGATGATGGCCACTTTGGGCGGGTTGGGACCGCCTTGGCCCCACATGGTGATGGGTTTGAGTGGCGAGGACATGATTGTTGGTATTTTTGGGTTTTTTAATTCTTCCTCATGCAGGCAGTGCTTTTTTTTCTTTCGAAGTGAAGATGAAGTTCCAATCGGTGAGCTGAGTGGACTTGCACAGTGTGAAGGGTAAATCAGAAGTACCTTAGTCACTTGTCTCGAAGGTAAGTGCAAAGCTAGTTGATGGATTGATGAAGGATCATTGCGTTATAAATGAAGTGGTATTGCTTGTTATACCTTACTCTCTACCTTACTCCAAATATGTAAATTCAGGTAGTATTCGCGGGAATCGCGGCCTTGTCCTATATAACATACAACCGGTCGTCCGATCCAACAGCTATGACTCGTTGTGGATTATAAACCCATTCCTCGCAAACATTACTCGGTCTCGTCACGTGTGGATAGAACACATACAGTAGTAGGCAGGGCTGATGCCCATCAATAAAAAGACAGTCAATCCTGCTGGTTGAAACAGCGTTCAATTGAGAAGGACACGTCTCAACTCGCCTTGAATTTCAGGCAACTTGCTTCAAAGATATCTAGACAGAAGTGATAGCTACTGTAAACGAATCAAGAAGAGTGAGCATTGTTCCAAAGCCTTAACCTTCTGGCATCTCAACAAACGTCTTCAACAATCGTCCTCATTACTGGCAAGCATATTTGAGATTATTCGAAAGGCTTAACAAAGGTCCTCGCCATGTGCCCAGGATTCGTGGTATCAAATATTCCGGGCACGAACGACGAGGCTAGGAGTGGATGGGGGAGACCTACAGGTTTCCCGGATGACCACTGCGAGCATTATGCGAGAAACAT
Organism: Pseudevernia furfuracea; assembly: GCA_022315425.1. Taxonomy (NCBI): domain Eukaryota; kingdom Fungi; phylum Ascomycota; class Lecanoromycetes; order Lecanorales; family Parmeliaceae; genus Pseudevernia; species Pseudevernia furfuracea. The sequence continues at coordinate 154,670 of JAIUPT010000033.1, forward strand.
CTGGTCTTGGGCAATTGGACTGATGTAACGCTGCCGGTCATTCATAAGGAGGTAGTAACTGGTCTGTCAATTGCCAGAGTGCTCTATCCTGCAAGACTTAAAAACGATTTCCTCGCCATGGCTACTTTAAATAATATTCTTCAGGAAGATGTGATTGGTATGCAAATGCTCCGCGAACTTCCTCTTGATCATGACGATTTAAAGACGGACGCTGGATCATCTTAGCGTCATGGGGAGATTGGGGACGACTCATGCCCAGGTAGAGAACGTTAGAAAGAACTACCTTGTAACGAGTATATGATATCAAGTAAAGATTGGAGTATGCATGGGCCCCAGTCAAAACAAATGTAGCTCGCAGACGTTGAGAAGGGTTTTTGAGCCGCGAAGTTTCTGTACTGAGGGCGTACTTTCAGACACAATGGAAATCCTCGCTTAGCCTCGCACTAGACAAGCCCGCACCTTGAACGATTCGACGACACACATCAGTACACCATCACTCATCGATAGTACAACGGCCAGCCATCCAAGATGTAAGCTACAAATCACCCTTGAGACATAAGCAGAACGCATCATGAGCTATCTGTCACATCTGGTCGATCCCAGCGTGCTGAGAGCCTGCACAAATCCGGATGCCCATCCATCATCAAATCTGTTCCCCGGCTGACCCACACTCTCTTACAGGGTCAACCTCCGCACCCAAAAGCGCCTCGCGGCCTCTGTCGTTGGCTGTGGCAAGCGCAAGATCTGGCTCGACCCCAATGAAATGAACGAAATCTCCAACGCCAACTCACGCCAGACAATCCGCAAGCTCGTGTCCGATGGTCTCATCATCCGCAAGCAGGTCACCATGCATTCGCGTGCACGTGCCAGGGAATTGACTGCCGCTCGACGGATTGGGAGACATAGAGGGTTTGGAAAGAGAAAGGGTACGAGTGACGCTAGGATGCCTAGGTACGGATTTCTGCTACAGTGCGAGTGGAGGGTGATAGGATATGCAACCGCCGTCGTGGGCTTGTCGAAGAGTAGTTGGCTGACTTCTTTGTGTCACTGTCTAGCCAAGTGCTCTGGATGCGCCGTCTCCGAGTTCTCCGTCGCCTCTTGGTCAAATACCGCGCCTCAGGCAAGATCGACAAACACCTGTACCACGAGCTCTACCACCTGAGCAAGGGTAACACCTTCAAGCACAAGCGAGCTTTGGTCGAGCATGTGAGTCATAACGGCCTACAAGGCTACTATGTCTTTCTCTGACAAGTGGTTGCAGATCCACAAGGCTAAGGCCGAGAAGCAACGTGAGCGTATCCTGAAAGAAGAAATGCAAGCCAAGCGCGACAAGACCAAGGCAGCGCGCGAGAGGAGACAAGAGCGTATCCAGACAAAGAGAAATGCGTTGACTGGCGAGGTGGAGGAGGAGGAGGCGAAGAAGGAGTAGGTTCTGGGTGGATCGAATGGTGCTGGTTGATGAGGGACATGGGGTACACATCATGCAGGGCGATATCAGCGGCAAAATCATGAGATATGCTGCTGCTGTTGGCGTTGTCCGATACATGATGGCTGCATCTGGCAGGTCTATCATAGCAAGGAGCTCACATGTTCTCTCTAAAACCCGTAAATGAGTTCAGAACATGTCTCTAGTGATCAAGCTATCCTATAACCTTGGTCCATAGCCAGATCTGGCTTGTGCGGTATTCATCAGCAATGTTTCGGTCATTACAGTAATAAGTGAGTTGTTCGGAGTTGCGGGCAAATCTTATGCCAAGCCTTTTCGGAATTGCCTCGGACGTAGACTTTGACTTCAGGCTCATGTTGCACTCCGTTCCTACCTTTTCTTCGCCGTGCTTGAAGTCTTTCTCCCCCTTCAAAACATGGCTTCACGGACACCCTCTCGAAGTCCTCCTCGATGGGAAGGCCACAATGACCGGCGAGACAGAAAACCAGCATCCCGGAAACTGCGGCAAAAAGGCAGCGATGATTTCGAGGACCGCTGGGGCGACGAGGAATTCGTGGAAGAAGAGGAGTTCGAGCAGTCACCACCAAAGAGAGTGCGTCTGGGCGATGGCGCCGCAGCCCCTGCTCAACCGCCAGAGGAGGAACTTGACGAGGAGACACGAAGGGAGAGAGAAATGGAAAGAGACCAGCTGGAGAAGGACGAATTTGCCAGGCGGCTGAATCTTAAGGACGCTGAGAAGACGAAAAAGCTTGTTGAGGATCGATCGTCTACGAAGGAAGGCAAGGAGGTGGCTAAGCGGCGAGCGCTTGCTGAAGATGCAGCAGCGAGACAGGCGGCAATGCCAGACTTGAGGGAGAGGTCTAGGCAAGAATATCTTAAGAAACGAGAGACGGAAAGACTGGCTTTGCTGCGGAAACAAGTTGCCGAAGAGACAGCAGAACTCCGAAGCAACCCAGACTTGACGAGGAGGGAGAAGGATGAATTCGCAAAGAACAGGGAGGTTCTACGTATTGCGGAGGAGAGACTACGGATTGATGACCACAGAGATGGATATACGATGCCGGAGGACTACATCACGGAGAAGGGAAAGATCGATAGGAAGAAGAAAGAGGAGGCTCTCTACAAACGCTATGTGGACAAGGACGAGCACGGCCAGGAGAGATATGTCACAGAGCAGGAGGAGTGGGAAAGGGAACAGACGGCGAAGGCGAAGGCTCAGATCTCCCAAAGCGAAAGGGTAGATGAGGGGGACTATGACTATGTGTTCGATGATGCCCAGAAGATCAACTTCGTCATGGACACCAGATTGGACAGCGACGCGAAGCCCTTGACAAAAGAGCAAAGAGCGCTGCAGGCACAGTTGAAAGCTGCTGAGGCGAAGGCTTTCTCGATCGAAGACACACGGAAGAGCCTGCCCATCTACACTTTTAGAGACGACCTCCTTAAGGCCATCGGAGAATACCAGGTCCTAATCATCGTTGGAGAGACAGGCAGCGGAAAGACGACACAGATACCTCAGTACCTCCACGAAGCTGGATACACAAAAGATGGTCTGAAAGTCGGATGCACTCAGCCGAGACGAGTGGCTGCTATGAGTGTTGCAGCGCGTGTTGCGGAAGAGATGGGGGTCAAGGTTGGAAACGAGGTGGGCTACTCGATACGCTTTGAGGATGCCACGTCCGACAAGACGATTCTGAAATACATGACAGATGGTATGCTGCTGAGAGAATTCTTGACCGAGCCAGATCTGGGAGCATACTCGGCATTAATGATTGATGAAGCCCACGAAAGGACGCTGCACACGGATATCCTCTTTGGCCTCGTCAAAGACATAGCAAGATTCAGACCAGAGTTGAAGCTTCTGATCTCTTCCGCGACCATGGACGCCCAGAAGTTTGCAAAATACTTCGACGATGCCCCGATTTTCAATATACCTGGGCGAAGATACCCTGTCGACATCCACTACACTCCCCAACCAGAAGCCAACTACCTCGCTGCGGCCGTCACTACCATCTTCCAAATCCACATCACACAGCCAAGAGGAGACATTCTGGTATTCTTGACAGGTCAAGAAGAGATCGAGGCAGCCGAGCTAAATCTACAGGAAACCGCGAGAAAGCTGGGATCCAAAGTACCTGAGATGATCATATGTCCAATCTACGCCAACCTCCCTTCCGAACTACAAAGCAAGATCTTTGAGCCGACACCTCCGAAAGCCAGAAAGGTCGTTCTAGCCACCAATATTGCAGAAACCAGTCTTACAATCGACGGTATTGTCTACGTGATAGATCCGGGCTTCGTGAAGGAGAACGTCTATAATGCGAGAACTGGTATGGAATCTTTGGTAATTACTCCTTGCTCACGCGCTTCTGCAAATCAAAGATCTGGCAGAGCTGGGCGTGTTGCTCCAGGAAAATGCTTCCGCCTGTACACCAAATTTGCTTTCCACAACGAGCTCGACGATTCGACTATGCCTGAGATTCAACGGACGAACCTTAATAGCGTGGTACTTTTGCTGAAGTCTCTTGGCATCAACGACCTCATGGAGTTTGATTTCATGGATGCTCCGCCTGCTGAAACCCTCATCCGCGCCCTCGAAAATCTCTACGCACTCGGCGCTTTGAACGACAAAGGTGCCTTGACTAAGCTTGGGCGTCAGATGGCTGAGTTCCCAACAGACCCTATGCTAGCCCGCTCCATCCTCGCCGCCGACAAGCAGGGTTGCGTTGAAGAAGTGCTCTCCATCATCGCCATGCTCGGCGAATCCGCGTCCCTCTTCTACCGCCCGAAAGACAAGAAGATGCTGGCCGATAGCGCCCGCGCACGCTTCACCATCAAGGAAGGTGGTGATCACTTCTCCCTGCTCAACATCTGGAACCAATGGGTCGATAGCGACTTTAGCTATGTCTGGGCGCGTGAGAACTTCCTCCAGCAACGAAGCCTTACCCGCGCTCGAGATGTTCGAGATCAACTTGCCAAGCTCTGCGACAGAGTCGAAGTCACCATCACCTCGGTCGGTGCTCAAGATCTTGTGCCCATCCAAAAATCTCTCACGGCCGGTTTCTTCCCCAACGCAGCCCGCTTGCAGAAAGGTGGAGACAGCTACCGCACCGTGAAGAATAGTATGACGACGTACCTACACCCTAGCAGCACACTTTTCGAGGTGAACCCGAAATGGATCATCTTCTACGAGCTTGTGCTCACGTCGAGGGAGTACATGAGGGGCAACCTCCCGATACAGGCAGAGTGGTTGGCAGATGCGGCACCGCATTATCATAAGAAGAAGGATCTAGAGGCGTTAGGGACGGATCGGAAAATGCCAAAGGGGCAGGGGGCTGCAGGAGCGAAGAGTAAAATATAAGTTGTAGAAAGCATCAAAAAGATTCTTTCTCAAATTTCGTCGTTCTCGGAATTTCTTTCTGCCCCTATCTCACCGGACTCGCCACAGAGCTCAGTTCTGCCTGCGGTGTCCCTTGCAGTTCATTCAATCTCCCTTCTCCACTCATCTCATGCCGAGAAGGCCCCACCCCGCCTGGACGAGTGGTATACTCTTGCTCGCTCATCATCTCAGGCGCCCCCAAAGCATCAGCGCTCATTTCCCCCCGCCTCGGCCTTCCCCGCGCCCTCACTACACAAAAGCACAACGCCGCAAGGACCGCAATAGCACCCACCGCAACGCCGACACCAATACCCGCCTTCGCACCCGCACTGAGACCACTGCCCGCCTGTAATGCCGCCGTCGCCGTCCTCGTCGTCACCGCCTCCGTCACCGACGCACTAGCAGACTTCTGCGCCGTCTTCGCCGCCGCTAGCGATGAGGTTGAAGAAGAGGTGACCGTAGCGGTAGGAGCGGCGGCGGCAGCCTTGCCGATCGACGCCGTGGCGGAAAGTCCCCACGTCTGCGCGGCGGCGGCGTGGTTGTGCAGGAGCGAGAATTCGGGGCTCGCGCCCACGGGCCCGCAGTCCGGGGAGCCGTGGCAGTAGAGGGACATGTGGCACGTTTGGTTGTAGCTGTCTGCGTAGGGGAAGGATTGCGGGTCGGTGCCGTTGGTTGTGACGTTGGCGGTGTATACTGGGTTTTTCGGGGTCAGGTCCGAAGCTATGAGGGCGGAAGCGTGGATATGGGAGACTCACGTGCATAGTATTCATCGTGGGTCGCGCACCAGAGCGCTATGGATGGGTTCGTGAAGTTGGAGTCCCAGGTGAAGTAGACGACGTCGTTGTAGTTGTAAGCGAGAGCGTTTGAGGAGCTCGAGGGGGGATAGACCCAGTCGGCGTAGGCCTTGCATGGCGAGATGAAGATCGTCGAGAAGAGAAGTGGGGTGGAAGCGCGAAAGGCCAGCTTTTGGAACGTATATAGACGCATTGCAAATGGCGGCACAGAGCGGAGCAGAACAGAACAGAACAGAATATATTTGAGAGAAATTTTCAAAGATCCTCTGAAGTCCCCTTTAAGAACTATATATGAATAGCTGAATAGCGTGAAACATAGTGAGGCTGTTATTGGTTGGTGTGCATAGCCTCGCTCCCACTGGGATTTCGATCCTGCGAACGGCGGTGGGGGCTGGACCAAATCGCCAAGTAAAAGAAGTTGGTTGAGATTCCGCCCTGGAAATATAAGTCGAGACGAGTACGTGCCACAATCTCCCGGAACAGCATTCGATGTTCGAATGGTATCCTCGACCGCAGGATTTACTCAAACGAGCAAAAACGAGAAGTATATGCCTGAACAAAAGAAGCATGACTCCACAAGTCGATATGCAACAAACGCCTCGGGATTATTATCTATATCCGATCTGTTGCAGCTGTACCGTTGACAGCTCCTACCAACGATGACAAGGCCGGTTGGGCCGAGATCTCCATAAAGAGGTTCCCACGCAAGCCTGGCGGAATCCAATCAGCCATCTTTTCCGTGGTCCAAAAAAAAATGCCAAAGAGCATGCGAAAATGATACCGACCAAGACGAGTCGCAGTCCCCAGCTTTCCCGCCCTGACACACATGGCGTTCAGCGCGACTGCGGCCTCCCAAAGATGAAACCAAGTCTCAACGTCCGTGGCAGCATCACTCAAGATCCTAAGCGCACACCTATAAAGATTTCGGAGTCAGTATTCCAATTCCTTCTTCTAGGCGAAACACGAGCAATGAGACAGCAGAAAAGGGGGTCCGGAAAGCCCTTCGCTCCCGGAGCATGTCTCGCGACTCATGAGATGGATTCGTAACAAGAGAATTTTGCTCCGGAAAGATACATACCCCTCGTTCACTAGAGAACGTTAACATCAGCCCAAGCTCTCAAATGTAGGCATGGCAGGATAGGGGAAGGGCCCCACCCGAAATCAGTTCAAGGGGCAGAGACTCTTGAACCTCGGGATCCAGACGCCTATCACCGAACAACCTCTGCCTGTCATCGGCCTCCATGCCCTGTTCGATCATTGCACACGTTTGTTGAGCGTAAGGCACACCGGAGCCCTCGCAGCGGATGGTGGGTGCATACCGTTGCAGCAGTACGGCGAGGTGGTTGTCTCCTCCTGGCCCCCGCTTTCAGTACCGTCTCACCCCCTCGGTTATTTTCTCGTAACGATACTGACCGATATTGACAGCTATGCCGCCCGACCTCGGCGCACACCGTTCGATGAGCGCATACGCCGCGTCAGCGACATTCTTCACGCTTGCCCTCGCCGTGTCATGGGGTGCTATGAGGGCTGAATCGATGGCGCATTTGCCCTTGCCTGCCTCTACGAATCAGCCCATGACAATCTTTACCTGCGCTGTGTAGCAATGAACGAAACGGAAGAAACGTGATAAAAAGGGAGGACACACTCACTTCCCAAGGCTCTCTGCGGCAGTGCGATATCGTGAGGCAGTCCACTGTGTCGCTGTGCGAAGCGTGCAACTGTGTCATCCGATCCTCTGATGTAGCTGTATGCGTCTCTGCAGTCGACGAAATCTAATCGACGGCCGTAGCGGATGTTGCATTGTATCCCTATCACGTTGCCGCTTGGGGTTGTCTCCCAGGATATCGGCTTATCGGTGTCTAGACCTAGAGCTTGGAGTGCTGAAATGTTGGCCGGTAGAGAGGGTGAATGGATAGCAGCGAAGGATGTGTTTGACCAGGATATGGACTGATTGGACGGAGAGAGCGATTCGAAGGAGCTCAGAGAGGAGGTCGATGTGTCTGAAACAATAGCGACGGAACCTTGTGGAGCGGAACCCAGGGTTGAAGCTGCTGATATGAAGCCGCTTAGGCATGCGAGGTAGAGCGAAAGCATGACGTTGGCTGTACAAAACCGTCGAATAAAATATCGCAAATACTTTGAATAGACTCAGCAAAGTAGATGACCTCATGTTCAATGGGCGCTGTACTTTGCCGTTGCCCCAGTGCCGCCTGCGCGACATCGGCGGTTAGAGCCATAGAAGCGGTCATCAAGGCGCGGTATAGTGAACTTGATGCGCAGAACCAGCCTATCGAGCATGAGATTTGGCGGGTAGGATCTGCTTTCTCGTAGGAAGGATGGGCACTTTATGTTTCCGACTAAGCCGCTTGGAAAGGGAATCTAGGCTCGCGTCCATGTCAATCTTCGCCGTTTGACGGGAATGTTCCTCTTCCTCTCTGCTACACTGCTCATCTCCCACGAAGAATCTGAACCATTTAACTGCCTTCTATCATCCAATGCGGCAGCGGTGTAGATCGGCTCCTTTCAGATGAGCACGTTCATAAGTAGTAAGAGGATCGAGCAACAATCGCGCATAGAGGAAGGCTCAAGTTTCCAAGCCCGCACGGGCAAATTGTCAGACAAAGCGGCAATCCCAAGAGCTCCCATTCTTTCGTTTTCGCATACTTTTGTGGCTATCAACCCGAATGATCTGACTCTTAGAATCAACTTCGGGGAGAATTGGATGTTCCGCCGGGTTACGCTCCCCTTCTATGCATGACTTTTGCTCGATCCTCCTACAAAATGTTAAAGTAGAGTATCAAGATCCGGTAGTCGCAATCTTGCCATGCCAGTTCCTCCTTCTGTGAAATAGCTTTATGATGTTTCAACATCGCCCACGCCCTCTGCAGCGACCACAAAATAGAGATCCTTATTTGTTCCTGCCGACATTAGTCATGACTCGACCTTCACGCAAGTTCCTAAATCTGCAACTCACCAATCTGGGAGAACAATCCCTTTTTCCCCTGTCTCGTGCACATGGAAGTAACGAATGTCGCTGTCTCCCATACCCTATGCCACGACTCACTATCCGATGGGCCAGAGGTCCGGAGGGTCATGATGCACTTATTATCCACTGCAGGCCTCACGTTAGCTATGTAGTAATGCCGAACCTTCGGAGCAGCCTGCTGACCTGAATGCCAGGTAAATGGCAACTCTACATCGACGCCTATGCCTCCTGTTCCGAAAGTCCTCACTTCATTGCTGACATCCATCCTATCCATGATACTCTGGCAGGAGTTCACAATGGCCCTGACGGCAGCACTACCATAACAACGAACGTTAGGTTTTTGTTTGGCAACGAAGATACCCAGCCTGCCATCACCTGAGGATACATCAGTCGTCTGCCGGAGACATGGAAGCGGCGCACTCACCAAGCTCCTTCGCAATCCCTCCCTCCCCAGGAGTCTTCTGCTCAACGCATTTCTGAACCACCGTGTAGGCTCCCATGGCCACATCCTCCAAACTAGCGCGAGCGGAAGTAGAGCCTGGTCCAATTAGCGCTTCGATGATGCAGGTGCCGTCCGCTGTAGAGTGTTTTTCAGCAAGGGACCTGGAAGGCCAAAAGTCTTGATGATTACATACAGCTGACCCACCGCTGAGGCATGGGAAAGTCGTATGTGACCGCGGTACCGCGAGGACCCCAGGTAAACGGACGTGTCAACAGGTATTCGATGCTCAGGGCTGCAGATTGGCAGCTCTGCAGGTTCAGGTCGAAGCCAAAACGATTTTGACACATGAATTTGATTTCTGCCGATATATTATTCAACGCGAGCGAAGAGTTCGACATAGACACAGACGACGCTGCTGTTTCCAATGATGCATCGTTGAGCCAGGCGGACGCGGCTGCCATATCCAATGAAGTGTCATCAGAAGGGTTGTGTTCCCCCGAAGACGGGGAAATACCAGGTAGATCGTCCAACGAAGATGATAACACCAGTGCCTTAGCGGCTCTAGCAATCAATAGCAGAAAGGCAAGTAAAAGCATGTTTCATGTTAGGATTGAGGTCAACAATAGTGCTCCGATGCAGAGAAGAAGTTTCCGAGATTGAGACCCATAAATCAACAATTCTTTTTATGGCCGACGATGCGGCTCTGCGCATGAGGCAAAGCAATACCGGGCACAGAGCGCAAGCTTTCGATGCGCATGAACAGCCGGCCCAAATGCTACTAACAGAGTGGAACCAAATCTAGTTTCTCTACTCCAATTCATTGAACCGCCTTAAATCCATCGGCTTCTCAAGCAATGGCTCGACATACGGGTTGAAGGTCTTCCAGTATGGATTCTGCGTCGTTGGATTAAAACAGGGAAGGCCCTTGCCAATAAACTGCATCATCGACCGCGACAGCAAAGCTTTGACGTACCTCGAGATGATATTTCTGGCTCTGTGTCCGGTAGTTTATCAGTACATTTCTCATGGCCACCGGTTTGAGGGCAGCTGAAAACACACCCGTAAAAGGAAAATAGGGCGACGTACACTCTCATGCTTGTAGCGCTCTACGATGGTAAAGGCCCTCTTGTCCTGATGATCCTGCATTACGAACCAAGAGATTGTCTCCTGGTCTTTGCTGTACACATCGCTAGCTTCGACAAGCTTGCTGTGCAGTTTGGAGATGGACTCGGCGGAGTCCTTGGCGTAGAGGTGGACTACGATAGTGTAGACCATGATTAATTCAGGTACTGATTTTCTATTTATTGTCGTCGTGATGTTTCTGCTGTGATGTTAGGAATCATGTGGCGGGGAAGAAAGTACCTCATCTGACGACGACCGAAGCCACTAGGCCGGATCGAGGGCAGTGCGCCGGGCGTGAGGATGTTTGTTGTATGTTCGCCTGCAAGCCACCTCCCTGTTCTTCCTTCTGTAGCTCTCTGCAAATCTGCACTATAGTCAGCAAGAAGGCAAGGGGAGACAGCTGTTGATGTATCTAGCCGGTGAAAGAAAGTCACGTCGGTCAGCAAAGGAGATAGTAAGCCAAGAAATATCATCAATTCAAGGATGCGTTCATCATCCAAAAGACAGCTATTGTGTCCGGCCATACAGCCGCGTGTGTACCCAGAAAAACCACTCGCTTCGTTAATTCAGTGTGCTATGATCAAGTCATCAACCCAGTCCATCTTCCGATAACCCTGGAGGTCTCATCTCAGGATCAGGCCAATCATCGCCTTCACCCAGTCCAGGCCACACCCTCACCTCACCAGCATCGAGCCGATCCTTGATAACGCAAGGATCACTGTAACGGCCTTGGCACACTTTTCGTCTCCCCAGATGTTTGAATCTTGGGCCAAGTGGACCATTGACGTAATGGTACTCGCCAGCAAAGCCGTATTGTCTGCTGTCATCCATTGGATAGAATTTGTCGCCCCATTTTCCCGCAAAGTAGAACCATTGAGTGGGGGCGTCGGGTGTTCGGTTGGAAGCGCACAACGTATCAGTAACATGATTGTACGTATATGTGAGAGAGTTAAGAGCAGGATCCCAAAGCGGACCGCGATCTGTTTCGTCGTGGAGGATTCCGAGAGGGAGTATATACGGCTGCGTACCTGACGTCGCATACATTGCATGGGTGCCAACAGCAGAATAAACAACGGGCTATCTCACATCAGCGGGTAGGGTCGTTTAGACACCAGTCCATACTTACTCTTTTCCCAATCTTCTCCACGGCAGAGTAGCTATACGCTGACCCGAAAAAATGTTCACTGACGAAAACGACTTTCGGTTTCCCATGTTGAAATCGAATAAGAGTATGCTCCCAGTCGCCAATGTGATTGCCGAATCGGATATTGAAAACGATATTGCCCAAGTTGTAGCTGTAGAAGAAGAACCAAAAGGCATCCACAATCCCATTACCCTTGTCAATCGTTAAGAGAACAGCCGGAGCATCGCTATGGCCGCCATGGCTTTGTTTCCGAATCTTGCCCCTATTGGTTTGAGAGTCGAGTTGGCCGGTTTTCTCATCGTCTGTAAAGTCATCAGGTATGTTGATCTGTCCACCAAGCCAGTCTGGTCTGTCCTCAACGTTGTCATTACTCGTCAAGAAGACATGGCGCCCTGCCTCAAACTGGTTCAACTGGTCCAGGTTTGTTAAGTTCAACTGTGGTAGCCCTTGTATAGGCGTGTAATTTAGCTCTGGTGTTATATGGAATAGATGCTCCTTAATGTCACAGGGCCAGAATTGTTCTTCAGAGTATAGGTGGACTAAAGGTGCGTAGTCGAGGACATATTGAGGGATTTCATGCGTTACGCGAGAGTCGTTAGCTAGATCTTCTGGCCTTGCCTTGATATCGATGACGGAGGGATCCTGCCAGCTAGGATTGGAGCTAAAGACTCTTGACCACGCGCCGAGCTGGCCCCTGGGCGAAGTCCGAACGACCGGACGGGTATGTGAATCCGTGAATATAAAGGCTACCAAGATGAAGCCTAGCAAAATCGGTAATTTCAGGGAGGTTCTGCAGTCCTTCGTTCGCACATCTTGGGAACGGCTGAATGGCGGTAGAGTGTGTTGCGGAGCTTTCTCAACATTGTCGCCTTCTTTCTCGGAAAGAATACGCACGGCTGCCAGTGGTCCTTCCTCCTCTTGATCAAGCCCACCCTCCAGTGATCTGGGCGAAGGGCCCATTGCGGCCTTTCGCCCCTAACTTAGTTTCTGCAGCACGGCTAGTTTTCCTCTCTTACCACTGCAGTCTCTGCGAACCGATCAGAGGGCGGTCATATTCATATATGACGACGCTGTGGCGATGAACTCCAAATCTATGAGACAAAACAGTGTCAGCAAATGCACGTATGTTGGAGGTTTGCTCAGTAGAGAGAGCATCGTACGGAGAAACTCGGTCTGAGCAGCGACGGTGATGTGAATACTGACTGTGACTGGATGCTTACACCGAGGTGCACACTGTGCCTGTTGACTGCAATAGGAAATTGGCGGATAACCAGGAATTTTGCTAATCAATACTAAAAGATGTAGCCATGGTAGACTACTTCTATACCTAGGTGATGAATAGTAACAATATGCCAAGGCACTGATTATGCAAGCTTACGTCAGTCAAAGGGCCAAGCTTTTGAGGCTTGCAGATCATCCGAGGTTCCAGTTTGCGACCCCACCAGACCTGTGCTTGGCAAATTCTCGACAGCATGGCGAGCATGGCATTTCAGAAAAACGTTGTAAACATGGTCAACATGGGCTCTGCCTAAGAGCTACGGCAAAACCCTTCCTCTACAGTAACACAAGATGGATATCCGAATTGTAAGACGACACATTGTGTCGGACGGTGGTGGCAGCTTTCCTACCTAAAAACCATTATTCACTTTCCGTGCGACGTTAATTTCTCGGAGAGGAGACAAATCCCTGTATACTCGTCAAATATGGCTGAGAGTCAGTCAACAGGTGTTCTTGTAGCTGAGGAGGATGATTCAGAGTGGGAGTACGAGTACCATGAGACGGAGACCGAGGTTAACGAATCTTCCCCCCAACGTTGTTCTTGTAGCTGACCGCGGCCGTCAGAGCTTCTATGTAACCCTTGACATATCTTCAGCTGCGGAGTACAACAACCTTCGCACCAGAAAGAAGAGGCCAGATCCACCGCCGCCAAGGCTCCCTCAGCCAGCTACGTCGATCGCACCTACATCGCCCGTAGCCCAAGACAATGCAGGCCCGTCAGAACCACCGGAAACTCCAATACCAGAGTCACCAGCACCCATGGATATTGATCAAACCCCGGGCCATCTCGAAGAAGAAGAAGACGATCCATCACTTCCCGAGCCCAAAGACCGCATTCAGGTTCTCGATCTCCATACCCAAAACCCTCTAATCTCATACCAAAACCAACTGTACTCCTGCGAATGGACATCGACCCTCGGCACAGATCTCCTACTCACTGCCCCCGCGCCCGAATTCTCTCATCCGATCCTCCGAGAAAAGCCAAATGTCTCCGTTCTGGCGGCGTCAAGCATCAAGCTCATGGGCCGACCAGCGCATATTGCTTCTCGCAATAGCGCTGAAGAACGTGGTCAGCAATCGACCCCGGCGCCGGAGACTTCAATCGCCTCAGCGAGTGCTGCTAGCCCAGAAAAAGCTACGCCGGTCAACATTCCCCTCGGCGCAACAGCCAGCCGCGCTCGACAAAAGCAAGCCAGTTTCCTCGAACGCCTCATCGCCATCAAAGCCAAGAAAGGCGAAACAGACAATGTAACAGTCTACACCCAGAAAGTGAACCAAGGAACCGGATGGCGGAGTCAGCGGAAAGCCAGCGAGGCTATTGAAGATGAAGAAGACGAGACCGCCCCGAAGCAAAGTCTTAGGGGGAGGGGTACGGGTGGGAGACCAAGGGGTAGCAGGCGGACTAGCGGGCCACGGACAGCGAAAGGGGGATTGTTCAGGGATTATCGGCCACACTTATGGGATACGCCAGGAGCAGACATCAGAGCTGGTCCCTCATTGACGCCTTCGAGCTGGGATCAATTGGAGGGTGTTGCCAGTGATGGAGGAGGGACGCCAACAATCACGACTGCCAATGCTTCTCCATTACGAGGTGACCAACCACTGCTCTTTGTGTCTGCTAGCGCCAATGGTTCCCCAACACCTTCATTGCAGCCAGTGCAATCAATTAACCGCGAGGGCATCTCCTCAGCTGGACACGCGACTCCTAGCCCGTCTCTGGCGTTGGCGTTGGGGCTGCAGTCAGCGATAGTGGTGGAAGAGAGCGTTCTGCCTGCTTCTCGAGCGCCAGATTCCGAAACCCTACAGCAGAAGCAGACGGAAGGTTTGACAGCAGAACAGAGCACACCTGCGCCGGATACCGCAACTGGTACTTTGGAAGGTTCTGGCATGGCAGCAGCTGGCGATGTCGAAATGGAGGATGTATGATAAAATCAAGTCTGCCCTTTCACCTCACATGAACCCATCTTCGATAGGGGACTTTTGCATTGGTCCGATAAACAAATAGAACACATCTACTATCCACCGCATACAAGGCCCAGAGTCCCACCATGTCAGATCTACGGTCCAGATGTTTCAATCGGATTTGTCTCAAATATCTTTCCGACAACGCACCAGCTCGTCAGGCGGGTGCGCCCAAGGGACACCCAGTATGTACTAGTACATGGTCTTTGAAATTTGGGTATCTTTCTCTCTCCTAAGCGTGTTTACTGCTTCGCTCTATTACGCTTTCAAACACACCCAGGTGGATTGTGAACCCAGCATAGACCAACTAGCTAGGCTACAAATGATTTGGCCTCGCATAACATTGGGTATTTGGTAGGAGGCATTGTGGCTTAAGATAAAAGGTGGAGGCATTACCACCATTAAATGCACAAAGATCCGGGACAGCGATCATGATGTGGCATGTGGAAGACGGGCATTGTGTTCAAAGAAATTCGAACCCAGACTCAATGCGCTACTAAAAAAGACTCAGACGAAGCTATCTAGATATTTCTGCAATGTAGGAGTTGGAACAAAAGTCAAAAGACCCACCGCGTTTCCTCATGACCACCCAGCATACTCTGAGGCGATAGCAGATTGACCGTAGAAGGCGTACATAGGAGGAAGTACTGATCGAAAGGGAAAGGCGGAGGTAAGAGAGAAGGAAGGACGCGGGTTAAGACGAGGACGAGGACGAGGAGCGGAGGTGGACGGCGAGGTTACGGTAGGTGGAAGGAAGGGAGGAGGTTCGGCGGCAGAATGTATAGCAAACTTTTGCTGAGGTGATGTGGTCTATAGAAGGGTTCGTCTCGATGGTACAGGATAAGGAAGCTCCGCCGTCGGATCGAGATCTAGAACCGAGCTGCTGACCATTAAGCCATCTTAAAAGCCACCCAAACTCCAGCATGCTTTGCTCGTGGGTTAGAGACAGACAGGGTCCACACAAAAAGAAATGAGAGCCCGATACTTGACCTATGTAAAATTCGCCTTCCATGCTTACACTTTTGCTGCCATTCAACTCTTAAGTCGGTCACCTATGGTGCGGTCGAAAACCTCTACTGCCAGATCTTTGAGACGCATGCTCGTGAAAGTTGTCTACTCGGCGGTATCGAGCTCGTCGTGAGCAGGAACAGGAGATCCTACGTCAACTGGAAGATATTGATCAACGAACCTTCCAAGTCCCTTATAACGGGTGAAAATACCTTTGCGGTCATCCCCATTGGTATTCTCACGGTCGTCCTCAATGTCGCGACGACGATCTACATCCTTCATTTCGCGGTCTCTATCGTCTGGGCTTCGAGAGCGATCTCGGTCACGTCTATCGTAATCGCGCTCGCGACGATCGTCTTTGCGAGGAGAGTAGTCGCCTCTGCCACGACGAGGTGGAGATGCTGATCGGCGACGAGGAGAGCGATCACGACGGCTGCCTGGACCACGGTCACCACCCCGTGCGTCACGGCCGGAGTCAAACCGCCAGGATGCGGAAGGAGGCGTACGGGCCCACTAAGTTACTAATCAGCCTTGCTCGAAAGAAGCGGGTTAGTGAGAGGCTTCGTACCTCAATTTTCAAGACATCATCTCGCCCAAGACGCTTGTTATGCATCTCATGATAGGCATCATCTGCATCACGGCGACTCTCGTATTCGACGAAAGCGAATCTGCTGGCTGTGTGAGTATGCGCATAAATTTCGAGGCAGCGACAGCGCCATGCCTGCGGGACATACAGTCTGCTTGCAGCGCTTCGTGGAGCGGGAATGTCGCAGCGCACAAGGCGTCCATAGCTAAACGCGTGTTAGAATTAGGGGCGGCTGAGGCGATGAGACGGCGGCAGGATGGAGACGGAAAGACATGAGTGGGTATCATGCCCAGGTATCGATGGTTTTGAAGGGTAGGCTAGGACGAGGAGGGGAGATCCGTATGGACTATGGGCGTACCGTTCGAATTCGTAGGCCAAATCACGGGCTCGCGTCCCATGGCCAAAACCAGTAACGTAGAGAGTTGTACCACCTCCCCGCGACATGATGAGGATGAGGTACTTCTGTAGTAGGGATTGAAGCGCGGAACAATGGAGGATTAACAATATTCTGAATGCTTGTACAATAATGGAAGAGGGAGGTGCAGGCCAACTTGCTCTTCAGATCACGCTGGCGCATTGATGAGTCAGCAGCAAAAAAAATTCAATCTGCATCTTGCACGGGCAGAATCCTATAGATCTGCCCAATGTAATTTGATTGACTAGCACGCACTGACTTAATAGGTCGATATCTTGTCCCAGGAGTCTGCTTAAGTTGGAAGACGATTTCTTTCAAATCGCTGCAATCCGTGGGCACAGCCCGAAACGGTCAAGCTTTGCAAGGGGCCAGAACCAAAAATAAGGCTACTTTCTACGGACGAACTGAAAACAACTCACACACGTTTACAGCAAATTGCATTTCATGGAATCAGCTTTCGATCGCGAAAAGGCAGTGTCGTTTCTATACTCGCCGCGTCGGCCACACCTGTATGCCTTCCTGGCGAGAAGTTCACAAGGTCTGCGTTGCAGATTGTCACAACCTCAAAGTTCATCGAATCATCGCATAATACATACCCTCCCTGCTTCACATCGAGGTTGAGAAGTATTCTGGTTTCGGGAGGTCTTCACGAGTCCTGCTCGAGTCCTTCGCGATGAGTGTCGATCGAAAAGAGCCTTCACCCGTGGCCAGGGTAGAAAGCGAGAAGGTCTGGGCAAGTGCGCAGGAGCCCCATCGTCCTGCTCCACTATCAAGGATGATACAATTACGTCATACAATCGCCCAGCCCGTTCTCGCTGCTTTCATAGCGGGAGGTGTGGCTGGAGCCGTCTCAAGAACGGTCGTCTCACCACTTGAGCGCCTCAAGATTCTGTTCCAAATACAGAGTGCTGGGAGGATGGAATATAAACTGCCTGTGGGGAAAGGTCTTATGAAGATGTGGAGAGACGAAGGCTGGAGAGGATTCATGCGAGGGAATGGCGCCAACTGTATACGGATAATACCCTATTCTGCTGTGCAATTTTCGAGCTACAATTTTTACAAGAAGGTAAGCAGGCCAAGTCCTGGCAGCCAGTTTGGTGGAGCCGCTATCAGGACTATGTTAATCATTGTACGAAATAGTTCGCAGGAATTCAACAAGGTGTTCCTACAGCGCCTTGGAAAAATCTCTTGTGCGGAGGGCTTGCGGGGATAACATCCGTGACCTTCACCTACCCCCTCGATCTCGTGAGGACTCGGCTTTCTGTACAGACCGCAGACTTTACTGGGCTTACAGAGGCGGAAAAAAAGAATATGCCTGGGATGTGGAAAATAATGGTTAACGTATATAAGACTGAAGGGGGCTTTCTAGCCTTATATGGTGGCTACATTCCGACAATAGCTGGTGTTGCACCATACGTGAGCGACTCTCCATTAGATGTCGCTGTGTCCCCCACTGACGTATCTAGGTCGGTCTGAACTTCATGACCTACGAGTGGGTGAGGCAGTACTTGACACCTGAAGGCGACAAGAATCCCTCAAATTGGCGAAAGCTTCTTGCAGGTGCTCTTTCAGGAGCGATCGCTCAGACTTGCACGTACCCTCTGTATGGCACTCTCTTCGCGCTCCTTGAGATGAAAGACTGACTTTGGCAGTGATGTTCTCCGCCGGAGGTTTCAGATCAACAAGATGAAAAGCATGGGGTACAAATATAAGGGGATCTTCGATGCCATTAGACTTATCGCATCCCAAGAAGGCTTCCGCGGATTCTACAAGGGCATCGTACCAAACCTGCTCAAGGTCGCCCCAAGCATGGCCAGCAGCTTCTTGAGCTTTGAAGTTACCAGAGATTTCCTCGTTCGAATGGGAGACGACGACGGAACTTAATTTTTGGACGCCTACAACAACACCCGAGCCCTGTCAATCTTTGATCATGCACATTAGGGAAGGAAGATACCCAAGAAAGACCTTCAGGATTTGATTTTTCTGTGAATATCCGGTGCTATGTTACGAGCATGGCTGGCAGCATTTGCGATTCTTATCACGCGGCATTTGGAGCAGATCTTTTGCATTAGTCTTCTAAGATCAGGAAGCCTCCTTACATTATAGAGAGAGGCCTCTGCATCTGGAAAGGTAGTGCCATAATAGATGGATCAGTATAGATGTATAACAGGGCTTTCAGCAACAGCTTGATAAGACAGCATATAATTCAGGACCTAGACCCTAGCCAAACCCAGTGAATAGTCACTCGAGTCACCATGACTTCCATGCATCAAAACCACCGCTGAAACTTTCAGCCCTACCGCGGGCAAAATAAGCGAGCCCACGCAAAGATATCACGCTAGTAGAAAGCGTAGCAAATCCGCACCTCGACCTCAACTCCATCGACAACAATCATCGACAATCAGCAACCGCAAAGATGGGTAAGTTTTTAACCTGAATCCATTACCTCTATAGACTCCATCGGCTTCATGCGTTCTTGCTCCCATGACCTCAGACGCAACCAAGGGAGCCTCAACGCTGCCCAACCCCTAGGCTGGCAAGTGCAATAGAGGACAAGAAAGCTGACCGAGTTGCACGCCTACAGGTATCGACCTCGACAAGCATCATGTGCGCAGCACGCATCGCAAAGCGCCAAAGAGCGACAATGTCTACCTCAAGCTGCTCGTCAAGCTCTACCGCTTCCTAGCTCGTACGTCCTATCCTACCTCAAGCATCCCTTATCCCCAACCATCCACTTCTATGTCCAACATGCAAACCTCTCATGCATCTCTTCTCACACTACCAACATAGGCAAAACCGACTCAAACTTCAACAAAGTCGTTCTCCGCCGCCTTTTCATGTCCCGCACCAACCGTCCCCCGCTCTCCCTCAGCCGGCTCTCCATGCTCGCCTCCCGCGGCACCCGCGAAAAAATTGCCCCAACAGAGAAAACTATTGTTGTCATCGGTACCATCACTGACGACACCCGCCTGCTGGAAGTGCCCGAGAAACTTACCATTGCGGCACTTCACTTTACGGCTACCGCAAGAGCTAGAATCGAGAAAGCGGGCGGTGAGTGCTTGACACTAGATCAGTTGGCGCTCAGGGCGCCGACGGGGAGTAATACGTTGCTGTTGCGGGGACCGAAGAATGCGAGGGAGGCCGTGAAGCATTTTGGATTTGGGCCGCATAGCGGGAAGGTGAGTCTTGCTCGGGGTCTACAAATGGCTCTGGGGTTGTTAAGGAATTTGAGAATGTAATGGCTGACTTGTGTAACAATGCAGAAACCCTACGTTGAGAGCAAGGGCAGGAAGTTTGAACGTGCTCGTGGAAGGAGACGATCTAGGGGTTTCAAGGTCTAGAAGGTGGCTAAGGATGTGAAAGCTATCTGTGCTCTAGACTCGATTGCAAGTGGATGGATGGACGAGTGGACAGCTTGCTATGGGCTTTGCTGGAATGGAAAGTCGAGTGGAGCAATCAATGCAATTCCGCAACCTCGTGGCTTCTCAGCTAGCAATGGACGAATTCCAATATTCTATGTTTCAAAAGGCAATCCCAACCTGTGAGAAATGGTCTACGGAAGTTGAAAAGAACGAGTTCAATATTTTGATTGGCACTTTTCCTGAGCCGGTACTCCTAATGCGTAAAACTTTTTCATGTCGATTTCTTCACCCATCTAACGGCAACCTCTCATGCCTCCACCTCTTTCCCCCCTCCCCATAATCACCCGCAACCTGCCCACACCCATTGATCCGATACTTGTAAATCATCAACCCCTCCAATCCCACCGGCCCCCTCGCATGGATCTTATTCGTGCTAATGCCCACCTCGGTGCCAAAACCAAATCTCATACCATCCGCCATTCTCGTGCTCGTATTCCAGAAAACGCAAGCTGAATCCACGCCGGATTGGAATTGTTTTGCTATTTCTGGGGAAGAAGTCAGAATCGCGTCAGTGTGCTTTGAGGAGTGGGCGTTGATATGGGCGATTGCAAGACTGCAGGAGGTGCTGGGAGAGGCGTCGGGGGCTGTGGGAATGGTTTTGATGGCGAGGATTGGAGCGAGGAACTCGGTTGTGTAGTCTTCTTCTGTTGCGCCCTGGAGTATGGTTGCCTCGTTCTTCGGGAGGACGTTGGAGAGTGCACCTTTAGACTCTGCGTCGCAGCGAAGGGAGACGCCTTTCTCCAGGAGCGCAGATGCTACGGGTGGGAGTACAGTGCCCAGAGCAGTCTCGTCAACCAGCAGTGTCTCGACTGCATTACATGCGGCTGGATAACCCAACTTTGCATCTAACAGGATCTTGACAGCCATCTCTGGGTCTGCGTCCTTATGAACATAGATACTACAGAGGCCGTCTGCATGACCCAAGACAGGAATTCGAGTGTTGTTCTTGATGTAGTGGACCAACTCATTGGAGCCACGTGGTATCACGACGTCGATGTACTTGTCAAGGTCAAGGAGCGAGGCTATGGCGTCTCTCGCGGTGACGAGCTGTATCGAGGCGTTCGGGACGCGTGTGTTGGTTAAGGCCTTGGATATGGTGACAGAGATGGCCCGAAAGGAGAGAGTGGTTTCTTTGCCACCTGTGGAGTGTTACGGCTTAGCTGTAGGCTGGGTGCAGTGTGGCGTACCTTTAAGTATAGCCGCATTTCCAGACTTGATGGCCAGAGAAGCTATATTCGCGATGACTTCCGGACGTGCCTCGAAGATTATCAATAGAACTCCAATTGGACATGTAAATCTTTCCAGCTCAAGGCCATCATCTAGCCTTGTTCTTAGAGTAATCTTATTGACTGTCTCGTACAAATCTCACAGACCGCGCGCGCCATAGAATCAAGGGATCTTCTCCGCCTTGTACTGTGGTGCAGAGCTTCTGTAAGATCCCTCGTACGATCCGTCAGCCTTTGTATTTTGCACTTCTTCGTAGAAACTCCTCACCAGGATCTTCAAGGTCTCGAACGTCCAGTATACCCTGCAGCATGTCTTCCCATTTGCCCTTTCTGCCCAAATCCAATCTCTTGAGCACACTCTGACTCAGCTCCCCATCTTCGGCTGCCTTCGCTGCCAGCTCCAGATCCTTTGCGTTGGCTGTTAGGATAGTATCTTTTGCCTCTTGCAAAGCCCCGTGTATAGCTGTCAAGGCATCATTTCGAGCTTGGGTCGATAGTATAGCCAGATTTCGGGAAGAAATTGAGGCTGCTTTAGCCACCTCCAGAGGAGATGAGTCTGTCAACGACATTTTGCAGGGATCAGCCTATAGCATGAGGGGAAGGGCAACGAGACACAGACACCAAATGCAAAGTGCAAAAGAAGCTAGGCTGTCCCAGTCAACTTGGAAAACACTGGCTGGACTGTTGAACTAGAGCTGTGGGGATGGAGGTCCCTTTGCACGCAACAATCCTCGCTAGCACTGTTGCCTAGTATAAAAGAATGACCTTGTGAGATCCTTCACCATTTCAGACACACAACAAGTATTGTATGCCACGCAATTGGCAGTGGCTCTTGTGATTACATGTCTTATGAGATTGTCATTCATAGTCATCCTCTTAACCTTTCCGAATATCGATAACGTCGCCTATCGCGCCTACTCTATGCCCTAGGGCGGTCTTATCCTCCGAAGTTTACCCAGAGCTTGGCGTGCTTGGTTCAAGAACACTGGACAGTGATTACGATTTCAGAGAGTCAGAAAGTGAGAAAGTGAATAAAGCAATTACTACTCAACATGGATGAACTCCTTCCCCAGCTCCTCTCTTTCCCTCCTCACCCAGAACCAATCCAACCACTATCAGATTCAGAGTACGACAAACACATCAAGAATTTAGTCCATCACATCAACACTATACCAGCAAGCAAGCTCACCTCGGGAGTTCCTGGAGGAGGTGATCTTCTCGATGTAAGTATAACTTCGTCAAGCGTGAGAGCACGCCTTGAGCTTTGACTGATATTGTACCGCTATACAGATTATCGATCCCTCGAAAAATACGCTCCCTTACCTCTACACATTACTCGCTCACATCTGTGGCTCCGGAGGCAAGCAAAAGGCCGGTTCAATATCAGATTCATTCTCGCCAGGATCAGCGCTTTGGCAGAAGATGTTGGACTTCACGGAACGCTTCGACAAGCGTCAGATCAGATACGCAGGCACCGAGCTTCGGCGGCTCTTAGATATTACAGCAACCAAAGCGCAACGAGTCTCACAGGTAAACTCTCAGCCCGAAAAAAATGTAAAGCTAAGCATTTAATGACCTTCTGCAGCCTTGGGCAGCCATTACTTCTATTAGGTCGGCCATACTGCGCGTTGACGAGTCAGGCTCGACCTTCACGTCTTCACATACGACCTTTGCCCGCCTATGCCTCGAAACACGTGCCTACACCGCAGCATTGCCCATATTAGACCGCAATATCTTCCACTTTCCATCTACCACAAACAAATCGGCTGAAAATAGCATGTTTCCCCACCTCTCTTCACATCACGACTCCAGTTCCACCTTCATCACACCTGACTCGGGCTTATCAGCCAAGCTGGAATATCGAGACCATCTGATGTACTTCCTCTATGGTGCCATGATCTACATGGGCTTGAAGAAATGGAAGCGAGCGCTCCTTTTCCTTGAAATCGTCATCATGTCGCCTGTTGTCATCAATATCAGCAAGATCCAAGTGGATGCTTACAAGAAGTGGGTGCTTGTCAGCTTACTTTATCAAGGACATGTAAGTGGTGTATACGGGCCCTAAGAGCTTTTTCTGAGCTTTTTCTGACAAGTTCATTTGCAGCCACTGCACTTGCCGAAAACAATAAGTCAACAGGCTACAAAGCAGTATCATGCAATCTGCAAGGCTTACGATGGATTGGCCGAAGTGTTTAAAGATGGCATCCTCAATGAGGAGTCTGATCAGAGACTCATCGCGGAAGCTACTGCTGGTGAAACATGGTGGGCTCCAGTAAGTCTTCAAATGCCCCACATGTGCGTTGAACTACTTTCTTGAAATCCTCACTCAAAATTGCCAGGACTTCAACCGTAGCCTCATAGTACAAGTGATCAATGCCTTCCGCCAATTCTCCGTTTTACAGCTTGGAAAGACTTTTGCCGCATTGACAGTAGCTGACATCGCACGTCGCACATCACCTGATCCCAACGATTATGCTGGCACTGGAGACTACGTGATCCACCTCATCTCTACTGGCGTTTTGAACGCCACAATCTCTCAACCATCGGGTGATCCAGCTTCCTGGATCTTACGATTCTCGGATTCTACAAGCGGGCGACTGTCTCATACGGAAGAGGAACAACACCAACACTTGGAAAAACAAACCCGAAAGATTAAGTCACTCATGGAGCACATTCGTGAAGCTGACCGAAAGCTGAGTCTCAACAAAGACTACATTGCGGAGGCGAAGAAAGCGAAGAAGACACGCCTGAATGGTCCAGAGGGTGGCATGGAGGAAAACTCTTGGATGACGCAGATTGATGCTTATGAGCATGATGAGGATATGATGGCTGATTTGTGATCGCTCGAAGCAACCACTCCACTCAGCCAGTGCAGGTGTTTCAATCATGATCTCGAGGGTTAATCATGAGGGCCGGAGATGTCCTTAATCAGCGTGCATGAGCGATGTTTCCCACGATATGCATAGCAACGGCGCGTTGTGGGCTATAATTGCAGTTGCAAAGGAATAAATGAAAAGCTGAATGCAGATAACATTTGCTAAGAATGTCATGACTTTACAAACATCTAATCACGTGACGTTTTCTTAGTGGCAAAATTGCGGACTTTGTTCAATGTATGCGATCATTGCCAGTTTCATCACCACCATACTACATATCGACCTTACTACACCTGGACCACCATTTTCAATCCTAATTCAATCTCCAATCACTACAGTCGTCGCACATACAATCGCAATGCTCAACAGAGTCATCGCAACCGCGCCCCGCGCCATCAGAGTGCTCTCCACATCCGTTCGACCAGCCCTTAACTCACAAGCACGCATCGCTGCCCCAGCATCTCTAAGAGCGAAGCGATGCTATCATGAGAAAGATAAGCTATCCCTCTCTTGTTATATCTACCCCCCTATGCAGCCATCGCGGCTCTAGAAGTCTACAATCATTCTCCTACCCCGCCTCTACAACCACAATTTTCAAACGCTCAGCTAACACCAACCCACTCCTAGACCACTATTCCGCGCCCCGCAATGTCGGAAAAATGGACAAGAATGCTCAAGATGTAGGCACCGGTCTCGTCGGCGCACCAGCCTGCGGGGATGTCATGAAGCTCCAGATTCAAGTCGATCCCGCCACCAATACCATATCCGATGTAAAGTTCAAGACATTTGGGTGTGGGTCAGCAATTGCGAGTTCCAGCTATCTTACAGAGCTGGTGAGGGGGATGACGTTGGAGGATGCTGGAAAGGTTAGGAATACAGAAATCGCTAGGGAGTTGTGTTTGCCGCCTGTGAAGCGTACGTTCACCCGTCGTCACCGAAAAGACCATTGAAATTTTCAGAGAATACGAAGACTAATTTGGAAATACAGTGCACTGCTCTATGCTAGCTGAAGACGCGATTAAATCGGCTATCTCGAATTACTACACCAAGAACCCCAAGGCCAAGAGCACCGACCTTGGAGGCACTGCGGCTGCGATACCGAAGATCGAGGTGGAGCAGGTGGCTACGGTTTAGATTGAGGACGATGAGGGAGGGTGAACGCTGTGACCTGGTTGGACCGTCGTGATGGCCAAGAGACGATACGGAGCGGGAAACAGCCAGGGCTTGTCATCTGATACGGAAAGCGATGGGTTGGCAGGCGTTGGTTGCTAAATCTTGTACTATTGGGTTCTTTGAAGCCTTGCCATTGAATCAATAGCCCGCCAAACCCCTCTCAACATGACATCGACAGCCGTAGTCTCATCTCAAAATCCTGGGCCTCGGTCAAAGTCTGGTGTTCAGACTCTTCTCTCGTATGACAGACACATCGATGCAAAGCTCTCATCATTCCAAACATGCGGACATCATGGGCCCCGCAGCATACAAACAATATTTCCTCTAATAAGCTCACTGTCTGCTGATGGGAATCTCTTCCCATTGACAAAAAAGGCTCGTCTCGTTCGAATATCAGTCCTTAAGCAACGAGTCCTCAGAGACCGGTGCAAATCGCCCGAACAAGGCTTAATGATGGGTATCAGCGCCAATTCGTACCTTCATGAAGGATAGCGAATTCCCACAAGGGTCACCAAAACCCGTTTACCGGCGACATTGCAATATACCCCAACAAAGCCTCCCACTCCTAGCACCCTCGACCCAGTTCCTCAGCCCAACCATCATACTTCCCACATACTCATCTGAAATCTCGCCCTTCAACTCCCATTTCCTAGCTTCCAACTCCCTCAAAACCCTCCGGTAATGGACCTCCATATCCGGGTTCAAACCCACAAAGCCCACATCCACAAACCCAGCCACCTCAAATCACCGCCTATAAGATTCCACGGCGCCCAGACTCTTGAGGTTCAGGCGTTTCAATATCGAACCTAGCCCTTTCTGACCTATGCCTTTAGCGGCCATCGGATCTGTGAAAATAACGAGCCCTCCTTTCTTCACCAGTACCCTATCGATCTCATGCGTTCGATGGTGCGGTGGGAGGCGACAGCTATGGAGTCGCTGGGCGAGGCATCGAGGCCGATATTTGATAGTGGAGCCGCCGCAGATGGTGCGGTAGAAGGTGTCGGCGTCATGGGAGTTGTAGCAGGTGCGGGCTGTGGTCGCTGTCGCTGGCGCAGAAAGGCTGTGACTGGGGAAGAGGGTGGGTCTCTTTTCTCGGTTGGCCGTGTTAGTCTGCGGAGAAGATGCATGGTGGTTTTCAGCATTTGACTCGCTCAGCCACTGAGCAACCTCGTTGCCTGCGTGGCTAGGGCCGAGCGGGTCCTCCGCGGCATGGTACCGACTATAGGTAGAGCTTTCCTGTCATTGAAGCCGCTCCCTGGATCGAAAACGGTTCGTATTATCCGTATCGCGGGGCGGTCGCCTGCCGAAAGTAGGGTTAGGGCTGCTACTAGCGCTGTTTAGGATTTTGCGCGCCATAAGAAATCCCTCGACCGCACTTGGCGAATACAAAATCATTACACATTTGCCCCGTTCCGGATTACAATTTATAAGGTATGAAAGCAGGCCACGATGGTTGCATTGGTGTGTGGATCAGGTATCGAAGAACACGTCACAGATTGCTCTTAGGCCAATCCATTCATAGCATCAAGTGTGAAGTGTGAAGAGAAAAGCGTGATGATTCTAGGATAGTTACAGTTATTGAAATGCGAAACCTTGAGGAGGTGTCGTACACTTTTTTACCACCAACGAATTCAGCTTCTTTGCATTTATGGTCGCCACCCAATTTCATCCCAGTCTCAATCGTTTACTTGTTTCCTTATCTTGCCTGATTCTCTATCTCATTTTGATGCCGAGACCACGCGCTGGACCGTTCTTCTGCATGCACGTGACTTTTGGCCCTTCTTTTGGGTTCTTGAAGACGGCCTTACACCGGTAATCTTTCGCGACGGGACATGGATATTCAAGTCGAAGACGAGATCTCGAGCGAGATTGGGCGTCGGCCCATCTATTGAGTTGTTTAGAACAACGGTACTCCTTAGCAAGTGGACAAGGAAACCGTAGAGTTTGCATGGACATTCGCACCACGTGATGTTGTTAAACGTTTTCTGGCAGTCTTCGTCATTGGCCAATGGACACGGATATCTGATTTCTTGTGTATCTTTTTGACGTGCGTATCTGCCGCAGACGTACTGCTGGACGTAGCTGTACAATCTTCCTGTTCAGCCAAGGGACATAAGGGACATGGAAGTCGCAAGTGTTCATGTTTCGCCTCGACATGTTTCTGCGCCCCTAGGAGAGTGATAGAAGTTGGTGCGCATTCAGAAATCTAATGTTTCTGGATAGCTGTGGAAAAGCGAAGAATTGCTGTACAGCCACACTTCTCGGCTAAGGAGCATATGAATGCACTATTCTTCGCCATTTGAAAAGAGGAGATACATCGGAACAAACAGGCATCGCCTTGAGTCTCGAATGTCTCAGGCAGTTGAACTTTCCAGCATAATTGCATTCAAACCCCTAGCGTTGGGGAGGTAATCATATCTCTCAGCTAAAACATCTGTCTCGCATCACCCAGCTATCACCGTTACACTACGCTGCACGTGAATTCCAGGTTCTAGGTCATTCTCACGTGTGTGCCGCTCTCTACCTCCTCCCAGTGCCGTCCCAATGCTCGTTTCAACTTCTAGTTCGCTGTGTGGTGCCACGGTCGCAGCTGCACTATTCAACGCCCTCATCCGCGTCCTACGATCCCCGTACAGCGGGAGCTAAGGAAGCATATTGGCATTCTGCGACTGCAGACCGTCATTATGGCGATGCCTTCTTCGGCGAAAAGCCCAATCAGAAGCGGTGGTGCCGGAGTAGGGAAAGTCTCTGTAGTCGATTTTGTAGACCGTTGCAATGCGTACGATTCCAATGACGACAACACTGGACGGCAGTTTATCAATCATGGCTTGATGTGGAACGGATTGTGAAAGACAACTCACGAGACCCGGGTCGAACAGAAGGGTCAATGCTATCTTGTTCACGACGGGTAGATGCAGGCGCCAGACCGTAGTTATGGGAAGAGCCCAGGTGAGGAGATTGCACACAATGGCTGTGTCGCTCAGGCATTTCCCTGGTACTCTGGCATCGAAGGTGTCCTGGGCCGGGTTACAGTGTAAATTGATAATGAACACGGCATGCATTCCCCAAGCCACATTGAAGGCTAGGTTACCGATTGCTTAAAGACAGTAGGCGTTACCACGACAGTTCTTGCCTTGCGTAGGCTTGAGTGGGCTTCCCGGCGAACACGAAGGACTTGGTAGTAAGAATCTTAGTAATAAGGATGCATAAAGAACACTGAGCTAGTGTAACGACCACGATATAGCCCAGTCCAAGAAAGACAGCCACCTGAGACCATATGTGAGCCATTTGTTTCGACTCAGAAATTTTAAGACCACGACGGGCTTACCTTGCATTGCAATATTAAAGTCTCCACACCTAAAAGTCCATGCGTACGAACGAATTCTCGCGCCGTATAGAGCTTGGGGAGGGATGTCAATTCTTACTTTCGCACATTTTTGTGGATATTCATCAGAAAAATCGCCTCTTTCCAATCGAAAACTAGAGTAAGCATAGAGGGATTGTTTAGGAAAATTTCAGGATGATTGTCACTTTTTTCTGGGGCAACGCGCCTGAACTTCACTCGAAATATTCGCACTCAGCTAGATAGCATCACACATTCCAACAACGATCAAAAGTAGGGAGCGTTATTGATTCGCTTGAATCTTACGCTCCTAGGTCCTTCGAGACCTATTAAAACTTCCCTCGTCTGACCTGTAGCATTGGCCCTGCCGTACAGCAACGAAGGCATCTAGTAACCGGAACTGGTTTTTGTCTCTTCTTCTCCATTCAAGCCCTGGCGCTCCCTCACCTAGAGTGCTGCCTGGAGCGAGTCTCACATCCATCCGATACCAGCTCCTAGAAACCACCAGGAGCATTTCCAACCACGCTAAATTCCTACCGACACAATTTCCAGGACCGGCAGAAAATGGATGAAAGCCAGCAGGCTCGAAGCCGTGCTACGTAGTCGGCTGAATCTTCTGATTCCTTCATTACTATCCATCGCTCTGGCCGATAAGAACTTGGGTCGCCGGAGTCCTGCTCATTGCGGCCATCTGTCCATGCAGCTGTCCCAACCGTGACTCCTTCAGGGATAAAACTCTCGTCAACCACCAAACCGCCCGGATGTATAGTGCGAGACAGCAGCTAGACTCATGCGCATAGCCTCATCGATACACGCACGTAGATAAACACAGGATGCGGAAGGAGAGCCTTCCACGATCTCTTCGACAGATTGAAAAGCACTACGTATCTCGCTAACAAGTTTTGAGTAGACACGAGGGTAGTGGGTCAGGTTACAAGAAAAAAAATCCGCAAAGACTGACAGATGTCGTATGGGAGCCAGCTCGAACGAGAAGATGTGCCTCTGCAAGTAGTTCGTCATCAGAAAAATGCGGGGTTTCTAGTCTCTAGATCTTTTGCATGATTCGCCTACTCCGTTCTTTGACACTACCATTCAAGAAATCATAGTATTGCCTGATCTCGTGTGACATGGTTTTCTCGAGAAGGTAGTTGAGACGTTAAGGTTTGAGCCAAAGAATGAAATCGAGAAGAGGCGATACGGTGATCTGGAAGCCATGAATGATTGCAGTTCTCCCGACACAATCATAACACGATTCCATCCGGAACAACTTTGCATGGGTTCTCGCCAGGCTCTTTGATGCCCACAGACTTTTCGAAGCAGAGATCACGTATGACGTTAAGGAATAAGGACTCAGTCCATTAACTTATATTGCTAGGTACAGACCAGTCGTGGGTATGGGTTTCAAGAGACAATTCGTTCCATCGATCGATGTGCTTGACAATAAATGCTGCCGCAGAACGCACTAATTTGTCCGTGAGGACAGTATTTAGCAATCGCCTCTTTCTTGCGTGCGCAACTACATCAGTGGTACTCAATTACTACCACGTAAACAAATTGTTACAAAACTCGTTCTAAGTGCAACTCGTACAGTTGAGCTCAGCCACTCTTTTCAAAGCGCTTCCCCTTTGAATCGTCCAAAGTTTGCGATTCGGCGGCTTCTACCCTTGCTTAATGAGAATGACGGCTTAAGACCGCATAAAGAAACGATTTAGCTAGGCTGTATCGGCGGTAGTTTTTTCTCTCAAACGTCCGACTTGACTCGATGCATTGGGCATCTGCGGGTGGAAGCCATTGGGAAGCACATAACCCACAAATATCAGCTGCATGGTCGCTCCACTGCCGAAAAGATAGTCGCCGTGAATTCAATGAAGAATAGCAGATTCAGCATGATAGATCTGGCCAACTTACCCAGTTCATGTTCGGCAAGCCTACCCAGGTAACTGCGCCTGCCGGTCTTCGGTCCTCGATATCTTCTCAATTCATCAATCCCGCAAAGGCTTAATTTTTCTGCACTGCCGGTACATATACGCTATTGACCGCTGGGACTTGCAGCTTTTCCATCCAGGCTTTCTGACCATCATTATTCAATTGCGGCTCGAACATGAGGTTCACGGTTTCCCGTGACAATAGCTTCCCAACCTTCAATTCATGGAGTACAGTAGTCACGTCGGGGCCTAGAGAGAGCTTTCATTCGTCAAAACATTGCAGGACTGGAATCGCCGTCATGAGTTTTGTGAAGGAAACAATCCACATGGGTGTCTCTGGCGTCAGCGGCTGTTGGAGCCTCGAAGACTACGCACGCCGAAGGAGCTTGAGTATTGGATCTTGCCTGCATTGTATAGATGAGCTGTTGAAATTAAAAAATCTCGTGGGTAGAATGTAAAATTCGAGATTCCACCTGTCTTATCTGACGCGAGTAGGACCGTTTCCAGGTATTTGCCTGCTTGCGCACGCTGCTTCGAGACTTTCTTTCATCACGTGCATTGTGTGTTGGTATGGTGAATATTTGAAGAGTACACGAGTGAAAAAACAAAAAGGACCATCGGTTGCCAAACTCCCACTTTCAGCCCATGCAAGTTCTGCGATGACCAGAAAATCAAACGGCTAATGCAGTCTCTCTGCACTATTTGATGTCTCTCGGCACTCAGCTAGATAAGAAGATATCTCTTTCTTTGTATTGGGAGGGTCACGCTACAACTAGCAGGGGTCCCAAGTACCTTAGGGAGGAGTATCATTAGTCATTGGCCAAATCATTGCGGCCTCAAGATGCTGCTTACTCAGGAGCGCGGCAAGCTACTCGTACTCGTACTTGTAGAGATGACTAATCACAGGTAATCCCTCGATTGCTAGCGTGACTAAAGACTCCTCCAAACATTTCAACACCGAATGTGATTTAGTGCTCGAAGCAACATAAAAGACAATAATTTTCCCACGTCTGAGGACACAAAAAACCAGCACATGTAGAATTGACCTGACAACGATTGTCTCTCCTTACTTCCCCTACTTCCCTTACTTCATTATGGATGCGTCAGAGGTCTTACCAAACGAGCTGTGGCTCCAATCCTTTGCCTATCTCAGCAAGACAGACCTCAAAGCACTTCGACTCTCTATGGAACCCCATTTAAGATCCCTGGCTTCTTCAGTACTCTTCACCACTGCTTACATGGCTGCGAGGAAAGGGGTCCTAGACACCTTCACGAATCTCACAACACACCCTGTCTTCCGCGCATATGTCAAAGAGATCGTCTTCGACAGTTCCTGGATCCATCCTGCCACGGTTGCCGAATACGCCAAGGACAAAACGGAGCCTGCATTGGCCAGCCTCTTCCAAGAGCAGGAGGGCATACAGGCGAATGAACTACAGATACGCTTGGAAAATGCCTTCCAGTGTCTTTCAGGTGTCAAGACGGTATCCTACGCAGACTTGTCTCGGATCTCGTGGCTTCCCGGCGACCGTAACGATCCACTGTCAGATTTCGACTACTCTGATGGACCTCTCATTCGACGACTCGAATCGCACCTAGGCCCTAGCGAAATGGGTGTTTGCTGTCTGATGAACCGAAAAAATACCGAATGTCCCGGCCATGTCGATAAGTTTCAGTACCGGAGAAGATTTGGTGGCCTTGTCTTGCTGCTGCAAGTCTTGTCGGACTACGCATCCACGACATTGCAACAGCTGAGCCTTGGTAGTCGAGTCCACGCATGCCTGGACGGTGGAATTCCGTATTGGTTCTTGTTGTCTAATACAAACATTGATACGTTATGTTCTTTCCCGAATCTCTTCTACAATCTTCGGAAATTTGAGTTAAGCGTCTCGATCTTTGATCAAATCGAAGTGCTCTGTTCAGTCAGGTCTTCGACCCAGCAACACTCCAAACACTTCCAGGAAGAAGGTCTAGCAAACCTTTTGGGTCTGGCCAAGAACCTAGAAGAGATCAAGCTTACCGGCGATCGAAAAGCGGCGAAGTTGTGCTTCATCAACATCTTAGTGAACCATAAATGGGCACGATTGCGCGTGCTTTATCTCCAAAGATTCAAGGCAAGTGCCAGCGAATTAGAGGACTTTCTGAAACACCACGCTCTCTCACTCCAGCGTATGACTCTCGACGATTTCCACTTGAGGTCAGGTTCTTGGCTGGATCTCGGAGCGATCGTCCCGATAATTGCTCCTGCACTTGAATTCATTCTGGGTTTCGTGTCGGCCAAAAATTGGCTGTTCAACGCCGAGAGATTACTTCCGCTGTCTGACTTGGATCTCGACATCTCGGGGCCTAATCAAGATTGGTACGACAAGGCCAGGAGAGGCGATGACGCTGAATCACAAGTCGAAGATGAAGACGAAAGTGAAGAAGAAAGTGAAGACGAGAGCATTTCGGATAAGCTTGAATACAGCAGCGATGACAGCAGTCCCGAGGAAGAGGAACCCAGAAGAAAACCAGACGTCGACCTGCTCCAAACGTTGGACGGGGACCTCCGATCCAAGGTCGAACAATTGCAAAGCGAGCTTCCAGGATGCCCTGTGGACGAATGTCTGGAAGCTCTTAAAGTCACCACAGGCAAAAATCTCAAAACCGCGCGAACACTGTTGATGCAACGGTTCGGTTATACCGAGCTTGACACCATGGATCCGGGGATGCGCGCAAGGGTCGAACGTCTGATGGAGGATATGCCGTTTTACTGTGATGTGCTGCAATGCAGAGATGCACTACGCTCTTCGGATGGTGATCATGATGGTGCGCGCGAATTCCTGCGGCAGATGTACGGATACAGGCAGAAGATCTTCATGTGGTGACGGGGTTAGCCTTCATGTTTATCCGCTCATTCTTTGAGAGGTCAAGTCAATGTCCGACGGATGAGAGTTGGACGTCAAGGGGTTCGAGCATGCGGGGCCTTGGAGCAAGCAGTGCCTAAGGCAATAGTAGATCCAATGAAATTCTAGCTTCATCAAAGTCTTTTCGTGCAGATTGATATAGCACTATGAGAGTGTAACTAGTACTGGACTCGAAGAAGCAACATCGAAAAGTATCTTGCACCATTTTACTGACCCGAAAACAAAAAGTCACCGAGCTTTAACTTGGTCTTCCAAAGTAAAAAAATCCATCGCGAAATTATTGACGATCGAAGTAATACTAAATACTACGTACGATACAATTCTTCTCGAAGATCCATTTTCGCAGCTTTTCTTTTCATTCCGCAGTGCATACTGTACGGAAACCATTATTCGACCATTCCTTTTTTTAGCCCCTTTTTCATAGGTTTTTAATTATTCCAGTCTACGTACCCTGCACCAAGCAGTGCACCCCGAGGATGTCGGACCGGCCATCACATCAGGCCGGCAACATTTTTGGGTGCATCCCCTTGTGCAGGCAGTAAATCACGTAAGGTTGCATTACCGTGATAATCATTTGGTGATTGCGATTCTCTTACCGAGCCTGGCCAGTACCGCCCTACGAGTCGTAACAGCACACCACCGCTTTTGTATTTTGGGCGAGGGTTTTCATCGGACTTGTTCTCGCATCACCTTTACGGCACTAGGTAGTGGCACGCTTGTTACGCGCGTATACATGGGAGGCCGGAATAAGAAAGCGCGTACGGAGGCAGGTGGTTGTAGAGAAGGTGGCGGGAAACCGCTCGTGTTCGGATCCTCAGGATTATTATTAAACAAAGGGAGACGAGAACACAGCGGAAGAACAGCCTATCACCATGGCACCGGTCCACCCTCCCACGTCCACATCTTTCCACCATGCGTCTCTCTTGTCGCGGCGTCAATAACCTGGATCATTCCCGTCACGCTTTGGTCGACGGTAATGGCAGCCTTCTCGAGCCCAAAAGATTCGGCGCCGAAGTTACCAAGGTCGGTCTGGACCCAGCTAAAGAAAGTGAGTGATAACTCACATGAGTTCATCGACTCCTTCGGACTTACCCCGGATTAATAGGGAACGCGGTAAGCTCAGGCTCCTCAATGTGGATTGCCTTGGTAAGCCAGTGGCCGATAAGTTTCGTTGGTGCATAGGCAGCGTTTTGCACAGGAATCATGTCCCTACAGGAAGTCAATGCAGGTGGTATGTATATTTATGGTCACAGAACGAATACCACTCACTAGATTACGAGGTTAGCAAGCTGCAACTTGCAATTACTCTAGGTATGTTGAAGCACACTTACCGTAAGGTATGCGGCAGAAGAGCCCATAGTCACCCAGGTGGGATTTTTGGACTTCTTTAGCAAGGGTAGAGTAGCTTGGTAGAGCCAGATGAAGCCGTAGGTGTTGGGAACGATATGCTTTTGCATATCCTCGACCTTGACTTCAGAAACCTTGGGATAAATGTAGGCAATCCCGGCATTAGCAATAATGATGTCAATATGATCGATGCCATGGGATGAAAGCTGCTTCACAGCCTCGGCAGGGTCACTGGGGACGCTGGCATCGATCTTGATGAGGAGAAGAGAGCTATCTTCAGCCTTGGGCAAGTCGGCAAGAGCTTTGGATGTTGCATGGTTGGGGTCGCGGTTGGCGGCGATGACTGTGTGGTTTGGTTTGGCGAGGTAGAGCTCGAGGAGACCTTTGCCAATGCCTCTGTTGGTGCCGGTAATCAGCACGATGGTTGGTGCCATGATGTGGTGGATTGGGTAAGATAGGAAGGGAAGGTAGGGGGTTATCGTCGACGGGAAAAATAGAATGGCTGATACTGGATTTAAGTAAGGTTGTAAGATTACTTTCTTGGTAATTCACGCCGCGTGATGATTGCTCACGTGCTGCTTACGCCCCACTGTTCGCTGCCTAAATCCATTTGGCGAATAGTGAGCATTAGAAGCGGTCTTTACTGAGGTAATTTACTGAGGTACTTTACTGAGGTACTTTACTGTAGAGTAATTGATGCCTCCGGTGTCGCGCTTTGTTGATCAAACGAATTGTATTCGTACTACTTGACCCGCATTATAGGAAGGGGTATGTCATAATGAGCTTGCGATATGATTGGCCCCCGAAGCGAGGTACGAGTGTAGGGCTGGCCATAGACCCCCCTCTAAGAAAGTCTGAATTACTGAGACTACCTAACATGCTCCTTAGCATCGACGGCAAGAACAAAAGTTCCCTCGGTGCTTACGGGTAGCAATTGCCACACTGAAAGGTTCCTCGGAGTGCCGCTCGTCGCTGAGCTGTGGTGCTTTCTTAAAAAGGGGGTTTCGGTAGCGCAACTTCTCACCCCCCCCCCGGAACGAGAACCCCGCGCGGACATGGGGTAATTCTTCAGGCATGGAATGTTACAAGATCGGATTACTTGCTGTACAATGAAAGCTTGTTTCAGAATATCTTGATCAAGGCCATCCAAAAGTAATTCAGCTTGACACAAGGCACCAGGCACTTCCATCGTCGAATTTACACCATCTCACGCATTGCGGGCCGCCAAATTCCATAATC
Organism: Pseudevernia furfuracea; assembly: GCA_022315425.1. Lineage (NCBI taxonomy): Eukaryota > Fungi > Ascomycota > Lecanoromycetes > Lecanorales > Parmeliaceae > Pseudevernia > Pseudevernia furfuracea. The sequence goes on from JAIUPT010000033.1 coordinate 190,690, forward strand.
AACAAGTCTCATGTGAATACCCTCAAGAGCTTTGCTGAATACCCTCAAGAGCTTTGCTGTCTCCCGATATTTCAAATCTGACCACCAGCCAAGGGACAAGAGGCGAAGACTGGTAGAGAAAAGGGGGAGGGAACTAAAACGGCCGCACGTCTTTGAGGGGACGCATGCTGTTTATGTAAGGCTGCTGTCGTTGCTGTACCATCTCGGGCGAGTGGGTTCGCGATTTCCACGGCTGATCGTAGATACTTGAGAAGAGGTCTCAAAGGGTCAATAGCAAGAAGATTGGGGAAAATCTATGCCTTTTATCATTTCTACGCTGTTGGCCGCCTTGTTGGCTTCTGTACCAAGTTGCTCAGTCGCGGAACTAGTATTGGACCCTCCGACTCTCTTCCAGGCGTATCGAACCCGAAAGCCGACCGCGCACGCTATGCCCAAAGCAGACATGACAAGGCTTCGAAATCCGTCGTTGGCCCATAGATATAGGTTGCGGCGAGAGCTCGAGATCCGCTATTGACCAATCGCCTGACGGTTTGATAATGCCTTGAATCATATCACCATGCTGACTATTTGAGCTGACGTTGGTGGCAGATACTCCATGGCACACTAGGTAGGGACAAGCAGTTAGGTCAAACGTCATTAGCCTCCGCAGTCGCCACCTCCACGTAGCACCGTAAATGCATGAGTAGCGTCAAAGATTGTAGACTTGGAATGATTGCACCATGGAAGAGGCTTCTAGCGCGTCGAGTATTGGAGGATTCAATCTCTGCAGTCGCCACCTCCAAATTAAACAATGCATGAGTTAGCGTCAACGAATGCAAGCCTCGAAGGATCCCACCAATGAATATGCTTCCCGCGCGGATCAAACGATTTGATCTCTGTGGCCGCATGAGCGAAACAGTGCCTGGTGGGTGGCAAAAGACATTCGTAGCTTGTGGGATTGTGGTGTTGTTGTGGGCTGAATCGACCCGGGTAATAAGCCAAAACCGGCGGGTCCACCAGCTAACCCATTTTTGGACGTTAGCGTGCTCCATGACTTCCCGCACCCGCTGGTGACGGGCTGAGCCTTTTGTACAATCGAAGTAGAGTCGACTGAGGCATTTGCCATCAGCGTACAAAATCTGCATTTTATGCCAAATTTCTGCGCGACGAAGTTGTAGATCTCGAAAGTCCATTGCCAAACTCGTTGAGCTGGAAGTTCAACGTGCTCTGATCATGGAGATATCGCGATTTGCCACTGTCGTCGGTACTTCTTACAGGCTTCTTGGCGTCGCACTAATATACGCCGAGGCGGTACCTAAGTAACTTGAGTACAGCGGTCAAGTAAGTAGGTACATATACCACCATACGATTTTTCAGCCGTGCCTTTACCCCTTCTGGCTAGTCTGCCAAATTGGGGGAAGGGAGCGTCGTAGGTAGTGGGCAGAAGCCCGTTGACTGCATCTTTTCAATTTCAGAGGTACCCCTTCTGGCTAGTCTGCCAAATTGGGGGAAGGGAGCGCCGCAGGTAGTGGGCAGAAGCCCGTTGACTGCATCCTTTCAATTTCAGAGGATGTAATGATTTAAAGACCTTGGGATTCCTCTCGTTTAGAAGAGTGAAATTCCAAGGCGAGGACGTTTACCTTCGAGAATCCATCTATTCCCCATAAATTTGCCTTGTACCTGATCCCTACACCAGCGAAAACATGTCTACAGTAGCAGCTTCTCAGCAATCCGACTGGAGTACCAACATCTACACCCTGACAATCACCCGCATACTTCTCGTGCTTGGCACGACATACCTCATTCGAAGCATCGTCACCTACTTCTTCCAGACTTTGCCATCCGCTACCCGCGTGCCTTCAATTGATGGTTGGGCTCCCGGACATCTCGTGCCTTGTCGAAAAGGTGTGACTGACACTTTTGCGTCCAGTGGAGGCCATTAGTCATGAAGATTTTGATGTCGCGGCCGATATCCTGAGCATAACATCTTTGGGCCCAAACATTCGCGTAGACGCGAACCTCGATTTGGAGCTCGACCTCCGGCCACCTCAGCGCAGCTATAATCCGCGTGATCGCCAACAGAGATCCCATGCGGATGGTCGCGAGGACCCTCTAGCATCAGCGATTTCCCCATCAACCAACGGTGCCATCGGAGCGCTAGATCAAGACACCACAGTCCGCAACGGTAGGACTCCTAACAACGAAGGTAGCGCCGAGGCCTCTGTGACTCGGAATAGCTCATCATGAAGTGCAGGAGTCTCTGCGGACGGGCGGAAGGGATCCAGACGCTCGAAATATGGTCCCTCGAGATGTGCATAGCGCCACAATATCCCTGGCTTCAACTTTCAACCACATAGACCGGTCTGCGCTTATCTTTGTATTCGTGTAGCATAGCAGGTGGAATGATGTCTGATGATTGGCTTCGTTGGTGGTAGATTGAACGGAGCACGTGGACGTGGGTGTCAGCGTCAATTTCCTTCCAAGTCAGTCGGCTTCAATGAATATAAAAACTCGGCCCATGTGTACTTGCTCTTGGCTCTCCGTCGCCGAAGGAGATGTCATCTGTTTTCTAGCGATAGTAGGGCTGGTGGGGCTGTCCCACTCGCCAAGACCTTTTGCCTCGTCGATTAGCTAGGCCGAGTACTTTGTAAAACTACGAACAGAAGACTCTAGCTAACCGCTCTTTCTTGCTCAGGGGTTCTCGTGTGAGAGCAGCCAACTCCGGGGGGGGGTCCTGTCTCCCAATTCGCAACCTCGTAGCAGTGTAGAATGCCTGACCACTCAGACAGCTGAGGTTACTCCTCCCTGACGACCGATCATTTATCGCTATACAGCTGCGTACATACCTTGTGGCAGTAAGAGGCGATTAATGTATCGAACGTGAAGCACGATGCTCCTGCAGGCAGGGGCAGGAATAACGGATCAACGAACCTATGAAGCAACCAAAGAAGACTGTGGGTGTGGATGTGTGGACGTGTGGATGTGTGGATGTGTGGATGTGTGGATGTGTGGATGTGTGGATATGGCGCGTAGCCTCTTGGGCGAAAAAACCTTTTCACTAATGATCCCCCGAGGTGTACTCTAGATGCGCGGGGAAGTACGTACAGCAAAATGTTCATTCCGCCTCGTCCTGATTCACTGGCCCACACCTTTCCTACTCGTACGATCCAGATGTGAGAGCTACTTGATACAGCGAGGACACCAATTGATCTTTCCACCTAGCGAGATGTCGCCGATTTTTATTGGTGTCCTCGCTATATCAAGTAGCTCACATCTGGATCGTACGAGTAGTCTCAAGCCCCCCCACCCGCTGCTTCGGAGTTAGGGCACTCATTGTAAGAAAGATGCCTGGGTGACTTGCTCACCAGAGTAGTAAGGTTCCGTCGCTTAATACCTTTGACAACAAAACGGTTTAAATGTTCAAGACGTAGCGCGCACGGACGGAGAAGACGCATGCCGTTCACTGCCATGGGTTGTGGGTGTAGGGGGTTTGATCGCAGCGGTGCAGGTATGATTGTCCTCGTTAGGATTCTTGGGTGCAAATTAGTACGTGTATGTTAGGAATTGTCAGGAGAAGAAAATCCAATTATCAGGGGGAGAGAGCTTGAATGGGACTACTTGCTGACATGCTTGGGAAAGAGGATGGAAGCATGTGTGATTTGTTGATTTGAAATAAAGTGGTTCCACAATGTTTTCGTCCGCATTGAAGCAAAGAAAAAAAAACACGTCCGAAAGTCACCTTGCTTCTTCACCAAGCTATGTACTTAAAAGCCTCGAGGTCCCTCCCACAACCCAAAGCTGCTGTTTCCCTTGACCTATCCGACCATTTATCCATAAGGGTATCTCTTGTTTCAGAACCAAATATCTCCGCGGTAACATACTCAACTCATCTCACTCAAAGGAGTTTCTTCTATTGGCCCACGACGATGCCTGTGCTAACCCCTCCGCAATCAACCTGGGAGAACAACGTCTATGTCGTCACGACCACTCGCGCGTTCATCCTGGCGGGTGTTGTCTACCTGGGTCGAAGCTTGTATTATCTTATCTCTCGATACTCCGGCTTTGTCACAGACGCAGCCCCAATTGCTCGTGCGTCTTCCCTTAAGTCGTTCGATCTGTGACTCTTGCAAATTCATAGCTAAAGCCTCTCACTGTTCGACAGATACCTCACGAGCATGCATCGGCGTCGGCCTTATCAACATCGCAACAGATGTCCTAAGCATGGAGTCGATGGATCCAGACGCCGACATAAACGTCAATAGCGGCTTGGAGCTCGGCGTTCGGCAACCTCGGCGCAGCTACCAATCGCATCATTACGCATACAGATCTCGAGCACTTCGCCACGAGCGATCTCAGCGCCTAGAAGCCTCAACGATTTCCGAGAGCCCTACCTCAACGGCGCATGTATGCAACGACCCGGTCACTGTTGGAGTAAACAACCGGCGGTCTGTCGAGATGTCCCGAGCGCTCTAGGGTGTGGTTGTGGTAGAAGGCTTTCCCGCCCAGCGACTCCACCAAGAGCGACGGCTTCACGGTGCCAAGGCTTGGAGCCGATGGCATGTCGGAGTCTGGCGATGGATAGAGCAAGGATATCCCATGTTTCGTTATGAGCCTCAACCGTCCTGGATTCCTCACTTTTTCATACTCTTTCGGATTGCTTGGAGTGATGAGGTAGAATGGGATAGCTCGCCCTAGACGTCGAATGGTCCTGCCAGGGTATATACCTAGCATCGGACTATTTCCACATTAGCAAATGAATCTTATTGCCATCTCATGCCCATTTTTGTCCCAGGAAGAGATCTGAAGAGACCAGAGGGCCACGCAACCGCCTCAGCATCAGCACAACTCGTAGGACAATTTTCAGCTGGACTCATCACAATCACGTGAGATCTCGCAGTTACTATAATCATCGGACAAGGCTATAGCAGAAAATCTACAAATGATTCTGTCTCCTTGTGATACATAAGAACCTGACGTTGAACAAGATCTGAACAGAGTTTGCGACAAGGAGGCCGGTAGACACTAAAGACGGCTGACTAAAATAACGAAACTTAGCGCTTAAAAGATGCTCCGTTTTCAACTCTCACCCCCACCGTTTCACCATCACCATCGTGGACTCATGCCGAGATGGCAGCAGCATGTTCAACCCCACCTATGCTGCTGTGCTTGATCGACGTGAAGCCGTGACCGAGAACCAGCACAGTTCCCCTGGTGTGCGCTCAGCCGCAGGTCTTGAGAACAACAACGCATGACTGACGGTATCGTCAGAGGGTAGCTGAAACCCGGTGAGATACCGGTGCTAGCTGGCATAGCCTGACTGTTATAACTAGAGTCTGCAACATGCTCGTGGACGGCTTCGTCAGATATTCATTCGTATGATCGTATCTACCTCCTATCGCCAACAGGAAGATCGTCTAAAGCCTCTCCAGGCGTACACCGCATCAGCATGAAAGACAAAAGGATAATACAAACATACAACAGACAAGGTGTTGCAATTGCAATGAAAATAGTTGGAATGACGGTGAAACACGCCCATAGCGAAGAAACCGCGCGATACTCCAGAAACATCTTCGTCGAAGCAAACACAAAGAAAGCCGAAGCTCCCCCGCTTCCAAAGCCAACATGTCCTCTGTCATCCCGACATCAGTGTCAGATGAAAGAGAAACCTTAAAAAGACCGAAATGCCGCGCTTGACGCTTCTCGCCGCCTTCCCAGCACCTGTCGAATTGGCCCGAAGGGTGCGTAGATGAAATTGCAGGCCTCGGCTAGTCGACGAGACCCACAGATACTTCCGATCCTTCTTGAACCAGACCGCCGTAGTTGCGAACACCGACGTCCTGTTCTGGTGTCGCATCGGCAGCAACGGAGGTCTCCGGAGTCGCTACGGGTTGTTCGTATGCTCCAGGACTGGCCTGAGATCTTTGCACATGCCCCTGTGGATCATAGCTGCGATGCGGGCGCTGCACGCTGAGTGTGAGATTGGCCTCGAGGTCAGGGTCAGGGTCAGTGTCTGCGGCCCCCGGCTCCGTGGGTGAGATATCTGAATTGAGCTCTTCTAGGCCGAGACCGCTCAAAGCAGCTATAGGACACGAATGAGTTGTTAGTCATTGACTAATCACAATGCAGGGCGGGCTAGTAGGAAAGGAATGCTCACAAGCCACAATGGAGGCAGGGCGTGAGCCCCATGTGTGAGACACCAGATGATACAGGCTTCGAGCCAGGTATGCCGTACCTACCAACACGAATATGCGGGTGGTTGAAAGGATATATATGTTGTTGTTCCAGCTGGGTTCTTGGGGGGTGGTAAGCACTGGCATTTTCACTCGAACACTATGGTCGAAGTGATGAGAATTTATCTGTCACAAGTGAGGACTATATATATATTATAGGTCAAACGATGAGAGAAGACTATATCATGACTTTCAAACTGTGTTGGTGAGAGATTTTTCGAGAATGAACAGAGAAAAAGCTGCATGGGGGAAATGTCAATATGAGTGAGGCAGCGCATCCGCGCTAAATGGATGGAAGATGCAACGGCCTGTTGGCAGCTACGTGTTGAAAACCATGGCAGTCAGCCCTACCCGGACTAGTGGCTTGGCACTAGTGTGACACCTACTCTCCTGTAGATACTACCTATAGGTCTTCAGTCTAGCCAATACAGTCAATAGTACCCATATTATTCAACAGGTTATGAGCCCGATAGTGTCTACCGTTGTTGTGTCACTGTCTACACTCCTGCACGTCGCTATTGACACCTGCAGTCCATCGGGGGTGGAGAGAAGCCTACCTGGGGTAGCATCGAAAGCCTACCAAGGTGGTAAAACCGTGTTATAAGCCTACCGGGGGTAACATACGACTCATATCAAACAATTATACGCATACAATCGCCATGAAGGATTCCTACAAACTCAATAAGATTCTAATTCTCTCCTTCACCAACTACGAAAAATGGTTCGCCCTTATCAAGGTCAAATTGTAAGCAAAAGGCGGAATCTACATCATTAAGCAAATCAGATATCAGCATCTATAATTGCATTCGAAAGACAGAGCTGAATTTGACAAGCTTAACGAACTGGTCAAGGAAATTATTCTTCTTGAGACGAATCAAGTCGACTTGACACTCATTATCGACAAGGTCACTGCAAAAGATCAATAAGATACACTACTTGTCAAATACAAGAACAGTCGAAAGCAGATAGTGACTATCAAGCAGAAGAAGTTTGTCAACTACGAAAAGAAGAAAGGTCAGTCTGTACAAGATATATAGGTCGCACTACACAAAATTCGCAACGATATCATTGCAATTAAGTCATCGTTGATCGAAGTCTATGACATCGAAGAACTACTGTACAGACTCTACGATTGCCTTTCAACTAAGTACAGTATCATCGTTACAGTTCTGAAGTCGAATAAGAAAAAGAACGAGAACAAGATACTTCGAATCCTATAAGAGATGAAAGATACGTTGAGAGATCATCACGAAATAGACATGTATGCTCGTCGCTCATCAAACAGTCGTCAGCGATTAGCTTCGCAGTCAATCACGTCTAAGATCAATCGTTCTTCTTTATCACGTTCGACAAATCGATCCTCGAAGTTCTAACATGATCGAACGTCTCTTCGCAAGCTACGTCGATGCTTTATATATAATAACGAGAATCACTTATTTCAAGAATATGACGCCTTTAAGAAGATAAAGAAGATTGTTCGAGTTCTAAAGAACAAAAAGACTGCAAAGAAGAAAGTCTCTTTCGTTAAAGACTTGAATTTCAAGAGAAAGAGATCTCAAAAGATCTACGAAGCGAAGTCGAATACCTCTGATACTTCGACTAATAAGAACGAGAAAATTGCTCACATTACTCAGAAAGCAGCAAGTAAGCTTGAACTCTCTACGTGAATAGCTGATATAGACGCGTCATCTCATATGACTAACAAATTCAACCTCTTTAGTGACCCTCTCACTCGAATAAGAAGACGCACAATCAAGATTGAAGAGAGAGAATTACATACAGATCAGATGAGAACGATAGTCTTACGAAGTCGAAAAGAAAGACTTATAGATATCAAGCGTGTCTACTATGTCCCTGATCTAGAAGCGAATTTACTATTATGCAGAAGACTTTATATGTTAGAACTCAAAGGTCGATTTGATATTGACTTCATTTATCTTCATGTTAATGAAAAGAACATGCTCAAAGCAAATCACAAAGAGAGAGTGTATGTGCTCACGTGGATATCAAGCAAGTTTCCCATTGAACCTCCTTTAAGTTCACTGAGACATCAAGTCTTTTCAACGATAGAACAGCCTATTACAAGTACATCGAAGATAATAAAACAGTCTGTTGCTACTGCATCGAAGGTGAAAGATGTTGACAAGAATATGACCGATATTAAGAAGAGACCTCATTAAGCACAGACCGCGAAAGACTACTTTCTTATGCATCGAAGATTTGCTCACCTGAACTCGAATATCATTATCAAACTTCACGAAGTCATTACTTATTCTTCTGTACGGCGACCTAAGCATAAAACCCCTTATTCGGCGTGTGCTGTTGAAAAGATGAAGAAGAAGATCAATCGAATAGTGACGCCACGAAAGAAGAATGTATTGAATCTGGTCTCAATCGATGCATGTGAACCACTCCCGAAAAGTCTTGTTGAAAACACTACATTTCTCGAAATAGTCGACAATCATTCTCGAAAGATATAAACAATATGCACGAAGAATAAAAAGTCTATTCCAGTAGAACTCGATACATAAAAGACTACTGTGAAGCTTCAAACAGAACGAAAATTGAAAGTCATCAGACTTGACAATGCATCAGAGTTACTGTCTATCGTAAGGGACTGAGTAAAGAAGTACGATCTCATACTTCAAGACATCGAGTCATATACGTCACATCAAAATGATGTCGTCGAGAGATCGATTCAAATCACAGAAAACTCAATTCGTGCAATGATGAAGAACTTAGACCTATCTCTAGAGTTTTGAGACGAAGCAGCTATGATCAATACATATCTAAGAAATCGAATAGTCACAGAATCGCTGATTGATGAAAAACCTACAAGCTCAGAACAGGTCTATATCGGGGTGTTATCTTCAATTGATCATGTTAAAGTATAAGACTGCAAATGCGTTTTCTACGTTAGTTCAGACTCACATTCATTAGATACACGAAGAGACAAACTCATATCAAGAGGAAGAGAGGCGGTGTTGATGGGTTTCGACACTGAAATAACAAAACAGTATCGCATCTATGCTTCTGATTTGAGAAGATGTATTAAGACCTTCACAGTCACGTTCTTTGAAGACGTTAAGAACAGCGAGATCGACTTGAAACTCAGAGTCGCTACACCGAACGAGTTGAAAACTTATAGTTCTATGAGACGACCAAAGAAGATAGCCTCACCGAAATCAGTGATCAATTCAGTACCAGCTGTATCGACACCAGCTATATCGACATCAGCTGCATCGACACCAGCTGCATCGACACCAGCTGCATCGACACCATTGGCCAATTCGATACCAGTCCTGCCAGCACCAGTCGTCGACTCAACACCAGCCATTAACTCTCATACCGCTGTACCAGAAGTTCCCATAGAACTTCCTATTCAAGCTCCGAAACCTCCACCAAAGCCTCCGCCAGAACCTCCCGTTCAAACTTCAAAGCCTCCGCCTTATCTACCAAGTCCTCCAATATCGACATCAGTCTCTACTCCACCGCGTTTGAATATCAGTGCTGCGTTCATATCGTGATTGTCAGCCTTAAAGAGAAAAAGAGACAATGAGATGAACGAAGACGAGCGGATTTTAAAGCACGTCAAGGCCTTGTTAGCCATGAAGGCTATCGAAGTTCAGGACGATGTAATGGGTTTCATACCCATTCCGAAATCGTATAAAGAGACTATCAATGATCCCGTGTATGGCCGATATTGACTCCATGCTGCAAAGGACGAGATTTCCCAATTGAAAGACAATAATATCTATATTGCCGAGATCCCACCAGAAGGGGTCAACATCGTCATATGCAAGTGAGTATTTTCTGTCAAATACAATGAGAATAATACAGTGCAGAGATTCAAGGCGAGACTGATAGCGAGAGAATTCTCACAAATACATGATATCGACTACGACGAGACATTTGCTCTCACTGTACGAATAAACACTCTACGTGCTGTGCTTGCATTGATAGCTATCAAGGATTTAGAGACTGAACAAGTTAATGTCAACAATGCCTTCACCGAGTCAACACTGAAGCACCTCATATATATGAATGCATCTCTCGAGGTGATTGTCAACCAGAGAAAGTACCTGAAGTTGCTTCAGAGTCTATACGGTCTCAAACAAGCAGCTCACGACTTGTACTTTACATGCAATGCGGAGCTAATCAAACTTGAATTCGTGTCATCGAAATCGAACCCCTACATATATATTCACAAAGACAGACAACTGATCGTTCTCGTCTATATAGATGACATCACCATCGTTTCGCCATTCAAAGACCAAGTGCAATGATTCAAGACTCAATTCGTCAAAGCGTTCAAGATCAAGAATTTGAGAGAGTTGAAGAAGATACTTGGAATTGAAATCGAAAGAGACCGAGCGAATAGAGTCATTCGATTGAGCCAAACCATGTATATTAGAAAGGTACTTCAAGGGCTGAACATGAAGGAGGACAAACATCGTGACAAGATCGACATCTCACTTAATGACTACGATGACATATCGTTAGCTGGTTCAGACGAACAGAAAATCGACAGTATCGACTACTCTCGAGTCATTGAGAAGCTCATACATATGATAATATACACGCGATCTGATATTGCTTTCGCCCTCGAAAAGCTCAGTCAATTTATGAGCAATCTCGTTATTCGTTATAATCATAAGATAAAAACGTTGCTGAGGTATTTGAGATTCAATGCGAACATGTCTATTGTCTATCGAGAAGGCGATAAGAACACTATACGTCTTGTTGACTACTTCGATATAGACTATGCTGCTGACATAAGAGATCGAAAGTCGACGATAAGACAGGTCTTTATGCTTGATAGTGATTCAATCTCATGAACAAGTAGAAAACAACGATCAGTCTCTATATCGACAACAGAAGCGAAATACATGATCCTTTCGAAGTGCTCAAGACAAGCTATTTGACTGACTGCTCTGTTCACGAAACTCGACTACCCTGAAATCATTGGTCCCTGCAACAAGATGAGTGTCAATGTTATAAACAACTCTGAAGCTATACTGGAACTCAAAGGGGATAACAATGATGTTATTGCTTTGGTCAAGAATCGTCAAGTCAGTCAGAGATCTAAGCACATTGACATCGTCTATCACTACATCCGAAACCTTCAGAAGCTTAAAAAGATCAATGTCAGCTATGTGCCTACGAACGATATGAAGGTCGACGACCTTACGAAATCACTAACTAAGCAGAAGTTCCAGCGTTTTTTGAAACTCATAGACATAAGAAAATCCACATCCTTCTGACCAGCATGCGATTCGGCTAAACCTCGGTTTTGTCGTTTTTAGACTACTTCTTCGGCTTTCTATTCCTTCTACTGCTTCCGCCCAGCTAAGTCCTTACATGAACTCTCATCACAGCCCTCAGCTACATTTAGTTCTATGCTTATATTGTACAGTCGTTCTTCATGTATACTACATTAAAAAGAGGTGAAATCACGATCAGGTCCCTTCAACACCCATCTTTCTCGTTTTTATTATCTTCGTCCTCACCTTCTTTCTCCTCAACGATCAACGCTTCTGAGCAAGTCTCGCGTGTAAAGATCTATCAATAAGTCGCAAGAAGACCTGTTTCTGACACTGTTCAACGGTCTATTATGTCATGTTCAGAAAGTATAGTCATAGAGCTCCACTGTCATGATTCGGAAATAAGAGAAATTTTCTTCTTATACCCCAGGACCAGAGATTCTATCCAAAATTTGAATCTTGCACGTGATGTTACCCCGCGAATCTGCCCCCGCCGCCCATCTCTGATCCAACATCATTATTATTATCAAACATCATTGCCATTGCCATATTATTATTATTAAATACCTACTTTACTTTACCTTTTGAATACTTGACGTATCTTACCGTGTGGCTACTTACAATCAATTAGTTGGGAAGAGGCCAAAGAAGCGAGCCGGCTGTCTTTGGGCCTTGGCAGGGATCCCCCGCCCCCCCAAAAGTTCCACGCGTCGAAATTCGAGATCGAGCTAAATTACGCTTAGCGTGACACCGTAATTTCGACCTCCGACTAAAAATCTTAAAAATCTCATCCCAACCTAACAACACCAACCATCCACGCTAGCTTACCTGATAGCCTCATCAGTAGCGCCTGCCACTGCAGTCGTCCAGCCTATACCAAATCGAGCATCACCAGATTTGGAACTCTTGTTGACAGACGAGGTAAAGATCCCGGTGCGTGTGGGTTTGAAAAGAGGCAGAGCAAAGCAAAGCAAGAACGCGTCCTCATCAAGGCAAAGTCAAAAGCCCACATCATCATCATCATCATCATTATCATCATAATCATCCATCATCAAAGAAGCAAGATCGCGCAAACCCTCATCCATCCAAATCCCCGAAAACCCGGCGACTCTTGGGGTTTGAAACCTCGTGTTTGTTGACGTGAAAAATTTCCCGCACCAATCCCAACACCGAAATTCCTACACTCAACACCAAAAAACTTCTCAAACAATGGCTTCTTCCTCCACCCAGCCATTTCCCTCTATCAAATACATTCCGCCTCATCGACGTCGAAATTCTTCTTCTTCTAGGCCTGGTTCGCGGTCAAACTCCCCTACATATCGCCGCGGCCAGCCCTACCTTACATTCGAGGACCTACATACCAAATTCTCACCACCAAATTCGCCTCCGCTCCGCATGCCAAGAGTACAGCGATCCTTGTCTGCTGAGGATCTCTTTCAGCGATACCATACTCAGCAGCAACCTCAGAATGGGCCGATGCAAGGCCATGATCCACCTTCTTCTCGATCACCGCTAAGACAGCGATCTTTCTCGCCTTCCAGACAAGCACCGAGACTCACTCCAAGACTACCGGATCCACCTGTTTTCACCGGCACCAATAGTCACGTCCAATTTGATGACTGGAAAATGAGGATCCAAGACAAACTGGATCACAATGGTGATCACTATCCCCACGAGTCATTCAAGATTGCGTACATTATTGCACGCCTCGGGGGAGAGGCAAGTCAACACGTGTCTTTTAGACGACGACATCGTTCTTATTCGACAGTCAACGAACTTCTGGATCACCTTGTCGATTTATACGAAATACCTCTGTCCATTATTTCACACACAAATTGGCATGCTTTCAAGAAATTGACGCAGGGTAATCAGCCTTTTCCAGAGTTCTATAGAGCTTTTATGAAATGCACTCGTCTGTGTGACGAGGAGGAGGACCTTATGAGACATCTCGCAATGAAATCAGAGCTTCGTTCTTTGGACCAAAGCGATGCTCTAGACACTTACATAATGAAGACAAAACCTCAGCTAAAGACGTACATAATGATGAGACAACTTCATTATCAACAATTTGCTGAGGGTCTGGCTGAGAGGAAAGCAGCGAGATTCGCCGAGCAATACGCTAAAGCAAAAGCTGAGGCTTACGCAAAGAAGGGCAAATACGCCATTATTGCACGCCCAGACCCTGCTCTCGACTTTCATGGACTTCCACAATGGGACGAAGACGACGAACTTGCTATGATAAACTGGACCTATAGTCAGAAGCACGGCAAACCGTCAATCGCTGGACTGAGTACTCAGGAAATATACGACCTGGAATGTCAGGGATATCTATGACAACAGTGTCAGGACCAGTCGCAAGCACCTATTTTGGAAACCGCTGGCTGATAGGGCGGCTGAATTTGGCCTAGCGCGCTCAAATCAACATGCGATCCGGTCAAACCTCGGACATGGTGTTTTTGAGCGGTTCCAGGCCATTCCAGAAAAGCGCCAAGACTCATTTTTCACTCAAGCAAATTCGAATGCTCAGCGACTAATTACTCAACAACAACGCCATATGACAGCTACCTTCTTCGCCTCCCCCCGAGCTATAGTCTATGGCTGTCGACGACGCCATAGCCGGAGGCCCGAAGCTTGTTGTTGATGACGTCGTCGCCCTCGCTGGATTTGGTCTCAAGGAGAAGACTGCGCCAGCGCCAAAAACCCATTTGATATTGAATTAAGGTTTAAGGTTCGGGCGGTTCGGAAGGCCTCAGCCAATCACAGGCCTTCATTTTTGGATTTCTTCTCTGCCCGAAATTCGAATATCAAATGGCTGCTGCAGGGCAAAACACCTTCTTGGCCACCATTTCTTCAATTCTTCGTCAATGGAGGCCATTCCAGGACCCCTGCCACCGCATGACGTCACGCTAGCGACATGGCATCGCCAAAGACGTCACCGCCGGAAATTCACCGCTAGAGTCACCGAGAAAGCGAGCGCTAGGGCCAAAAGTTCTTTGTTTTTTATGATTTTTCAGCAACCAAGCATGCATGGCGTTTGTTTTTTCTTCTTCTTTTCTTTCGGGGGCACACACCTGTCTACCGCACTGGGGACCAGCGCTTCTTCGGGGGGGGGGTAGTGTTACGGCCGTACCCTGCATCCCCTTGACACCGGCTAGGCGCTAGGCCCATTGGAGCCTAGCCTAGCCTTGGCGGAGGCCTTGCCTCCTACATATACAGAGCCTCCCTCCTAGATAGTTCGGTAGACTCTTTATCCTCGTCTACTCATACCCCTATGATCCTTCTAGGCCTGGTCCTGACACGTGAGACTAGTCACGCGACTGAGAACTACGTCTACTTCAAATAAGTCTACATGACTATACAAGACGATTCGACTGATTGTGGTATCTAATCAGAGAGAGTGATGATGACCTCAATTGAAATGCATTACGTTGGATTTGCTTGGAGGATCAGAACATCACAACCACACGACCATTTCGCTTCGGCCCTTTCTTCGCTTCGTCTTTGACGTCATGCTAGACATCGACTGTGACGAATATATCGATATTGTTGTTGTCTTGACTGTGGGTAGGATCAGCCTGAGGGGGAGTGTTGAAAACCATGGCAGTCAGCCCTACCCGGACTAGTGGCTTGGCACTAGTGTGACACCTACTCTCCTGTAGATACTACCTATAGGTCTTCAGTCTAGCCAATACAGTCAATAGTACCCATATTATTCAACACTAGGCCGTATATAGCTTAGTGGCTTGGTGTCAATGTGGCCTTCTGCAATCTTCGACGTCACACTGCCGATTTTTGGTTCTTCTGGCGACTTTAAACTCCGACCTTTGACCCGAAGCTAAGCCTTTTTTAGCAAGATTGCGCAGCAGCCGAGGCAGCTACTAAGCGATGCCGCTGATTACGGTCCCTTCTCTCTCCGTGAGACCCTGATCATCGGGCTGGACTTTCTATTTTCAGTATAACAGTTCCAGATCTTTCTCTTGTCACATCGTTTTCTACTCTCCACGACATGGTAACAACCCTAAGGATGGCTGTAGGGGCTTCTAATTGCGCATGCATCGTAGCTCGCTCGACCTCCGTCCTCCTAGGAGGATTCCGAAAGTCGGTGTAGCTGTCGACAGGGTGTGTTGGTCTTGGTGGCGATTCTGATACCGTATAGCAGGCTTTGCAAGGTCATAACTCCGGCCGCTTACAGACTTATCGTGGCTAAAGTGATGAGCTTTGCGAGAGAATGCGAGCGTTGGGCAAGGCTACGTCGACTGGTAAAGAAGATCTTACGGCGGAGCAAGACTTTTGAACTCAAGTAGGCCTCATAGCACCTCACAATTTAGGAAGCAGGTGTCTTTAAGCGGTCAAAGTCTGGGTCTGGAAAGCCCTGTTTCAAGTTCAGCTAAGCCATATGTGTGTCAGTCTGACGCAAATCTGTTTACCGAAATACGGCCTTCCTCAGTTAAGGTCCAATCATTACAGGCTTTAGCCCGACATCGAAAGAAGCCTTGTGCACTCGCCAACATTGAGAACCGTTTCCCAGTCGCCCAATTATGACCCAGCGGCCAGTTCGAACTGACTTGTGCGCTACTTTCGGGTTCTGGCGGACGGGTTGTCTGACTCGGATACAAGCTGTCAGGAAAATTGGCAGTCCTTAAAACAACTTGTGGGTATCGAACCTAATGTTCCTGTCCTCATCACATGCCTCCAGCTCAGACAGAGCTTTCTGCGAAGAGAAAATCTGCTCCTAGTAATTGTGAGCCTTGATATTTTGCGTACCCGTGCAAACTACAACTGCAACTTGAGTCTTTCGGTAGCCTGCTTGTGCAGTGAGGATCAAAATTTTATTACATTACTCTGATTCCCATTTCAGGGAGAACGCCATTCCAAGAGTCCAGATCCTCAGAGTCATAATGCCAATGCCAATTTGAAGAGAAGAAGTTTTTTTCCACGAATTCACTTGACTGGTTACCTGACACAGGCCGTGCGGCGACAGAGCACATCTCTATATTAACTGCTTGCGTCGGTGTACCTAGGCATTATGACATGCAAGCGGTCTATGTATCTAACGGACGGAATGGCAGACTTTGAGCTCGAGCAATGCATGGCCCCCGCCAACAGGCGAAGCAAAATGTATGGGATTATGCCGGCTCCAGCTTAGCGTTTGCTCTCCTTGACATTGAATATCTTTGCCCAAAAGGAGTCGGAACTCTGACAGGCGATAAGCCTCCTGTCTAGTTGGCCCCAAGATTCTTCGTCCTTATTGGCTGTTTTCGCTAGGGAAAGAGGAGTCGGAACGCCGACTTGACATAAGACCCTCTTCTAGCTGGTCTCAAAAATCTTCGTTTGGATTGGTTATTCTTACTGATCAGAAGTCTTGCGTCGACATTGCGCGTCAATCAAGCCTCTTGGTCGATTCGAGAACGCAGGAGGGTGCAGGAGGATAAGCCACTATCCACGCCAAGGCCTGATGCTTCCCGGAAGAAGGCTGCGGCCTCTTTTCTGTTTTGTGGTTTCACAAGGATCTATTGAGGGTACATCGTACAAACTATGACTCCTGGTGCAAGGCTGACGGCTCTCTCTAAGTAGGGTTCTGCAAACTTGGGTCTGGAATGGCTGTCCTCACTATGTAGTCAAAAGTATTGAGTGGATATTGCGTTGACCAAGCTTGTAGACCAGTAGACGGAATATACAGCCTCATTGGCCAAATGAATATTCTCCAACTCACGCCAGGGGCCTAACCTGACCCACACTGAGGACCACATTCCAAGTCTTGGCTGTCTATAAGTCAGCGACGCCAAAATCCACAATTTCAAAGATTGTCATACTCAGACGTCCCCGTTGGTCCCGCTCTTCAGACATTGCTCGACTCTCAATAGTGATTTTATCAACGATATGGCATAGAGGCTGCAACACGTTTGCTAGCACCTCTCTTCGTTTTTCCTCCCTCCACTTTTGATCTTTCCAGATTTGCGCCGTCGGTGGTATGCTTCTATTAGTATTCCCCCATTAGCTTCCATTTTGACTTGAAATCAAGCCGCTTGAGTGGTGAGGGATGCAGGGGTCAAGTAATCGTCGATCAAGTTTTGCGACTCCCATCTATTTGAATTGGCAGCAGAAAACCACTCACTCAGATACGATCGAAGTACCGCAACGGTCGATTGCAACCAAAGTCTTTAGGAAATCCCCTTGTGAGCCTCGCCTTGCCTGACGAAGCGTCTTCAAGAACCAGTCACATCGCTGCTGCGTGTGCACATGCAGAGAGAACGTTCTATCTGGTGACCAGAGCATTATTAAATCTCCGATTTCCACCTGCAGGTGTTGCGCGCGGCTGAGGTGTCGCAGAAGCTTCGTTGTACATTCTGGGGGACGGAGTAGGGAAAGAAGGAAGGTATTATTGGCATAGTAGTAATCCAGTGCCTCATAGTATATCTGACGGCAGGAGCGGACCGCTCCATCTCGTAGAGGCTTCTCGATAAGAGCACTGGCCACGTTCACGACTGAGTCATGGATGAGTGTGTAGTAGTAAATTTGACGTCGTAATTCCAGGGGTATTGTCAAAAGCTTGGGTTTGGAGGCCATTTCGTTGCCAAAAAAATACGTTTGATGGAGACGAGAGCTTGCCAACAGCTGTATTCATTTCTGGTGATGAAAGGATTCAGGCAACATTACCTTAGGCTGCAGAGTCGTGCTAGGCCCAAATGGGTTATCGGCAAGTCTGTGGCACAATTAGTGCTTACTTCGAAAGGCTGAACGGGAGCGAACCTTTGCACAGAGAGATTCTCATCACGAATTCATTGCCAATACATAGTACATATCGTAAAGCTTGCTTTCGTGTGGTTTTGCTCCGAGCATTTCGATTCATGAATCCCGACAATGACGAAGACGGAGGTGCCCTACCGCTTAGATCACTAAGCCTTTCGCAATCCAATCACAGTGACGACATGGAGACTCACAACGGGCTGAGATCTAATCTGGCGCGAAACCAGGACGTTCTGACCGAGCCAGCCTCTTCTTATGGGGAACGGGCCGACACAGGGTCAAAGGCAAAACGCCCACGGAATGAGTATAGAAGGAGAAAGGCTGTTCGGGCAGAAATGTACAACCACAGTCTACTTGCACTAGAAGACCACACACGCTGGAATACTTCGAGTGAAACGTTGCATCAAATTCCCAACATAAGGCGGGAGAAAAGCATCCAGGAATCAGTGTCGAGCGTTCCTGCGTGGGAAGAGGAGAAAATGCTGGAATCTCTCAACCCGGAGACACTCTGACCCCTTCAGGGGCTGCATTTTCGACCTGGCTCGTGTATGAACTGCTTACGTGTCGGAATATGGCCGTTTAGGTCCACGCGAACTGTAAAAGCTTGCGAGCTAGCAGCCTAGCTGGCGATTATTTTAGTATTCCGGTGTTATGTGAAGCGTCTGTTAGAAGCCGGCAGAACGTCGTCTTACTAAAGCGAGTGTCTATTAGTGACGTTCAAGGTCTCGCGGAGAGTTTTGTGCGAGTAACTCGTATTTTGCGTAGTCTAAATGTTGCCGAGACCTCCGTTCGAGGCATTTTTTGTAAGCGGCTTGACTGTGGAAAGAATGAACCTTCAGCTAGAGACATTATTATTGATTGTTTCTCGGCGCTCTTTGCGAGATGGCGATGTGCTCTGGAAATACTAGACTTTGGCATATTGGCCTATGAGGGTGCTCATGTCTCTCGATTCGACCAACATATCTTTGGCACCAACATCGATGGTTTTCCTTTTCCGGAATAGAGCCTATGTTTTTTGCCCGTGGCTCAGGAAAGAGCTCAGGGAAAGAGACATGTGTGCATTTCTGTCGTCTGCGAATGAACTGTCTGGCTGAATTTGTGGGTAACAGCGAAGTATGGGTCCTCGGACGAGCTACGGTTTCCGCCCAACCAAGCTTTGTACCTATCTACTGATACCGAGACATTTTCCGGAGTGTGGGGCCCTGTATGGAAAGTCGCAGATCGGTCTCGGCCTGGCATGTTCTCGAGATACAACGTTGGAGGTGGCTCCATGATACCGTGGCTTTGGGACTCTAGTACTCATCCGAGTTTGGGAAGCAGGAGAACGCCTATGTCACCGGAAGAACAGCAACGACTATATCAAGTTCAAAGTTGGGGACTCGTCCGGTCTTAGTGAGTGGAAACGTCTGAAAGCCGCGGACTGTTGCAGAGCTGATGCTTTCGAAGGCTCTTCTTCTACCAGCAGCGACTTGGAAGGACCACCAGACGTCAGCCTTGATTTAGAATCCTTCAGCGGATCCATACCAGAGAGAATTCTAGTCGGAGCTGACTCGAGCAAGTCTGGCTCTAACAATGCTTCAATATCTAGTGCAAGGCTACGGTGGAAACATTACCACTGTTCCATCGATAACTTGAAGCAACAATTGAAAGAGGCCGGTCGTTTGGATCACATGATAGCATCCAAGTCTTATCGATATGTTGACTCTCAGCAGGCCTCTTTGGTGGTAGGAAGCCATGGCTCCTCTATTCTTGAAACAGCAATCTGTGTCAACCGCTCTCTCCGTCCCGCTTCAACGTTGATCAAAGTTAGAGGCTGCCGAGATGAGGATCGCTGGCTTCAGGGAATAGAATCCAGAAAATGGCGTCACTCATGGGACATATCGAAATTCCATGGACGACATGAACACTTTTGGATGGATTCGCAGCGTCGCTTACGGAGCGATCGTTCCCTTAACCAGTGGAGCCTATTACTGGAAATGGACAAGGTGAAAAGGTTGCCGTTGAGGGAGCTTGTCGGCATGAGGCCGAGCGAGCAATTGGGGCATTGGGAATATACCGATGAGGAAGCGGATTCCATCAAGTACAGACCAATTTCAGTGCACGTTCGGTCTTGATGTCAAGGTCCTCGGTCAATCTGCTGCAAGAAAGACGTTGAATAGTGCCATCAGCTCTTCTTTTCCGTTGAACGTTGGCCATGATGCCAGGACCGGCAAGACCTAACCCGCAGCATACATGAATATTCTATGAAATCATGATCCCATGGTCCATAACCCTGCTATGACACTACTGAGTGATAGTATCATCTTTCCCATAGCAGCCACATCCAGGATCTCGCTGTCACCGCCATCATGTCTTTCCAGAGAGGCGTCAAGCCTAATAAGATAAAAGTCGACAAAGCCTTCCATCATATGGTCAATCCTCGATACAAGGGAGATCGCAAGGTGTGCAAATACTGCAAGGGAGAAATGGACGCAGATGTCACATATTTTTAAAGAAGCAAATGAACGGCTACAGGATACGTACATAGATCTCCACAATTCAAGCCCACAAAGCCCCTGATTGGTGGGAGAATAATGTATATAAACAGTCCCAAGTTGGGGGTTTCATCATTGGGACCATGTTGGCACCCAATTAGGCTTAGTCTATTTTGGCCCCAAGTTGGGAATCCGAGGCCTATCCGGAGGTTTTCAAGATCCCTACAATTTACACAAGGGTCCAGCGTCCAAGCATTAGGACTCAACGGTTCTTTTCCTCAATCCCGGGCCATATATATACAGGATTACTGGTACTGGAAGCGCAGCAAGTGCCACGAACGCCAACAGTGAACTTCCCCAGCCGTAGCCCAAGCTCTCAAAGACTTTGAAGCCAAGGATTGTAAGGATGCATCCCACAACGCCTCTGGTGACGGCATTTGCAGCCAGAGCACTCGCCGCATACGTCCGGAAGGTGTCGACAGTATATACTTGGATCGAGACATACGCTATCTGCATACCACAGCTGAAGATGGCCGTACCGAGGAGTGGCAGAACCCAGTGGATGCGTGCTTGTGCAGACCAACCGAAGAAAAAAAGGCCGATGGGAATAAGCAGCATTCCGAGAAACAGAAGAGGTAATCGAAATTCAGGTCGCCCTTCGCCGTTTCCGAAACGAGTGGCCATCCATTGACGCGAGCGATTGAGGCCGAATATCCCAACTAAAGTGGCCCACACAAGGCCAAGGCCACCGCCCAAGTATGCAAGACCATCTAGACCATGTTCCCACTTGTATGAGAACAACCCGAATTCGGGGATGGGACCATAAAGGAGCGGGAGGGTTGTGAGCTGGATGAAGAATATGCCGACGACGAGTGATGTATAGAGACTCAATACCGTACATATTGGTACTGTGAACAACATCCGGAACGGTCTGCTCATGGCGTGGAGAAAGAGCTCCCGTGGTCGAATTTCGTTTTTGACTCTGTAGCTGCTATTCCCCGTTCCCTCACGAAGCTTCTTAGCCTTCCACTCAAGAAGTACAGGTTCGTACGTCTCCCGCAAGAGACAGAATGATAGAGTGTTCATCGGAATCGACGCCATGGTCATGAGCCAGAGTAGCCATCTCCAATTCCCCGTCAGCTCAAGGAGGAATGCCCCAATGACGCCTCCCAAGACAGGGCCACCTTGAGGCCCAAGGCCGTAAACTGCTTGGGCTTTGCCGCGCTCCTTGGGTTCAAAGAGGTCGCTGACAATGCCAGCACCAAGCCCAGGCCCTGCTGATCCGGCCATTCCGGTTAAGAATCGCAAGAAAGCCAGCGCAGCCATGTTCGGTGCTACGGCACATCCTGCATTTAAAATCGTGAAGAGAAAAAAAGCTGTGAGAAATACGATTCGTCGTCCGTAAAGTTCAGAGCATGGCGCAAGAAACAGCGGCCCCAAGCCAAGTCCCAGCACGTAGACAGCGACAGGAAGACTAGGCAAGCACACATTCGTGACGTGAAAGTCATCGGCGACGGAGAGGTCTGTGACGGCCAGAAAGGCCGAGGCAACTGGTGAAATGGTTGCCTGAGCGCTTATTATCAGCACGTGGGTCCACTTTCTGCCTTTGTTCCAATTTCGTGGGTTCTCGGGGTCTTTTGGCCCCGTCCATGACTTTGTATACATCAGCAGTCACACAATCTATGAGTATTTGTAGGATGCTCACTACTGTTAGGTCATCCTTGGTGAGCGGTAAATCCTCCATCGGAGCCTGGAATCGGACTTCTTTGAAAGTATTACAGAAGAGGCCAAGATCACACGTCTCTTCTGGACTACTCTCACGTTCATACTGAAGCCGTGGTGCATCTCTTCGTCATTTTCGGAAGGAACCGCTGCCTCTCCAGCTTCGCTACAGAAGTGAACTGTCAAGGGTTCTTCTTTTCCATAAAACTCAACTATACACCTGAGAGAGTATCTCGCCCTAATGTAGGCGCTGAATCAATATTAGGTTGCACGCCGGATGCTAGCGAAAGGACACGAAGATGTTGTAAAACTGACTTCCATAATTCTATTTAAGCGTTAACATCGTGCCATGGTAGTGCGAGGAAAAGTCACACTCCAAAGGGAGAGCGGTATCAATCCTGAATATTGCGGTAACAGCAGGATCAACTAGGAACCTGATGTCTAATCGCTATTCCGTGGTCTCCTTGAAGAACTTCAGTCATGAACGAGGATCTTTTCCGGGCTGATGCCATGCCATGATGCTGAAAATCAAGAAGCGTGAGAAGGGTCAGTTGTAGCGACGCTTGCCCTAGCGAACGGTGGCGGAAAAGCATGTCTGTAACCGACTAACCTTTTCCGGACGAACCGTTTCACAGGGCTGAATCCCAACATGCCCTCGTTTTCCAATCTCCACTTACTTCTGTATGAGGCTGAATTCAAGAAGAAGAAAAGAAAGAAAACACTACTGTATAGCTTTGTTATCGTCACTACTCACTAGTCAGCATCGTTTATGCACCATGATTGTCGATCAGGATATTTTTAACTATGTCGAGCTCCCGTTGGGCCGTGGATCTACAAACTAGAATCACAGTCCACTTATCTCAGCTACGCTATCACAGCCTTTTTCTGACCTCGACCAGATTCCGAGAGGAGTCTTTACCTCTGCACGATACGATAAGGTAGTGATGACTCGATGGCATGCATATGCACTTTCCTAATTTGCCAGGCACCACTCGTTGGTGGCTTGACAGAGATTTTTTTCCAAATGTCCCGTACCCAGATTTCGCTCAGAAACAGTAATCGCGCACTGTCCGTGATCCACCAATCAAGTGTCGTTACGGGGATTTTCTCGCGAAGCATCCACTTCATCAGTGACTGGCCGCTTGCTTGGCCTCCTCAACGTATCATAAAGTTTTGAACAAGGTCAAGACGGCGCCTGGAGCGACAGATATAGCAAGGTATTGACAGCAAATCTCTGAACACAATCGCCGCTACAGCCCAAGTCTCTCCGAGTCACTGACGTTCGTTTGGTAATCCATGGGTCTGGTGGGGATATTTGATATTAATTATGGACCCATGGGTGTCTACCCTGGCTCTCAACCATTCTCTTCTTTGAACCTGTATCACAGTGCCAACATCTAATCTCGTATTCTTACTATATAAGTTCTTTTCGTCTTCTCAATCCTCAACATGATCTCTTCAACTCGAATGAGAGGAACAATGGCATCCCTAGTACCTGATTTTTTGATGGCCTCTCCGGAAGGCTCCAAGCCTTCTGACCTGGTATTTTCGACATGCAGTGAGCTAGTATATCGAATGAAGAAACGACTGTCATCGGTCCTTCCGGAGTATCTTCCGGAGTCGCTCGGCGGAATTCCGGCCCCACCAACACCTTCTGGCTTTCTCAATATCACAGACTCTCGCACTGGCGACCACTACGAGATACCAATCCGACATAACGCTGTGGAAGCGACTCAGTTTAAGCAGATCCGAGCGCGCGCTGACTCGAAAGCCAAAACGGACAAAGTGGAAGGGGGTCTTCGCCTACTTGATCCTGGATATCAAAATACTGCTGTAGCATCTTCCGAGATCACTTTCGTGTTAGTCACCACACCTGTAGACCTGGCAAATATGGCACGCGATTCAGCAGACACTGACCATGTGAACCGTTAGGGATGGCACTGAGGGTAGCATCCATTACAGACAATACGACATCTCTGAGCTTGTAGGGACGAAACAATTTGAAGATGTCACATACTTGCTCATCTGGGGCAAATTGCCATCACCGGAAGAGAAAGACTTGTTCAGAAAGCAGCTTGCGTTGGCAATGCACCCGCCCCAACTGGTCTCAGATGTGATCCATTCATTCCCGTAAGTACTGACGTCGAGCAACTACTGGCGCCCAACTCACCAAATTTCCAGCCCACATACACCCGTTGTGACTATGATGATTGCAGGTCTCTCTGCTTGGGCTGGATCTGATCCTACGGTCATCCCAGCCTATATGGGCAAAAACATCTATCAGGGACACCTGGATTTAGTGGACAGCCAGATCATTCGACTGATCTCCGCATTGGCTACAGTCATTGCATTGTCGTATTGTCGTATGAGGGAGGAGCCATTCACGCCCGCAGATCTCAACGGGTCCTTTATCGAAAACACGCTCCGTATGATGGGTTTCGTCGAGGAGGAAACCAAACGACCCAATCCTAAACACGTCGAATGCCTCGAGAAACTATGGGTGCTTTACGCAGACCACGAATTGACGAATTCTACCGCCGCTTTCCTACACGTTGCGTCTACGCTCGCCGATCCATTCAGTTGCACCATTGCTTCTATCGCAGCTGCGTACGGACCACTCCATGGAGGCGCAATTGACACCGCATTCAAAGTCATCCAGAACGTCGGCAAGCCGGAGAATGTGCCGCAGTTGATCGATGATGTGAAAGCCAAGAAATGCCGCCTCTTTGGCTACGGTCACCGAATCTACAAGACTATCGATCCGCGCAGCGTCATCATTCGAGAGTATGTCCACCATGGCTTGACTTTGCTCAAGGATCCCTAACTAACGTATTCTTGCAGGCTACTTGACGAACTCAAAGACGACGATGCAGCCCATAAAGAATTCCTCGCCACCGCTCTCGAGATCGACAGAATCGCCTCCAAAGACCAGTACTTCACCTCTCGGCACCTGAAAGCAAATGCCGATCTCTACGGTAGTTTTGTTTACATGGCTCTGTAAGCCTTACCCCCCAACCCTTCCCCGCATCTCCACGGGAGGAAGCTCCGGTACCTTTGCTGACGGAATATGTTTTAGCGGGTTCCCATCCGAGATCATCTTGCCTTTGGCGATGATGTCAAGATGTCCGGGAGTCATGGCTCACTGGAGGGAAGCGATGAACGGAAACCCCCGCCTTTGGAGGCCGCAGCAGATCTACACTGGTGCATACCACTAGAACAATGCCGAGAGGGAAAGGCTTGGTAGTGGTGTCAAAGCGTCTATGGTTTGGACACGGTCTTTACCTTTTGCAGGCGTTTATGGACTGGACGGATGGAGACGAGACGCTTTTGACGTAAGGTGATTGTAATGAGCACATAATGAGGTAACAGGTATGGAGAGAGCCTTACGATTCAATCGCATATGGTGATGTCAACGGTGGCTTGGTGGATTGTTCTCGTCAGTAGTGCTGCTTCTCTTGAGATTCCATCGCATTACCCTTTTGATCGTGGCATGGTGTTTACTGGCATCGGCAAACTATCATGGAGACAGAGATACCATATAGATCGACATAGACTTAGATAGAACTTAGACATAGACATGCACTTTCATACAGGAAGAATATGACCATCTTCTCCAAAACCAAGCATGGGCTTGTCTAGGACTGTGGGCCAGACCCGAAGAGTCACGCACTGGCCTCGATTTTCCAATTCTCCATCTGCCGAGATTCTTTAAAATGATTGATTGAAGGAGGTCAATAATCATAATTCCTACGGTATGATAGCATCTACATGAAAAATACCTAGTGAGTATTATGAAGGAGTTCCCCTCCCCACCTCGGGTAGCGGCCCCGTCGGAAACTATTAAGTACTTTACCTCTCAGCTGGCTGCCAATTATTAAAAGACCCCCCCACCACCCGGCAAAAAGAAACCAAAAAACGCCTGGTGAGCCGCAAAGCTAATCTTGACCTCATCTTGTCTCACCCCTCCCCTGGTCCCCTCGACTCTCTTCCAAGTTCCAACCTCACCAAATTAAATTAAAAGAGATACAAGATACATAGCAAGTTTCACTCATGGACCCCATGGTGAATGTTTGGGTCGTCCGGAATTGCCAAAATGAACAGCGAGTGCGTCGGGGAACGCCTTTGGTTGGGGTCTAGGCGCACGCAGACCGATATGTCGTCAACATGGAGGTAGTGGAGAGTTTCGAATCCGCCAGGGCTTTCTGTCACAGTGCCAAACACCACGTTTTCCTTTTTTCTGGGGCAGCCCTGAAACTTGAATCTGATGGGCCTTGGAATTCTGTTCAAAGCCATCGATTGCGATAAGGGGAATACCTCATTAATACGATACTGAAAAGATGCAAGGTCAACTTATTACAGTCAGTCATGTCACCACGAGATCGCAAGTTTTAAAAGCTGCCGTCGGATTTTGAGCCATTTCTGCCTGTCACGGCGGCATCTCGCTAGCTTTTTCACAACATGTTGGCCGCAACCCACCAGAGTTGGGACGGCGGCACGTCGGAAACACTGCTTCCACTTCTACGCAGGCTGGCACCCATCATGACTGCGAATAGCATCACGCCAAAAAGTCCCAGGGTGGCATTTTTGACATGGCAGGCTTCTCCGCAGACAACAGCGCTCGCTTGCCATATGATCAGGTCCTCGTCGATATCGTCAACTACGTCTTCCACTACGAGGTGACCAGCCCGCGAGCGTGGGAGCGTGCCAAGGTCGCTCTGTTCGATGCTTTGGGATGTGCTTTTGAGACCCTCAAGGAGAGCCGAGAAGCTCGTGATCTGATTGGGCCTGTCGTTGAAGGCACGAGTGTACCAAATGGCTTCAGGTTGCCAGGCACTTCCCTCCAGCTCGATCCTGTCAAGGGAGCTTTTGATCTGGGAAGCCTGATACGCTATCTGGATCACAGCGATGCTTTTCCGGGGGCGGAATGGGGTCACCCTTCAGGTAAGACAGATGACAAGCAATTTCAATTGGACCTGCGCTGATCATTCTCTACAGACAACATTGGCGCCATACTGGCCATTGCGGATCACCTCAGCCGTACTACCACATCCCCACCTTTGACTATGCGCACAGTCCTTCACGCCCTCATCAAAGCCTACGAAATCCAAGGCTGCTTCCAAATACACAATGCTTTCAATCAGCATGGTATCGACCACACGATCCTCGTTCGCATCGCCTCTACAGCCGTAGTGTCACAACTCATGGGTCTCTCAGAACAACAAACTCTTGCCGCCGTCTCCCACGCCTTCATCGACGCAGGACCTCTACGATCATATCGTCAATCGCCAAATGCGGGACCACGCAAAGGTTGGGCAGCTGGGGATGCCTGTATGCGAGCTGTTCATTTGGTATTACTCGCCAAGAAAGGGCAGCCAGGTGCACCAACCGTGCTCACAGATCCAAAATGGGGTTTCTACACTTCGCTTCTACATGATAAAGAATTCCAGCTTCCCAAGCCGTTCGCTACCTGGGTCGTCGAAAATGTGTTCTTCAAGATCCACGCAGCCGAAGGCCATGCTGCTTCGGCCGTCGAAGCCGCCCTCACACTCGCCCAGAAAATCCGCTCAAGAGGTACACCTTTGGATATGTCGATCGCAGATGCTATAAACCATATCCATGTCCGAACTCAGAAACCGGCTATGATCATCATCAACAAACAGGGACCACTGCACAACGCGGCTGACAGAGATCACTGCATGCAATACATGATCGCTGTGGTCCTCTTGAAAGGGAGCATGATCGCCTCCGCCGACTACGATGACGATTCACCGTGGGCGAAGGACCCAAGGGTCGAGGTTCTAAGAAGGAAGATTGAAATGGTGGAGGATAAGCAATTCACGGCCGATTACCACGACGATAAGAAACGCAGCGCGGCCAATGCTTTACAAGTCACGCTCCTTGGCGAGGTCATGGAAGAGGTGCTGGTGGAATATCCGACGGGGCATCCGTGGCGGGATGATACTACTGGCTTGGTCCGACGAAAGTTCGAAGAAAACGTAAACGGACTGTTCCAGCGAAGGCAAGCGGAAGAGATCATAGGCTTGGCAGAGTTGGGGGTGGAGGAATTCGAATACATGGGGGTGAAAGACTTCATGGACACGATGGTTCTCGCGGAGGAAACAGCGGTAGGAATCCTGCCTGTCGATGATGCCGCTGGATTGACAAAGGGCACCCCTCACCATCTCGCCATGGCTGAAATACCGTCAGTAGACGACCTGACAATCGTCATGCCCGGCTTCACACCGCAGCAAGTGGCCACTTTGGAAAACATGATGAACGCCACCATGAAAGCCGCCTTGGACGAACGCCTGGGGTCCAAAGCAAAGACCGGAATGCTCGAGCGCGCGTCTGGCGATTCGGCCGTCGATCTCCACGACGACGACGCCCTTGTCGGTCCAAAGGATGAGAGCCTGCCCGCCGTTGAGAGAGCGCCGGCGGACGATCTGACTATTGAGATGCCTGGCTTTAACGAGCAGCAAGTGTCCAGTTTGGAGGTCATGCTCAATACGACCGTGAAAGCTGCGCTGGATGAGAGGTGCGGTCCTCGGACCGATGTTGGGATCGTGAATGGGACTTCTTCTTCTTCCAAAGATGATGTCGATATGATTGACGAGAATATCTCCCCAAGGGGTTCGCTGGTCGATCACCTCGGGGTCAATGGAGTGGAGGATGGGTCGAGATTTGCTTGTTGAATGGGCGTTTTCTTCTCCGCTCTTGTTCCAATACCCGTTCCGGTGTTTGATGGAGAATGCATCAATCGTCAGGCAAGTGCAACACCTGAGGAACTCTGGCGTCTGAGCCATGTGCACCGTCTCAGTTTACGATCTTACATACATACATCTCCACATAACCCCTGCCGACAAAAGTCTGTATGTAGCCGATCCATCAATCCCCAACCACCATCTCCAGAATCTCCATCACCTGCTCCTTCTCCCTCAACGGGATCGGATTGGTCTGACACCACCGATCACTCAAACTCCCCTCCGCCAACGCCGGCAGTTTCTCCCGTCCCACACCCACCTCCTTCAACGACCTCGGCATGCCCAATTCCCTGAAAATCGCATCCAACACATCCCCCAAATCACTCCCCCCGCGTCCGAGGCCCCTCCTGCTCAGAACCTCCTCCACCGCCCCTTCCCCCCACAACACCCCCAGCACCTTCCCCTGCTCCGCCCCGTTCACCGACTTGTTGAACCTGACGACCGCGGGCAAAAGCACGCAGCTCGTCTCCCCGTGCCCCACCCCCAACGGGCCCAACTGGTGCCCGATCCCGTGACTCGCCCCCATCGGCACGCGCAACAGGCCGCAACCGATCGCGTCCCTCGCGCCGAGCAGACACCGCATCCGCGGCCCCAACGCCCCCGGGTCCGCCTTCGTCGCCAGCAGTCCCGGCACCAGGGCCCGCAACCCCGCGGCCGCGTCCGCGTCCCCCTCGGCCGTCGAGGCGAGGCTGCACATGGCCTCGACGCAGTGGTCGACGGCGCGCACGCCCGTGCTCAGCCATACGCGCATCGGCGTCGTGGTGCCGAGTTCCGGGCTCAGGATCACGAGGCGCGGGGCGATGGAGAGGTGCTGGAAGGAGTGCTTGTGCATGGTGTCGTCGTCGGTGGCGCCGGCGATGGGGGTGTATTCGCCCGCGGAGAGGGAGGTGGGGATGCAGACGATCGGGACGGTCGCCGGGAGGAGCGGGTCCCTGAGGGTGGGGGAGTCGAAGTAGAGGGACGTGAGGGCGGGGAGGGTGGTGGCGGCGTTGGCGAGGGCGAGGGTGATGACTTTGGCGGCGTCGGTCAGGCTGCCGCCGCCGAGGGTGACGAGGATGTCCGCTTTTGCGTTCGCGGCTTCGTGCACGATGCTGAGGATGTCGGAGTAGTGGCTGTGGGGCCTGATGCCCTTTCTGATACCTACGACGGCACCGGCGCCGATTGTGGATTCGAGGGCGTGGACGAGGGAGGGTAGGTCCGTGGTGTTGCGGCTTAGGGCGCCGGAAGCTAGGATGTAGACGCGGTGGGCGTGGAAGGTGGAGGCGACGTGGTGGGCGCAGGCTTGGGAGTAGGGAGTGCCGTAGGAGATGTAGGGGGAGGGGTGGGGACATTTGCCGGGGGGGAATGCGGGAGTGTAGATTTCGTGGGACATGGTAGTGTTTTTGTGTAACAAAGATGTATTGAGGAGAAGGCTATGTAGGCGTGGCTTTCTGAATGGATTTTGTGGTAACTGTAACTGTGTAGGAAACTTGTGCTGGCAAATAGCACTAGATATGTTGTAGGATAGCTGAAATTGAAACTGTGAAAGTCCTTTTGAGTCTTAAGAAAAATTAATTGACTAGTGAAAGAAAAGACGACGAAATAATAATGAAATCAAAGTGAAAGACGCTTATCGACATCCAGACACTTTTCGATGATGTCACTTTGAATTATTAGTATGTAGAAAGATCGATGAGCTTGAATGATAGATTACTTTCTTTACTTCTCGGAGGACAAGACAGCGATGCCTTTGCCAACCTGCACGACCAGCCACTGGACGAGAGCGAGATAGTGCAGACGTTGTGGAAGGTATCAGACTTTCTGGTAGAGTGCTTCGAGATCATCTCAAACAACCCTTTTCACACCTTGAGGATACTAATAGTGAGTAGGTAGGTAGAATAACGCTGGTGACCCTTCTCTCATAGACTTGCCGAGCCTACGGCTTGGGAGCCCGCGTCGCCGAATCAGCCTGACCCAGTGCCCGATTCCGACCTAGAGGAAATGCTCCAGGACCTTGAGATCGATGCCTAAAGTGCTCTGTATAACTATGTCCATGTATCCGCGAGTAAGAGTATTTGTAGTATCACTCGGAGGATCGAGCGCGACCTTCCCCTTAAAAGGGTCGTTATCGACAGCTCCAGCAATAAGGGGGAGCGACTTAAAGAAGGGTTCGATTCCCTACCTAGCTCCATGGTTGGTGTAACTCCCCCTCCTATCTCATAGATAGCGAAATCAAAAACAAGACACAGCTAGATACCAGAGAGGGGGAGAAGCGGACTGGCATTAGAGCCTCGGCGTAAGGCTGTTCGGCACACCTTCCATGTTACAAAGTCTTCCATCGTTCTCTGAAATTTGGGAACGATCTCGGACCACCCCAATGCCCACATTCCTGCCAAATGACAGAAGCACCAGTCAGTGCGGTGGCTACTGATGGCAATGATCATACGAAGAAGTCGAAGAAGAGGAGGCGAGAAAATATATCGAAAGACACTGTCGGCAATGGCGACGATGGCGGGAGCAAACCATCCAAAGAGGAGCGAAGAGAGGCGAAAAGGCTGAAGAAATTGGCCAAGGAGCCGGGCGCCGGCCGAAGGCAAGATGAGGTTTTGCCAGGAGATGGCGAGGTGGGCGAGGTGGAGGAAGCTGCCGTCAATGGAGATCAAAGCGACGGCAAGCCCTCGAAAGAGGCTCGAAAGGAAGCAAAAAGACTGAAGAAGTTGGCGATGGAGCAGGACAATGCAGCCGAACATCTGCCAGCAACAGATAGGGTCAATCCAGTAGACAAAGCTTCTGATAAAGCTACACGGAAGGCGGAGAAGGCACGCTTGAAAGCAGAGAAAAAGTCAGCGAAGTTGGAGGACGCCGATGCTGGATCGCAATCAAATGCTACCAATGGCACATCCAAGTCGAAACCAGGATATTTAGAGGATTCAAATCTCACAGCGCTCTCGCAATCCGAAATCGACGACTTCCTCTCGACCAACTTCATCACAATCAGCGACCCAACCTCCTCAACTAATCTTCGTCCCATCACAAGATTCTCCCACCTCCCCTCCCACACCACCACATCTTCCTCGCCCTTCACCGCCTTCAAAACTCCGACTCCAATTCAGTCAGCCGCCTGGCCTTTCCTCCTCTCCGGCCGCGACGTAATCGGCGTCGCAGAGACCGGCTCTGGCAAGACCCTCGCCTTCGGTGTCCCATGCATACGGTCTATAACCAGCTCATCCAGAACGAGCGGCTCCCCAGCTAAAGCAGTCATTGTCTCCCCAACCCGTGAACTCGCCGCGCAGATCCACACTCAAATCGAGACCCTCGCCTCCCCCGCCCACCTCTCCACCGTCTGCGTCTATGGCGGCGTACCCAAAGACCCACAACGTTTGGCTCTAAAAACCGCACACATAGTCGTTGCGACTCCGGGCCGACTTAATGATCTCATAAACGAAGGCTCTGCCGACCTAAGCAATGTCAATTACGTGGTATTAGACGAAGCAGACCGCATGCTCGACAAAGGCTTTGAAGACGAAATCCGCAAGATCATCGCCACCACTCCCACAGAAGGCCGCCAAACCCTCATGTTCACAGCCACCTGGCCCCCTTCCGTCCGAGACCTAGCATCCACCTTCATGAAAACCCCCGTGCACATCTCCATCGGCGCCGACAACCCCACCGGCGAACTCCGCGCCAACACCAAAATAACCCAAATCGTCGAAGTCGTCGACCCGCGGCAGAAAGAGACGCGCCTCCTGCAACTCTTGAAACAACACCAAGGCGCAGGGGCCAAAAAGAACGACCGTATTCTAGTATTCTGCCTCTACAAAAAAGAGGCCGCGCGCATCGAAAGTTTCCTCAGCACCCGCGGGATGAAAGTCGCCGGCATCCACGGCGACATGTCCCAAGACCGACGCACCGCCTCCCTCTCCGCCTTCAAAACCGGCACCTGTCCCCTCCTCGTCGCCACCGACGTCGCCGCCCGCGGGCTCGACATCCCCGCCGTCAAAGCGGTCATCAACGTCACCTTCCCGCTCACGGTCGAAGACTACGTGCACCGCATCGGACGCACGGGGCGGGCGGGCGCGGACGGCTTGGCGATCACGCTATTTACGGACCACGACAAGGCGCAGTCCGGGGCCTTGATTAACGTGCTGAGGGCGGCGGGGCAGGAGATTCCCGAGGAGTTGTTGAGGTTTGGGACGACGGTCAAGAAGAAGGGTCATGAGGCTTATGGGGCGTTTTACAAGGACCCTGGAGTCGGGGGGAAGAAGGAGGGGACGAAGATTAAGTTTGATTGATTTTGATGGCGTGAGATGAATTGAGGCCATCATTCATGGGTTTTTTCAAATGCACAGGTAGATAGATAGACGGATGTTGGTGAGGTTCTGGCATGAACAACATGGTCAGAGTAGATGAAGCAAAAATAAACGCATGGAACTATCAATATCTCTTCGCAACAACATCATCGCCTTCCTCTCATGAAGCGTCGTAACAAAGGAAACCTCCCCATCAACCCCTTCGGCACGAACTCCGCCAGGAAATCCCGCTCAAACACCACAACACCGAGCACACACCCCCCGGCCACGAACGCGCATCTGACCAACTCCCCCCACCCACCACTCTCCAGCCGCGCACCGGTCCCCATGACCGCAAGCGCTCCTCTCGCCGCGACCCCCACCGCCACACTGCCCGCACTCGGCAACAAGCTTCCCGCCCTCAAACCCTCCCCGCCACCCACCCCCCGCAAATACGCCTGCACGAAGCCCCAGCTCCACCAGATCCTCAACCCCATCGTCACCTCGTTCGCCAGCACCAAACCCGTCGCGCCCATCTCGAAGACCCTGAGCACGAGGAAGCCCGTGCCGGCGAACGCGCCGAAGAAAGCCACCTTCCAGACCGTCTGCCTAGTGATTTGCGGATCGGTAGCGACGACGCTCACAAAGGCTTCCAGGATGCCGTTGATCGCGAGGAGAGGGATGTAGTAGCAGTAAGTAGCGAGTACGCCGGGAGCTTCTGTATGAGTCCAACGGCTGCCGGCGACGAGGCGGAGGAGGATGGGGGCTAAAGGCGGGCCGAGACATGTGGCGAAGACGGAGAGGAGGAGGTAGAGGCGGAGGAGGGTGGTGAGGTGGGTTTTTGCATGGGAGAGAATCGCGTTGTCTTTGGTTTTGGAAGCGGTTTGAGCAGCGGCGGGAAGACGGCCGAAGAGAGAGCGGGAGGATTCTTCGATTGGTTGGAGGATGATGCGAGCGAGTAGGCCACCGTAATTGGAAGCTAGAGCGTAAGCGCCCTGGGAAGGGAGGGATGCGAATGTTGCGATGAGGTAGCCGTCGCCGTATGTAAGGAGCTGATTGAATATGTTTTGGCCGTAGAGGGTAGCCGTACGCATTATGAGAGGGCGGGAAAAGCGTGAGATAACGTAGTCCCCACTTGACGCAATGGGTTTGGTAAGGAGTGAGACTGCATTCTGGGCGTAGATAGGATAGACGTTTGAGAGGTAGAGAACATTGAGGGTGATGGCGTATCCTAACTGGCCAGCGGCGAAGGGCAGAACGCCAAGATTGCGGCCGCTCATGCCTACCCAAATCGATATAGAACAGCTTATGAGGGCCCTCGTGAAGAATGCTAGAAACTCGGCTGAAGCACGAGTTGCGTACATCATCTCTTGCCGGGCAACATTGAATGCAGGCTCATTCAGAAGCTCAATAGCTGTGGAGAATGCGTAGATGTAGAGCGAGGCCCTCATATGGTGAGACTCGAGGACTGCTATGTCGGCTTTCCGCAAATATAGCCAGGTGAAAGCAATTGTCAATGGGAGACCGACGATGATGGCTGCATGCGAGAGATTGACAACTTCTTGCATCCTCCGTTTCGTTCCATAGCTGACAGCCACATTTTCGGACCCCTTCTTGTCGTTCCCTGTACCCCTTTCCGCGGTCTTTTTCTGTTCATCATCGCTTGGTTTATGTTGGAGAGCATTGCGAAGACTTTCACGTGCAAAGTACAGCGTGGAGATGGAGAACAACTCTAGTTGGGCAGACAGTCCGAGGATATGAGGAGATAAAAACCGCAGCAGTACCTGGTTGACAATGAAGGTGAGGGCCCGGCATCCTATCTGGAGGAGGATGAGGAATGAAGCGCCCTTTACGGATCTCGAGGGAAGGGAGTCGGCGTTCAAAGGCTCTGTGGCAGGCTCCTCCTTCAAGAGGTCAGCTTCGGCTTCTGACATGACCACCAGTGGGTTGGAGAGATATGTCAACTTACCTTGGGGAAGAGAAGGGGTCGCATGAACTCGGAGGAGAAAGTACAATTGGCCCGTCGCGCATACAAGATTGTCCTCGACTGAAGATATCAAAGGTGCGAAGAGCGCTAATATATAAATTAATGTCTCTTAGATATCTAACGATTTTACGATAAAGAGTCTAATTATTACTCCTCATGCTGCAAAATCGCTTCTAGCTCCAATTAATTTTATTCACCCTGGAACTCCTCCCTAGCAAGCAATTCTCCATGCAGGATTCTACCCATATGAGATTTCTGGAAACTTTGCCCTTTCCTCCTCAACGCCATCAGAATCCGCAGAAACTCAACCGGACTGATCGTAAAGGGACACTCTCTCTCCATGAGTGCATCAAATCCTGGCCTGCTTGATGGACAGATGAATCCGTCGCATGCGACCTGAATTTGCTCGTACGGTGGGCGAAAGCCGAGTCCTAGGAACCGACAGACTGAAACATACTCTTCATAACTCCTCAGATAGAGCTGACCGGCAAACAGATTGAGCAGCATGGCGAAAGGAGGGTTGGGCCAACATTTGGGTACCGCAGGAATGGCGCAAAATGAAAGATCTTCTAGTGTGCGCATAGACATGCTGACACGAGGTGAGTAGACATGTAGGGTGACGACCTTGTGCTGGCGTATAGACGGCAGTAATGCGTGAGCTTCGAATGGACTCAAGACTACGCAGTCAACCGTGTTGCGGTTCTTTCCGCTTGCGACCCAGTGGACAGGCCTGAGAAACGAGTCCAAATCATCGTTTCCTGAAGGGTGTACCGTTCGGGCAAAGTCGGCCGTGACCAGTAAATGCACCGGCCACGCTTCCACTTCAAGATATCCCATGGCGCTTGTGCTGCTGAAAAGCTCGAACGCAGGCTGAAAGGCAGCTGAATCACGGTCAAGAATGCCTTGGTGAACAAAGCGTTTCACATCCCGATGTACGCTATGAGTGCATGGTGTAAGTGCCAGCGGACGCTCAACTTGTCGTTCCTGCTCTTCCTCCGGTGACAGCTCGCGCTCCTGTTCCTCCCGAAGTGTTGCGTTATTGAACGATGTCAGTTCGAATTCTCGACACTTGGCCCGAATGGCTTCGAATTGCGTCTTCCGTTTGGAGAATGATTTCTCCCACCCGTTGTATAACAATACTTGTTCTTCCGATCGCCGTTTTCCAAATCCGTATCGGTCCTGTAGGCTTTGCGCCTCAACTTCCAGCAACGACTTTGCCATCCCTAGAGCAGTGTCTTTACCTCCACCGATTGACGACTTCGCCCATGCTATATGGCGACGTTGATGGCGCATCCCTTGTGTCGCCCACAACGGAATGCATTTCTTCGTGTGGATACAGGTCTCCGAAATGCTCCATTGTAACATGTCGGCTACCTCGATGGTATCGCATCGACTCTTACCGCTGCAGTGGAGAATTTTGCGTTGAACTTCCATGGACCCGCAAAACATAATTGATTGGCCTTTCCCTAGCTTCCGCATCCGCATGCACGCTGATTTGGTTAGCGATAGGAAATATGATTTATCAAGAACAGATCATACCCTGCACAAGTCGATCCTTGGTGAGGTCAGGCCCTAGAGTCACGGCGGCCCTGTAATCCGTCGGTAGCTTCAAGTCCGTCCCTCGTGTATGAGCCTCGTCGAGGTACACCAGGCACTGGTCCATCTGCTTCGCGAAAGGTGAAATCATCAGCGATTCCATGATGCCCTCACGACTCAAGACCAACAGATCATTCCGATCATTGAAGAATACGGCTGCCTGTGCGTCTGAAACGCGCGAGAGCCATCTACGTACGACTTCCTCGTTCTTCCACTCCAACACTTGCGCTCCTACATCGAGAATGACGCGTACGGGCGGCTCCGATCTGACGACTATCCGCAGCAACGATTCTGCATCGAGGCTTTCACTTCCGGACTCCTCCATGGCGTGTTTGAAAGAGTTCTCGGACCGCAGCAGACAGTCTAGCACTGCCGCATTTGTGTGAAACTGTGCCGGGAGATCGCGCTGCTCGATGGATAGCGGTAAGATGTATCTGCTGTCATTTGTCCCACTGAATCCCGTGGTCGGATGAACTTTCGTTCGTGCGATATCCCAGCCTGAGGAAGACAGCTTGTGCGGAAACTCCTTCATCTCCTTCGGAAATACGATCCGTGACATGTAGAAATCGATTACACCTTTGGCGAGCCGCAGGGGAGGGAAAACCATTTCCGAACATTGCGCAGGGTCGTTCAGATTGATGCTAGTCAACTGTCGAAACGCAAATGGTAGTTCCGGAGCGTCCTGTAGCCAGCGTTCATATTCCTCCTGGGCGTGGTCGGACAAGCGTAGCTTTTCGACGGCGGTATGTAGCTGCTCGTCCGACAGGCCACTGTAGTAATAACTGAGACAGGTGAGAACGATGGTAGCATCGGGGTGGCTGAACTCTGCCCGCGTGGCTGGACTGTCCTTTGCCCGATAAGGTACCGCGAGCATAGTCCGTGACAGGTCAAGTCCGTAGTTGACGCGCCATCGTTTTTGCTGCAGAGCAAATACCAGGATCCCACCCGCAATCAGGCCTTTAAGAAGAAGTAAACTCTTCCTCGTCGAATCCACAGCAAACACGCGATGCTGCAATGGCTCGATATCGGCTTCGGCCATGTTGAGATCTGTGAGAAAGCGAAACAGGACTGCTCGTACCTGTTGGGGAAGATTCCATACGGGGACACCCGGTAGACCCGCTTCACACACCTCTCTCGCTACCATGTCCAAAAGCTTATCGGCCGCGGAACGCTGCAGAATCCGCATGCGAGGGAAACTTCCTGGGCACACGGATCGGAGCTCCAAACCCTGCGGGAAAAGTTGAAGGACTGGCTGTGCGAAGCGGTTCACAAGTCCTAAGACGTGTTCGATTATGGTCCATCGGTCCGGGCTACATTCGATTGCGCGTTGTGTACCCATGGTGTAAATCAGCTCAAACCGGACACTCAGGATTTCATCACTTTCGTCGAGGATATCACGGGATTTTTCCTCCAGCCAACGTTGTGTATCGATCAGCACGTTGCCCAGCTCCGACTCGCCGGACAGCAGTCGTTCGAGGCCCATCAGTTCAAAGGAAAGAAGGTGTTCCGGCTGGACGAGAAGGACCCCACGAGTGCGCATACATTCTTCGCACAGACTTTGGATTTTCCTCGCTTTGGGCACGTCTACCCGGACAGACCGTGAGATCGGCATGTGGAAGATGCGTTTCCCGAGCATGCCACCGAGAGTCCTGAGCAGTACCTGGAACATCTGGCTAGATAGTGGTTTAAGGACGACGACCCGCACAAGCTTCTTTCCATCGGCCAGAGCCGCGGCCACGATGGGAACGATGACGGACGACTTTCCTTCGCCCATGTTTAGCTGCAAGATCGAATTCGCACCGGACGACGGTGACATCATTTCCTGGGCAATTTGAGCTTGCACCTGTCGGATTAAGATGTTGTTTTCGATCTCGAAAAGCAACCAGTCCGTATAGTGAACCGGGTCCCACCCTTGATGGCCTGGGTTGGCGAGTTCGCTTAGCAGTTCTGAGTTTTTTCCGAGACACGTCAGGAGGCGCTGGGCCCGTTGCAGGTTGGATATGGCCAGTCCATACTCAATCAAACAAAACTTCCAGTCGTCACGTAACAAGGCTATTTTGCCACGTGCGAGATGTTGGAGGAGCGAGGTGGTCGATAAGCGAGGCCACATTTTCGTCCCACAAGCTAGCTCACGTGTGGTGGACGTTTCTGCCTCGAGGCAACGACGAATCATCTGATACACCTCATCGACCTGGTTCTTGCACCGTGTCAGATGTTCTTCCAGCAGTGGCTTCAATGCCTTAGGTGATCCGCTGAGTCTGCCTTCTGCACGGTTATGAAGCGAGTCGAAGCTCTCCATCAAGTCAATGGCGTATCGTTGCTCATAGCCGCCTGAAGATTTCGATAAGAGGCGCGATAATAGTGACTTGAGTTCGCCGCGGCCCCCCCAATCTTCGTCTTGCTGACCGATCCAGGAATCAAAACATTCAAGACGTGCCGGAGAAAAGCTGGGAGCAGGTCTTCCCATGATATCATTGAAAGTGACATGACTCTGCTTTGGACGATAATGGTATTGAGGCTGCGAAAAGGAGTAACCTAGCAGCTCTTGGTCTCCGGCGCTCAGATCGTCTAGTATCTCTTGTATTTGACCGATAGACTCTTTAAACTTGGCGTTACGATGCCAGCTATGAAGCCAGATCCGTGCATCCTCCGTGGCCTTATTGACGGATATATAGGTGTTGAAACCAGTGCCTACTGGATCACGCACGTTTGCTTCGGGCCACTGACTAACGAGAACATCCACGAACCGGCCAATACATTCCTCCGCCGCCGCTTGGTGCTCGTCCCGGCGACGCTCGTCGGCGTCTTCGCAAGTCTCATGGGAGAATGAAGGCAGATTGGATTCCGGACACGAATCAAAAGGTCGGCCGCTGTTGCTCGCCACGTCCACCAATGTCTTCCTATCTGGTTTATAGCCATGCGATAGTTGGAACGACGCGTAGTCCGGCGGTCTTGCTGCACGAAGTTCGGGGACCGTCGCGAAAGCCAAGAGAGTCTGGACAAGCTCTTGTTCCGCGTGCTGCGAGTACGTCAAGGTGGACAGGAATGTCATGATTCTGTATTTATCTATTTGGACCACACTGTGAGATAAAGCCCTCTGCAGCGTACACCAATCTCTCGGGAGGAAAGTAGCGGGTGGATCCAGCCATTTCATATCGTAGCCTAGACAAATGGGACCTTCGGTTCCGCGAGCACTGAGCGGCTTCCCCCATGACTCGATCTCACGGAGCAACTGCGAGTAGCCCTTCAAGTTTGTCGACCAGCTATCGACTAGCTTCGCAGTGTGATACACCTGAGACTCTTGAATGCTGTTTGAGACGTTGTCTCGGGCAGTGTAATTGACGTCGTGCTCCGTCGTGTGATGCTCCGCCCCAAATCCGTGTACACGATATGCAGCATCCCGGACGCCGGCTCTTTTAAGCAAGTGATGGTCGCCGCATATTTCTGCATCCGGTAGTTCCGTGGGGTTGTCATAAAATAGATCAAGCGATCGCGCTCGCTCGAATATTGACTGTACGGAATTGAAAAGAGAGGGATGCTGTGAGATCGGAGAGAGTCGCTCCCATTCCACCTCCTGCATCACCCTGAGGTGCCGCGGATAGTAGTGACGACGCGGAGTCAGTCGTGCAAGGAGTTTTAGGAGTTCAATTTCTGTTTGGTCGAGCCTAAGAAAAGACTGGACCGAAGGGGATGCTAGAGTATAGAGGGCTTCTTCGGTGCCGGTCCGACCGGTGAGCTCGTCGACTAGACAGTGGGCTGTGACCGCGTGAAGGTAACATTTAAACAGCTTGCTCTTAAGGCTGCCGTCGTCGACAAGTCGCCCAAGTTGAGGGTCAATATCATAAAGGTGATACGAAGAATGCTGCGTGGAAGTGTCAATATGTACACGTACGTGGTGGCCCTCCGGTCCGAAGCGAACGTCACCGTGAGGAATAATGACACTGCGCGACGAGTCAGTATTTCCCCGAAGGACAAGCTTGTTGACCAGTCCGGTTAGGGTGCTAATCGATTGATTGGGATCCACGGTCATTCCACGGAACTGCTTCGATTCAAGCTGTGTGGCGCCTTTCCTCAAGAAAAAGTCAAGCTTCAGACGTGGCAAGTGCACTTCTAACACTTCCGTCTCACAGTCGAGTGTGATGTGTACACGAGTCGCCTGTTCTAGAGGACTCAGAACTGTTGACACGGCCTTCGCTGTCGGCGTATGAAGGTCTATTAATCTCGACGAACCACGGAGTAGCACCCTATTTGCCCTTTGGCTGCTGGACCGCATCTGCCAGTTCTGTGATGTCAGTGTCCAAGCGCGGGGTAACGGTCGCCACTCAACGAAGCCCGTCTCAGTGTGCAGCCAATGCGCGTGATCGCGAACAAACGACTCTGGGAAGTCGCCGTCGAGTGTGTGTACTGGGAGCAGTTCATAGACCTGTCCTTGCCTTCTTGCCCGGATGATGAGTTCGGAGTCGTCCATGCCAAAGTACAACTATGTTGATTGTCGTTAGCGTCAAAAAAAGCTCCGTCATTTCATAATTCCGTGTACAAAAGGAGTGAAAAGAAAAAGGCAAAAGAGGATACTTACTTGGTGGTCGAATAATTCATTCCGAGCCTCGAAAGCCATCCCACTCATAGTTGACGGGACAACATCAACAACTTGCTGTCTCGCCCATTAACCGATTAGCCCTCCTTCCCACGCTGTTTCGAATAGAGTACCTTACCTTGCCAAATAGTCGCCGGAAAGTCAGATGGGATTCGTACGAATGAGGAAGCCTTGTGAGCGGTGACCCATTGACGAGCAAGCTTCCGTCCAGCAGGTTGTAGTGGACCAGCATCGACGAAAGGCCACCTCCACTCGATGTCTCCGTGACAAGCCACCGCTCGCTGGGCGTTTTCAAGGCCGTCCATGGGGATCCCGATACATATCCCGCCCAAAGCCGACCGATACTCCTATCGAGACCGTTGCGGGCCTCTAAAATCCGCTGGCGCAGAAGGGGTTCGAGGACACACGAGAGCCTCCGGTATCGGTGCAATAATGGATTTATCGATAAATTTTGATCTTCTACCACTACCGGGCATCGGTCGTGAATGATAATTGAGCACTCTGTCACGACTGCAATATCCTCGTCCCGTTCAAGGAGATTATGAAGATGGTGCGAATCGACATCAAACGTCCCGTGACAGGTCAAGGCCATCTCAAGCGTCCGTGTATTTAGATTACTCAACTCCTGCTCTTCCCGTCCTTCCTGCAGCTTTTGCCTCACTTCGCGAGTCCAG
Source organism: Pseudevernia furfuracea (assembly GCA_022315425.1). NCBI lineage: Eukaryota > Fungi > Ascomycota > Lecanoromycetes > Lecanorales > Parmeliaceae > Pseudevernia > Pseudevernia furfuracea. The sequence goes on from JAIUPT010000033.1 coordinate 232,986, forward strand.
CCTAATGAGATTGCTCGTGCTCTTCGCAGGAAACTGAAGCAACCCTCGTTTACCACCTTCGACGACGAGAGAGAGAGTAGTCGAGTCGCAAGAGCGACAAACGTACGAGCTGCTGGGGCACCCTGCCAGTTGCCTTCGATCGTCCCGAGGGCGTCCTCCAAGGCCGACAGTAGTGACCTCCCAAATTCGACCTCTTCAAGGTCGGCGTGGGTTTCTCGACAGGCCTGTCCTTCACTGAAGGGGCCGACCTGCCAAGCGGCCTGCACGATCAATGTGTGCGTCTCGTGGCAATTCAAATTGAGGATACGAGCAGTCAATTCGCGAGCGATGTTCCGCCATTGCAGTCGATGACCTGACCGCAACGTTGCAAAGGCGTAGAACTCGTGCATCGTCAGCGTCTCAGGGCACTCAGCTTGGCCCGCAATCGCCTGGTTAGATGTGTGGATTGTGTCGCTTACGGCGTATTGCAGCCCCCTATACGGCCCAGCTGGAAGCTTGAGCGTGCACTGTTCGCGGACACCACAGCAGTCAAGGAGCTCTTCCGCCCATCTCATTTTCTTCGAATCGTACACAGCATAGTGTAAGCCGTTGTTGACGCATACGTTGCTCTCATTGGCCTGAGAAATTTTTTGGTGTCGATAGTGCGAGACGACAAAGGGCTTTGTTCTCGATGCGAGCTGGAGTCGTCCTGTTTGTGATCTGATGAACTTTTGCAAACCGGCGTAATCGCGGAGGCTGTATACTCCTTGCTGCTTGTCTTTGCCTCGACGCGGGTTTTGAGCGGACAACATGTCGACGAGCATGCAATATGTGGTATCCCGCCATTTGGATACAACAGTCGGCACATCGAGCTCAAACACCGCCGCCTTCGCCTCCAAGTCTCTCTCCGGAAGTGGCCACTCATGAACGTCGATGGTGAGTCCTTTGGCCTGTGACTTCAGCTGGCATTTCTGACAGAGGCCGCTGTGTTCGAAGATTTTTTGACCTTTTCGCCACCGAGAAACGTAATGGCAACTCATCCCATCCGACTGGTTGATCAGCTCCTGATACCGTTGACGCTTCTGTGTGAGCTCGGAAATTTTGCGAACCCGGTCATTCTTCGCTTCCGCCTCAATCTTTCGTTGTAGTTCCCCGTGATATGGGGACTGCTGAACGTACCGCACGGCAAAGCTTTTCGTCGTGTCGACGGACCGAAACATGGACGGAAATCCCGGTATGGCTGCTGCTCGTCTGATGGCGAGGTACTGCTCAACGCGGAGGAGTCGTTCCATCTGAGGCTTCTTGGGCAACAACAACGGCTCGAACAGCGACTGCGGGAACTCCGGACTATAATCGTGGAGCAACGTGCAGTGGTGCAGCGCCAACTTATCAAGCGCAACCCACATATCCATCAAGGTGAGGAGCATCAGAGAGATGTCTTCCGGCATATCTTGGTAAGCGAGAAAAGCTGCCGATGTATAGGTATCAATAAGCGCTGCGAGGGCGGTAACGGCGTCTTGACGTTCCATGTTTGCGCGCAACCAGTCATTGAGAGAGTTCTCCACCCAGATTTCCAGATCTGTCAGATACAAGCGGACCTGGCCTCCGTTCCCCACCAATAACAGACTCGGATCAGGCAAACTTACACTCCACTGCGAGATGCGCTGATCACAATCGGACATAAAAGCATGGTAGACGGAAGGTGACGCCAGCCGCCCCATCACTTTTGCCAGGTAGGGCCGCAGCCTTGAGAGTGTTAGTTCGGTATCCGAGAGGAACGACAGCTGCGATGGAGCCCAGTTTTGTTGCGTTGCGAAGGGATCCGGATGCTTCTCCACCGAGGCCCATCTGCGACTCAATTCTTGCTGGACAGCCCCCGTAGTCGTTGCCACATGCTGCAACCAGGCTGTTCCATCCACTGCCCCAAATTTCAGCGCACGGCGACTGATCTTGGCCGTCATCATAAAGAGCGTATCACTCGGCAGAGAAGCTTCCAGGGCGCCTTTCAAGACGTGAGCCATGAAGAACAGCATGAATGACTTGTACTGCACGTGCCGCTCTTCAAACTCGTTACGCATGAGACTCGTCTGCAATGCAACGCGAAGGAAGAGCCACAAAGGGCAACGTCGCCACGGTTTGAGTGCATCCTTCCACAAGACGTCGTCGCGTGTGTGCTTGTAGATGCGAGGAACATCGTGCGGCTGACCCACAGCCCGTAGCATGCCGGTGAGCATCTCCGTGACGAACCTTGGGTGCACTGTGTCTCTGGTCTCAATGACCGTCGAGCGTGCCTTTGTTGCAGTTGGCAGGACTTCGTCCGGCGTCTCAGCGTCGAGTTGAACAAGCAACTCCACCAGCGGCTCGAGAAAGCTGGTATCCGCGATTCGATCTTGGCCAATTGCCACGGCTGGGCCTGGGAAGCACCGTCGCAGTCTACCCCTGGTCCCGATGACGGCCTCAGTGGTTGGAGAGACTTCGAACGACTCAAACGAATATTGGTCGGAAGATCTACGGACGATGAGTCCCGCGTTCTGGCTGCGGATATGCAACGCGAGGATATCTGAATTAACGCAAATGACGTTAGATATCTGTTTTGTCCCCAGGGCTAGTATGTTCGTACCTCCATCAACCATTCCTCTCAGCGTTATTTCCACTTTCTTGGCCACTAACCCCCCAGAATGGTCGCGTGTCTGGAGCATGGACTCGACCATCTTGATGCAGGGGATCCATTCTGAGCGCTCCTGCGTCGGAATGTGAGCTTGGAGCAACTTCAATGCTGTAAGTACTTCTTCTGCCAACGAAGCACCCTTCGTGGCGCTGCTGTCATCTTTCTGTGGTAATTTCAAGGGGAGGAAGACGTGGTCTACAATGTAATTCAAATCTTTACGCATTTTGATGTACTTCCCGAGGGAAATTTTATTGTAAGACAGGAACGATCGATGTGAGCCTTGCAGGACGATGATGATGGAACTAATGATCTTCTCCACACCTTAAGGTGAAAGAGATTCAAGGTCTAGGTGTTGAGCATCACCACTCAAGGTAAGGCAGGCAGTACCCGACACCGCTGATTGATTGATTGATTAAGTCATACGGGTTACCCAGCAGAGGGCTTTACAGGCGTCTAAGGCCCAGCCGGATGTATCTACCCCCGGGAGTCCCAGCCCCGGGATGGATTACTACTCTATCTAAAAACACGCCGTTCCAGGGCACCTGCCCCCCCATGATGATGAGCCCCCGTACCTCGCTGCGTGGTTAGTGATCCCTCAGTGTCCAAATGATCCCTCTGTGCCCCATAAGAAATGATCCCTCGGTGCCAAAAAGTTGTACGCCAAAATTCAAAGAAGACCCGACACCGCGCGGGGGAACCTGATTCCGAGATACTCTAATGCGCAAATGGGTCGGTATGATAGGCTCGCCTTTTAAGACCCATCGTGCAGCGCGCATAGCGGAAAGCGGAAAGCCTTGGGGAAGAACTAGGTATATATCCTTGGACTGTCTTTTCCTCTTCCCTATCGGAAGCCCATTTTCTGCAGGTAGACAGTTTAGTATCAAGCAGAGGGGCTTTGGTGGGGTATTACCCATGTCCCCGGCTCTAGCGCCCCCGATCACCGTCTAAAACGGTCCATCTACATTAAGGCACGCGGTATTCGCTAATACGCAAATGTTACACGTGGGCCAGTAGAGTAGCGATCACGGCCACTACACCCATTCCCCAGCCTGAGCAGATGATCACAATCCAAGGCCGGAGCCTGAGACTCCGCAAACAACTACTGCTCTGTGATCAGAAGCAGACCGAGTTTCAGGGGTTGTAAATTGTTTTGGCTGAGAATCCGCCTTTGGGCTCGGGATGTTGCTCAATGCGTTCTCTCGCAGTTGATAGACATTATATCAACTCCTTAGGTCTTTAGAAAGGGTGGGTAAGAAACTCAATTCCATGATCGATGAGATATCTCAGTATTGGTTGAAGGTAAGATGAAAAGTCGACCGATTCTGGGCTACCTTATCCTTTGTGAGCAAGTGTGAAGCAAGGGACTCAAGAAGCCGAACCAATCATTAGATTAATCAACCGATTCAGTATATTGCAGAATCCCGCTGAATCCCGCTGCAACAGCCCACTTCTCTGCATGCATGCATGCAGCTTCTTTGATGAAGCCCGATAGAGAATTCAGGGTGTGGAAGCGGCAAATGGCAGAGCATTAAGGCAATGACCGAACGAATAGTAATTTCGTCGTGTGCTATTTCCGTCATGCTCGTGTTTCGAAAAGACATGCTGCGCTGAATGAGACTGTGCACCAGACGTACCTTGTGTGCTTCATCAATCGCACTGACTTTGTCGATGGTCAACCCCGACTCCAGGTATATGTATTCATCTCTCATCAGAGTCTGAAGAAAATATGAAGTCAAATGAGGCTGAAGAATATCAGTCTCGCTGGAGTCAAAGCAAAAGTCCAAATCCCGTTGCGTTATCTGTGTTAATCCGCTTTGACCAATTCTGCGTATGCAGTGTGCCCCCACCGAAGTGGCCAATGCGACTTTGTCCCAAAGCGGACAACAAAGAGGCACAATTGAAGTTCATCGTACGAGTAGTAGGGGCATTTATTCAATCAATATCATGGATGCTCGCCGTAGGGTAGGATGTCGGATAGTCTCTTGTTTAAAAGAACTTTGAGGGGTTTGAAGAGAGATTTTATCGTAGAACTTCTGTCAATAATCTATCAAATGGAGAGACACAGCCATCAAAAGATGGAGACTGAATGAAAAGTGCATCTGTAGCCGGCTGTTCTTGAACATGTAAACCTGATTTGTGGCACTACTGATACTACATCGGATGAACCAGGTTGCTGACTGCGTTGAGGTATGCCAGCAAAAAAAGCGTTGGACTGGAATTAATCAAAAATTCCGTGACACCTTGAACCGTTTAGAGTAAACGAAGGTCTCTCATCTCTCACATATGGAACTAATTTCTACTCAATAATGACCTATAACGCGCAGCAACAGAGCTTGTGCCTTCTTTTCTCCATAGTACAGGAAACCGGAAACGATCTCAAGATCATTCAGTCGATTACTATATACTTATTCCACCCTATACTTTGCCGTAAGGATATCTATTTGGAGCAAGTGCGTCGTGTTAAAAGAGACGATTGCGGATATCAGTGATGTCACTATCGACAAACTTGATGTCGGAAAAGGCGAAGTGCAATACGATGAAGTTTTGCGTGAAGTGGTAACTAAGACTTCGGTTTATATCTTGTCTCCATCGACAGTTAGCCTCAGTCTCCTTATCCAGAACGTCGTTTTAAAGAATCGCATCAGTTTGCTACCCCCTATATCGGCAAGCCTACGCCCTTTGCTATTAATTACGCATACTCACGTCCACAAACTACTGCTGGAAAGCATCGCTCCGCGTATAGCGTATCTGCAACGGAGTACTGATTGATCCTTCATTCCTTCGGTCCGTGACGGAGGAAGCCTGCTACGATGGTGGTGTAATCCTTTCGTACATAGCTGTGGTCACTATCTAGGATCCGGCATGAAAGCCATCCGTATGTACGTTGAATCCGTACCTAGTCTATTCTACAAATAATCTTCCCCTTCGTCTGATTGCTCTCCATCAACTGATGCGCCTGCACAATCTCCTCCCACGGGAACACCTTCTCAACTATCACCTTGAAAGATCCATCCTTGAACTTTGGAATCGCATGCTCGACCAGCGTGTCTCTCAGCTTCCCCTGATACTCTTCATCCCGACTCCGCAAACCACTTCCCTCAAACCTGATTCTCTTCCTTACAAAACCTCCAATGTCCACGCCAGCAGGAAGTTTGGTGCCGCTCATAGCTCCTAGATGCACGATATGCCCGTCCTGTGCTGCAACATCGAGGTTTCCTTGAAAGTAGTTCTGGCCGATAAAATCAATGACGACGTCGACGCCTTTGCCCTTTGTCGCTTTTAGGATCTCTTTTGCCCAGTCTTGCGTGTGATAATTGAAGCCGGCGGTTGCGCCAAGCTCTTTGACGCAGAAATCAATCTTCTCTTGGGATCCTGCAGTGACATAGATTGCGGAAGCTTTATCGGCTTTTGACAGCTGGATCCCTGCTATTGACACGGACGATGCGCCGGCGTGCCACAGTATCGATTTGCCCGGATTGAAGCCGCCCACGAGGTACATGGCTTGAGTGGCTGTGATCCAGGTCTATGAATAAGACGGTCAGCGCCAACAAGACTAATATCGGACCACAATCGATGAACTAGAAAAAGCAGCGACATACCTCTGGAACCCCTCCCGCCTGCTCCCAGCTCAATTCGCTTGGTTTATGCATCAACATATGCGTGCTCACAGCTATATACTCCGCGTACGCCCCTCCATACGCTAAGCCGAAAACCTCATCTCCCACTTTGAATTCCTTCTCGGCATCGCTTCCAAAGCTTTCAATCGTGCCCGAGAACTCGACACCTAGTGTTTTAGGCGCTTGAGGCGGGACTGGGTAGTAGCCTTCGCGTTGGAGCAGGTCCATGCGGTTGAGGCCGAAGCACTTAATTTTGACGATGGCGTCGGAGGGTTTGGGACTTGGTTTGGGGGCGGAGGGGTTAATGAAGAGGGAGACTGCTGGACCGGTGCCGTTCTTGATATCTGAAATTCAGAGCGTTAGAGAAATGTGAGGAAAGCACGGTTGATAGAGGTGGTGGAGGGATGCTTGCCGACTGCTCGCATTGTTTCTGCCATTGTAGCCGTATGTCAGGGACTCAACGTGGGTGTATTAGCTTTTTTATTGGTATTATGAAAAGAATACCATCTATGAAGAAGAACTGTGAGTGACAACAATGGTGGGTTTCACAGCAAGGCGGCCAAGATGTCTTGGCACGCTAAGCCTAGTTAGGCAACAACACAAGCAACGGGAATCGTGATAGCGTGCTTGCGTATCAGAAGTGGTGGGATTGGAGTGAAGAGTCGGAGGAAATGAGAGTCTTGAGGAAGAAGAAGTGATGGGAAAGTGGAAAGTGGTCGGGTCGTTTGTTTTGCAAACATTCTGCCGAAGGTGCATACATTAAGTAGAGATATGACCTCACCTCGCGGAAGTTCAAAGTGGAGCTCCGGGTAGCTAAAGGGAAAAGGACCCGGCCATGATCTTCACGAGTTTATTTTACTTCTCATTATTGAAACACTGATGCTAATGGCTGTACAGTGAATGCGTGATATCAGCAAAGATATTCTTGCGCTTGCGGCGAGAGGCCTGGCACGCTCGAAGAATTGGAAGCTGATACTCGCCAGATCGTCCTAACCATCTTTTAAGCCATGCTGTACTCTTTGATCATCTGTGTCAGCTTCGTGCATTCACTCGAATAGTTCAGTGGGTTGGCTCCAGAAACCTGGTACCGCACCCTTCAATAGTGTTAGCACTCGTATTCCGCAAGGGACTCGGAGAAGAGCATACCTCTGCTGGTCCTGGAAACTGTCCATTTTTGCTCGGCATTTGAACATGAATGTTTTGCAATTTGCGTCTTGGAAAGCGTCTCCCGCCGCCTTCTCATCGTTCTCCCTCAGCTCCATCATTTGATCCGCGCTCATGCCCATAATCATTCTGCCCACGTCGTCGAAACAGCTCAGCCAGAGTTGACCAGTGTGGTCGCTAACATTGATCGACATGATGTATCGATGCTCTGGCTTGGGGTGAGTTTTGTCACAGCGCTCGCATCGCCATTGTCCAGGCTCAACCTCGAGAACCTTCTTGTTGCAGCCTTCTGACAGACACGCAGGATAAGAGACGTTGTCCTGTTTCACGTAGATTATCGTCGCCTTTGTAGTGAAGTAATCCGTGTTTTCTGACATGCCGAGGTTCTCTTCCTTGACCTGCATGATTGACTTCGTCGCCTCGTTTCGTCCACCAGCTGCGCCTACGGAGCCCATCCCTTGATGAGACATGAACGTATCGTTCTTGCCTTGTGCGTCATACCAGCCTTTGAGTTTGTGAGCTTCATCTATATCGGGATCTATTGTCATAGACCCTGAGCTGAGCAGACTCAAGCTTCGGCCACCAAAATCAGAAACTTTGAGCCCTTTGAAAGCAACGACAGACTCGGGCATAACGTCAAACTTTTGGGCGGTATCGCCCCATATCGTAAGCTTTACAGAGTAGCCGGTACTGTCAACAAGGGTGAGATCCCGCTTATCGTACGGCTTGCTTGTAGTCTTCGAGACGATCTGAGAGGTCTCTCCGACTTCTTTGAGAACGCCGATTGTATCGATGGTTGTGTCTTTCTCAACGGTTTGGAGATCGGCTATTTTGGTGAAATTGAAGCGTACCTGCGGGACGCCGTTTTGTTCCTCGGCTTTTTCAACCAAAGTATCGCGCTCAAAGGATAGCTCGTAGTCGTTATTCACATTTGAGAATTGCTTCTTCGCCATGTTGACTCGACAAGGACTGGTGATGTAGTAGACTTGGCCCTCCTGGAAAACATCAAATAGCGCATCGCATTGATCATTGAATCCAGTGGCTTTGATCTCCCCACTCTCGTCTAGCAGGTTGACACTGAAGAGTTTGCCCTCGCCATTCTTATTGTGCCATGTCCTGATAGGGGGCTTGCTGGTGCACCGCGCCTTGATGGTCCATTTGTGTGCATATGGGGACAGGGCCTCGATCGGATAGATGTTGGCGTGCGAAGCTGAAGCATTTGGGTTTGTCCTCGAGGGTAGTGATTGCTGTTGGTTCTGCTGTTGAGCTGGTTTATTTCCGTAGAATCCGTTGCTGGCAATTGTCGTTGATTGAGGCTTGGTGTCTTCTTCTGCCTTGAATTCCAATGCCTTTGGCTCGCCGATCTTATCACACTCCCCAAGCTCTTCTAGTACATCAAGATCAAGGACTATGATAATTCTATAGAGTATGAGCATCAGCTCTCAAGAAGCAGGCACCGTACTCTCACCTTTTCCCTTTCACCTGATTCGCCTGGTATGACTTCAACCTTACGAAACAGCCTTTCCGGAGTTTTCCATCGTGGACCACGTGGTTTGCTTCTACAATCTATCAGTATGACGAGATGCAAAGCAGTAGAGCTGCGGGTGCTTACGAGTGGCAAGCATGCTCTGTACAAAGTTATTGATATCGCTGAAAACAACCCTGAAGCGTTCTGGAGCGCCTTGCTGCCCGACCAAAGGCTTGACTTGGACACATTGCAGTACGGGTTGGGAGGCAGCGGTATTGGGATCCTCGCCGGAGTTGAATATCGCACTGAAGAGTAACGTAAGTGTTTGGCGCATCAGGAGTGCACTTATGTCACTTACGCAAGAGAGCCTTGGTTGACCTGAGAGGCTGCGTTGGCCGCCATAATGTTAGATGACCAGTAACGGAATGGCGGTCATCCAAAGAGTTGTGGAACACTAGAGTGGTTGGGATATGAGGTGAAAGAATTTCCAGGTTGACGCGTTGTTTGGTGGGAGCGTGTATAGAGGTTTCGTGTTTTGCCCCACTTGCACTTGCCCAGATTGTTGGCCACCGTATTTTGTTACGGTGGGGCAGGCGACTACGTCTCCTCACTTAGATACTCGTACCGTTTAACGGCTTGACTTTGATTACATTCAATATGGCTGACGACGATGTTGCCACGAGGGCGCCAGAGAGTGACGTAAAGGAGCCCAGTATGATGTCGTCTGGAGATACGCCTGCCCAGAAGGGGGCGAGCATGGGAGTGCGCGACATAGCTCCCCTCAGGTAGAATGCCGCTGACCTGAGAGAAACAGGAGCACTGTGTGACAGATCGACCTTCTCGTACGCTTTTCTACGTTCGAAGTTCATAATCACTTGGCTGAACACGAAATAGCTCTTGGGGATCAGCAACCAAGTGGTGTGGGTCTGATAGCTTTGAGGGCAGCCGTTGGAACAGAAGCTTACTATTATTGAAGGAAATATCTAAGATTTCAGATGTGGAGGTGCGTCAAGTTAGACGTCAAAGATTACCGAGATCATGTCCTGACATGAGTGTCAGGTCTACATCACAAAACCTAGCGACTACCCTCACCTCCCCTCCAAGCTTCTGCTTTTTCTGAGCAGTGGTACGGGCATACACTCCAAGAATAATCAGCTTCAAGCAGACATGTATGCAAGCGAAGGCTTCCTAGTTGTCATGCCCGACCAGTATGTACCATTTCCCCTCATATGAGGCCCACCGCTGACAGCCTCAAGGTTTGCTGGAGACCCTGCACCCAACAGTGCAACAGACCCAAATGCCGATGACCAGAATCCGTCCATGATCGAGAAAGTAAAGATGGGTTTTGCAACGACAGCCAAATCCTTCATGGTAGACATGTGGCTGGCCAGACAGACGCCGGAGAAGGTCCTTCCTGTTTTACGGAAGGTGGTCGAGGGCGCAAGAGAGGAATTTGCAGATGCAGTTGCCAATGGAGGAGGTATCTACGCTGTCGGCTATTGTTTCGGTGGTAAATATGTCTGTCTATTAGCCGCTGAACTGCCAGACTCCGCTGCTCATGGTCAGGCACCGCCAAAAGATGAAGAAGCTGGGATGGCGAAAGCAGAACCATTGATCAAAGCGGGAGCTCTAGCTCATGGCACACTTATCACGACGGAGGATCTCGAAGCCATTAAATCACCAATATCAATGGCCTGCGTGGAGAACGACCAGCTGTTTCCAGACGACGTCCGCATTGCCGGTCAGACGTACCTGGAGGAGAACAAGGTGAAGCACGAAGTCAAAGTCTACTCGGGTGTTCCTCATGGATTTGCTGTTGTAGGAGAGTACGAGGATCCGAAGATTCAGGGGGCGCAGAAGGAGGCTTTTGAGCAAATGGTTGAGTGGCTCAAGTCTTATTAGACGTTCAACTTTCGTGTTAACCGCGTGCTTTGAGAAGAGCAGAATAGCTTGTTATACCCACCAAGATATGAATTATGGAAGCGAATACCAGTAGATACGAACGAATTTTGTGAAGCAATCCTTTCTGATAGACGAAACGCCCAATTTTATGTATAAGTGTTGGATATCATACTGTAGTTGAGCAATTCGTAAGCCCTGATCTAATCAGTACAAATTGGCGAGCCGAAGTAAACAGGCAGATGTGACAGCTAAGTTGCCGCCTTACAAAACAATATACGGCGCATTCTTACCTATCTGGTCGTGACATTGTGAGCATAGTCTTTAAATACCAGACTTATCTATCAAAGAACCCGAGGAAATGGCCTGCAAGCACGTCGGCGCAGCTGGTAACAGACCCCATAGTAATGCCCGTGGGGCTTGGTACTAACATCTTCCAGAGCTCCGCCCTCCCACGGCTGCCCAGTCGGTCTACAGAGAGGACTGTACGCAGTGTTTTGACTCCATAGTACCGCCCCAACGCCACAACTTGGTCGTACAGCCTTGTCTAACGCGCCTAGGATGATCCAACAGGGTTGAATGTCTGCCTGTTCTGCTTCAACGGAGGATGCACTGGAGAACGAGACCATGCCCGATTACACAGCCAGAGTTTGAAGCACCCGTTGGTTCTGAACATACAGAGAACGAAGAAGAAAATCAAGCGTGATGAGCCACCTCAGAAGATCTCGAAGCTCGCCATAGCAGCAGAAACCGAAGAGGACCGTTACGATACGAACATCCGTGTTGAATGCTACGAATGTGGGGAGAAAAATGTGGACAGAACAAGCGGAAAGCTGCCGGGGGTCATAGATGGTGTTCTCAAGGCCAATACGTTCGCACGACAGGCAGAAGTGCAAGCATGGGAGCAAGAATACACAGCATGTGAGCATACATTATGCTTGGAACAAAAACAATCTCGAACGATCGATTCTCAGGGTATGTCTAGGGACAGGATAGTTGGTCCGGGGGCTGACTGGTCTCTTAGACCTAGGGCACTGCTCTATGTGTGACTTGAAAGAGAACTTATGGCTGTGTCTTCAATGTGGCAATTTGGGCTGCGGTCGTGCTCAGTACGGAGGCGTAGGCGGAAACGGCCACGGTCTCAAACATACCGAGCTCGCTTCTCATGCCGTAGCAGTCAAACTGGGATCTATCACGCCGGAAGGAACAGCAGATATATACTGCTACGCGTGCGACGAGGAGCGTACTGATCCGGAGCTTGCCCAGCATCTTGCTCACTGGGGAATCAACATCGCCGAGCGAGAAAAGACGGAGAAGAGTCTGACGGAGATGCAGATCGAGCAAAATCTCAAATGGGACTTCTCAATGACTACTGAAGATGGCAAGGAGCTCAGCCCAATCTTTGGTGGCGGTTTCACAGGTCTGAAGAATCTTGGTAACAGCTGTTATCTAGCCAGCATACTACAATGTCTATTCACCATACCCAGTTTCCAAAATCGTTACTACCACCCGCAAGATCCTCCACCAATTGCGCAAGCTCCTGCAGAAGATATAGAGACTCAGTTGAGAAAATTAGCCGATGGTCTTTTATCAGGTCGATATTCTTATCCAGATACCGATGTTATTGCTTCCGAGTATTCTCCCGAAATTCCTAATCAGAAAGGTCTTGCGCCTGCTATGCTGAAACACCTCATCGGGCGAGGCCACGAGGAGTTCTCCACTATGCGCCAACAAGATGCTTTTGAGCTCCTCCTTCACCTTCTCAAGCTCATTACTCGCTCCTCTCACACCGCGCCTCTCCAAGATCCTGTCCAGTCTTTCCGCTTTGTTATGGAACAGCGACTGCAATGCATGTCTTGCAAAAAGGTCCGATATCGAACGGACGAGCAAGACAACATCTCTATCCCGGTTCCTGTGAGACGAAAGCTCTCAGTCGCCAACGGCGCTCCGGATAGCGAAAAGCCAAAGGACGAATTTGAACCTGTCAGCATCAAAGAGTGTCTGGATACCTTTACCTCTGCCGAACTTGTAGAGCTTACGTGCCCTGCATGTGGTAGTAAAGATGGATTCACCAAACGCTCGCTCTTCAAGAGTTTTCCAACCACCCTTGCAGTCAACGCCCGCCGATTCGAACTAGTCAATTGGGTACCGACGAAGCTCGATGTGCCAGTTGTGGTAGGCGATGAGCCTTTCAGTCTAGACGACTACAAGTCTCCAGGACTTCAACACGACGAAGAGCTCCTGCCTGAAGATGCAACTGCTACCGGCATGCCCGCGTTCGTCCCCAATGAGACTGCAATTTCTCAACTTGAAGGGATGGGCTTCCCACGAGTGCGATGCGAGAAAGCACTGCATGCCACCGGCAACACTGACTCGGAAACGGCAATGAATTGGTTGTTCGCACATATGGAAGACCCGGATATCGACGAACCCCTGAACCTGAGTGCTGCAGGCAGCGGAAGTGGGGCTCCGGCGGGCGTCAGTCCGGAGAGCATCCAAATGCTGGAGGCCATGGGGATCGGAGCGCCACAGGCACGTAAGGCGTTGAAGGAAACAGGCGGAGACGTTGAGAGAGCGGTGGACTGGGTGTTCAGTCATCCGGATGATCAGGGTGAGGTTGGTGGAGATGATGATGCAACAGATGCCCCCGACCCAGAAGGTGAAAAGGCAATGGCTGGCAGCGCAGAGTTGCCTGCGAATTTCTGCTTGCAAAGCATTGTCTGCCATAAAGGGACGAGTATCCATGCTGGGTGAGACCCCTCCCCGATCCTCTTTCCTTACTCCTGAAGTCCCACAGGCGATGAAGGTTGTGACTTACCAACAATGATGTGCAGACACTACGTGGCGTTCATACGTAAACCGATCCCCGCTAAAGAAGGTGGGGGTGAGTCTTGGGTCCTATTCAACGACGAAAAAGTGGTCAAAGCCCAGGGAGATGTGGACGAGATGAAGAAGTTTGCCTACGTCTACTTCTTTGAGAGAGTATGAGACCTCCACCTAGTCAAAGGGAATCGAAAATGCCATTCATAAATGAACGGTCCAGTACCGGCAGGGAAACTCATTCGGCTACCCAAAAACTTACGAAAAGCATCACTGCGAAGCTGCGTGCATCGTATGGCATCATGATAGCATAGCGTACATAGATAGAGCAATGGGAAACGAAGTGCATGAGCATTGGAATAGATGAAGTATATCCTTGGACTTAGACCCGAGCTGAGGTTTCCAATTGCAGTGAAGTTTGCCAGCCGAAACGGAAGCACTACTACCACGATAAGGCATCAAACGACCCCGACCTGCCGGCCTCTTCACCATGGGCCTGGAGCTGACCAACCGCACCGCCTGACCTTGCGTCGACAAGAAGAGGGCGCTATTCAGCTGTGTGAATTGAGTGAAGAGTGCGCGGACGACGACGACCTGACCTAAGTTCTTCAGGACTCAACAGCTGGTACCCACTACAAACGCATTCACCCACGCAAAAACCAAAGCACATAGATATGTGCTGCCTCAAGCCAGGTTTACGTACATCTATTGATAGCGCAACCTTTTCGCCCTGTCAATATTTCGACATGAGATGCGCATGCTTTTAGTAACGGAGCAGGCAGACGAGTAGCTTTTCTCATTCGTCACGAAGCGACATTCGGTCAAAGCGAAGAAGTGTTGCTTTTGACCGTTTGTAGTCGCTGATTGACTTGTTGCCTCGAGCAAAGACCAAGCGTGGTTGCAATTCCGAGCTTAACAGACGGACCCGGACCTGCTGCGAATTGGCATCGTTTTGGTCCCCGATACACAACTCCTGTTGATTAGAAGCGCTCCTTACACGCGTTTGGTCTGCTGCGAGCAGGGGAAGCGGCGTTGGAAATGAGGATATTCTCGTGGCCGATGTCGTCCCGTTGATCTGATGATATAAATAGGTAAAGTCCCCAACGCTTATAGTAGCAAGCCTCGCGAAGGGAAATGGATTTTCGGGCAAGGCACCCCAACTCTCACCATGGGCATCACCAGCGATTAGTCTTGTATTGTCAACCCAAACGGGCGTCGACGAAGCACCTATTATCGTCATATCTGATTGACGGAGCGATTCAAGATCCAAATCTGATGTTAATAACGTCAGTGGATCTGCCGCCAGTGAGTGTCAATCTTAAGCTCTAGGAACCGGAGTCCAGAGAATATTTATGCTTACTTGTGGTACATTGCTGATGGGTGAAGTCGCCAGAAGACGTGTAATGTGTTGTTTATAAAGTTGTGTCGCCTGTTTTGGATCTTGGCATTGGAGAGCTCGGCGTAAACACCGCATTTAGGATTAGAACAGAATCATTGTCTACCGTCGCGCTCTGACTCACGAACGGGACGCCAAAAGCGGCCTCTGGATACAACTCGTAGAGCGTAGTACTTGCTGGCATCCCATTCCCAGTCACATTGGACCTAGATGAAGGGCTCTTCGCACTGGTTATGTCGACCCATTTGGACAAGTACGTATAACCGAATCCATTAGAGTAGGTGATGGTATTTAACAGCGCGCTTGTACTACCATTGGAGTTCTCATAGAACAAAAGTGCCACATTTGCAGTTCCGATAATAGACAGTACAGCGTCGAGGTATGTATCTGAGGTTGAGAGAATAGAGGCGACTGACAGCGACCGCGTATCTGGTGCTGTAGTGTACTTCGTAAGTGTATCATTAGGCTGCCATTCCTCGTCGGAGTCACTGGAAACACTACTGCTCAGATGGTGAGCCTGCGAAACATAGAACAGCTGAATCTATACCTGCAGGTCAGCACGCAAAGGGGCCTGGGGTATTTCGGAGTGAGGCAATTACTGTAGAACCTGTATCATCCTCAAGAGCAGTGACTGCCAATGGCGTAAGGCTTTTAACGCTTGAACTGAAATTGGAAAGAGGGTGTTGAATAATGGGGGTCTAGACGACTGATATTGAGTGGACTAAGGAGTGTCTATGTAGGAAGGTAGAATACATGTATGTGAGTGCCGTGCCAAGCCACTAGCTAGTAGGGCTGTTTGCCACATTTTCTAACAGAGGGCTTGTAAACCATTGGTTGGTTGATGCACTACGAATCACATGTCGAATGAGACCAGCGTTATCTTGAAAATACAGTTGTCGATCACCGCTAGTAAGGGCCAGAGCTGCGAGGGAGGTGTCGTGGAGAATGTATTGTGCAGCAGCAGTGTTGTCAGGGTCCGGCGACGCTGGAATGGGGTCCGAAGGACTGGATTTGTGAGTGCATACGAATAGAGATTTATATGGAGTACAAACCTGATTGTAGATGACCTGTTTCTGTGAGTTTGCCCAATCCCAACTCCAATGCTGATACTGACGGCGACTGCTATAACCAGCACCGACGCTACAGTGATCGTGTCCACCTGATCTTGTACTAGCTGGAGAAATACGCTGGAAAGGGCGACTAATGCAATCGGGCGATCACGTGGTCCGTCAAGCTGCCAAGGCTCTATCTAGGTCAACTCACTTACCAACCGCGGGCTACCCCTCCAGCACGGATTGCTCCTCGGACAAGATGACAACCATCATAGCAAATTTGAAGTGAAAAAGACCTCGCCCACGAGCGGACTCGAACGGCCCTCTTCAGGTGTTGCCCAGGGCCAGAGCATTTAAACATGTCCACACGCAGACTTACACCGCTATCAGGAAAGGAACGACTCGATCCCTACTTTTGATTAGGCCATAGTGTGAGATCGCAGCACCATCTAGGTAGTTCTGTATGAGTTGCTAGAAGTTGTAGTAGCTGTAGACCTTGATCAAAATGGCAGCTTTTGTTGGAAGTGCAAGTCCCGCCAAACGATCACTAGCAACATAAGAAGTAGAAGTTGCAAGCTCTTAGCCAGTATTGCTACTTTTCGCTGCAATTTGATAGAATACACATTGCGCAAGCAAGAAAGCTGGAAGAGGTTACATCTTCTCGTAGGTAGCCATGAGGGAGCCTTCAGTCCTGAGTCAGTAACTTTGCTCCTTGTCAAGAGAAGGAAGAGAACTTACCGATAAAGGTAACGACAAGCCTACTCCGCACCTGACAAATATCCTCCGGCACAAGCCAGATGGTTGCGCCCATCTTCCTGGCAATACTTATCGCCAACTTAGCATTCGCATAAGCCTGCTCATCGTTCTTCCCGCTCGTCACAAGGTCGTAGTCCACATAGCTACTCTTCATGCCATTTAGTACATCCAGCAAGAACACACCACTGCCGATTGCCTGATCCTTAAAGCTGCGTATACTGCTGGTACGGCCACCTTTTTTTGATTGCTCGTTTGCCCATTTGACCATCTCGGCGTCCGTAATCTCACGTTTGCCAAGTCGTTGTGCGAGTGCCGAAAGAGTTTCGGAGATGTCACGGCGCATGAGTTGCCATACTAGACCGAGGGTGAGTGTCCGTTGACCATCGGTGATATCTGCGCCTTGCACGCCAACAAGAGAGAAGTGCATCTGCTTGCCGAGCTCGATAGTATAGTTGGTGTTTTCAACTGCTTTGAAGCGCATGAGCTCACCGCCCGATGCTGGAGGCTTGTTCACATGGCGCCAATTAACACTACCAGGAATGACTTTGTCGTAGGCTTGGAGAAGTATGCTACCGTCTCGAAGGTTATCGAAGAAGGAATTAACGGCTGGTTGGACGTCGAGGGAGTTAAGCCAAAGCGTGAAGACACGGGCTTCGCGCTCACCTTCTGCGTCAAAATCTTCCACTTCGAGCTTCTCCTCTTCGGTGATGGGGTCGAGGCCTGGATGGGTGTTGAAGAGGTTGGCGACAAAGGCAAGATTTAGTTTGGGGTTCCCTGCTACGAGAGATGTCGGGGAGAGAAATTTCCGACAATCAAGTTTGTCGGCGTTTTGGAGGACTTGCTCGGCACGTTGAAGGAGATCGCGGGTTTGGAGGGGGCTGCGGCTGCAAATGTCTGGAGCTAATTGGTTGAGAAGCACTGTGTAGTTGTCGCCTTCTTTGACATCGGTAGAAAAATTCGTTACTCTGAAATTCAAGTAAGCCAAAGTGCACGAGGCAGGTATCAAAGAGCATACCTCTTGTCCCATTTGGCATTTTTCAGGTGATAGTTGAACCATCTTAGCAGGATCTTCTCCGGAGGGAGTCTTAAGAATTGCTCCAGCGTCTCGTCCTCTTCCAGTAGTCGGTATAGCTCAGGATGTAGCTTGATATCGATCTTCCCTAGCAACCCTCGCCGAATGATCTGCCAGATGAGACCTAATATCAGGTGCTCCCGTACTTCGATGATATCTCCACTGCCTATGTTGACCACCGAGCATCCGATACCCTTGGCGGAGTTGATGACGATATTGTTGTTCTCGGTCATGTGAAACGCGTTCAGAGTCTTGATCTTCTTTCCAGGTCTGTTAAGTACACGCTCATCGATCGTATCCGGCACACTGTCATTTATGAGCTTCGCCAGTACCAGCCCGTCTTTGCAGTCATCAAACATCTCGAAGGTATCGGTAGGAAATGGCAGGCGGTGTCCGATATCTGGATCTCCAGCCAGCACCGCATTGATGTGTCTTGTAAATTCCGTCCGCTCATCCTCATTAATTGTGTGGGTGACATTGGCCGAAGAACCCTGGACCTGTATCCTTCCCCCAACACTGCTCTTAGATTGATGTCCCGAGGTAGGCGCTGGTCTGCCACCCTCGGCAGCACTGCTCAGACCTCGAACTCGGCCACTTGGTATATTACTCTGGGCTGGCGCTGCCTGCTGGCCGCGGACCTTGGAGATCAGCTAGAGCACGAAACCAGTCAGCCATCGTTTCTCCTTTTCTGGACTGCCAATCTGTCCCAGATTAGACGTACATCGACATAGTCATCCAGCTCTACCCTCCTCGAGCTGTCCAGCTCCACCTCTTTAAGCGCTGACCTGACCACATCATATGGCTGCCTCTCTGACGTTTGCGTTGCCTTTATTACCGTAGCCTCATCTATGTATCCCTTGTCATCGACATCGAGCTTGCGAAAAGCATCTTGTAGGCCAAATATGTCTTGTTGTTGGAATTGAGGGTATTTTCTATTGCAGAAGCGTCAGCATGTGCTCTTGGGCCGGGACTTCTGGCTTAGAGGTGGAAATGTAGTTCCATGCTGTCAATGAAATCTTCACCTTTGTAGCTTTATTACGTTCATGACTGGGGTTGTGAAAGTGGTGAAGCAATGCTATGACGAGGTTGGGCGGGGATGTTTTACTTAGAAAGAGTGGGGCGCGAGGAACAATTCAACAAATGCCGCTGCCTGATGGAGGAACAACCCAGCCACGCAATCAATGAATCATGTTGGAGGTGAAAGTCAAGGCAACCTAGGAACGGTCCCAATGATTACTCGTTGTGATACGCGGAGCTGACGTAGCATCAGTGGGGCAAAATTCACGACTCGGGCGTTATTGGGGAACCACACCTACTACTCAAGCCAGGTCCGAGACCTCTGTGGAAGCTTCAACCATGTGTGGTCATACTATCTATACTATACTAAGATACGATGCCCATGAAATGAAGGTGTAATCGTACAGCAGGGGAAACAGAAGGGAACGCCGCAGCTTGATGAGCTGAGGTTTGGAGACCCGTATGCATGGGTCCACACACAGCCTCGAGGCTGAGGAGAGCTCTCACGTCGACAGCAATGCCCAACACCAACAGAATCGACATTTTGGATGGAGCGAGACTCCTGGGAAGCCTTCACCGTCAACCGAAGAGATGCTTCCCCCAGCTGCCCACAGTCAAGGCGTCCGGCAGCCCTCCATCGTCGAACGAAGAGATGGTTCACCAAGAAACCAAGGCTATCGACCTCCTGACATACGAATGACCGGAACAACGTAGGGTCTACGCCGCAAACTTTGAGCTCGACTCATTCGTGAAGCCGTCGCAATGCACCCGCCGTCGACACCGTATTAAAGCTCCTTGAATATCACCAAGGAAGTTAGCGGTGCAACGACCCGCCTGGCAAGCCACGAATTGGGCTCAAGCGCCCCAAAGCTGAGGAGAAAGGAGAGCAAGAATTGAACATTGATGAGTATCTCAACCAGCTTGTGACAGACTGAGAAACGCATAGCTCGTCGCAAGCGTCTCTCTCTCTGTGGATCTCTCGTATCGAAGCTCGGAAGGACCTAACGAGAAAAGGTGTACATTATCGCAGCTATCATCATCACGAGACGGTCCGACTTGGTGGGATGGACGATGACGTTGTGAAAATGGTCCGAAAAGATGTGATGAAGAAATGTGGCAGAAGGTCATTTCGACACAAATCACCGTTGGCCATCGTCGACGGATTCATTGGAGCTATTACAGACGAGGATTTCATCAAGGCATTGGAAGTCTTGCCGACCCGTTTCAGGCCATGAGTGATTGCTAGATGCTGCTTCCCTACATCGCGACGTCTCGATTGGTAACATCATGCTCACCGAGAAACAATTAGGCGGATATAAGGGAGCTTGCAGATACCAAAAAGCCCTTGTCGTCGAAGAAGAGGACTTTGACAAGGCAACAGCCAGCCTCATTGCAAGACATTGGCTCCTTGTATGAAGGAGCTACGCAGAGTTGCCTTCCCTAGAGGCAAGAGTCGGAAGAGAGACGATCGAAGGCTATATTCTCGGATGAAGGCAGTGCTTGCAAACGCAAAAGAAGGTCCACAGATTTGGAGGAAGCAGTAATGTTCGAGTTCGTTATTGTCCTACGAAAGATTCTGGAAGCTTCGAGCTTTTGCTTGTCCGTCAAGCTCTCTTCCAACAGCCTCTCCCCACTGAAACAACGATATATTCAGTGAAAGGCACCCCCAGCTCGGTACTCGACGTCCGGTTTCAAAGTCTCGGGCCGCATCTCGTGCATTCTCCAGCGCAGATTTGTGGACCTATGTGGGTATCCAACCGATCTTGTATATCCATTCTGATCGTGTTGCTCTCTTGTCGATGATCTGTTGGAACTCCCACCATGCCGTGTCAACAGACTACTTCCGCCTATCGACAGTGCCGATGAAGCTTTGATGATGTCGGTAACGTCGTCATCAATCGACACTTCTCGTTCACTTGTCTTCACGGGGCGAATACCTAGTCTCGATCTTATCTTGGTCGTCTGACGCCGGTTCGTCGCTCGTACCATGACCGACCAAATCGGTCACCGATACCAAGCGCGGATGTCTCGACAAATCTGGCCCGAGGCAACTTTTCGTCGTCAAGCTCCTCCTCTTCACGTCCTGTCTCTAGATTGTGAAGCCAACTGGTCCTTGCATGACAAGTCGGCCTCGGTGCTGGAATCATCATCCTCGATCACAAGTGGATGCCCTATCGCTTGTTAGACTCGGCAACACTCAAAACCATTTGCCACTCACCTTGACTACCAGTCTCATCACTCCCATCACTGTTCGTGACGCAGGCAGAGGATCCTAATGGTAGCCCGCGTGCGGCTTATGGACTCATCCGGAGGGTGGTAAAGGATCGAGAATCGCGGTGGATGGAAGAGTTGATGTATTTGCTGTTTTTGAAAATGCTGATCTCGCCTGGTGGTGTGGAAACTGTGCTCTTCCTTTGCTGTCTGTTTTGGTGATCTTACTCCGTCTCAGGTCCTCAAATCGGTGATGCGGCCTCCTGGATTGGCGTCGAGGAAGAAGCCATTGGAAGAGAAGTGACCGTCCATTGATCAGAGAGATCTGAGCATTTTCGGGCCGGAAGACGGTGAGGGAACGTGCTTTGTCGCTCACGCTTAGAGCTCTGCGGCTCCTTGTCGGCCATATGGTATGATGGAAGCCTGACACACTTGCAAGTGAAATCAGACAGGTTGTTGATCCACAAAATGGATATCCAACATCTGCTCGAGCAATCGAGCGGCGCGCTCTCCCTTTATCCTTTCCCGTTATTGTCGTATTCGATCACTATCCCATCAACGTGAAACCTCATTGGACACTAAAAACTGTTGTAGTGTAGATGTGGAGACCACAATCGACGAGTTTGACCGCTGGGCATGAGGCAAGCTGAGTCTGTGCCTCACGTCTCCTCTGACCGACAGTGACGCGCAAACACGCAAGGTCGAACGCCGTGCCGGGTTTTTGCTCTGGAATCCCTGAGCAGGCGTCAAGATCCCTGCCTGATGGATTGTGTCCTCGCTGCTCGCAGCAAGCGCTCAGCCTTTGAATGTGCCTCAAGGACGTCCTTGCAAAAGCTTGCTTGGACTCAAAGCAAGTTCAGACACTGCGCAACTCGTGAAAAGATCTCGAGAACACAATGTTGGTCGCGTAGTGCGAAGGCTTTTATTTGTGCAGTTTTGAAGTCGCGCCCGTTGCCATTTAACTCACCAAGATGATCGTCTCCTGCAAGCCGTCTAGCGCAGACAAGCTCTCATTTCAGTGAGTTGACCGATTTCGGGCCTGCGAGTCATCTTCCAGACTGTCCACCAGTCTCTAGCCCAGCTAACGACTGAAAAATAAATAGAACTTGTATTGCCGTGAAGCTTGTTGAGAATGGTCCTCAAATGTTGATTTGGTCGATCTCTTGGCATAGTCTCACACGTCCTAGAATCCGGCATAAAGATCTCGCATCACGAGACGCCGATAGAGAGCTTAGGGACCATAGGAAGTCAGCTCACGATTGGCTCAGCTTTGGGGTCAAAATCCGCTTGAGACCGGGTCATAGAGCGATCGTAGTCAAACGTCACAAAGGCTGCACGGTGGCTCAGATCCGGAGATTGCAACCTGATCAAGCGTAGCATAGGCGTTTCGTTGTTAACATAGCCGGATGCTGGATTTCTGTGGTGCAAAGAGTGGTCGACAGTACGCACATCCGATGGAGGCGCCGCGGATGTATGACCAGGCCTTGAGAAGTCGGTATTAGAACTGGATGGATCATCAGGCGAATAAGCGCGGACGGTCACAATAAGAAGCGTAGAAAACATTGGTCGAGGAGGTGAGGACGATGGGAGTTTTCCGGGCCTTGATTTGAAATTAACGGCGCACGACGTTCCTATATTCCTGCAGTCCCGCAATCCTGCATTCCCGTCTTCGAGGATTCTTGCACTTGTGATCCAGGTTGCGGGAAAGGCTGAAATGTTAAGAAAAGGGCTTTTGGAATAATTGGACCAAATCGCCATCTGCATGCAGTCAGCCTATTAATTGTAACCTCGAGGTTGGTGAGACTAAATCGAGCAAGTCATATTTGCTTGGATACGACAGCCAACGCTGATGAGTGTGATACTTAAGAGAGTCGGAGATACAGCTAAGGCCGTGCCGGCGCCCGGTCGGCGCGAGATACAGTGAGATCTTACCTCACTTCCCTACTCCAGGAAGTACCCTTAAGGTGCGCCAACGGCAGAGTCCTCCCCAACCCAACATACACCAGCCGCCAAATCTTCTTCGATCAAGGCCTCGTCACGCAAGTCTAAGGCATAGAGCCTCACAGCTCCAACACCCAAGCATTGACCACCAAGGCATCTTAGTCTGCAATACAGTATCCTCACCTGACAGTTCGTCAATTCGTCTCTGCCAAGGTTAGCCATGACTGTGACTTCATCAGACATACATAGCACGACGAACAATAACGGAGACTCCCAGGACGAACCTTCAGACCAGCTCAGAAGACCCAGCGTGCACTCGGCCGGCGCCGGTTTTGCGCCAGCGCCAACTCCAGGTAATGGCATTTTTCCGGCTAGCAATGGCAACCATCCGCCCCAGGCCCCGCAGCATGAAGCCGCACAACAGGCCCCACAGATGTCCATGTATAGCATGTTCTCGAAACGGAAGAAGCGCTACGTTGTGTTAGCCGCTTCCATCGGTGCTCTTTTCTCGACTTTGTCAGCGCAAACTTACCTACCTGCGTTGAAGGTCCTCGCCGATGACTTCCATGTCTCAGTCTCAAAAATCAATCTCACCGTAACCACTTATCTGATCTTCCAAGGCATCACGCCAATGTTTATCGGAGCATTCGCCGACGGACTGGGACGACGACCAGCTTATATCTTCTGCTTTGTTGTCTACATTGCCGCAAATATCGGGCTTGCCCGGTGCCCCAACTATGCCAGCCTGCTGGCAGTCCGTTGCCTCCAGGCCGCTGGGATTTCGGGAACACAATCCCTGTGTCAAGCTGTGGTGGCTGATATTACAACCAGTGCCGAGCGAGGTCAGTATATAGGCTTCGTCACCCTGTCAGCCATCTTAGGTCCAAGCTTGGGCCCCTTGATCGGCGGCGCACTCACGGATAGCCTTGGATGGCGGAGCATTTTCTGGTTCTTGACTATTTGCGCCGGTATAAACCTCGTCTTACTAGTGCTTTTCTTCCCCGAGACTTGTCGTCCAATTGTGGGTGACGGCTCCATCCGTCCACCCAAGACCAACGAGACATTGTGGCAGCTCATCAAAGACCGTCATTGGAGGAATAGCAGTGGTTCGCAGCCCCCTATTCTGCCATTGACTGCGACCGAGGGCAAGGCCACCAAGTCTACGTTCGGTGTGCAACACCTTTTTACATCGCTCGCTTTGCTCTGGAACAAAGAGCTCGGTCTCTTACTCGCTTATGGAGGCCTTATCTATAGCGGCATCAATGCTATTTCGGCTGCCTTACCCAGCCAATTTACAGAGATTTATGGCTTTAACAGCTTGGAGATTGGCTTAATGTTTCTCCCTATGGCCGCTGGATCCGTTGTAGCGGTTGCGGTGGTTGGTAAGGCCATCAATTGGAATTATCGTCGGCATGCAAAGAAACTCGGACTGACGGTGGATAAGAGCCAGCAAATCGATCTTGCCAATTTTCCCGTCGAGCAGGCTAGACTCGAGGTTGCATTACCGCTTCTATATGTAACTGCTGCAGTAATGGTAGCTTGGGGGTGGGCTCTCGAGAGCCGGACGTCGGTAGCTGTGCCGTGCGTGCTAGCGTTTATAATGGGAGTGGTGTACATCGGCGTCATCAATGTTTTCAACACTCTCATCACGGATTTGTATCGCAAGAAAGCTGGTGCAGCGGTCGCGGCGAATTGGTTCGTCAGGTGTATGATGGGGGCGGTAATGACTGCTGTTATTCAGCCGCTGATTCTAGCCGTGGGTTCGGGTTGGGCATATACAATTATGGGGCTATCTTATGTGATAATGTCACCATCTCTGCTTCTTATCATGCGGAAGGGAATGGCATGGCGGAAGGAGGAACGAGAAAAGGGGGAGCAAAGGATGGCTGAAAAAGAGGAGCAGATGATAGGGGGAAAGCAAGAGGAGGGGAAAGGTGGAAAGGAAGAGCAGAGGGACAGTGCCCGAGATTCTGAAGAGGAAGTTCAGGGGACAGGCTGACATGCTGAAGTTGCCACGGTCTCCAAGTTCGGGAGAGTCGGGCATGTTTTTGCAAGGCAGCCGTCAATGTAATCAGAGTTTGCCAGATGCACGCTGCACTCAGTCATATCTCTGTCTCATGCTGTGTTGTTGAGATTACTCTAGTAATAGAAGTAGAGACTGTAGAAATAGAGAGTGTGGGCAAGCCTACAATTACTTTTATAAGTTTCTATTCAATGACGGACTACTAGTGATCGCCTTTTGGTCTAGTCGTAACGATTAGCTTTAATTACTCCAGGCTCTAGCCTGACCTCCTCTTACCTGATTCAGGAGTCGCTTGGATGAAGGCTCTCGACAACACTTTGAGGCCTCCACAAAACTTTATGTTGAGCTAGTCTCAGTATCATTTGGATAGAAAGAATCAGAACAGATACCATTTCAAGTATTTGTCTTAGCAAACAGGAATTTTATTTGGGGCAGACAACCTTGTCAGGACTTCCTGTTTCGAAAGTGTGGACGTTCTCTAGTCCGATCCGTTATCACTATCACGATCATTCCTACAGAACATTTTTGCCAGTCCAGTCTTGGAGAGAAATTGCAAACGGAAGATGTTGTCGACGTTGATCAATACCATACTTATTTAGAATATTGTTTTGTGACTGCTTTGGGAATCGAATCACGCTTTAGGAAAAGTTGCTAACGCTTCTTATCGAATTCGATTTTCATCTCCACCAAATTTGCTTTCAAATAATCAAACGTATGGTCTATGAACGTGTGATCCTGACTAACCTACGCGGGTAAGCCGAAATCAAACATACTGATTTCAACTCTTGAATAACTTTGTGTTTATAGATTCCGTGGACTTGGCTTCACCGCCTAATGTCACACAATCTAGATTGGTTCACGGCTTACGAGCCGTGTTACAAGAATTGCTCCATTTCGCATAATGAGGCCCAAAGCCCAAGTCAGCTACAGGAAGTAACCTTTGGTAGTGCACATGGACTTGAGAGTACCAACCATCTACTTGCGGCCTCTCATTTTGAAACTCGCTTCGCCGCATTTTTTTTTGGTTTACTGATCAATATGCTTGGCGATTTCCAGCTGAGAATGAAACTCGCAAGTCCTACTGACTAATCCACCTCCCTACAGCTCACGCGTAGCTCAATAGGTTCTACAGTCTCACAGTCATCTCCGGATCCTTTGGCATCATTTATCCCTATATTTGTCAAAAGAAAAAGCAAGATCATCGGATGGCGCCTGTGTTAGAGACGGGCGATATCTATCTACTAGCCCATGCAAGCTAGAGGTTTGCTTTTGGCACGACTCCTCAACTTCTGTTGCGTTTCATTGGATTATGGCATTTTTCAGGAGACTTTCCACGATTTGTCCTCGATTCTTATTTAGTTGGCCATGAGTCTTTTGTTGGCCTACGGAGCCAAACTAACGGACGACTAGGAAGTGGCTTTGTCTATGTGACAGACCATGAAGAAGCCACGCTTTTGACGTAAATTCTTATTAGCAGCTGAAGGTAAGCATCCCTCGATGCAGCCAGCAATCTCGAATGCCTAGAAACCTGTGGAACTCGATACGACCTTCCATGGGCTTCGGGAGTCAGTGCTAGACAGGCAACTCCCAAAGTTCAATGCGACGGCTGTGAACAAATAGACGCCACGTGCGAGGGACTCTGATACATGAGGAAAAGGATAAATACCGCTAGTACTTCCATTCAGTTTCCGTGCAACATTCAGCACTCACCCAACTCAATCAGACCTCGTCTTCGTATCCGTTCTCCCTCAAGCATCAACCTTAACTCACAATGCATCTCAGCTCCTGCTTAACATTCCTGACCCTCTTCCTCGCCGCGTCGACAGCCTCCGCGTACCCATCACCCGCTCTAGAAGACCGCGATACCCTCGAGCGCCGCGATGTCCAGCTTTCAGGCTGCGGCGACATCATCGTTTCTCAGGTCTCCGGCTCCACTTCCACCGTCAATGGCTGTCTTGATATAAACGGGAACTGGGTCACGAATGGAGCATGTGCCAGATACTTCGTCTATAGCAACGCTACCGGTAATCATGCCTTCTCCCCCGGTTTCCTTAGGCATCTTTCGCCGTTTCACCTCTTTCTTTGATTTTATCTTCACCGTCTTCCTCGAGAGGCGCCCCCTGGTGTAGGATAACCTAACGCATACTGTTCAGGCGATTGGTTCACGACCGACAACGACTACTGCAGCTTCTCTACCACCGGGGTCACGACTTTTGGCTGCACTAGCTACCATGTTTCCCTCTTTCGCGTAAGCTCTTCGGTTCAATCCGAACCATTCCCCCCACCTTCCCTCCCCCTGCCCACAAACCCAAAATAAACCTTTTGGGAAAACTGGGCCATGTATACATGTATACTGACACCACTTGTAGCAACTCTCAGGCACGACTTATCTCACCGCCAACAACTACGGTTACCTCTTCAGCGCACAAGCTGTCCCGCAGGGCACGCAAGCGATAAGCGTCCAGGGGTACAACTCCGGCCTTCCAGTCACGTTTAGCTATAAGCAGTTGGCGGCTACTAAGTGCAATTGAGACTGGATGTTGGGGTTTTGGACGTAGGATCGGGATGGTACATGTCGTGGTGTCACAACGTGAATAGGTTTCTGATTATGAGGGTCTATGTGTGGTGATTGGGACGTGTCTGTTGTGGGTAGGTTGGGAGGTAGGCTGGGCAGCAGGCTGGGAAGGGTGACACTAAGTTTTGTGCATCAACCTGATTTGGGTCATCGAATTTTGTGCTCTATGTCGACTCGCTGAGTTATTCATCTCACTGATGATTGCCGTGAAGACGTGAAATTGTATAGTGAGATATCTAAAGCATGGATCAGTATGGGAGTAGATGCTTGGTCTCCGTTCTCAACGGTCAAACTAGACACAAGTGCCCCTTATCCCCCCACGGAAGGCTCGTTCCGGAACAGACCATGCCAGGTCCTGTCTTCTCCCCCTCACCCGCGTCCTCGGGCATCTATTGTTTTGTCCCAGCCTGCCATTCATCCACAACATGCACTATAGATTCTTTGTTTGAGCCTAGAGTCCTAGTCCTTAATACACTAGCCATCTCAATCAGAAGACTCGAACTGTGCGCTCCACTCTCCTAATGCGACACCCAGTTCGGGGTCTTTCCGCGACGATGGAAGGATCCCTTGACAGGCGAGCTCCTTCGCACTGAGCATCAGCGCGGCCGCTTGAGGATCCTCTCGCCATGCACGACCTGAGTGTCCAGCATTTGATCGGTCGTGTACTCGGTGTCGTAAAACACGTCTTCCTTACCATCAGTCCATAGCCGTCGAGCGTATGAGGGGAAGTCGCCGCAATTGATGGGCAGATATTGGACCATCTTCACGTAGTCCCAATGCTCGTTAGTTTTCTCATGCTCCATGTAAATTCACCGATTTGGCAATCATGAGGCTATACAAACTTCGTAGAATGGTTGGATATTTCCAACGCCAGGGCTAATAGAGGCCCGGCGGGGCATATCGTCGTTCGCCCCAGCGCTAGATAACTCCCATGCTTATGCAGCATAGACCTGGAGTGAAATATATAGCTAGATACAAGTATGCAGGGCGGGCGGGAGGAAAAGAAGAACTATTTGCCTCTCGTTGAGACCGAAACGAATACAGAGGAAAGCAAATGGGACGCTGAGGAGGCAGCATATTTATGGCCCTGCCCCACCAAAGAAAGACCCTCTATGACGATGCTATGACGATGTGCCCATGACGGTGATACCATGCAGGGTCGATATATGCGATACCCGCGAGAGCACGTGACGACGTGATGTGGACATGAGACCTACTAACCCCCAGTCCCGCTGGTTCGAGGATACCATCCAGCAAGTTCCCAATCAAGGACCGCAGAAATGTGAATGAGACTTAGAAGCTAGCTATTGAGTTCTGCTTCGGTAGAAAATGGGCCACCGTACCGTCGGTCGCTTGGTCGGCGGGTTTTTTATTTTCTGACGACATTAGAATCGCCATGCTTGAAATACTAGAACCTGCCAAAATTGTTTTTGATATATATATATAGTATTCACTGCGGTATAGATTTATATAGGTGGGGTGGGGGGCATGCGGCGATGCCAAGCATTTGCAAGAAATTGGCATATAAGAATGCAGCCCATGTTCTGGCTGAACGTAACAGATGCATGATAGAATCGCACATCTTGCAACCCTTTGATTGAGATATCTTTCGACGAGTTATCATCCACCTGGATTTTTCCTTATCTGCGTTGCAATATTCAGAACGGCCAAAAAGCTCGACAGTAGCAAGTGAAAACCGGCACCACCGGTAAAACCGGTAAATCCATGAGAAGCCGACAGTTTTCTCATGAGGAATCCAGTATTAATGTACATGAAGAATAAAACCATGTATATGATGAGGTAGCGATCTGCACAACGTGCATGAGTTCCGGCTTCCGGAATCCTGCGTCCGCGCGCAGGGTTTGGTGCATGTCGAATCACTGTGCGGAACATACGTGTTTCCACTGAACCCACTTGACTTGATAGATTAGCCACTTTGACGAGGACTGCCCATTACGTGTCCTTCACATTCAATTCTTTCTGGGAAGCTCCGCGTGCGGTCAAGGCAAGAGAGCCATGAAAGCTGATGGTGTGAGCTATTTTCACTGTCTCTGTGCTGAAAGGGAGAGATTGGCCCGCACCACACTTTCTGATTACTGAAGCCTTGGCTATCTCCGCACAGAAAGTCATGCGCCATGTCTTTCAAGCAAATGAGCATGCGTTATTGTTTTCGCGTACAATCCTGTCTGGTCATGGCTGTATTCTGCCTTCGGTGATCTGCGTCCTTATACTTTGACCGGTGACGACCAGGCAAAAGCGATAGTAATAGGCCGTCATACGGCTTCGCAGGACGCGTATAGTGTGCCGGCGATACGCGTCTGCACAACCGGCGAAACCAATATTCGCAGTTCGAGCCGTTGATCTGAGGGAATCGTAATGGAGCACATAACAAGGAGCTCGCAGGATCTAGCATGCAGATAGAGCAAAGAGCGGTCTCTTTGATGCGCAAGCAGATGTACTTCGAGAGTTGGGAATTTTGCAGTGTCTGACATTGCCAAGATTCCTCGTGGTGAAGTGAGGTATAGTGGGGCAAGGGAGATTAGAAATGCAACTGTGCGCGCACGGTGTTCCGAGATGAGGGACAAAGCGTTCCATTTGCAGCGATGTGGTCGGCAGATCACCTTCGAAACATGGCCGACGTGTGAAGCTGACGCCTCGGACGCAGTAGCACTGCAGTTCAGGTCACTTGATAAATCCTCTGGCTCCTACCTACATTCCATCAAACGTGGTTGATGGTTCGACACCGTCTTTACATGATCTTGGCGGGTGATAAAAGTATGCGCTAATGCGGCCTATCAGGGAGGTTTAACAACGATATTTGAGAGAAATATTTAAAGCGAGAACAGCCTTACAGCCGTACGATTTTCCTCAACGCGGTAAATCGGTAAATTACTTAACAATGCAATTGATTTCAGCGAAGAGTCTTCTAACGGGGCGAGTTTTAAGGGATTACGAGGTCAACCAGCAGCCTCCCCCCTGGTAGGGGAAAACCCACCTCCTAATAACTTGACAACCGTCTTTCATAATCCAATAATTCTTATGACGTTAAAATCGTGGCATTTTGTTCTATAATATTTATAAAATGAATAAAGTAAACTTGCGAGAGACTGTTATCTTGAAATTATTTGAAATTAAGAATAAAATTCTTGAAGTCTCGACTTTTCTCGTTATATAATTTATTAATTAGCATTTAATTGAGATAGTAAGCTTGAAAAGTGTCACCTTGTATACTATAAAATTAAAAGGTCTTTTAAGTATTTTTTTTTAATCTATTTACTTTTTATAAGAATATGATCTCTACTTTATTGTATGTTATAAAAGAATAGTTTCAATACTTAGATAAGACTTTCTTCTTTTTATTGAGAGAAGGCAGTCGCAACCGATTAGTCATAGCAAGTAGCAGTTAAACAGCAGACTCTGGCCACTCAATTCCATCATTCTTGCAACCCACTAGAAATACGGAAGCCTTCATAGTCTTTGAGACTTCTGTGTATAAGACGGATCCGACTGCTTCAATGGGTAAGAAGTTGCGAGGGATTCTCTTGCTGTGCCTTAAGGCGGCTCTGCAGAAGAATTAACCGGATCCGATTACTCTGATAGTTAAATGTGTGAGAAATCTACTGTGTTTTGCGATAAGTCCGCATCAAACGGATGCGACCATTTTGACAATTAGGAATGTGACAAATTTTCCGGGATGCAGGTCAAGGTTGCTGTGTACTAAGGTGATTTGTCCAGAAACGGGCTCCTCTGCTTTAAAAGGTAATGGTGCGAAGGATTATACTCGATGGACAGGGTGTACACGTATCGGAAAGGCTCGTATGAGATCCGTAAAAGATTCCGGCATTTCTTTTTCTCTCTCCCATTCTTGACTAGTGGTTGATTCGTTGTTTCAGCCCAGAAGGAATCAAAGCAACTGATCCTACCCATATAGAAATTGTTGCGAGACCTTTCTGCCGTTTCATCTTCTGCCTACAAGGCGGGCAAAGGTGAGCAGCGGCTACTTTGAGGTGAGCTGAGGTGAGCGGCCTTGAGCGGTGTCGGAGCAATGTCTGAGCAGTGTCTGGTCGGTAGCACGCTTGCATCTACACTCCTTCGATATTGCTGGCTACTGTCGAGGCTGACCACGACAGGGTAAGCCAAGGTTGAGCAACTCAGCTACCAAGTTCGCCAGCTCCGAGAATTTGAGCCTCCGCACAAGGCTATTCAGTCCAAATCGACCGAGCATGGGATATAAATTTCATTTCATTCCCACTCCTTGAGCACACCACTGAATACATCACACTCGTTGCGAGCAGAGTTGTCACTACCATTGCTTGGGCCTCCTAACCATTTGCCCCGGAATCCTCTGGAATGTCAGCGCTTCTGGTCCGCTCGATGTTCAGCTAAATAGGCTCAGTAAACCACTATTTCTTGTTATCTGAACAGACCCCGCGCAACAGAATGGAAGGTTCTCTTGATTGGAATATTAGCTCTGGGGACTTCTGGGATCATAGAGTTTCAGCTGAGACATCTCATTTGGAAAATGCGATGTTCAATCACAAGGATCACTTTGAACAGATTCTTTACAACGAACGGTAACGACTCCCAACATTTGCTTTGCCTTTGACAATCCTGACATCAAAGGACTGCAGCAGCCTCCCCTCCACGAGTAATGGTAAAGAGGCGATTCATGCTCACGCTGAGAGATGTGACACGCCACCGCCGCCATCGCAGAGAACAATCAACTCGTTTTCAACAGACCACTGTCAGCTGAGCGAGTCCGATAGTTTAGTGAACTTCCCGGGTAACTTGGACGAAGATACTTCAGTGAAAATCGATGTCAAGCCTCGATGTTGGGACCACGGCTGCAACGGGCGCGTGTTCTCATCAAAGAGTAACTTTGTAAGACACAAGAAGGAGAAGGAGGGCGAAGCTGCTAGAGTGATCTGCCCCTTATGTGGTGGGATATTCAGCCGCAACTCAGCGAGAGACACACATATAGCCAAGCAGAGTTGTAACAGAATCCGTCGATACTCGAATGGGAGACCACGGCCTAGTAAGATTGCTCTATTGAGTGGTCTGAACTTCGCCCAGCATACAAACACTTGAAGCCATTGTTGGGGTATTCCTGTGTAATTTTCTGGCACGATCCAATGCAAGACAGCATGTATGTTGTACCAAGATTTTGAGATTATATAGATGAGATTCGAGAGGAATTTATTGATTGCGGAATAAAACCAAGATTTATATCCGTTCTAGCGTTGGAGATTTGCCAGAACGCCTATCACAACAAATACACGGTCTTAATTTCCGATTTGAATATAGCAGTCTATGTCAGCAGCTGATCAAGGGACTTGATTCGTGTACACAACTTTTTGATACATTAACATCCTCCCCATATCCGAGTACAAGTTCCGGGCTGGTCGAGGCGTCGTGGTCTTGCTACTTACAGAGTGCATCACTCGTGAACAGGATCCTCCCTCCCTTCGGGGGGCCCCTCCTGTACCACTCGTTCCTGCACTCTTCCGCTGCGCTGGATTTTAAACAGACTAGCCCTGCCGCCGGGGGCAAACGATTAAGGCATGGCGGGACTCGGAAGCTGTACTCTACCCGGATAAAGGGGGGTGTCAATTTCTCAAAGAGTGGTGTACGTGTATCACATGACTTGATCAATGGATTTAGCTCGTCAAGGTACTTCTCCGTTCAAAATTGAACGCTGGGAGACCTATGTCCAATATACTATATTTTGTCGAGCATTAATATAGAGGAGCAACCTCACATTTGGAAGTTATTTTTTCCGACGGTTCGCCCATTGGTTGGGAAGTCTGAGGAGCAAATGGATTAACGCTCCCACATCCACTTACGAAACGTGAGAAAGATACATGAGGTTCAAAGGCAAAGTAACGATAGGGCGAATGGGTGAATCCATAATTTCGAAGCCTCACCGGCTCATAATTGAAGGATTTACGGATTGAGAGATTGCAGGATTATAGGACTTATGGATTCAAGGATTTTGAGAGCCGTAGGACGCACAAATGCAGATACTCCAATTTTTTACTGATAAATAAACCAGCTCTCTTCGATTATGAACACTTCTACTTCATCTCAACAATCTCACCTACATTGCCTGTCAGTCAAAAAACCAAGAGCACGACACAATGAAGTCCGACATGGATTGCCTTCTTGTTCTAGACTCCCGAACGGCGAAGAGCTTCAAAATCCCCATTCAAGACAACTTTATCCAAGCGACGGACGTAGGCAAGATTACGCTACCTGATGCCGACAATGACAATGAAGACGCCAGCGTCCAAAATGCTCGCCCACTCCGAGTACTTGACCGTGGTTTTGAGAATACTGCATGTATGGTGTCGTCAATCACCGTTATGTATGCCATGTTCCCTCCCACACAACTTCTATGCTGATACAATTATAAAAGTGATGGGCAGCGCGGCGAAATTCGATTCCGGGACCATCCCATCGAAGACTTGTTCCGGACATATGTTTATGAGGATGTCATGCATTTGCTCCTTTGGGGGGCACTGCCTTCTTCAAAACAGAAAGAAGATGTTCGGGCCGTGATGAGCCAGGCAGCAATCCCTCCAAAAATCGTGGTGAACGTTATCTCAGCGTTTCCGTTCGTCACTCTTCAGACAGCCTGAGATAACAGCTCGATGTTTCTGACTAGTGTCGCGCAGGCATGATTCGGAGACTTACAATATGATTTTGGCCGGCATGAGTGCTTTCGCCTCCTCGGACAGCGTCATGGGTGCTACACGCCACCAACAAAAACCCATGTTTCAAGGAGATCTCGAGAAGGCTGATCAAGCTATCCTCAGAACGATATCATACATGGCTGCTACAATCGCGCTCGTATACTGCCATAAACGTGGGAAGAAATTCACTAATCCACAGCCCGGCCGATCTTTGATAGGAAATCTGTTGTTGATGATGGGCTTCATTGACGCGGAGACGGGCTCAGATTCTAAAGTTGAGACTTGTTTGAACAAGTTGTGGATATTGTACGCGGATTCCGAAATCACCAACTCTACAGCTGCCGTATTACACGCTGGATCCTCGCTCACAGATCCCGTATCTTGCGCCATCGCGGGCTTAGTCTCCGGCCACGGACCCCTCCATGGCGGAGCAATTGAACTAGCATATGAGGGATTCGAGCAGATCGGAAAGGCTGAGAATGTGGGACCTTTCATGGAAGCCGTCAAGGCCAAAAAGGCCAGACTGTTTGGCTACGGCCATCGAGTTCTTAAGAAAAGAGACCCTAGGGCGGCACTGATCAAAGAAGTTATGCCCCCGGAAGATTCAGCCAGCCCTCTCCTTCAGATTGCTTTCGAAGTTGACAGGGCAGCAAGGAAAGATCCTTATTTTGTTGCGAGGGGTCTTCATGCCAATGTGGATCTTTACGGCTCTTTTCCCTACCTAGCCTTGCAAGTCATTCTGCGCCCAGAACTATCAGTGCCTATGCTAAATTTTATGCTGCTTAGAGGTTTTGAAAAAGATATCATCACTGCCGTCATTATTCTGTCGAGGACCCCAGGTGCACTAGCACACTGGCGTGAGAGTCTAGGTAATTTGCCCAACATATCTTCTTGCCGTAATATCCTCTCCTGACCGGCAGCAGTGCAACCTGTGAAGCTATGGCGTCCCCAGCAGATATACAAAGAGAACCTACCAAATTAGGGAGAGAAAACTATGATGGTAAGGATTAGACGGCTGTAGACGGAATAAGCAGCAAGCGTCTTATTTCCCGGAGTTATGCTCAACGATGCCACTGCGCGCGGGCATATCATTCCAATTAGGCCCCGAAATATTGGGCTGGTATCTTGTCGTTCTTGAGCGGGTACGGAGATATTTAGAGAATGAAAGTACTTTTACGCGCGACTGCTTGTGCATTTTTTTACGATCCTCCACCAGCGGAGTCACCGGGCATCGGGCCGGAATGATGCTATACAACTCAAGGGTAGGGCTGGGAGATTACAAAGGTTATTGAAGGGAGACACAGCGGATGGGGATGGGAATACAAGGGCGTCTGCGCTGGTTCATGGCTGCCTAACAGTGAGCTTGGGAAGGCCCTAGGATGACGAGATTTCGTTGCAAATGGTCAAGCGTGGCGTGGAAGCAAACAAGGTGAGTTTGCACCTGCAGAAGAAGATAGCTAAACAGCTGAGTACTTTTCTTATTTCCTTTATTACTTTGTGAGTCAACTACTGTGAGCAAAACCCATCAAGATGGTAGCCTGATAATCTTGGGTGCTGGAAAGCTACCTCATAGGGCTATCAACCGGCAGTAATATCAATTGCCTCGACAAGGGTTTTATGCTTCGATGACTTGGAAGTGAACCATGGAGACATTGTACTTGTCTCAATGACATTGTCGCCATGTAAAGCCGATATAGGTATGGTTGCGTGGCTGTTGCAGTCTCCTACATTAGTGACTATCTCCTTGTAAATTAGGATATAATGTACTTGTTCAAACGGATCCCTTGTTTATCCAATTGGGAACTAGCGGTCAGAAGCGCTCGGTTGTAGCTCTCCTCGGACCAGTCGCAAGCATCCCTGCAACCCTCAGCATTGAGCAGAAGCCTAATATACCTTCGTTACCTACATCTTATTGACCACGATTATGGTACTTGTAGCTCATGCGTCATATCCAAGGAGTTCGATGGGTGGCTTCTTGGTGACGGCGTCATCCATGTAAATCATGTAGTCCGGCCGATTCGCACTCGTGGCTTCTTCGATAAATAGGACCGTAGCATGCCTTGCTTGCTTGATACCATGCTCCTTGCAGTATCCGAGCACTTGGTCATACTTATGAATTCCGGCCTTCTTCATTTTCTCCGAGAGAATCATATTCACGCCGCCACACTGCTGCTGTCAGCCCGAGCGAGGGGTGGCATACTGCTGACTCACTTTGTACATTAGATTGCCTATAAGAGTCGCTTTACCTGCACCACGAGCTCCTACCACTATTATGGTCTTTGTTGGGTGTTGCAATACGTCTGACCGGGCTGATAGCATTCGAGTGGCTCGGCGAGAAGGGTTGAGCGGCCTTCGCTCGCTCAGGCCTTTCTTGTTACAAGTGAAGATAAATTGAGGACCGATAGAGTCTGACCCCCCTCGGAAACGGTCTCATTATGCGCATCTCGTGCTTGCGGCATGCTTCCTTGCTCCTGACGCATTTTCGCGGATAGCAAATGCAAAAGGCGGTCGTGAGTTGGGGGGCTATAAGCTATATCTAAAGCGCTGTCGAGACAATAGGGGATTTGTGAGGTTGATACTACTGGAATCTTCGCAGGAGCGTTCGAACGGTCATCGGAGATCATTTTGTTCAAGTATGAAATGTGTAGGTTGAAGATCAAGACTAGATAGACTGGTTTCTATGATACGTACGGAGTACAGAGGCATGAGCTACTAAGCCTGTCGACAGATAGGTACTTCTCATGAGTCTCGGCGAACAGATTTGGCTGCATGAATGTATCTCACTAATATTGCTCGAAGAGACTTCTGTTTCAATCAGTTGTAGACTTCAATCGCTTGTCCCATATAGTCTCTGGCTCTCCGTCTTTCCAGATACCTTCTTTTGGTCTCCACATAGCTGTGTACCCAATAGGCATCAGCTGTTCCGACAAGTTCTTCCATTCCGCACTAGGATCTGGGCGGTCCACGTTGACGCTGACGTTCTTGACAGGTTGGTACCCGCACTTGGCATAGAGTCCTTTACCGGAATCAGTAGCCTCAATAAAGCTTTCGAGGCCCAGACTGTCTACTTTCGCGAGCCCCCATTCCATCAAAGCTCGTCCGACGCCGCGCCTTTGAAACTCTGGATACACACACATCAGGCTCAAACCTGGCGACACTACCGTCAACACCTCAACCAGCTTTTTGGAGGACACAGATGCGCTTGCCTACGTGTGGACAAGCCATCCACCTTGTCCTTGGCGTATAGCACTGCCTAACCACTTCACTGGCGAAGCATCTTCCCTCACCTTCAGGCCACCATATCGCTTCAATGTGCGGCGTGCCATTGGGGAACGGGTTTTCAGTGTATATACGCCACTGGCAGCCACCTAGGATGGTTTTAGAGGCTTTGTCACGTACGAATATCCAATGGCTTGATGGGTCGCTCCTATGGTCTTCCCAGGTGCGGTCCTTCGAGGTAAGGACTGCAGCTTCACGATCCGCGGGTCCGTCCCCGAGAATTGGGAAAAATGTTTGATGCGATGGGTCGAAGCCGTCCATTGCTCCCCAGATTACGTCGACTATGCTGTCTAGATCCTCTCGTCTGGTGACTTCTTCTACCACATATTGAGACATGATTTCGAGCATGCGAAGAAGTAAGAGGGGCGCAGTAAAGTGATAAATATCTCAACTTCTTTCGGGTCAGGCTGAGACTGCTTCGCCTGGACCGTAGTATATGCAACACGACGTCATTAGCGGAATCCTCTGCGTGTATACCCACGGCTTTCGCTAACACCGGTATTTCAATACAAAGAACAAAGATAAGTCATTGTTGGAATATATGACAGCTATGAGGTCTTGTATTGGGTGGCTAATAGAACGACTCTATTGCATGACTATGTAGAATACATGTAGTGGATAAGAAGAAAGAGAAGGAGAAGGATAGACAAGAGTCGCCCACTAGCGCCACGCTAAAAGGCACGCTAGTGCGGGCGGAACGGCCTATGATTGGCTGAATTCCATCAGTCATTACTGGAATATATGATTGGTGGATGGATCAGTGCAAATCCACGTTCCTTCTTGACGCTAGGGATTGCATGTGCATTGCATATTTTCATTTACTCTTCGTCTCGGAGGGATGACCAGATTAGGGAAAAGTCTGAACCTGAAGCAATCAGCGTCCGCCCAGGCTCAAAATAACGCATCTCCATACTTAGACTGTCCCGCCTTTCACATCTAATTTTTGATCACTTACCTCATGTCAAAGCCGTCATGCTTCAATCTCTGGAGAAATCAATGGCGACCAGAGGCTACAAACTATTGAAATCAGAAGATGTACCCTCACTTACAGATGATGACCTTCATGGCCGACAGAGTACAAAAAGGGAGCTTGCAGGCCGTGTCAAGCCTCTCGCTATCTGGCTGTTCATTCTGATTTCTGTGGGGGCGAATTTTGTCTTCCTCATCAAGTCTGGACAGCAGACAGACATTGGTCGCTCGCCATTCAGTGAATCTTCACAACCCTATTATCTACAAAGATCTCACAAAGTACAAGGCGGTTTGGGCTACGACACCCCGACGGTGTTTCGCTCGCCCACAGACTGGTGGGGCGACAATGAAAGTCTCGCCGAAGAGCTATGGGAACACATCGACACCAGTCCCATGGCTATAGCTCTCACAGATGATTACGCAAGGAGTCATGATAGACCGGGTCAGCACCAAACTCCCTTTAGGCTTCTTGATAGCCCAATAGCCGTACGGCATGGGTTGTTAGGATTACGCAAAGCGTAACCCTAGCCAAGAACCACTTTTATGTCGGCGAAGCCGCCACGAGCCGCCACGAAAGCATTTCTTGTACGAAATACAATAGAACAGCATTATCAGGATCAACCGTGGGATACCTGTTTACACTGGTATACCCCGGTCGGGGTTAGCTCATTATGTGTATTGGATGCCATTCGATGCGATTTTCAAGTCATGTAGCACAAAAGCAATGACTCTACTCGCTCTCCAACGCATCCTCACGTTTAG
Source organism: Pseudevernia furfuracea (assembly GCA_022315425.1). Taxonomy (NCBI): domain Eukaryota; kingdom Fungi; phylum Ascomycota; class Lecanoromycetes; order Lecanorales; family Parmeliaceae; genus Pseudevernia; species Pseudevernia furfuracea. The sequence continues at coordinate 272,346 of JAIUPT010000033.1, forward strand.
CTTTTCGCACATCACGATGTTCCTCGCACTTCGCACGCCAACCTCTATCCTTTTCAGACAGGTCTCCCACTAGCGGCGCCTTCTGCTAGACTTCGTCCCACCCCGCTGTCAATTCGGCCTCTGGTATTTCCCCGTGATCTCTCTCAATAGGAACTTCAGCAGACCACCGGCATACGCTTCTTCTTTTGGAAAGGTCTTTTCCGTCTTCAGCTCATAATTCTTTAGCTCCTCCACGCTGTCAACTACTCGCACATAGCCTCTCCCACTTATCGAGTCGAGTTAATTGCAAAGATTGACATGCAGAACGAGCATGATGTTCCCGGTCATTCCATAGTGCCTGACAAAGAACGGCGAATAAGAGCAATTCGTATTTGGGTATGAAGCAGTTAAATAGAGGAGGAGCAGCGGACTCAGAAACAGAGATAATGGCGACGGCAAGAGACTTGAAGATATTCCGAACGAATTAGTGTGGAAACGCCTGCAGCAAGCGGTATAGAGACAGGGTAGAGGATGGGAGAGAGCAGAAGTTCGAAACGGCCTGTTTGAGCCAAAATGCAGTCCAAAGTGCGAACAGGTCCCAAGATGGGATCTCCCTCAGACTGTTGTCACATGAAGCGTTTAAAAAATCCCCTGACATGCAAAAGACAAGAAAAAACTTACAAGCCTTAGCTGGCGGGCTAGAAGGAGGTAAACACTCGCCCCGGAATGTAATAGCGGAATGAAACTACCAGCTATCCGCCCATCCGGGAAGGGTAATATCTTGTGGAAGATCCTGACAAGCATTTCCAATTGCTGCGAGTGACTAATCTCGGAAATAATAGGAGTGCTTCAGAATCGTGGATACGCTAACGCTGTAAACATAATCAACAGAAAGCCGGGAAACACGGCAGTATACGCTGCATCAGCGAATCCTGATTGAAATGACCGCCCAGACTATGCCAAAAGATGCAGAAAAGATTAAAATGATAACAGCGAAGCAAATGAAGACCACCTGATCGATCGCTTTGTTGAAATAAGTTCCCCAAGCGTCTGTCCACACCGGAACATCCTTGAAATACTTTTTGGCAAAGCTTGTTGGCGGAAAGTACCTCAGGTTCGAATCCTTCTCTAGACAATTGAGCAGATGAGTCAATAATTTAAGCTCTACAGGAGGTAGCCTGGCTGGACAAGGATCAAACTCATAATCATTTTTGTCAGGAGGCACTGAGTCAAGCTTTTTGATCTCGACGTATCTATCGTCCTCAATATAGACAGCAGAATAGGCTAGACATAGGAGAGCTCTCAGCTCTCAGATCCAGAGCATACCTGCGCGCTAGACATATCACCCGCGAAGATGAGAGTGTTATCATTGCTAAAGAGATTCAGGAAAAGCATAACGCGCGGCGGGAACATGGTAATATGAACTCTAGCGAATAATACACCGACACAGGAGACGTGAGTCTAGTTGAATTGAGGCCAAAATTACCAATCGATAGCAGAGGGGACGTCGGATTTTCATGAAGCCCAAAAATCGCCATTCATGGTGTGATATACCTGTGCCTCAACCGAACCTTGAAGAAGTATCTATTAAAGCTTCTACTTGTTGAGCCCTTGGGTAAGGTGGCTCATCCTTCAGCGTCACCATACGATTCCCGTAAAATGAGTTCTGGAAATGCTGTTGGGCCTTGTTGTATCTCACTTGCCTAACACGGCAATATTCATCGTATTGCTGACGATCCAGTGTCGCGAAGAGGAATTTCGGGTGGACTCCAAGGGCTTGCGCGCCCTTCTGGCCAAATCCAAAACTCGTCATGCTGAAAGCCTTCACCTCGTGGATCGAAATGGACCGGTCGGGAAACACAAGATGCTCCCATGACTCAAGCGCTGCATCAATATTATCGGCATTCCTGTTTCCCGGTACAGTGCCCGTGTCCAAGATCTGGCAGCATCCATTAAGCATCCACGCTGCAGCTGGACCTTTGGGATGCCCGGTGAGGTACTTCTGGCACACAACTAGGGCTGCGTTTCCAGTGCTACGGCCAAGTTGGCTCAGCTGACGATGTAGCACTTCTACTTCATTCTTTTCGTTCATCTCCGTTGATGTTCCATGCATAGATAAAACCGCAATGTCATCAGCTGTCAAGCCCCAGACTGCGAGTGCCCCACGCAAGGGCGAGATACGTGGGTCATGAGTCCAGAAGCCATTGCCGAATCTTCGGCGAGCCTCTCTTTCCTCTCGTAGAACAGACATTTCATCGTTGTCAAAACCGTCGGTCCCATTTGGTAAGAGAGAATTGCGATCTCGAATTGACTTCAACGTGTGCTCGAGTAGCCGCCTCCGATAGCTGATATCCAGTAACGGCGACGTCCCACCCGCAGAGCTTTCACTAACACTGGTCATGATCCCTTTTCCAGGTGCTGGAACCGATCTGCCAACACCATCGCTTGCAGTCTGCACATGCGCAATGATAGCTCGGATTGGTAGGCCGAGCTCCAAAGCTACTTTCGCGCTGGTGATGACCTGCATGCCACAACCCTCGGACTCGACAAAACCGCACCTGGACGAAGCACAGGGGCGAGACATCTCATGTGGGGCGCGACCTCGACTCATATCCGCGACGCTGTTGTTGGTTGCTCTCATATTGGCAAACTCGTCTGAGGTGGCCTGTGTCATGTCATCGAAGCCTCCGACGAGACACACTTTGGCAGCACCGCTAACAATGAGATCGTAGCCTTGATTCAGAGATTCCAGTGCTGTAGCACAGGCACCAACTGGCGTCCTCGTAGGGCCGGCCGACGACATAAGAAGCATGTTTAACCATGCGCCGGTGGTGTTGATGAAAGTTTCCGCTAGGATATCATTTTGGACTGGACGGTCAAGATAACGCTGAACAAAGAGCTTCTGTAAAGACCGTCCCCCGCCCATGCCAGAGCCAACACAGTTTGCAAGTTCGGAAACGTGCAGAGTTTTATAAAACTCGTAGACATCTGTGATTCCTGCTGACAAGAAGGCCTCCGCGGCGCATACCAGTGCGAAGAGTGTGCATCGATCAACGTTCTCGCAAATATCTTGAGGCAGACCGTATACTTGTGGGTCCCAACCGGTTGGTATCTGGCCGCCGACTATTCTGTCGTAGCTCGTGGCTTTAGGAATCATGAGCACGGCCCCCTTTCGAAACCGGACGGAGTATTCATCACTTCCTGAGATTTTTTGGATTTCCACTTTATCTCCGTGTTCTCGCACGAACTCCATAGCGGTGTCATGGGATGTTGTGAAGGGTTCCATATCATTCTGAATGATGACCTCCTGTAGGATCTGTTTCTTGTCTCGGCTGGGGTGATCTAAAGGGCTTGGGTTGATAAATCGAAGTCCCACATTTTCCAGAATGCGCTTCTCATAGCTTGCCTTGACCTCAATATCCTTGATGGGAGTTCCAGAGGCCCTATCGATCCACCCAGCCGTGGCTTTATTATATTTGATGAGTCCGGTCATCCAGGCCAACTCGACGCAGCCTTGAATTGACAGCTCCCCATTGAGCTCCATCTCCCATCTCGTTCTGGAATTACCCCAGGGACCAAGTTCGGCAAAGCCGACGACAACAACGACGGACTCAAGATCAGCCATACCACTGAGCTTGCTATAAAGAGTTTGTAACTCTCTGTCATAGTCTGGAAGTCTCGGGAAGCCAAGCTCAAGATTCACCAACGGTCCAAGTGGTGAAACGAACTCCATAGATGAGGTACGTTTGCCTCTAATAGCGTCCATGTCTAAAGTCTCTTCCTCGGCGAGAGCATGCTTGATCTCTTCGCTTTGGCGAGTCAATTGCCTCAAATTGGCAACAAACTCTGCTAGTTTTATCTCGCCAGCCATGCCTCCGCTCATATCTGCCATAAGGCATTCGTTCTGACAGACTGACGCAACGGGATCAGACATGAGCCGCAGGATCTGGCAAGCCATCTCTTCAGTCGAAAAGGTCGTGATGCCTAACTTGGCGACTTGTTTGGCGAGCCAATCGTTGTCTGCCATCAAACCAGTACCGCGAGTCCAGCCAATAGTGATACCACACATAGATAAATAGTCACTCCAGCTTTCAGAAGACCATTTGTTAAGCACGACGGCGAGACCTATTTTGGATTCGGAATACAGGCCGTCATTCCCAAAAGTGCCTAGGTTTGGCGAGAGTGGCAGCAACACCTGCGCAGGCCTGGTGCGAAATCCTCGTGCCTCTTTTGCGATCTTAACAGCACCCATCAACCTCAGGACGTTTGTCAGCATTGCACGATGTGCAAGCTCTGAATGTGAATCAAGGTTGTCGATCTCACGACCCTTCTCTGATAGCGCCGCAAACGGGATAACGAAATCAAGGTCCCATCCAAGACCTTTGACTGGGTCGTAAATGTGGGCGACAAGATCTTCGATATCTCGCTTGCTCCCTTGATTGCAAGGGAGAATGACGAGTCTAGAACCATTGCCTCCATGAGTTGCAAAGATTCTTTGGTAGATCGGTCCGGCTTGAGACATTGGCCTACTGGTTGTGACGGCGACTCTTGCTCCTCCTTGAAGAAGTGATGGAAGCATGGCCATACCAATCGACGATGGGCCCGCGCCTGTCACGAGGACATTTTTGTAAGAGAACATATCCGCGCAGGATGAATGGTTGCTGTTTATATATGCAGTCAATGCCTCATGCGACACCCACGAAGCTCCTTTCCTCCTGAGAACACGAAGTGGATGCGGCTTCTGGGGATCCAGACTTGGAAGTTTGTCCTTCAGAGGTGAGTGATGGCCTTTTGGCAAGCTATGGAGGTCAGTTTTCAAGGCTGCTTTATGGGCAAGACTTTTTCTGCGTGCAATGGACGAGTATTTTGCTCCCTGTGCTAGTGAGCACGAAGCAGCGCGGTCGCAAATATTGCAAGCCAGTGCCAGGGCCAGCTCTTTCTCGGTCTTTACAGCCTCGAGGTTGTCGAAGGTTCTTTTGGTAACTTCAGCCGGAGAGTCTCTACGGGCAGAATGACTTTTCAGAAGGTAATTCCAGGACCTTCGCAATCTGGGGTTCCACCTATTTCTTAGACCGGCTTGAACAGGTACGATTTCTTCGAAACTCAGATCGCTAGGGTCTTGCGTCCTAAGGCACTTGTAGAACAGACCAAGTAGATCCACGTGGGCCCAGTTCCAAGTTGAATCGTAGGAACGTGCTTGCTCAGCCTTGAAAATTGGCTTAATCCCATTGCAGAAATCATCCCCAAGTTCTGCTTCATAAATGTCTAGCTTTGCCTGGATCTCTAATTGCAGGTCTTGCGTGGTCAAGGAGGATACAATCGGATTCTCATCGTCGGTGAGAAGAGCGGCTATCTTCTTCTTGAGCAAAGTATGCTCGCCGCGGAGTTGGTCCAGCACCTTTGAATCAAGCAGGATTTGGCCCTGATTCACGGCAGCAGCATCTTTGGTTGGCCTTACCAAGCCTGCACTGTCCATGTACACCTGAGCTATGCCGTCGAAAAAGACCTCGACATCTTCAGTCCTGTTGATTCTGGCTGCTGGCTGCTGACTTAGTGCTCTGAGTAGGACTGCGTCTTGTCTCCCGGAAGCTAAGCCCCACCTCTTGCTTAGATAAGATCTTAGGGAAGTCAGACCGAAAGACCCAGGCATTTTCGATGCCATCATCTTCTCAGTCCGCGTGCGTGAGCATTTTCGCAGCTTCCCGTCGTAGCCTTTCTGAAGTGTCGAAGCAAAGTCTTTGAGTGGCATGTTCTCAACATCCTCAGGCAACGGTCCGAATTCTTCTAGCATGTCTCCGATTATCTCGTTCTGGACTGTTGATCTGCCTTTTGATAGTGTCTTTATGCTATCTTCGAGTTTGATTTCTGACTCAGGCCTCTTCAGACTTTGCGCAAGCAGAGCCCTCACTGTTTCCAGCGCCGAGACTGGGGCGTCTGGCACCAAAGTTTCTAGCTTCAGGGAGGCACTTTCAGTGACTGTCGTGAGAGCCATCGTCGGGCCCTGATCGACCGCGCCGGGAATGGGCACCGCGCATGTCGAGTTCTTATCCTTGATGTCTGACTGTTGTGACGGGCCTGTCTCGTAGTGAATCTCGTCGTGGTTCTCGCTGATGGAGAGAAGAGCTCGCTTTACTCCATTGGCTGCATCGGATTCAACATGGAATTGATCCAACGTCTTCTTGGCCATGTTCAGGAGCGTGGCCGACGGCCCAAATTCGATGACTCGCTCAGCCTTAACATGATCAAAGAGAACATTTTGAGTTGCACTCCTGTTCTCGCCAGTGTTAAACCCACTTGCCGAGTGCAAACAGTTCGATGTTTGGTCAACTCACCAATGGACAGGCATGGCGAATTGATACCTGCATACCGTCATTGTCAATGCTTGTATCTGTTCCGAATTTAGGGTAGCGACTTACGCCAGTAGCTCTGTGACAAGCACATGAGCCAATTCTTGCTCGTACTCTCGAGTTGCCATCGTGCCACTAATCAGTATGTGACGGAAAGAGAACAGTTTGAAGCAAGTAACTGCATCCGATCACTGTGAAGCCAAATACTTCAGCTCAATAAGAAGCATAACAAATGAAGAATTGACATTATAAACTTATGCCGCTTCTACCTTGTCCGGTAAGTCTACCATTCTTTTAATCCATTAGTCCGTCAATCCACTATTCCTTGATTCCGTTTTCCCGTAAGTTTACCATTCCTTTAATCCCTTAATCCGTCAATTCATTATTCTTTGCTTCCGTTATCCCGTAAGTCCACGATTCCTCTGATCCTTTAATCCATTAATCCATTAATCCACTATTCCCTGATTCCGTGAATCCGTCAGATTGCATTGGCACATGAGTATATAAACCAAGAGCTCTTTGAAAACAAGTTTATAATCTCTTCGGTCCATCGCTTTCAACGACTCCAAGAGAATCTCACCGTCAACGACCAATCATTTCGTGACATCTTCTTTATATACAGCACCCCATTCTCATTGCCACCATGCCGGCCGCTACTTTGACACCTCATTTCACCTCGGGTACAGTCGGGATGTTCGGTGGTACTAAGGATGGAAAAGAGCCATATATCAATCTCAAGGACAAAACTGCGAACATCAACAAGCCCGAGGAGGTGTCCGTCACGGTAGAAGATATGCGATTCATGACTCCGAGGACTACATTTGCGAAAAACGGATACGAGTTCCGCAGTCATGTAACTTCAGTGACGCCGGAACAGCTTGCGCACGGCAATGATTCTCCCGAAGCCAAGAAGATTATCGATGACAACTACATATCCGAGGTCGTGGAGATCGTTAAAGAAGCAAGCGGAGGCGCCGAAGTCATTCCATGTGGCTTCCGTCTTCGCACACAGGTCCAGGATGGAACGGATATTGTGAAATCCAAGGTGGCCTTCGGATCCTTGAACGTGGTCCATGTCGACCGAGACCCGGAGAACGCGCGATTTCGACTCACGAACATTGTTGGCGAAGAGAGGGCAGAAGCGTTGCTCAAGAAGTACAAAGGCAAGAAATGGGCTTCTGTGAACGTGTGGCGTCCTATTGGCGACACTGTAGGGAAGTGGCCACTACTTTTTGTCAATCGTGAGAAGGTGCCAGATTGGGATTATGACACGCACATGGTTCGTGTCTATACCATCGATGACCCTGCTGTGCAGGAGAGGGGGGACAAGGGCCACGAAACAATCTTGACGAACGACCCCAGATACGTTTATCACTACGCAAGCAACCTCACCATTGATGAGGTTCTGGTCTTTGCATCCTTCCACACAGACCCTAAGATGGTCGTTCCACACGGAGCCTTTTGGGACGAAAATTCACCCGTGGAAGCTCCCACGAGGCGGTCGATCGAGGCTCGATGCTGGGTCTTCTGGGATGAGGACGAGTGATTGGGACGGGGAGCCTCAGGGTCGAGCTTCGAACGTCTCTGAATTGAGCGAGGCTGGGCTTTTGCAGTGTCGCAGACCCGTGCATTTATGACATTTTTGACATTATGAGTTCTTTCAAAGATCATGCAACTCAGTGTTTCGGGAGCCAGGGAATAAATTGATGATTAAATGAGTGGATGACTGAATAAATTGACCATTTTCCTCTTTCGCGTGCCGTAATAAAAGACAACAAGAGCAGTCACCCATGCGATTAATTGAGAGTTTGTTGAAGAATGTGCACGAAATTAAGTATACCTCTGTGAGAGCAGACCTCGTCTTCTGTCTCCAATTCTGCCAATATCAGCGCACCTCGTCCTTTGCTAGAGTATTAAGTTTCTTATAGTGACGAGGCCACAAACTCGTGTACATTCAACCCACTTTGTAGGAGATTCATATTCATTGGCTATTATCAAATTTTCAATAGAAAGCCTATAATATAAGGCAAAGAGAAAGCCCTGTACTCGGGTATAATTGGGAGAAGTCACAATTCCCTCCTGCATTCCCTCAATCCTGTGATTCCGTATTCCGCCAGTCCTACATTCCCACCATCCCATAATCCCATCCTCTATATCCAAGATATGAAAGTTCCTTTCTTCGCAATCCTAGCATTCTCCTCGAATGACTCTCCTCTTTGTTGCAGATTTTATTATAGTGGATGGCTATTCAATGTCACACTTCCGCAGTTTAGATCACCGCTCGGATTCTTTCAGCTTGTTATTCGTTGGTTCATCTGTCTTTCGCTCTTTGGTCTGACGGTGTGTAGACTTCGCCCTTATTTAGCTTATACTGTTCCACATTGAGCGACTTGCTCTGGTGCTTTTGGAATAAGAAACTCAGAAGCCTAAAATCAACTTCAAGATGGGAGGGGCACACATGAAGTCGTCGGAATCGATTCAGGCCGGGTCAACGACTCAATCAGAGGCAGGATCTCGGCCAGTCATTCTCACCTACAGCCATCTAGAACACCACATTAACATACCGACCTTCTTTCACGCTACCTTGACAAGGCTTCGGGATGTATTCATTCGCACACTCGAGAAGAGCGCCGACGGCGATGAGCCCTCATCAACTGTCGAGCTTGTGGCACGATTCCTTGGTTTCATTGCTCAAGAGATAGAGAGAGGCAGAGTCGCAGAGACGATCTTGGATGGGGAAGTCCTGGTGATTGCACTTGAACAATTTGAGAACGCATTTCTGAGTCAAAACGAATTGCATGCGGTGGTCGCAAATCTTCCGAATGATGCGAACAAATCCATCATCATACAGTCGTACTATACTGCCCTTGGAACAGTGAAGAGACCGTGTAGAGTTCGAACATCAGCCTTGATGACCGCGGCTGCGGAAGGCAAGGCTCGCGTGTACGTTGTGTTCGGCGGCCAAGGTAACATAGAAACTTACTTGGACGAATTACGGACCATTTACGCCCTATACTCACCGTTGATAAAATGCTTCCTCACTACCGCAACACAACATCTTCAACAACTTGCCCGCCAAGCCGAAGCATCCAAGAGCTTTCTCCTCCATAGTCTTGATGTTATGAATTGGCTGGACAATGCCGACTTGCAACCCAACCTCGAGTATCTCGTCTCCGCACCCGTCAGTTTCCCCCTCATTGGTTTGACGCAGCTTGCACATTATGCTATCACAAGCCGCGTTCTCGGCACGCACCCAGGCGATATAAGGGGCCGCGTCTCAGGAGCGTCAGGTCACTCGCAAGGCATCGTTACTGCAGCTGCGATCGCTGCATCTGAAGACTGGGAAAGCTTTGAAACTCAGGCAAAAAATGCCCTGACCGTCCTGTTTTGGATCGGTATACGCAGCCAAGAAGCATACCCGCTCCCCTCTATCTCCCCCAACGTAATCGAGGACTCGAGAGAACACGGCGAGGGTAACCCCGGTCCTGCACTTTCCGTCCGAGGCCTGCCTCGCGGGGCACTCGATACGCATATCGAGACCATAAACCGGCATTTACCTGAAGATCGGCATGTTGCCATCTCATTGGTGAATAGCGCCACAAACCTAGTCGTCACCGGTCCGCCATTGGTTCTATACAGTCTAAACCTGCAGCTCCGTAGGGTCAGGGCCCTAGCGGATAGAGAAAGAAGCGGTCCTCCTCTTGGCCCAAGGAAGCCCAACTTCACTACCCAGTTTCTTCCTATCTCTGCCCCCTTCCATAGTCCCTATCTAACCGAGGCGATTGAGAGAATCTGTCAAGATCTGCGGGAGACCAAGATCTCCGCCAAGGAGCTTCAAATCCCGGTTTACAGCACGTTCACGGGTGAGGACATCAGGAATGAGATGAAGGACGAGGATAATATCGTTCCGTGTCTGGTCAAGATGATCTGCCAACAGCCAGTGCTTTGGGAGAAGGCGATTGCGATGCCTGATGCGACTCATGTCTTGGATTTTGGCCCCGGAGGGGTTTCTGGTATTGGAGGGCTTACCAGTCGCATCAAGGATGGCACAGGTGTCCGTGTTGTCCTTGCCGGCACCATGAACGGGACGAACGCGGAAGTCGGATACAAAGATGAGGTTTTCGCTCGGAACGCACAAGACGTCAAGTACAATACAGACTGGGCCCAACAATTTGGGCCGAAGCTGGCGCATACATCCGATGGTCGGAAGGTTGTGGCTACAAAAATGAGCACACTACTTGGTCTCCCGCCCATCATGGTTGCTGGAATGACGCCGACTACAGTGCCATGGGATTTTGTAGCGTCAACCATGAGTGCCGGATACGAGATAGAGCTCGCAGGTGGTGGCTACTACGACGAAAATGGCCTGACAGAAGCCATTATGAAAATTATGAACAATAGCCCCTCGGGTCGCGGAATTATCCTCAATGTGATCTACGCTAGCCCTAAGGCAATAGCCTGGCAGATTCCGCTTCTTCGCAACCTGTGTGCCCAAGGTCTGCCTATCAGAGGTCTCACTATCGGCGCTGGCGTCCCGTCTCTCGAAATTGCGAATGAGTATATTCGGACTCTGGGAATCCGACAGATCGGCTTCAAGCCCGCATCCAAAGAATCTATTCGGCAAGTGATCGATATCGCGGAAGCCAACCCCGACTTTCCGGTGATTCTGCAATGGACTGGTGGTCGAGGTGGCGGCCATCATTCATATGAAGATTTCCACGAGCCAATCTTATCAACATACAGCAGGATACGACGCTGCGGGAATATCGTGCTTGTGGCGGGATCTGGCTTCGGTGGTACAGATGATACATACCCGTACCTTAGCGGAACGTGGTCCAAAGGATACGACCGCCCGCTAATGCCATTTGACGGAGTGCTTTTTGGTAGTCGCTGCATGGTTGCCAAGGAGGCTCACACGTCACTAGGCGTGAAACAGGCGATTGTTGACACTAAGGGTCTAGAGGACCCCGAGTGGGAGAAAACGTATCAAAAGCCTGGTGGTGCAGGTGGTGTCATCACGGTCCGCTCGGAGATGGGGGAGTCTATCCACAAACTTGCCACGCGCGGAGTTTTGTTGTGGGCAGAGATGGACAAGAAGATCTTTAGCCTGCCAAAAGAAAAGCGTCTCCACGAATTGGAGAAGAAGGAGGTCCACGATTACATCGTGCAGCGACTGAATGACGATTTTCAGAAGCCATGGTTTGGACGCACCGCATCTGGGAGGCTCGTCGACATCCAGGAGATGACGTATGGTGAGGTCATCTACCGGATGGTTGACCTTATGTTCATCAAGCATCAGCGAAGATGGATCGACGAATCCCTTGCCAGGTTGACTGGGGATTTCATCCGCCATATCGAGCAGCGCTTTCCCCAAGATGAAGACAAAGGGAGGAGCTTGTTCATCCAAAACTATAACGAGCTAGACGATCCGTTCCCTACAGTAGAAAAGATGCTTTCGGCATACCCACAGGCTAGTAAGCAGCTTATGAATGCTCAAGATTGCCAGCACTTCCTTCAACTATGTAAACGAACTGGCCACAAACCTGTGCCGTTCGTTCCAGCCTTGGACGAAGATTTCGAGTTCTGGTTCAAGAAGGATTCACTTTGGCAGTCGGAGGATATCGACGCCGTCGTTGGGAAGGACGTTGGCAGAGTTTGTATTCTCCAGGGCCCCGTGGCTGCGAAGCATTCGACTACCACGGAGGAGTCCATCAAGGATATACTCGACGGTATTCACAACGGCTACATCGAAAAGCTAACAGAGGATCTCTTTAGTGGGAATGAGAGCAAGATCCCAGTGCTCGAGTACTTTGGCGACAGGACGGCTCTCGATGTGCATACCGAGTGCAAAGAAGCCCCTGAAGGCGTCATAATCTCCAAAGCCGACAACCTCACAACCTACTTTATCTCGGCGAGCTTAGGAACAACTGTTCCCGATCAGGGTAAATGGATTAAATTACTCGCTGGTAGGCCCGGTACATGGCGTCGCGCCTTCTTCATGGCCGACGTCTTTGTCCAGGGCCAGCGTTTCGTTTCAAACCCGACACACCGTATCTTGGCTCCTACTAAGGGAATGCTGGTGCGGATAAACCATCCGGATGAACCTGAGAAAACTATTATCACTGTGACGGAGACCGTTCATGGCGAGAACTTGTTAACCACCCAGATTGGTCAAAGTTCTGACGATACCATCACGATGAGCTTGATTCAGCACGGCACCGCCTCGGGCAAGCCCGTCGCACTCCCTTTGACTTTCACTTGCCACCCGGAGGCCGGCTATGCCCCTATCCGCGAAATCATGGCTACTCGCAATGGGCGAATCAGGGAGTTCTACTACACCATTTGGCTTGGCGAGAAACCTACCGCACCACTTGATATGCCAATAACATCACGCTTCGATAGCGGTACTACTATCATTACTGGTTCCGCTATTCGTGATTTCGCACACGCGATCGGTAATACTTCTGAAGCTTATATCGATAGGCCCGGCAGAGATTGTTTTGCGCCGATGGATTTTGCAATATTTGTTGGTTGGAAGGCTCTTATCAAACCCCTGCTACATGTCATTGATGGTGATCTGCTGAGGCTTGTCCATCTTTCGAATAGCTTCCGTATGATGCCTGGCGCAGAGCCGTTCAGAAAGGGTGACGTCCTTGGTACAACTGCAGAGATCACTGCTTTGATTAACCAAGACTCCGGTAAAATGGTCGAGATATGTGGCTCCGTTACTCGAGATGATGGGACGCCTGTCATGCAAGTCACGTCTCAATTTCTTTATCGTGGTGCGTATGTCGACTATGAGAATACGTTTCAACGAAAGGTCGAAAAGCCATTCAAAGTCAACCTGGAGACACCGAAACACGTCGCGATCCTGCAGGCTAAGAAATGGTTTAAATTGGAGAAAGCGGACACGGAGCTTGTCGGCCAGACAGTCATATTCAAACTCCAGACCACTGCTACATTCAGCGACGTGGCTGGTTTTGCCTCGGTGGAAACCGTTGGGACCGTCGAGCTCGAGCTGCCAACTACGATGGGAGCCTTGCGAGTTGCTTCGGTGAAGTTCGTCGCTGGTCCTTCACGTGGGAACCCAGTTCTGGACTACCTCAATCGCACGGGCTCCAAAATTGACCACACCGTGTACCTCGAGCGGCCCATCCCCATATGCGACAACAGCAGCAACACTTTGACTATCAAAGCTCCGGCTTCTAATGCCCGATATTCGAGAGTTTCGGGTGACTATAACCCGGTACATACCTCGCGTGCTTTTGCCGAGTATGTCGGCCTTCCCGGTACGATCACCCACGGCATGCATACCAGTGGTGCAATCCGGAGCCTGGTCGAGAACTGGGTAGTTGAGAATAATAAAGCCAGTATGATGCGTTACTTCCATGTTAATTTCGTAGGTATGGTGTTGCCTGGTGACAGTATCGAGGTTCAATTGAATCACGTTGGCATGGCCTCTGGCTGCAAGGTAATTCAGATTGAAGCGATTAATACAGCAACAGGAGAGAAAGTGTTGGTGGGGAAGGCTTCTGTTAAGCAACCTGTGTCTGCATACATTTTTACCGGCCAGGGTTCGCAGGAGCAAGGCATGGGGATGGATTTGTATTCGAAGAGCCCGGTGGCGAAAAAGGTGTGGGATCGCGCTGATAAGCATCTGCGAGATACTTATGGTAAGTGACGGGAGGCGTGCACATGATTCAAGTTTTTGATAAGAGACACAGGTTTCTCAATCATCGACATTGTAAAATATAATCCGAAGGAACTTACGGTCTACTTCGGCGGTGCTCGTGGCAAGGCTATCCGCCAGACCTACACGTCCATGACGAATGGCAGCCTCGACTCCGAAGGACTTTTCAAAGACATAACGACGGATACGCCTTCCTATACCTATCGGTCACCGGACGGCCTCCTCTCTGCTACACAATTCACGCAGCCAGCGCTGACCGTGATGCAGATGGCAGCCTTTGCAGATTCGCGTGCCCGGGGCGTCATCCAGAGCGAGAGTGTTTTCGCCGGCCACTCACTCGGTGAATACAGTGCCTTGACCAGTGTCGCCGAGCTCATGCCAATTGAGACCTTATCATCCATTGTGTTCTATCGCGGCCTATGCATGCAGGCTGCGGTGGATCGCGACGAGGCGGGCCGCTCTGACTACTCCATGTGCGCGGTTAACCCGGCTCGTATCAGCAAGCTTTTCAGCGAGCAGACACTACAGTATCTTGTGGAGATGATTGCTGATGTCACTGGTTCGTTCCTGGAAATCGTCAACCTCAATGTGCGCGGTATGCAATATGTATGCGCGGGGGACCTGCGGGGCCTTGACGTATTGACCGGCCTCACAGACAGTATCAAGATGCAAAACATCGATTTGGAAGATGCAGGGGCCCAGAAACAATGGCTTGTCCAGACAATCGAGGAAATGGCCGAGCGCACCGAAGCGAAAGGTAGGCCTCTTCGGCTGTCGCGCGGTGTTGCCACCATCCCGCTCCCCGGCATAGACGTTCCTTTCCACAGTAGCTACCTACGCTCCCGAATCCAGCCATTCCGTTCCTTCTTGCTCAAACACGTTAGTAAAGGCAGTGTCGACCCTGACAAACTCGTTGGAAAGTACATACCCAATGTCACGGCCAAACCCTTTGAGCTCACGAAAGAGTACTTTGAGTATGTATATCAGATGACGCAGTCAGCTCGGATTGGCACAATTCTGGATGATTGGGAGAAGTACTGGGTGTCAGAACAGCAGATGATTTAATGGATTTATTAGTTGTCCGTGTGTATGTTGTAACACGTTATGCATACCATGTCTTCTCTATTTTTAGCGTATGTATCTCGCTTAACAAATTCTTAATGTTTCGATGAGCCAAACCCTAGACGATGGTGTCGGATCTATTTAATACCAGCTAGCTAGTTTTCATAATCGATCAAAATAATAACTCTCATCAAGTTTTCGTTCCCACTTCTGAATATTGGTCTCGAATATATGATATGACCTCCAGCACTATACCGATGAAAACAAATCGATATCATATTGTTGAAGCCCATTACAAAGACATCAGGAAATTGCTGAGTGAGATAGATGTACAGGAACTTCAGTTGCTAGAAGGCCTAGAATTGGCGATATGGGAGAGTAGGAGGCAGTTTACTACTATCCACAGTAGGCGCAGAGCGACTTTCTCAGCGTCAATTAGCGTATTCAAAATCGTCTGCGTCTCTTGGCATTGAAGGTTCGACGCAACGTTACATATATTTTTGTACTGCAACATGAGCATCTTCTCACAATTGTTAGATATTTATATCACATATCGCAAATAGTTAAATTTGATTATTTAAAGCTATACACATCTTAGCTCTATTAGTTTACAATTATATCTTTTACACGTATCAATAACTCATTAATCATCTCGTCGTCTCTTTCTCGATCTCGTACTCGTAACGTAAATAATCGCGCTTGATCTCTATTAATCTAATCGTTTCGAAGAAGATTAAAAGATAGACGCTAAAACAGAAGCAGCGCAAGAAAAAGAAAGCTTAGATTTAGACTTAGAAGCAACGCGAAAAGAACGATATTTAAGCTATTAATCATATGCGCAATAAGGTATACATAACATGAGTTCCGAGATCGCTATCGATAACAACCTCGCGAGAAAATTGTCTGAATCATGAGAATCTAAAATCTATTTTAATGTGATGTGAATGCTCGTCGTCGTAACACCTTCCCGTCGTCGACGTCGATCATTGAAAATCAAGATCTATAGAGCTGAAAATTATTTATAGGGCTGAATTCTACTGAAAATTCTTGAAGTTACGAATCTAACGAAAATTATGCTGAAATTTTATATAAGTTGCTAACTATGCGAAAAGCATAATTTTCGTTAGATTTACAGAGTTAGCAATTTCAAATTTTGTAGAAACTTTTCAAATTTGCAGATGATCTCTAACTTAGAAATGAAACGAATTTTGCTAGACAGTTCTTAGACGTATATCCCCTTTTCACTAGGCGTATACTCTCATGTTTATTAGACGTATATCTTCTCTAATTCGATTAGCAGCCACACGAGCGCTAACTTAATAAGATAAAACTTCGTAATTCTAAAATCTTAAAGATTTATATTAGTAGCATAATGTAATAAAATAAGTCTTTTTAGATCTTTTCTTTTAATTTAAATAATTTAACTGCATTAATTTGAATCTTTTTGATAACACTTAATTAACTAGCTACTTTCTTCTCTTGCTGTAAGGATCGTACTGTGGTGATAACCGTAGTGTAGTATGTAACGAAGATAACAAGCTGAGGAGCAACTATGGACTGGGAGGGACGCCATATATGTATGGCGGAGTGAACCTGCCAAGACACGCTAAGCCTAAAGGGGAAGTGTCAAGGCAGGTGTGTCAAGGATGCGAGGTACGCTCGTAACACTTGCTACTAAAAATATGTCTTATATATCTTAATATTCACGCGCAATTCTAACTAGCTAATCTACAACTAAAAAGAATCAAATAATTTCTTAGCACCCTGTTATCATGCTACTGTAACATCTCGTTCACCTCTTATAGATTCTGAATCCTTAAGTAATAGACTCTTCATGTTCATATTCACGCTCACGATTATCGCGTCGTTTAATCGATTTTTATATAAGTCGATCTTCTCTTAATGCAGTAACATCTTCTTTTCTTATAACGATTCTTTCTCGTATAACTTTAGATCTAAAGAATATATTGATCGTAATCTTCTTCTCTTATTTAGTTATCTAATCGACTATGATTAATAGATCGCGACGCGTTATTGTCGACTATATGCGAAGAATAAGAACGTCTAGACTCACGTCTATTTAATCGTTTAAGAATATTTTTTGAGATTATGACTGATGATTTAATGAAGGGTTTACTTAATAAATGTTCAAACTTCGAAAACATGAAGACATTCGATCTTACTTCGGATATCTGTGAAAGTTTATCTCATTAAGTTAGCGCCCGCACGGCTGCTAATCGGATTAGGGGGGGTATACGCCTAGTAAACATGGGGGTATACGCCTAAGGCCAGCCTAATTAAACACGGGAGACGCTACTTACTTTATGGAACGAGCGGGGTTCGATAAGCTCGGCTCGTCTTGGATAGACGCTTCTATAAGCGGTCCGAATCGTGCGCTCGCTTACGCCAACGACCTTAGAGATCCACTTCATTGACGTGGCTACGCACACGATGTGAGATGCCATGTAAGTACTGACGGCAGTGATTGGCTGCGGAGAGCGACAGTCGTGAAACACTGTCCTGCGTATTTTGTGAGTGATCCCCTGGGAGAATGTATTGATGACTCCTCCAACGAGACCTTGGTCGTATCCTAGCTGCGCGCAAAATGGGCCGATACGCTGGTCAATTTTCTCCCGACGCGATATCAGGACTTCTGTATACCCTTTGATACCACTATTATCATCAGTCGGTGTAGGCAACAGTGCGAGAGAATTCCTCATAGTGGCTCGATTGCATATCATTCGAAACACTCCCTGCATGCTGGCTAGAGTGACAGGTTCCCAATAAAAATTCCGGAAGACAATCTGATCTCGTCTCGGATGTATGAATCGATAGATACCGCGAATGTGATCAGGGATTTAGGTTCACCCATTACAGGGGGTACGATGTACATGGCCGCTGATCCGGCGCAGTTCCCGACATGATGCCCCTACTAGTCTGGCCTAGACAACTTTTGATACAACTGCCAGGCCATGATAGTCGCTCGGTTCGATAGACCGAGCACATTACAGCGGGCACACCAGTCACTTTCTGGGCGGCGCGGGGCCTCGTCTCATATGGTTCCATGCTCGAGATATGGTCGTGGTTGAGTAGGGAAGAGTACATGCCGACAAACAGGGCATTTGTTGTTTGAGCGCAACCAAATGGCGATGCAGGAGGAACCTACTTAATGGGAGCAAGGGAGACGGATTTCACATTCGATGACTCCAGATTCAGAAAGAGAGCGTTCCGAAGTCCTGTGATGAGAAGAGATCTTGATGCAGAGACGAGAAGTAGTTGATCTAAAAGCATTTCGCCGCTCGAGCGTTTCTGGCGCTCACCAAGACCAAAAGTTTCGAGGACCGATTCATGTACGGGGTTTAGAACGGCGTGGTCGCCTTCACCGGTTTCGTCAATGCGTTTGCGTTTTGTGACAGCTTTATCGCTTGCCCCAAAGTGGGCGTAAATTCTTGCAGGTAGTGCATACGTTTTCGATTAATTGACTGTGTTTTAGACCAGTCTCGACAGTGCAATGCATCTCGTCCAGTATGGCGCTTCAGAAGCCTACTACCTTGGGAGCCACTGCGATAAGCTTGAATACTGTGACCTACGTGTTCAGTTCATCATTTCTCTGAATCCTTACTAAAATCCACGGTCTGACTCTTACCGAAGTCCTCATGATCCCTGTATCCCTTCTCTGGCGCGTCCAAATGGAAATCCGTCAGAAATTCGGACTAGCAGCCTCCCTCTGCCTCAGCATCTGCATGAGAATCGCAGCCGTTGTTCGATTTTCTGGCTTCTGCTACCTTGGCAGGTTCGACAACGCCTCGAGATATCTGTGGCAGCAGCTGGAAAGTTGCGTCGTAGTGACTATGTTGTCGCTGACGGCCTTCCGCTCTTTCTTCGCTGCTAGTAGATCCAAGTGAAGGCACAATACACTTCCCGTCGACTCCTGCGCCCATAAGCTACGAGACTTCCGATAAGACTTATCCTCGACCTTCCATGTTGACCGAGATATTTACGCAGATCCGAGCCGGGGGCGCCTATACTTTAGTTTGGACCATTTGTATGACCGTCCTACTCCAGCCTTGTCAGATCGAAATTTACGTGTAAATAACCTACTCGTACAATACAGGCTGTCGAAACTGGATGCCAACGGCGGAGTTAACCGTGAGGCAAAGTGCTTTTAAATGAACGCGCAAGTTGAGTACGGAGCCCGGAAAAGCCAAGACTGGCCGGCCTGCGAGGGTACTAATGAGCCTGGCAATGAGTATGGAAAGATAGGAATACAAGACCTTACAATATCAAGTTCACGTTTTAATTACAACATAAGTTTACGACCCAAGCAAGTAGTGGGACGCTTGTCCAAAGAAGTTGCTAGGTACGTTTCTATCGGTGTAAGTACAACGATACTCGTAATTGAGTGGCCTCGGAAGTATGAGGCCTATTCTATTTACAAGACCGTAGAGTTGATCATGGGATCTAGCTGACTACTTTGGTCACTCGGCAAGGAAGATCATCACTCGGCTGTGCCCGCTGGAACTGATAACCTTTCTGGCCATACACAGTTCTTGTGCCCTTCGCGCGATCCGACTCCTCAAACATAAGATCGACCTCAAATCTCCTTACGGTCATGACCATGATGACCTTCATCTCAAGCATTGCTAGCTCCTGCCCGATACAGTTCCGCGGTCCGAGTTCAAAGGGCCGCCACGCTCCCTGGACGGGATACAATAGGTCGCCTGGCGTCACGAGCCAACGCTCTGGAGGGAAGTCGTCGGGTCGTTTCCAGTAGGTCAGGTCCCGATGGATGGGCAGAGCGGGATCGCCACAATGAGATCTCTGCTTACAACCTATCGGGTTAATATTCTAAGGAATATGGGTGTATGCCTTTGTATCAAAGGGGCGAAAAATGACAAGATTACAGGCTAAGTACTCTAAGGTGCTAGCTCTGTCTTAGGTTTGGTGTGTTGTAGGCGTTCTTTTGTGACTACCTTACGGATCTTTGTATTTCAACGGATCTAGTTGATTCCCGGACTCGATAGCGTTGGTATGACTGGCAAGCAGCAATGTAGCAAAGAAGCATACCTACCTTATGCTAGGAAACTTGGGTTCACCTTAGCTCCTTGGCGCATAACCTATCAGCCCTATCAAGAATTGTTTCGACTTTCGTACCTGTCCCTCTACGAGTACGATCAATTCCTATATCTCAATCCGGTCCTCACCAAACATGTTCGGTGCTCTCAATCGCTTCATATCCCGCCTCGACTCCGACGCCCCTTCTCAAACCTCCCGAGATAGTTACGGCGCCTTCGGATTCCAAGCCCTCCGCAATAAAAACAGCGACATACCCATTGAGCCCTGGTATGACTTTGTCATCGGCATCAACGGACGCCAGATAGAAGACCCCGACGCCAGCTCCTTCGCTGTGGAATTGCGCAACTGTGCGGGCTCCAATGTGGCACTGACGATCTGGAGCGCAAAGGGTCAACGTGTGCGGACGCTCCAGGTTGCTGTTCCTACGCCTTCGCCTACGCTGGGCCTCACACTGCAATGGACATCGATTTCCTCGACCGAAGACGTTTGGCATATCCTTGATGTGATACCCGACTCCCCTGCCGACATGGCGGGGCTTTTACCTTACGGAGACTACATAGTCGGGACCCCCGAAGGCAACGTGCATGGTGAAGCAGGCCTCGGAGAGTTGGTGGAGGACTATCTATCTCGCACGCTCAGGCTGTGGGTTTACAATCATGAGTACGCTGTTACAAGACTCGTCACTATCACACCGTCGCGCAGCTGGGGTGGTTCAGGAGCGCTCGGTTGTGTGCTGGGATTTGGGGCTCTACATCGACTCCCAGCGCCCTTGAACGAACCGCCGGCCGGACCGGGCGAGACGCTTTTTGAAACGGCACGCTTCAGCAATGAAGAAAACAGACCACCCTCTGCCAATCTGAGATCATACCCCTCGGGCGGTTCTCTATACAAGACCAGCTCGAATCAGCAATCTAGTGATTTGCTGGTGCCGGCAACATTGGCTTCTCCACCTCCTCCACCACCTATGGGGGCTACTACATCTGGACCCCCGAGGGCGGCGAGGAAAGCCAGAAAGGCTGTCTCTCCGAACTCGGCGTTTGATGAGTATTTCAAAGAAGGGGAGCAGAAGAGTAAGGAGGAGGATTTCACTCCGGCCGCGAAGAGTGCACCGCTTCCGCCGCCGAAGATGGGTGGGCCTCCGTTAGCAAAAAGTCCCGAGCCGGAAGCTGAGGCTCAAGCTGAGGAAGCGCCTTCCTAAGCATTATAACATGGTCATCACTCGACTTTGGAATCGCTGATTTTTAAAGCGGCTGGGTAGAGCCACAATATTCACATCCCTTCCGACTGCTATCTGATATGCGGTCATCACCGCGATCAGTACCCATGCTTCATCAAAGCGAGATCCCAGCGAATTGGATAAAGCACCATGCGCAAGCAACTCCGCTATACTACAGCTTCATCCCAGCTGCTAGCTCCGAGGTATCATGTGATAGAAGGAAATCAAGATTTCGACCCATCTTCGTCCATGCTGCAAATGAAATGTGTAAGAAATCATCTCCACTCAAGCCTCACGCTGAGTGTCTCACGACTATCTTGGCCATCAATACGACATCCTCATTCCTCGTCACTCGTCTCCTCGAAATTCTTCTTCCCTCTCTTTCCCACATCTTCATCCTCCTCCTCATCGTCCTCATCCACAGCAGCCGAAGCACCCGCGCCGCTATAATCGGGTCGCTCGATACTCTGGCCTTTCTCCGCTAATACAGTCTCGATATGTGGAAGAAGCTTGATCAGGATATTGAACTGTTCGATAGGGAGCGAGATGCCCTATCAATTTGAACCATGTCAGCATCCGCTAAAAAGACCGTCGCCATCAAGATAGGCTTTGGGCATGAAAACAGAGCCCATGATACCAAGTCGAATAGAAAAAGTGAAACAACTCCGTACCTTCTTCCCCGGCAACGTCTCCCCATCCTTCTCGTAGTACTCCCGTATGTTAATCATATGCGTCCCCTTGAACTTCGTGATCCCTACCCTCCGCTTACTCGTCAACTACCCACCACCACCGTCAGCGATTCCCCAACTCCCAACAATAATAAATATACCTCGTCCCTTCCCCCCAGCCCCACCCCGCCCCCACCCCCTTCCCCTTTTCCCGCGCCGGATCTCCCCCCAACACCACCCATCACCGACAAAAAACAAAAAAAAAAAACAAATCGTACCTCCCAGAACTCCTCCCCATCCTTCCCCATCTGTCCCCCACCCACCACCTCCACCTCCTCCTTCTCCTTCCTCCCACTCTTAACCCCATCCGCGCCGCCCCCGTTCTTGACACCCTTCCTCGCCTTCTTACTCCTAGGCGCGTCCTCGACGAAGCCGCCGTCCCAGTCGTAGCCTCCGGCTGCGGCGTTGGCGTTGGCGTTGGCGGCGGAGGGGGGGGGGGAGGTGGTGGTGGTGGTGGATTTACGCTTGGACATTTTGGGGGGAGGGGGTTGGGTGTTTGTGTTTGCGTTTGTGTGGGTGGGTTGTGTTTGGGGGGTGGAGACCCGGAGGGGGGAGGAGAGGGAAGGAGAGGAGGGTAGGTAGAAGTAGGTGGTTTGTGAGCGCGGGAGGGGGAGGGGTTGACT
Source organism: Pseudevernia furfuracea (assembly GCA_022315425.1). Lineage (NCBI taxonomy): Eukaryota > Fungi > Ascomycota > Lecanoromycetes > Lecanorales > Parmeliaceae > Pseudevernia > Pseudevernia furfuracea. The sequence goes on from JAIUPT010000033.1 coordinate 295,067, forward strand.
GTTTGGCTGACTGGTGGGTAATGGGGGATGGGGGATGGAAGATGAGGGTTGAGGTTGCTGGGAAGATTAGAGAAGGACGCGAGTGAGTGAGTGAGTGAGTTGGCGCGCGTATTAGAGCCGGGTAGCTGCGGTGAAAAAGTCCGATTGGGAAAGACGAGAGAGAGTATGATGCAGCAGCTGTTGAAGCCGATGAGGCTGTGGACTTCTATCTAGGTAAAGCTTGCGATGTGATTATGCCAAGTTTGCAAAAAGCAGGGAGACATTTTTCATCGCTCGCTTGCTATGCTTTTGTGAAACTGATGCTATGCCCATCAAATGCATGGATGTCCTTTGTGCCAATTTGCCTTTCGGCAAAACCTAGTAATCCTTGAAGGGACACCCTTTTGCCGCTGAATCGTCATAAGTCTTCTCTTTCACGATCTCCCTCGTCAACTTCATCAAGTTCTCTCCCAGCTGCTCATCCTGTGCCATCGCTGACCCACTCTCCGGCACCGCGGGTGGACATATGTACTCTCCACTCTTTGTCGTAGCCGTAGCAGCAAAGACCGTGCTGACGCATCCTTGCATGATGTTCTTCTTGATCGGCGCCATGGCGAGGGACATGGCGTAGCCGCCTAGGGGGTAAGGCTCATGGATGTCCTCACTAGACATCTTGGTTTCGACGATACCAGGATGCGTGGCGTTGATGAGAATATTGGGGTGCGAGGAAGTGAGGTGACGATTCAGGTAGCGGGAGTAGAGGATCGCAGTGAGCTTGGCGCGGCCGTATTGGCCATTTGGACCGAGGTCTCTGTTTAGCTCATCCAAGGATTCGAATTTGGTATCCGAGGGTGCGCCTTCGTGTAGGTTCGAAGCCTGGTTGGTGATGCGCACGGTGTTGCCGTTGGAAGCCGTCTTCTTCAGGATTGGAAGCAGGTGGGAGGTGAGTATTACATGGGCCATGTGGTTGACGGCCATCTATAAATGATTTAGTTCAGCTTCTGCGACAGCAAGTGTCTGAGACTGACATGACGGTCGACCCCATAGTCAGTCAATTGGTATGTCATAATCCCTCTTGCTGCATTGTTGATCAGGATATCGATCCTATCCGTACTGGCTGCGATCTTATCCGCTGTCTGCTTCACTTTCTTCCAGTCTGAAAGGTCGCACTCCAACCATGTAACCTTCTTCGCTGTCTCCTCGCCCATTTCTTCCTTGATGGCATTGATCGAGCCATCTACCACTTCTTTCGAAACAGAGAGGATGAAAAGTTTCTCGATGCCGTGGGAGAGGAGTGTGTGGCTGGCACCGTACCCAATTCCTTCCGAGCCACCAGTGATGACGGCGACTTTTCCCTTAAGGTTGGGTGTATCGTCAAGGTCGAATCGCTGGCCTTCTGGCACCAGTTCATGGGCCCCCTAAGCAAAGTTCGGTGTTAGCACGTCTCCTCTAAGGCATGGTGGGGAACGAGACAAGTGTGGGAAAGATGATGGCGGCATGCTTCCATGATTGTAGTGCTCATTGAGGGGTAGAAAAGGTGTATACCCCAATGCCGATATTTTGGGCGACAGTTTGCTTGATGGTTTCCATGGCTTCCGGGACCGCTTTACTGATTTTTGATTGAGCAGCGTTCTGACTGTAATGGAGCTTGTTTTTGTATGAGAGGGTGAATGTGCGAGTTGTGGAAATGGAAGATAAATATCTTGTTGAATGTCGAAATGAAGCTGTTGGCGTGAATAGTGATGTCGTCAACATGTAATGTCTTTCAATTGATTGGCTGAAGAGACGTGATGTCATTCCCTTAAGGTCCCCTCGGCCGGAGTACGCTCCGCAATTTGCACTGCAGAAATATAAAAAGAGAAAATGCAATTAATTAATCATGTAGCCCTCAATTGCAACAAAAATTAGAGATGCACATACAGTAATACAGTAATAAAGTAATAAAGGAATAAAGGAATAAAGTAGGAACGAATGTAAATCACAAAGTCATGATTTCACTATGTGCGCGGTGCGCTAGGCTGCTTCGAGGAGTGGCAGTTGTCCACACAACAACTTGGCTTTGACTGGAGCATTTTTCAGCCTTTGCCTTGTATATAGTCGTGCGTTGAGAACCGACCTCGACTCCCATGACCTGAATCCAGTGCCTTGAAAACGATGCAAGTCACTGAAATTTCTTCTCTTGCTTTTCCAGCCGTACCAACGTGAGCGCCCAACTTAATTTGCACATCTCAACCGCATCTTTCCGGACCGCATCCCAAATGGCGTCCACATCGCTGCCGAGACCACAGTCCTTGGCGGTCTGCATGCTCCTTGGGTCGATAAACGGTGCCAGAGATGGCCAAATGCCTTGAGCAACGTCGAAAAATATGTCCGTCCCAACCTTACCAATGCCTTTGATTTCCCCGAGCAATTTCCGGACTTTGGTAGGGGACGAATCTGCTTTCTTGAGAAGATTGTTGAGATCGTTGTCTGTAATCGTGAGAGGTCAGTTGCAGGCTTCGGGATGGAGAGCCCGCGTCGAGATATAGCACACCGTATTCCTTCTCGATAAAATCTGCCAATTCGCCCAAGGCTGTAGCGGTCTTCTCTCGGTATCTTGTGTAGCCACCCTTTGTCAAGACCCCAGTCCGCTCCTGCCATGTACTCTTCTTTAGGGTCTCAATGTCGTGATAGCCCGCTTCGATCAAGCACTGTAGGCTCTTGTATGCCAATTCGTGGGAGATGCGTGCAGAGCTGAGCATCGACAGGTAGAGTAAAGCGAGTACGGTTTCCGGCGTAGGTTCGTTCTGTTTGGGGAGGCTCGTATCTTGTAGAGGATGTGCACCGTAGCTTGATAGAAGAGCATCAAGTTTGCTCGTGTCAACGGCAGATGGTTTTGGCTTCGTGTGTTGAGGTGATGTCGAATCTGCGGTCTTACTCTTTTTTGAGGCGGGGGCTTGCTCATTTTTTGCCTTTTTTACGCTTGCCTTATCCACGTCTTCCACTTTGCGTTTCTTGTCTTTTTGCGCAACTGGTTTTTTCTGGTCTCCTCCTCTGGCCGCGGCATGTCCTTGAGGCTTTGATTGACTCGGAGCATATTCTGGTTTGGGTGCGTCTGGGTGTTCTTGGGCTCGAGTGCGCGCCATTAGACCTAGTATACAGCGCCAACTGATAGCGGCTTGTCCTGAATTGGGAGACTTTGGGGTACAGGAAGTAAGGTCTGGACGCTGTTTGCGAAAAGACGTGCGAGACTCGGTGACCGCGCTCTGACCGTAATTTGCGACACTATGTACGTCATAGCCTCGAGGATGCAATATTGAGAATGCCATACTGTCGCTTCAGTCCTGCTTCCATCTCTCCCATTGTGGGGAAAGGACACCTTGCACGCTTTCTGTGCTGTGGTGCTGGAGCGCGATTCTCAGAGGACTCATGGGTAGCAGGATGACTGCAGAGGCGAGCATGCGGGCATCAGGCTGACTAGCATATGCCCGTGACAAGGTAGCAGCACTACCTTACCTCAGTCCAAGGTCTAGCACGTCAATCAGATGTTAGATGGTAATACGAGTAATGCCATTGAATCGCCGTTTCAACACTGTTCGATGTCTATTTTTGGACCGCCGCGCGCTGCCGCGGCTTCTTAAGAAGTTGAGAGCTCTACATGTGATCATTCTTCCGTCCTGCAAATAAATATTGGACCTTTGCGCGAGTCGTATGGACCAAATGCACTTCAAGAATTCAGTGTGGAAAAAGATGACTGTTAGTATGCATGGACTCCATCAAAGTTGGCACGCCGCAATCTTCTTCAGGCTCTCCCTCCTCACCTAAAGGAAAGAACCACACGAGCATAGCTTGCGAACGCTGTCGCAAGCTCAAGATACGCTGTTTGGGAGGGGAAGCAATAGCACTCAGTAGTGCCCCGGTGGCCGCAAAGCCTTGCAACCACTGCGCCCGTGTATCGAAGCATTGCGTCTGGCCTCAAGAAGATGGTAGGAAAAGGGGAAGGACTTCTTCTTCAGGAAATTCCGGTGCACGAGACAATCTTCCCACAATACGCAAAGACGAAAACTGTAGTCTAGGGTCCATTCGGTCCATGATTCCTCCACACCCCCACTCTCTACTGAAAGCTCTCAAGCTCTTGGAGTACCAGCAGATCGTGAAATCTTAATTGACAGCGTTTTTCCTGCGGCCAATCGAGGCGTCAATAGCAAGTTTTTTTTTGGAGAGCGCTCCGACTCATCTGCCAGTGAAACTTATATACTACTGTCCGTTACTATCGTCACTTAGGCCCCACGGCCATAGCGCCTGGCCACAAAAAAATTAAGATCATCCAGGAGTAACGACTATTAACCAAGGAGATCGGGTATGGCGCAGTGAATTACCTGGCTGCTGTAAAAGCAAGCCAAGCAAGACCGTATCTTATTCTCCACTTGTTCTACCACCTGTAGATCGCCATTTTTAGTCAAGAAAGCCTCACCGGTGATGATGAAAGCCTCGTGAGGCCTCCTGACCGTACAGCTACCAATGAGAAACCCGTTGACCAGAGACCTGGTCTGGACATACGGAAAGTTAACCAAGAATTCTACAGAAAGGCCATCAAGTCAACAATGGACATGCTGACATTCGCTAAATTGATCGATCATAGGGCGCTTCTGACCACTATCTTCATCAACCAGTCTTTTTTCCACGCCGCTTGTGCATACAGCCGGGACATGCTTCGCGGTCAAATGAGGGCAAAATTGCCCTATCGAAAGATCTTTCACCGTCTGCTATCCCTATACCTAGTCGAACATCACCATCTATGGTCTTCCAATTCGACGGGACCTCAGGGCCACACACGGCATCTGATGCAGCGACCGAGTCGGTGTACTGCTTCCTCTCACTGCTTGCGAAGGCCAAGTACCACCTTGAGAGAAGCCATTAAGGATCAAGCCCGGGTCTATGCCGGATCTGAATGGGTAGACGCCGTATTGCATCAGCGAGAGACCGGTCTGAGAGACGTTGGTCTAAATGTTATCAGCAAGTCAACCAGCGCTTTCGCCAGAGCGCACGACCTTCGAGAGCCAGGCGGGTCAGAGAGTGCCTCCCAGAAGGTATGCCAGTCGCGCCAAAATAAGGTTGCCTTATTAAAAGTATTTCACTTGAATAAAATTCCAGTTCGTACCGTCACCCGCAGGGCACGACCAATCGAATCTTTTGCTTGAAGAAGGCAACATGCCAACCGAATTTCTGTTCTTTGCGGATGCCGAGCTCGACTTTGGGCCCCGGCACGACTGTCCGTGCCCCAAATTCCCTTTTTTGGATGTCATCGGGAGTCTGAAGGCATGCCTCGGGACCCGCATAGTCCTGAACTAAATTTCATGCTTCCAGTTCCTGTCCAGAAAGAATGGTTGCTGACTGGAAAACTTTATCGGAGCTTTTTTCGATGATTGTATGTTCACGGGTGAGAACCCTCTGGCACCTGAGCAGGCATACGACTAACTAAGTCTATAGAGTTTGCAAACCAAAACGACTATAGTTCTGGACCAATCTAATTATGCCGATATCCACTGAAGAATTCTCAACCTTAGGCCAAGCAGAGTCCTATATCATCAGCTTCTGCTTACCAGAAATATCAGAAGTACCGGCATAAGCCAAGGGAATTTTTTTCTGGCCGTACTCTGCCAGTATGAGGATACCCAGGATTCTTCGATACCCCGTAAAAAGTACACTGTCCGGCACCTTTGCCACTATGGAATCTCTATGCGAGAGAGTCAAGCTCCTAACGCGGATCGACTAGGCATAAAGCTGCCAAGAATCCTCCCTTCCTTCCCGCCTCCACAAAGACAGGGTCCTGCCATCCTTTTACTGGTGCGCATAAACAGCAATGGTAGGTAGTGCCGTGTATAGCGTCCTGGCGTCCTTCATATCTCCCCGCGTTCCTGATACCATGATGTCGCTTAAATGCACAGCTTTGGTCCTCTGAATGTCACGCATCAAGAATTCCTGTCACTTTTCTCCAGCAAGTGATTGACCGTTTACGTGATACATTATCTTCAACACGGCTCTTTTGGTGGCCGGACAACATGGCACCTGTCGCTGGCGTCGAAGGAGCAGCACTAGCTCGGCGCGCAGCTCTTACCGGAGCATCAGGCCCAGCAGCGCTAGTCAAGAATATCAAGGTCTTTGGCATTGCTTGTTTTGCTTGCCTTGGAGGTTTCGTCTATGGGTACAACCAAGGCGTCTTTTCTGGGATCCTTACCATGACCTCATTCAGCAGCCACATGGGGGCCTGGGTGCACGACCAAACTAAGAAGGGATGGATGACCTCCATATTTGAGCTTGGAGCGTGGTTTGGCTGCCTCTATTCCGGGTTCTTGGCTGAGACGCTTTCCCGAAAATACGCCATCCTCGCCAATGTGGGTGTATTTGTGGTGGGAGTTGTTGTGCAGTGTCTTGGTGTTGTTGGCGGAGCTTCCTGCATCCTCGGAGGCCGGTTTGTCACTGGTCTGGCAGTCGGCGCCATGTCTGTCAATGTACCCAACTACAACGCAGAAGTCGCACCTCCTGAAGTGCGAGGCAGCTTAGTAGCATTGCAACAGCTCGCTATCACAGCGGGAATCATGGTCAGCTTCTGGATCGACTATGGAACCAACAACATCGGCGGCACAGGGAACTTCCAATCAGATGCAGCATGGCTAGTACCCATATGTTTACAGCTGATACCTGGATTGGCACTCGGCGTAGGGATGCTTTTTATGCCGTTCAGCCCTAGGTGGCTGGTCCATCACGGCCGAGAAATTGAAGCCCGCCATGTTCTGTCCAGCCTTCGAAATATGAGCGAAGACCATGAGCTGATCGAGCTTGAATTTCTGGAAATCAAGGCACAATCGGTCTTCGAGAAAAGGACTACTGCTAGCCACTGGCCACACCTTGTGGCCCTTACCACGTGGAATATATTCAAGCTTCAATTCGTGGCTATCGGTTCACTATTCAAGACCAAGGCCATGTTCCGGCGCGTCATCGTTGCTACACTCACAATGTTCTTTCAACAGTTCACCGGAATCAATGCCGTGCTCTACTACGCACCGTCCATATTCGCAGCCCTAGGCACCTCTAGCAATACGACCAGCCTCCTCGCAACAGGAGTAGTAGGCATAGCGATGTTTCTCGCCACCATTCCTGCCGTCCTTTACATTGACAAGCTAGGGAGGAAACCCGTCTTGCTCACGGGAGCCGTGGGCATGGGTATCTGTCACACAATCATCGCCATTTTGTTCGGTATAAATCAACATCAATGGGCCACTCATAAGGCATCGGGCTGGGCAGCCGTGACGATGGTCTGGCTTTTCGTCGTCAATTTTGGCTACAGCTGGGGCCCCTGCGGTTGGGTCATCATCAGCGAAGTATGGCCTCTGTCCAATCGCGCTTACGGTATTGCTCTCGGTGCATCCTCGAATTGGATGTCGAACTTTATCGTTGGTCAGATTACGCCCATTATGCTGCAGAAGATTACTTTTGGGACGTTTATCTTCTTCGGACTGTTGACGTTTGGAGGCGGAGCCTTTATTTGGCTGTTTGTGCCAGAGACAAAGAGGTTAACATTGGAGGAAATGGATGTGCTTTTTGGCAGTAAGGGAGTTGCTGAAGCTGTGAGTCTCGCTTTGTCCGCTGATGCCCTACGGCTTCTCTCTGAATTACTCTAATCCGTTCACCGGATCACACGATTACGTTCACTCACTGGTACTTCAATGCATAGGACTCCCACCGCATGACCGAAATAAATAAAGAAATTGGCCTTGAAGACGTCTTGCAAGGTATGGGTATGGGTCGGACATCGGGTGGCGAGACCTCAAGCTCTGATGAGGATAAAAAGGAAGGAGGTTTTGACCGAATCAGCCATGCCATGGAAATTGAGAGCGCGGGGTAAGCAGATGCTATTGTTTTGAGCCTTGGAATAATGGCCGATCAAGCGCTCGCGTCCCGTCATCACAGAAGACTTAGGCTTCTCATGAATGCTTCTTCGAATACCCATGTCTCGGCACAGTATCATTTGTTTATGGGCAATCCAGTATATCCACCGTCTTTTCGAATTTAAGGACTCATAATCTTTACTCTACTCCGCTCTGCCCATTTACCTTCGCCTCTCTAGTCATTTCACATTTCTCAAGAAGTCCCCTCAAAATATCTGCCGCTCTATCAAATCAAAAAAATGTGTCACCCAACTCTCTCCCAAATCGTTTGACTCAGCAGCACAATCGGTATCTGCCTATACGCCTCGAGAAGGCGAGGCTGCTGCTGCTGCTAAAGACACGTGACTTTCAGCGCTTCACTAGGTGCTGTTAGCCTGGGAGAATCCCCATAGCAGATCCTCACGAACCTAGATAGCTACACGCTCTTAGTAAGCAGAATAGTTGCAAGCCTTTACAGCTAGCCTTCGAACTGACCACCGAGTCACTGCACACTGCGCCTGCTCCTCCGCGAGGCAACAGTCTCCCTGGTTGGTAGTGTGTTTATTCTGATACACTGCGTTATCAAGCACTCGAGTACAGAAGCCCAATCAATGCCTTTTGGCATGACGAGTAGTCCCAGCGCCAGGCGCGATAGATGCTCGAAGTCTCCCAACCGAGATTCTAAATCTGAGGTCTTCGCTAGACTACTATCATGACTGTACTCTAGTGCTTGGCAATGGCTCGTACGGATTTCGATATGAACATACCGAGTATTCTTGTACTTATTAGCAGGTACAGATTGCAACCCTTTCGGATTTGCGAGTGTGGCTAAGTGTTTCTGTGGCTGAGCCACTGGTGCCACCTCGAGGTAGCCTAACACTACAGCCTTTTATCGCACAACCATCTCGAAAACCACCATCAATAGTGAAGGCATGGTGGCTCGCATCAGGCTATGCAAATTTCGCAAGCCTTATGAGTTTTCGAGAGTTAGTTCCCACGCTTACGGCGAGATTTTGGACACTTTACGCGAGGGATGGCAGGCCGGGTTTGGCAGACTGTGCTGCGGATGCTGGCTGCATATTAAAGGCTGCATACCCATGCACGGGCTGTATTGTCCAGAATCCAGGCCCCCAACGACCGACGAGGCTACAAGGCTCATACGATGGCGACTTTAAAGGATCAATTGGCCGCCCATCATTGCCTATATGAGATTTTCTCCATCGCTTCCTCCCTGCATGGACCCACTCTCGATTACTGCCAGTGCTCTTGCCTTCGTTGGAGCATGCCGAAAACTTGTTCGCGGCTTCAGATTTTTAAAAGACTTATCGCGCGCTCCGGAAGACATCTTGGCTTTGATCGACGAGCTCAATGACTTGCAAAACACTCTGACGGCGATTGGCCTGGTGACGCGAAAACATCGGGATGAAATCGTCGGAGTTCTTCTGGCCCCTCTTTTCCAAAAGGTCGACCATGTTATCGGAGAATTATGCGGCATCTGTGGGGTATGTCCTAAGAGACTCAAAGAAGCGGAGGACGATGCGTATACGGATCAACTCAATTTTCAACTACTGACTCGATTCAAATGGACGCGCGAAAAGGGACGAGTGGGCGAATTGCGGGAACGGTTGAAAGTGGTTCGTCTGGATTTTGCCAACTCATTGGCTACGGTCTCACTGTAAGTACTAAACAAGTTCCATTCCGCCCCGCTCCATGCCTAGACTACCTAGACTCTTGGCTGCATTCGCCACAATTCCGACTTACTTCCTTAAACTTCTTCTCTTCTACAGGTGCCTGATACAACTTTCTACAGGCTCGATATTTCATATATGACATCCGAACTCAAATCTCTATCTATCGCTACAGACGCTTTGAACAGTCGTCAAGCGCACGATCAGTCCCTCTCACCTAGTCCACCCGAATACGAAGTCGACGACCCCAGTAACATGCCAATCGCAACTCTGCCTTTTCCTAAGGGGACTGACCTCGAGTCCCAAGGACAACCACCTTATAACGCCTCTCGGGAAAAGCCGGATTCACCATCCCTCGCGACGAGATTCAACGCTAGTTCGAGTCACTGTAAGCCAGGGTGTAGCTGTGCGTGTCACAGGCAATATCGCTTCAAGAGCCCACGTCTCTTCCACAATGCCGTTGGCTCTCTCCTAATCAAATCAAGTGGATTTTATGGCATGACCCAGCCCTGCAACGAGTTTTCTTGCCATCGAAATCCGTTAACCAGCATGCAAGTATCATATCGATTTCCCGAATGGTTTCTGAATCGTATGATATCTTCGGTAATCGTCTCGAATCGACTCTGCGGGCCACAATTGTCACTGGTGACTCCAAGAGTAGTTCCAAACACCTCAGATATCATGTTCCATGCTTTTGCAGGCAACATAGATGGCATTGCACGGCTTTTCGAACGAGGTCTCGCATCGCCTTTTGACATCACTGATAATTTCGGCTACACGGCACTCCATGTAAGCAACACTGTGCGCAACATTAGAGAGAATCTGAGTTCTAACATGAGAATTAGTATGCCGTAGATAAAGGTCATGTTGATCTGTGTCGATTTTTGCTGAATGCCGGCGCACGCCCCGACATCCCGGACCTTGATGAAAAGTAAGATCTCTGTATCCATAAAACAGGAACAAGCTAAACTTTAAAAAGCACCGTCACAGACATAGCGTGGAACAAGATCTGTTCGAATAAGATCGCGCATGGAGAAGTGAATGCTTTGGAAGAGATGTTTAAGAAAGATCAATGGTTTGAGGGACGGCAGTTTTCCGTCGTACACAAGATCGTTCTTGACTTGTTGCCGACATCACGAAGCCTAGAGCAAGAGCTATCTGCGTCGACGAGCAACATTGATCTCGCAGACTCTGAAAGAAGAACTCCCTTGTCTTGGGCAGCAGAGCGTGGCAACGCCTTGGCTGTGAAAACGCTACTTCGATACGGGGCGAGTCTCTCAAGCAAGACTATTACCAGCATGACACCACTACACTATGCAGCCAAAGCTCCGGATTCGGCCTGCCTCAGAATCTTGCTCGACAACGGTGCATCCGTAACTGCCAAGAACAAATGGAATCAAAGCCCTCTCAACATCGCTTCCTTTTTCCAAGACGACTCATCATTTATTGCACCTCTCCTCGATCACGGTGCTGATATCAATGAAAAAGACTGCTATAGCTCAACTGCCCTGAGCTGCGCGACATTTATGAACAACATCAACACTGCGCGGTACTTGATCTCACGTGGAGCTGATATCAACAGCCAGGACAGCTTAGGCATAACGGTATTGAACGAGAGCATCGAGAACAATTGCCACGACTGCATTTCTCTGATGTTAGACAGCGGTGCAGACCTTTCCATAGCGGACCGATCCGGGGAGACGGCGTTGCATCTTATCGCTCGTCGTGCTGATCTTCAGACTCTTCGCATCTTTCAAGGCGCAGATCTGGAGGGCATAGTTCCGGACGCGAGGACCAACGCTGGCTTGACTGCTCGTGACGTATTTGCGCAAAGAGTGGATGTCAGTGCGGATGTTGAAAAGGCTTTCCAGAACCTGATGGGGATATTGGACCCGAAGAGTACCTGTGTGGCATTCTTCGATGCCGTGGAAAAATTGCCTACCGTCGAGGTCACGGTCACGGAGGTGATGGTTCAGTAGAGTGATGCTTTCAGACGCCTTTGGTTATCCTCTGCAGCTCCTAGCAACTTTCTCTCATTTGATCTTCCGCGTTTGGCTCACGGAGAAGTTGGATCTGCACAATGAAGAGAGGAAGTTAGTAGTTGGCTAAATAAGAGAAGTTTCGAATGCGAGGGAGAAGAGGCGAAACTTGGAGTTTCTGAATTGGGATATCCAGGGTGGTAGAGCGTTGGACGAGATTCTGGTGTTAGTGCCCTTAATTCGCACGTGACAAAAACGACAAAATATGAGGCTATACAGAACTCGTAGATAGTTGATTGGGCCGTCCAACGCCAGGATTCTGAGCCAAAAGAGGCCTGATCAGACGTGTTCTCGTACCCCAGCGCTAGAAAACTCCTATGCTTATAGAAGCACAGACCTGAAGTAAAAAACGAAGCTATATACATATAAAACAGGCGTAAGCGGGCGAGACGAAAGAATGCTATTGCTCTGAAAGAGATCAATTTGAATAAAGAGTCAAACGCTGGTGGAATGCAGCTACTTATGCTGCTCCCAAATGAGACCTATCCCCTGCCAAGGACACGTCTACCAAATACATGAATAGCATCAAAACCCGCCATACGATATGCGATGTTAAGGCCCACTAACCCCCTGTCAAGCAGGGCCGAATGGGGCTGGCAGTGAGGTGATGAGGCAGAGAACGAGTGATAGAGTATAATTCAGCCCATAAAGCAGTTCAGAGAGTTAGTGCCGTCGAGTAGAGCCGTGAGCAAGCCAAGAACCCCTAACCCACCCCACCTCAGCCTCAGCCTTGGTGGGGTGTGAAGCCAGGCCGATTCCGGGGGCAAAGCCGAGGCTCTAGACCCCCATTGCTGCCCGGTAACCCTTTCAGTCTGCAGCCAAGACTGCAGCCAAGACTGGTGAGACTGAAAGCCTTCATTCATTCGCTGATCAGCCTGACCCAGCGGAATCAACGTCGCTTCTGATCACCCATTTCACGGATAACAACTACGACGGAAGCATCTACCCACGGCCTTCTCCAAAACGGCTGTCATGTATGTCCAATTTGCAGGGATCAGATCCCCGTACAGTACAACAGGAAAATTGTGGAGAGGACCAGCCAGAAATAGGTAGCGATGTGACCCCCATCACGATGAGGCTCAGCTTGGGCACGTGTGGGAGAGGTCCTCATATCTGTTCATGGAGTCCCTGAAAAATGCGCTCAATTATAATTCCGAATATTGGACCACAGTCAAGGCATATGCCTTTTCTAGTCTATATCCTCGCTTCCATTGGGTTCGGACTCGTCGAGCAAACTTAGATGGCCTCCGCATTACTGAGTCCCTCTGTTTCGAGACCTAGTTCCCCGCGCAATGAAGTGCCGCCGGACTTAGTAAGTCCAGATGATGGTTATGACTACAACAAAATCGACACAGACCCCGCTGGAAAGGCTACCAAACCGAGGGACCCTCCATCGCCTGTTGCTGCGCCTGAGGCTCCACAGGAAATTGTTGCAACTGCAAGTTATGAAGATCAAGACACGGAAACTCTACCGTATATCTACCAACGACAGCAAGGCGGTTGGAATGCCAAGGTTCCCGACCTTGAAACCAGCAAAAGCAATGAAGCGGTACCGAACAATGGCGTCACCACGCATCACCCACAGACTCAACGCACAAGTAGATCATCCCATAGGAGCAAGCATTCGGGTCAGCCCAAGCGACTGATGCTACGATGGACCATGGATCGCCATCTAGAGAATCGAACCCTATTAGTGCATGACGCTAAGGAGGACTACCAGCTTCAAGATCCCGATTTGCAAAAACGTGTCTATTGGAAGTAAGATAGGCCTCTTGCAAGCTTCGCCTTGACTAAAAAATGACAGGCATTGTGAATATCAAAACCTGAGTATCGACAAGCTACAGGTTCGTCGTTAACAGCTTGCTTATTGACTTCTTCGTAGTAATGTACCTAGCTAAGTAAGTGAAGGAAGCAATCAAGGAGTGTGAAAACCAGATTTTATCAAAAGACGAAGTTGATCTTACCCGCCGGCTGTTGAAGAGACTGCGAACGGTTGCAGAAAGAACCTTCGCCGGCGGTAGATACCTGACGCCATTGGCTTTACGCTACGATAATCAGGATGTCTCCAGGTACACAGTTGATAAAACCTGCATTTTCTTTAGTTTCCCCTACCTCGCTATGGCAACTTCAGACTTCAGGAAGCATTTCTCTAAAGGACATCATGAGCATCCAGCTCGTACACTTTTGCAGTCCCACTACCGTCTGAACAACACCACCGACCAAGACAAGTTTCAGTGCGTTAGGTTGCTGAAAGGCCAGGAGGTAATATCCTGTCTAAACATTCCAGATGGAGGCGAAAAGAGCAGTCTGTTGGGCAAGAAGACACCGCAGCTGCTGCTGTATGTACCTCAATTTTGGGGTATGATCGTTGGACTAGGTATGGTTTTCCGCAAGAAACAAGATCAGCTCTTGAACATGGCTAAGCTATCAGACACCATGATCACGAGTGGTCCGCTCAACGATCGATCTCTTCTAGGTTCCGCAATCAAAATCGAGGACCGTAAGCCACCGCATACCGGGAACCAATTGTCTCTTGTTCGCATACTTTTCTACTGCCAAAGCCGTCTCGAAGACCTGATGTATCCTATCAGCCAGTGCAACTCCTGGTTTGTAAGCTTCTACTTTTTCATACTGGTAACCGTCTATATCGCGGCTGAACAGGTCAGGGACTACTCAACAAGAAGCAGCAAATTCTCGAGTTCCTCAGGAACGAAGAGGGAACAGCGAAGTCTGATCACAATTTCAAGGACAGCATAACAGACCAGGGTAATCGGGAGCCACCTCAAAAAGAGAATCTCACGTCAAAGGACAAGGGTGAAGTGAATCTGGCCGATAAGTCAAAGTCAAGAGACCTGGGCAAGGCCAGTCCAGTCGATACAGAGAAGAAAAACCCGAAAGCCAAGGGGATATCGACATCAGGTGATAAAGCGCAAGTGAAGTCAGTCAGATACAAGTTTTGGCTCGAAGATGATCGTCCAGTGCCCCTCGCTATCGACATCAACAATTGGGCGTTAGTGCTTCGCAATGAACGAGATAAGGAAGTGCTAAACATATGGATGCGAAAGGACGTTCCATCAGTCACAGTGCAGTTACCCGTTGATCACATCTCAGGTCGACAACCGAGCTTTGGACAATCTGAGCGGGGAGCGTCTAGCGTTCCACTTGTGACTAGACCTTTTCTGGAGTGGCCGATTGTAGACGAGTTTGGTGAATTAGATCCTCTGGACCTTGACGATCGATGCCAAAGATTCCTCCGGGCGTTCGTTTTAGATCTTCCAGTGCCCGTCGTTATGAGTAAGGGGGAGCGAGCAAGGCGACCCAAACAAGCCAGTGCACAGCGGGTCGCAACCAAGGCAAATGTTCGGATAGTCGGCAAGACGTTTGCCGAAGTACGAAACAAGATAGAGGCAAACGGAAACAACCCTCTTGCCATTGAGATTTGTGAAAAGTTCAAGGGACTACTCGGGCTTTTTCTCCCTGCTCGATATGGTATCGATTCCGATTCCGATCCGATACAACTGTATTGGGGGGCGGTCTACGTAATTATCGTATGAGTACTACTTAAGAATTTAGAGAACACACTGACGATACCCGGCGTGCAGGTCGCTGCGAGAAACGTTTCTAAGAATTCGGGATTTCGCGGCTTCTCCTCAGCTTTGACTAGAATTACAGCCGACGCAGTTCGCCTTCACCAAGGCGTCTACTGCTCGGAGTACAAGCAATTTCCGGTTCCTGGGGTGTGGCGTGAAGAAGATACTATTGCTGAAAGCGCTGTCTTACTTTCCGCAATGATTGAGGCACTCGGGGCCATATTTCGCATCCTAGTTGAGAGCGTTCGGTTCATTGACTCTAACCCTAAAATGGATGAGGCTTCTATGATGGAACCTTCATCAGTAGTCTCTCAGCACGCCAAAGAAGCATCCAAATTTCTCAGAGTAGCTAGAGACCAACTCATCAGAAAAGCTGATGGAAAAGACAAGAATGACACGACTGGTCCCGTCCTCACACCCGAGGCGATCACGATAACTCTTATGCGCAGACTTGTCTCCGGCGTCTATGGTAATGGAACGATTGATATCATCAATCTTTATGAAGAGTGCTTGGAGCATCTGGTACTCTATCGCTTTCGATACAGGTCAATTTGCTTAAGCTAACGTGAATCTCTAGGCTCTAAAAGTGAAATACGAAGCGAGTAGACGACTACTGCAGAAAATCAACGAGTTCAAGGAGGAAATTGCAATAGTCTACAATGTTCTCAAACAGCAAGACAAAGTCTTGGCGAAGCTTCGCTTAGCACTCGATCCTAAAGAATTCAGAACACCAAGCATCACTCGAAGATTGAGATTTGAGTATGAATGCAAGGATATCGATGAAATCGTACAATTAATACGGGGGCAGCAACAAAGCTGCGCTGAACTGGCGGACAGAGCCAAGTTTCTTGCGATCCAGAATGTTGAATTGGTGGAAACACTTCAGGACGACAACAGCAAAGCAATCTTCATATTCACTATGGTGACGGTGCTTTTCCTTCCTTCGTCTTTCGTGGCCGGCTTTTTCGGTATGAATGTTGCCGGTATAACCAACACGACAAGCACGGTGTCGCACTTCTGGGAGATTGCCTTGCCTTTGACTTTGGGTCTTATCATCCTTTGTAGTGTTGCAATTGGAGTGAAGGGCGAAGATATCTATTTCGCTTTTACTCGGATTTGGCGACATATCAAGAGGATTCCACCAACAGGGCAGTAGTACGAGAGGATAAAGCGCAGAAGTTGTCACGAGTCGTGTGTGAAATATGAATAGTTTGATGACTATAATGCTGTGAGGCATCACGTGATTTTTCCTCACCACGTTCTTCCCTGTGAAGCCGTAATGTAGTTCGCGTCACGCCAGACGGTGCTGACTCCTCACACATCTTTCTCTAAAATCTCTACAATCCCGTCGCAAGACTGAGAAATCCGTAGCAGTACCGATAAAGCTAGCTAATTACACACATAGTCGTTCTTTCCATCTTTGTAACACGATAAATCTTTAAGGTAGTCACGATTTCCATCTTTGATCTTGCCTTGAGCACCCCGATCGCTGTCTTCTCTCCGTCCAACAAAGACCTACACTAATTCCAACGTAGCTTGGGTGTCATAATCAATGATCAAGAATGCTCAGTATCTGAACTCGTCTCGACCTTTTCTCGCAGCTCTTCAAGTCTGAGGCAAGTCAATAATGATTTGATGATGAGGCAAGAGGGGCCTACCTAAGGAAGACTTGAGCATGATAGTCTTTGAGCAACTCTAACAGATACGGTTTCCAGCCAGTCTTCTCCGGGTACTGGTATTTCTCTGGGCGTCCAAAGTGCGAGGTCGACCGTCGATCGTGAAGGCAAAAGGCAGTGGCTTTGCAATACTGAGAGCCCATGGATTGTTGAACCAATGTCAGCATCTTTGACGTTCTCAAATCAAGTTCTTGGATTTCTGTCGGCGCAGCCTGTTCACGATTACTAAGGGCTATCTCGACCAACAACACGCCAATACGGAAGAGCTGCGACGGTTCTGCTAGAGCCTCTGGATCCTCAAAAGACAGCTCGTCGAGATCCAATGTCTGTACTTCCAGAACGTAGGGTTGTCGCCCGTCTTTTATCTTCATCCTTCGGAATCGTTTACTATTCAGAGATGCGAGCCACGGCGTGCCAAGGAGATGGAGGGCGCACTCGACCAACTTGTAAGCCAACTCTATCCTAACAGAGAAGGGCAGAGTCCGCGCTGAGTTTGTGGTACTCGATACCTTCTCTTTGTATAAGATTTGCGCCAAATCATGAGTCTCGGGTGTCAATGTAACGTTTGCTGGCGGCTTGGCTACGCGGAAATAAGACTTAGTGGTATTGGCAAATTTGGGTCGAATAACGATGCCTAAATTGGAAGCCGACTTCATGGCGAAAACAGCGAGGTCTGGGTTCTCGTACTCCTCAAACCCGCCCTTTTCACTGACCGGGGTTGCAGGCCTCGCAACACTTTCGATCGTTATCTCCTGCAGTCCTGCTGGAGAATCACGACTTTGCGTGAAGAGATGATAGAAGAGACTGGAAGAATTGTCCGATGATCCATGTCTAATTCTGCTTTGCAGCGCCTCAGTCCCGATCAAATCTATCTGCAGACTGCATTCTCTCGTCGATTTGCTGCAGGCGCGATACAATGCTATCGATGCTGCCCTCGTCCAGATGGCATCCGCCAGAAAATTGCTTGTTGAATTCCCTGAAAGTGGGCCGACTGCTCTCGTTGCGAGTAGACCATGCAGAGAACTAAAGGCCACTTCCGAATAGGTCCAAAGTTCGTCTATTGAGCTGCTCAGTCCTATAGCAAGCTCTAATATGGTGGGAGGCTTGGCGACTATGGCCGGACTCTTCTTGGCCGAAACTTTTTGCAGAGCGCGCTTCCACGACGACTGAGACCTCATGTTAACGCCGTCGTGCTTCGTAGCTTGTATTTTCTCATTGTTGAAGAAAGAGGGTCGAGACTTAATCTTGCTACGTTCTCTAGCCGCGGCTTCTATGTTTTGTACTGTATTGGAAATCGTTTGTAATAGCTTTTGGATCTGCGTCAATCCTTGTGTGCCCCAAAGAGCTGTGGGAGTGTCGAGGTTGTTGTCCAGCCAAGTCTTTTGCCATATTTGAAGTTTCTGCTGGCTAGTCTCCAAGCTTCTTGCGACCTGCTTGTCGCCGAAGATTCTCTCGTGCACACGTAATATATCTTCTTGAATCTTTCCGGATGCAAGCGATAAAGGATCCATATTCCACTTCTACGTCAATTGAATGAACCGCAAATAGGCAATTGAATGAACCGGAAATAGGTGTTCGAGCTTCATGGAGTTATGAGAAGGACAGTGAGCTTCCAGTGGTTGGTGGCGATGCAACGAGGCATTATTTGTTAGAGGCTGAGCTTACGTGCGAGGGGCCGCATGCTTACATGCGGTGTAAACGATAAGGCCGAGCCAATAAGCTGCCTTCACTGCCTTGCCGAGCATGAGCGTCGAACACGCCCACTTTTGGCGGAGCTGTTCACAGTGACGAGGCATCGTCTCTCAGCAATACAAATCATATTGCGCATCATTGCTCTGTCATATAAATCATATTGCGCATCATTGCTCTGTCATATAAGCTTATCTGCCCGAACATGTGCAGCAAGCATGGCACCTCCGCCGACCAATGGTCATCGACCAGTAACACTGATTGAGGCCGCTCGCAAATGCCAGACCCACCTCGAAACACTCAGACAGTATGCGCAGAAGAGCAAGGCTGAACATCATACCTTCGCAACGAAGACTCTCCTGGATGAGGTGATAAGACACACAAATGGAAGCATCGGATCACTGAAGACTTGGACGACAGAGATCGAGAAAGGCCGACAGACGTCAGTCGAGAGCATCATTAATACAGTCAATGCCTACTTCGAGCAATTGGAAGAAGATATCACAGCAGCTGAGGTCGCTCTTGAACAAAGGTGTCATCTTCGTTGGCTAAGATTCTGTGGCAGAGATCTCATCAAAAGGTTTGTACGCGGATCGAAACATCGCTACGATCCTTTAGCTAATTTAAGGCAAGGGAAGAAGCAAATGAGCGGCTCATGCAAGCTCTAGCTGATGTCAGCGCCACAATCGAGATCCTACAGAACCAAATCAAGACAGTCTTGCGAGATTCTCCGGACCAGAAAGAGCGCGACTCCAAGATTCATGAAGTCCTACACCGAAGGTCAAAATCATACGGGGTGTTCAAGAATGCACTAGGGAATATGTCTCAGCAAGAACGACAAATCATCCGTTTTGGAGCCCTGCCATGGCTATGGAAGGAATTTCCACAAAAGATGGACTTGGATGATAAAGTTGGCAATCCCGATGACCCTGGCGACGGAATAATGTATAATGAATCCGATGTGAACAAAGCGATTGTTGTACTCAAGGACTTCTACGATGCCTGGTCAGAAACAACAATACGTACACACCCTGGGATGGCAGGCTCGTTGCCTAAAGTGACACAGATAACGAGCATGGCAAAGATCTGCCTGATTCTATGTGGCATGAAGCAGGAGAGATTGGTTGATTGCTTCTGTGAAAGTCAGAAGAGGGACGTCGACCTACCATTATCGGCGGCGACTGTGGAACAAATAATGTACCAACATCCTTCACATGCTGCAACCTTTGCCACAGAACAATACAGGGCCGTCAGTCGAAAGTGGGATGATGGAGATCACATTGAGATACCGGAGGAAGAGCCCCTGCCGCTTTGTTTCGATGGCAATTATGGGAAGGGATCCTACGGGACCGTACAGAGGTATAAAGATGCCTTCAAGCCTGTACTTTATGCTGTCAAGGAGCAGAATTCAGCGGATGCGCGAAATCACCTACAGAGAGAGATTGCACAGTTAAAGAAGGTCAATCATCGACACATCGTCCAATTTGTCAAATCTTATCAGCGAGGGTCACGATACGCGCTCCTCATAAGACCTGCGGCGACCACAGACCTCGAAAAACTTCTTGGGAGGTACCGGAGAAATCACTACGCGTATCAAAAACATAATGAAGAACAGCGCACAGCTCGCATATTGCTCAGACCTGTCATGTTGACAGCTTTTGGATGCTTGAGTCACAGTCTCTCCCATATCCACGGGCGGAAAATAAGACACAAAGATATCAAGCCTGCCAACATATTATATGAGAAGGAGTTGTCAAAAGATCGCCCAGCAAGATTCCTGTGGGCAGACTTCGGCCTTGCGTATCATTTTGGCGCAACGGGAAGTAGTAAGACAAGGAGCTTGTCTCAATACTCCAGACGCTACGCCACTCCAGAAAGAATGATAGAGAGTCAAGCTGCCTTAGACGCGAAGGCCGCCGGTATGGCCGGAGTGCATACGGATCAAGATACGGATGGAGAAAGCGAGGCCTCCGATTCCGAGACAGAATCTCCCAATACAAGACCTGCAAATGGACGTAGTTCGGACATCTTCTCCTTCGGCTGCGTCTTTCTCGAGATTCTCAGCGTTGTGACAGAAGCTGAGATACCAAACGCTGATTCTGATTCATACGAATTTTGGAGGAACATAACTGAGCTGCAGGCATGGGCGGAGATTCAAATGCGTCGATTGGAGCCAAGCAGCCCACTGAGAGTCCCTTTCGCGCTGGCCATAAAGATGATCAGGTTGAAAGCGAGGAAACGACCATCAATCGACAAGATTGTCGAAGTTCTGGCAGACGTAGACGCAGCCGTAGCGAAGGAGCTTTTCTGCGCTTCGTGCCTCCAAGAAGTCGAGGAGTCAAAATTAGAGCGCGAAAAGCCCAGCAATCTACCCGGACTTGACAGAGACAGATATGACACCAAATCATCCGAGAACACCGAGTCTGGAAGTAGTGAAGTTGATGCTTACGAGCGCCTTGCCAGTCAACCTGGGCCTTCCAAAGGGGTCAACGGACACGCGCACGAGCATTCTCCAGCACTGGTGTCCACAATTGGGCCTCAACTTGTACCAGAGGACCCTCAAGTGACCGAGACGGCTTCAAGGAGCTCGATCTCTCAAGCTAATATAGTCCTCAATTTGCGCACGATTCGATTTTCCGAATGAAACACGTCCGGAACCTAGAATACACGTGATTACTCCCACCACATTCTTTCGTCAAGAGAATGTCCCAAAAGCCTACACCGGATCATGGACAGACTCAGCTACACCACCAGAGATCGATTTCTACTATCAGCCTTCTGCACCTTGACTTCCTACCCTACTTGGTGATAATAAAGCCATTGACGCTTTTACGTTTCAAAGAGCTGCTACTAAGGGGGCTATATTTGCACAACAACTTTTCAGGGTCACCCAGGTATATGTACACGACTCCTGCTTTGAGAATTTTTATCTTCGACTTAGCGTTGGCGTTGGTGTTCAAAGTGCATTCTTTGGAATCCCATCAGCTAAGCCCACGCTGCATTGAGAGGCATACTATGCCGTCGCGAACTTTCAATACTAATGAGACGGTGCTGATGTACAAAGATATGGTACATGCATTTATGGAACGACATGTATGGGTATGGCATTTTTTTGTTTGAGATCCTGGGCATGGATTACTTGGTAATTTAATAGCGTCTTGGGGGCTTTTTGGGGGGGTTTTTTTCGAGTATGTCACATTGGCGGCGTCGGTCATGATACCCTTATACCCACAAAAGTCTTTACGGTTTGCGAGTTGGATGTATGTGTATTCCTCTTTGAGCGTTTACTGAAGTCGACTTTGAGGGAGGATCAGACATGAAAAGTTTTTCTCGTTAGCCAAGAATCGCGCGCGATAGGGTCAACCAGATGTTCAGAGGACCTTTGAACAGAGATAGGAAAGTGATTTTGATAATCAGTGGATCAATGTAGTGGACGTTTCTCGACTCTTTGGAAATGGCTTGAGCAGATTGTTTGATGTCTTGTTCATTGGAGTCTTACGAGAAGCCCAGCCAGAAAATCCTAGAGACGCCGAACATGAGAGGACACGGTCAAGGAGGTGACGGTTCAGTAGAGCGCTACTTTCAGATGCCCTCGGCTGCCCTCTGCGGCTCCAAGACTCCAACTTCCATTGCGGATAATGCACCATTTCACGAATTCTTCGATAATGATGCCAAGACGCTAAAAGAGGTGTGATGTTGAAATTCAGCACAATGAAGCTACGAATAAGACTGTCTTGACGGTGATGGACCAATATACTGATGCTTCAAACTTCCTGGCTTCAATGTTGTAGTTCAACTGATAGCTTGACCACTGACAAGATATCATCATCCACCAAGCTACTGTACAACTCACCCGTCAGTCCCCAATCAGCATCTCAGAAAACTCGCCGATACACGCAAGCCGTGGTCTTGGTCTTCCCGCCGGTCACAAGTCTATCAAAGACTCCACCTCCGCCACCCGTGGCCATTGATTCAGATGCTCTTCGCGCCGCCCAACCCACAACTTTCGCCTTCTCTCCAGGCTCATCTTTCACAGAGTACAACATTGCGTCGCGGCACCTACCATAGGCCGACGTAGACTCTTTGAAGGGTGGAAAGTCTCTCGTCTCCCATATCCACAGCTTCTTGCGAGTGGGCTCGCCTTTGGAATCACGGTCGGTTCTGTCGAACACGATCTGACCGCGACTGTAGATCGCTGTTGGCTTTTGTGTTCGTCAGCACTACTGCTCGTCACTTGGGATCTATGGGACGCTTATACTCCTTCCTGGGGCTGAAGGGGGTCGCTAATCACTTCGGACATCATTGAAGGGTGTGAATACTCGTTGGCACGTCCTCACTGGTACTACGGGCGGCAAGTCGCTGATGACTGCTTCTTGAGGAGGGTTCCAACGGTAACGAATGGGTTTTGATGGTTGAGAATGTGGTTTTGGGCAGTATTGATGATGATAGGATTTGCAGAAGGTGATGGAAAGGAGATTTAAAATGTTGAAAGACAGTGGAAGGAGGGAGAGGGTGAATAAGCGGTCAGAGAAGGGGGGTCAGTGACACGAAACAACGAGGATGCTTCTCGTTACCTCGTGATCTCTATAACACATAGACTGAGTCGGTCGTGGAAAGTGTTCAACGCCCAAGTCCGAAACAATGTTCACTTAGGCGATCTAGGTAGCGCTTACGGTCATCAGTCTTAAAAATACTCAGCGTCCGACTAATTCAACATCAAACATTTCAGATCAGAGCTGGAAGAAAGCGTGGACAAAGATGTCTAGTCCTCTTAAGACGGCGAGATCTTATACGTCTACACTTTTTTCGATACAATTAAAGTTGTTGTATGTAAGAAATTTTTACAAACATTGAATTCGACTGCTTTTACAAAGGCTATGAGATTATTTCGAGATTTTAAGTTATCATATATTAAGGTAGTTCTATAGATATACAGATTCACGAAAGGTTTTCTTCGATGTGAATTAAAGTTGATAATGTCAAAGCCAGTCTGTAGAGACATGGATCCGACAATTTTGGAGCAAAAGACTATATATATCATACCTTAAAACATCGATGAAACTTTTCCCTTTACCTCCGGAGAATGAAGAAGTAAGTAATCCTTCACGAGATTGAGAACAAGGCCAACCGAGACACATTGGACAAGTTCACCACGTCTATTTACCAAAACTCTGACAAAGCCAAGTGGCACGAGGAGTTCGGACCGGGGAATCTTTCAGACATAGATTGGCAAGAAGACCAGGACGAAGACACCTCCGCCAAATCTTCCGAAGAGCCAGAGAACCGCCAAGCTTCAAAAGAGATGGTAGCTATCGGAAACTCCTTCGACCGCTCCTCCGAGGAGACCGCCGATCAGACTCCCGAAGGGTCCAAGCTCCTCATGGCATCTCAGGGGTCTTCGTCGACTGAGCTTAACGAAGACACGGAGAAGAATACACTAACTGCTCCGACCGAAATTACCAAGGCGACTCCAAGGGGGAAGGAAATACCTCTGGAAGACAACTCTGACATCTCGTTCGCAACTCCAAAAGGGAAGAAAACACCTCTGGAAGACAACTCTGACATCTCGTTCGAAACTCCAAAAGGGAAGAAAATACATACCTCTGGACTCTGATATCTCGTTCGCAGCTCCAAAAGGGAAGAAAATACCTCTGGAAGAAATCGCTGCCGCTGACGTATCGATCGATCATCGAATCAATCGCCCGATATACGTCAGTTGGGCGTTATCGGGCTGTCGACTTGGGGGGGGGTCACGGGCTACCTACTACCAAGAAAGAGTTGAAGCCAGTACCAGACCAAGTCACGAAAGACTACGAGGAGGCAACCAAGGCCCTTGAGAAGATGAAGCGCGACAAGGGGAAGGCCAAGCCTAAGGCCGTGGCCGGACACACGGGAAGCATCTCTGACGTCGGTGATGAGGAGTGGTTTGAACTTGGGGATGACGATATGGAGAAGGCTTGGAGTGCTGCCAATGATGTGAAGGAGGAAGTTCATTTCCTAGGGAAACGCTCAGCCTCACCAAGCTTCGCGGAAACCAACCCCAACAAGAAGGCCAAGACTGATACGAAGCCCGGAAAGGTCTTGGACTTTCAACCCTCTGCGATTCCGGGCGGTGATGTGCTTAATATTCTTGTCGCGCCTGATCAATCAGTTTCTTTTCTTATCAGCTTATGAGTGATAGTCAAGGCCGCTAACGGATCGACTCTTGGAATCATCGCCTGGCTAGTGCTTAAGACTGAAATAGATAAGTGGTAAGGCACTCTATCGGAGAACTTTGGAGTCATTACAAAAGAAGAATTAGTACTCTTGAAAGCCGGGAGACGAATAGTATTCAAAAAAAAAGGGCTGCGAGAGGTATGAAATATCGGATTGGAACCAGACGAAGTCAGGGACGATGTACAAGAAAAAAAAAGAGGGGCAGGATGGCGCGTAGTTATATAGCTTGGACTCATCACGCTGCCGAATACCTCGGTATGATAGCATGCATAGTCATAGTCAAGCTCATGCTCTGGATCCCGCGGCACAGCGAATGCCTGCCACACTACTAGGTCCGAGGTTACAAGACTCTTCTAGATATTGTGGTTGCATATCAACACTCCGCGCCTGATCAGGAATATTTTTCGGCGGATAGCGTGGCATGGCTTGCTCGCCCGCGCATCCTTTTTTAGCCTCATCTGCTCCATGCATCCAGCTGAGCAATGCTGATGGAGAGGAATTTTGATGAATTGAAAAGAAAAGCGATATGCTGGAGGGAGTTTCCATCCGCGAAAAGCCGATTGTTCCCTATGTTACGCCTGTCGTTGATGTGCTATCAAGCGTTGGCAGCAGGCAAGTCGTTAGAAAGAATTGGCATACTCAAATCAGGGTATCAAGCCGACATTCATGAGCGAAAGAAAATTGTACTCCCCGTCATCACCAGGCTTGATATTTGTGAAACGGGTATTGCGTGAACTGCAACTCTCTCTGACAGCACGCGTGATAGTAAAAGTTTGGACAGGAAGGAGAGACCTATTGTTACATCGTTATGCCATAGAGCGCCGTATTACAACGGTGCGCATCTCCCCCTCTACCTCTCACGAACGATACGATACCCTCTCATTTATAACTTGTACAGTGGCCATCCATGCACCAAGGAAGGACAATGATCATTGTGTCACAGCCCTGACTCCTTGCAATACCAATGCAAACACCAGGCCCCTTGCCACTTCAGGGATTTGCAAACAATCGAAAACCCTGCCCAATGCCTCTCCACTAGCCGCTGCTCCCATGACACTGGTCAAAGCCTGCGGCATGCCTTTCTCCACCAGTAGCTTCCTAGCCTTTACTCTCATGCGCTCCTTTGCCTCTTCGCTCGGTGGCGCCGGCCATGCCTTGAGCTCTTCTTCTGTAGGCAACGCGTTTTCTCGTAGTTTAGTGAGATGAGTGGCTATGCCATTGTCGGAAGTAGTGGCGTCGATGACGGTATTTTGGAGCAATACGCGAATGGCTTCGAGGTTGGGGTTACCAGGGCGGAGGAGAAAGGATTTTGCTGCGTTTAGGAGGGTGAGGCGGAGAGTCCATGCGGAGGAAAGAGCATAGAGTTCGTTGATTGTGGCAAAAAAGAGCTCTACTGCAATGCTCGTTTCTTGGCTAGTCAGGGGTGAAGGAGAAATGCGATTGGGTGGCGGCTGTTTTGAGGTTGGAGCGGGTGGCTCGCCTGTTGTAGTAGAAGAAAGTGTACTCTTCCGGGATTGTGAAGCTTGCGTAGTAGGGGCGGTGCTTATGGATGTACGGAAAGTACTGCTGTCATCATTGGAGACTGATGGCCGGGGTGATTCTTGCGAAAATTTGTAGTCATCTGCTATCTCGCTAGGCGGAGGTGGTAGGTGGAGTTCGCCCTGCTCGTCTTGGTGTGGAATTGCTGGAAAGTTGTCTTTGGACCCCGCTTCTAACGGCGCCTGATCTTCTGGCTGGGAAAGGCTAGCTTTGAAAACATTTTGATTGTCAGGTGTGGACTGGCTGGGTCGACGAGGCAAAGGAGGCGGTTTCATGTTCTCGGTCTGGGCGTTGTTCGAGGAGCGTGGACTCTCCTGTAGTTCTCTTTCCTGGACAAAGCTCGGTCTCGCCGATTTATCACTGTCTATCTGGGGCAACGCTGGGGTAGAACCATTCACGGATCGCGGTACTGAGCTCTTCGTAATCTGCTTTTTCTGTCCAAGAGACCCTACACCACCCAAGACGCCAGTGACGCCGCCCAAGAGTGCTTTACCGCCACCAGCGGCTCCTTTAGGGGCGCTGGCGAGCACATCAAGCATGCCTTTGCCCATTGTCTCGAACGCTGCTGGACTTGGGAAGCCGAAGCCGCCCTGCTTCGCGGTGGGAGACGATCGTCCGAGACCTTGATCCTTCTCCAAAAACCGTTTCATGCCTTCACTTTCAGCCAATCGCTGGAACGATAGAGCACTGCGAAGGTAAAGTTCCAGCTCAGAACGAAAAGCAGATTTGGTTTTGTTTTTCCACCCCGGCACAGTTGGATGTCTTTCTGCAAAAGCAGCAACTCCGGAGATTACAGATATGCGCCGCAAGACCTCGTGCAGAGTCTCAAAGTCCGAATAGATACGTGCAATCATCCAACCTGGATGCTGAGATGTCGCGGGTTCGATTTGCAATAGGTACTCAGCCGTAGGCTTTGAACGTAGATTACCTTTCTCCCCTGGTAGAGAATCGTCAAAGATAGAGACGCTAGCATTGTATAAGGTCAATGGAGGCACTTGGTATGACTGTGTCTCTGGGCCCTTCAGAGCAGTCGGCTGCTGCGAGGATATTATTTGATCAAATGTGGTGAAGCTGGGGGCCGAATCTAAGATTTTAGACTTAGTATCCGTTGCTGTCTCGTTATCAACAGCTAATTCTAAAGAAGAGCTGTTGGCCATTGCTGAAAGATCGTCGCGCGAAGATGTTGGCGTTGCAACAGCATCGGTGGTCTCCCCAGAAGATAAAGATTCTTCGGAAGCTTGCTGATTCTTGACGTCCTCTGCAGCGATCAGCTCGCTAAGCCTTTGAGCCTCTTGCATGGCTTCGTCCATAGCTTCTTCCGCTCTGCTGACTGTCCTTTTATGATCAATTTTGGCTTGCGCTTGAGCCTCAGATGAATCGGTAAAAATGACTTCGCTAGTAGATACTCCGTTTTTCGCTGCTTGGACGGAGTCTTTGACATTTCCGTTGACCGTAGCTCCTCCAACTCCTGCATCTATGGCTTGGAGAATTTCAGTATCACCTTCCTCGAGACCGTAAATAATCCATTCATTGATGAATTCTGGTCTTGAACAGCTCGTCACTGTCATGTCAAGGATCACACTTGCCAGAATCTCTCGCAGGAACACCGACACCGGTTCACAGTCGTACACCTTTTTGTCCAAGAATGTATGCAGTATGTCCTGAGCCACTGCTCTAAGTTTCTTGTTCTGTTGTTCGACATCTAGAACGTTTGCGAGGCTGCTGCTGGGGTTGGCTTCTAGGTACCGGCGTACAGATTCTGACGTACTGCCAGAGGGGGCCGGAGACTTGAGCGCACTCGAAAGCTCGCTAAGGAAGACAATGACAATCGATGAAGAATTTGTTAGAAACTCGAGGAACGTGTCCGCGGGTCGCTTGCGAGATAAATGGTTCGAAACCGCCAGCAGAAAGCCGGTCAACGTTTGTCGGCAGGCGAGTGGGAACGCGTTCTCCAGAGGAAGGACCGGCGAATACCACCAATTTACGTAGTCGCGTACAATAGTGTCAACCAGCTTAGTCAAAGCGTCCTTCGTCTCGGGCGGAAAGCCAGCAAAATCCAACTCCTTCTGTGATGGTGCGACAATCAACGTATCCGGCACACCGTCAAGTTCACGGCTCCTTTCTCTTCTCTCCTTCCATTCCAGTACCCGTGCAGCAATATCGAGACCCTTCTCCCTCCTCTTACTGGCTTCCAATGCTCTGGCTTCGACGTTTGCATTGTTCTGGATATCCCCTTCCCACGTAGCATGTAATACCACTCCTCCCACAACGCCTATCAAGACAAGTCCCACCCTTCCCAGCACTAGCCACGTAATAGCCCCAAGTCCAATGATGCATGCTCCGAGCGTTTCATTGCTGGCGTTGGAGAGAAATTCGAGAGCGCGGGTCGTCAGATCTTTGGCCTGGATGGCTATGCGCTCGGAGGTATCCTTCTCTTGTGGAGGCTCGGGAGATGGAGCATTGTTGACGGAAGCAGTTGTATCCATTGGTGCCTCAAGATCATTGTGCTTCGTATGTCGTGCGGAAGCGATGTTTACAAAGAACTGTCAGCTTTGCGAAGGAGCCTCGGAGCTGCGGCAGGGCTGAAAAATGCGCGGAAAGCAATTCCGCGCTTCATTAAAATTTGAAGCCTAAGGACTCGGTTTTGCCCAGTCGCAAAGCCATAGCAACAATGGCAGAATGCGTGGCCTGTCACAAACCCTTGACCTTGTACATCGAGCCTGACGAGGACGATGAAGATGAAACGATGGGAGGCTCAGCCAGCGCGAACACCGGCTCGTACGTCGACGATGATGTGCAATTGCAATGTGGGTGCCATTTTCATTGGTCTGTTCACCTTGCCTTGCTCATTTGAAGGAGAAGATGCCTAGCGCTAACTTTTAGATCATGTAGGCAATGTCTCCTCGACTCCTATTCCATGACAGAATGCCCTAATTGCGGAAGAAACCTCATAACAACTGCACCCTCTGGCGAACAGCAGCTACTATGCAACCTCAAGAATGAGGGAGGCCTACAAGAGGGGCTTGACATGCTTCCAATCCTCACCGAAGAAAGTTATCTGAAAGCCTATCCGGAAGAAAGGAGATGTCGCGCATTTCTTGAGTTCTGCGGAGAAGGCGACGTCGAGGCGATAGTTGACCTCCTCAATGACGACGACGGAGAAGGGGAGGAGGAGGGTTCTGGCCAAGGTGCAGGACACGGTATGGATGTCTTGAGGTATCAAGATCAAGTCGGATCACTGGGGTCAGGCCTGCACGTTGCTGTTCAGAATCAGAGGATGGAAGTAGCATGGCTTCTTCTGCTTCTCGCTTCGGCCCTGAAGATAGACCAATTTCCAACAGCGGTTCTCCAGGCCGCACAGAATCTTAGGATTCAGAGAGAGGGTCAGAATGGGAAACCCGATATACGCTCATTGAAAGACTCTCAGGGCATGACAGCCGAGCAGCGAGCGGCTAGCATGGGAGGAGCGTGGACCGAATGGCTTCAGTCAGGCCGGCTGAAACCGCCAGCGAGTTGATTATACAAACCTAGCACGTGTAATAATGACCTGATGTAGTGCAACGTAGACTTTAAATTGAGTACCTAAGAAACTGACAATGTTCCCATTCCAATTGCCCGAGCGTCACAGCTTTCGCTCCGCCGGGCATCTAAAGCTAGAACGGAGTTCTCAATATCCGCAATCCGAGTGAAGACCAACGCCACCGAAAAAAAAAATCACACGTTGGTCGCAAAGAAGAATGCGATAATCCCCCCCCCCAACCCCCGAGAGAGAACCCGTAGGATACGTAGTCATCATCATCAATCATCATCAATCATCATCAATCATCATCAATCATCATCACTTCACATACTTAGTATGCGACCCCGTCGCCACGACCCCACCCGCACCGCCGACCTTCCTCACCTCAACAGACGTAAACGCCAACGTGCCCCCCACCTTGCTGGCCCACCCCCGAACCTCCAACACGTCGCCCTCGCGGGCCGTCGAGACGAACGTCGTGTGGATATCCGTCGAGACGCCCGTCCGGTCCCGGCCGTCGTGGGCGGCGATGGCCAGGCCGCCGGCCCAGTCGGTCAGGCACGCCGACACGGTCCCGTGCAGCGTCCCCTTGGAGTTGAGGTGGCGGGGCGTGACGGCGAGCCGCGCGGTGAAGGCGCCTTGGGTGGCGGCGACGAGGGCGATGTCGCCGAGGAGGAAGTCGTAGATGGGGCTGTTCTGTCGCATGGTGGCCCAGTAGTTTTGGAGGTGCGACAGTTCATCCGTTGGGGGGCCTGTTGGGCTGGCCATTTTACATTTGGTGGGTTTGTTAGTCTTTTAGTATTGATCTTTCATTGAATTGGAACGTTGCAAAATGAAAATTGTACTCTAGTTCAGCTTCTGCCAAGAAGACAGAAATCTGCCCCGGCCAGCCGGCCTCACCCCCGATCCGGCATCGGGTGAGCGCCGCCCTATTGTCGCGCGATATATCA
This sequence comes from Pseudevernia furfuracea, assembly GCA_022315425.1. Classification (NCBI taxonomy): domain Eukaryota; kingdom Fungi; phylum Ascomycota; class Lecanoromycetes; order Lecanorales; family Parmeliaceae; genus Pseudevernia; species Pseudevernia furfuracea. The sequence goes on from JAIUPT010000033.1 coordinate 325,860, forward strand.
GAAAATATTACGTTACTCATTTACACTCTGAGTCTGAATGAGCAATTCGCTAGGAATCTTCAGTCGCTAGATAGACTAATCTTCGAACGCCTTTCTACTGGAAAACCGGCGACGAGAGAGAGGAGATCTAATATCAACCTCATTCTCTTCCAAAGACAGGAAACTCCTGTTTTCCTCAACACTCTTGATTTCTGCCCTTTTCAGGCGCAGGGAAATTTCTTTCCTTTACATGCCTTTCCTTTATCGCTCGTGCAGCTTGAGCTCCAATCGGGTCCTCTATTCCCGTCTCATTGCCATGCTACACGGCTACGTCGATCGCTTTCAGCTCCAATGTCCCAGACCACGGTCGAAGCATCGACCATCACGATCGTGATCTTTCGTGCTTCAGCTTTCATCTTCTTTGCTGACACACTCCGTAATTGTCCTTCACAGTCCTCGTCCTCCGCTCTCTCGACCTCCCTCTCCTCACATTTGCCTGGCGTTCATGGCTGGTGTTCTAGCTAGCTGGCTTGACATAACCGCCCTCCTGCGAGCTACAGGCGATCGATATGGTGACGACGAGGGCACCAGCGCAGTGCAGCCTGGATCGAAGCCACCTTTCTCGCAACAAAAGCCGGCATTCTCTATGCTGATCAGGGCAGGATGGCTGAGGCCGAGGAGATGTACGAGCGGGCACTGGAGGGAAACGAGAAAGCATGGGGCCCTGAGCATACATCCACACTCGACACCGTCAACAACTTGGGCAACCTCTATCCTGATCAGGGCAAGATGGCTGAGGCCGAGAAGATGTACCAGCAGGCACTGGAGGGAAGGGAGAAAGCATGGGGCCCTGAGCATACATCCACGCTCTCCACCGTCGGCAACTTGGGCAACCTCTTAAGAGTTTCAGTATAGTGCTGTCAAGTGCCATGATAATATATCAATTCTTATCTGTATTACAAGCATTAATGGTCAATCTCATTAGACGAAACCGCGCTAAGACTCGTCTCGTGCGAGGAGTCAGTGTAGCCTTAACCACAATGCCAGCATATATGAAATACAGCCAATTCGGCTTCGCCAACATTGCCAAGCTCCACACAAACAAATGCCTGCCAGCCGAGTCCGAAGGCAGAATCTGTGTGGCTCACCTCCTACGCTATCTCCTGTCATAGCCGGTACCGAAGTGAACAGCTTCTTCGGCCTCCTTAATATCTCGCCTTTTACCCCTGATTTTGTGACTGGGCTTACTGGGAGACTTTCTGTATTCGACTAAAGAGTTACCATACTGTGTCGGATCTTTCTGTTTCAAAAGAGATGCTACCTGCTCTGCTGGGCTAGTGCCGGTCGACTGCATGAGCTGAGGCAGCATTGGGCCCGTGAGCGGCTGAGCTGGTGTTACAGTGTTTCACATGAAATGGTGTACCTCGAACTTGGTCGCACGATCCTGGCTGCTGCTGCTGCTGCTGCTGCTGCTGCTGCTGATTCACAGGACGTCCGAACATTTAAGCATGAGCCCACTGGATTCACTACTGGCTTCTTGCGTTGTTTAGGCCTGGATGAAATCTATTGGGAGCGGTGTTGTATTTTGATTGATTTGGTGTGTGCCCCACGCACAATGATACATTTGTAAGCCTCGCGCAGGACCGACTTGGGCCTCGAGAGATGTGGGTGTGTGGGGTTGCGATATTCCCCCCCACTGGCGCTTCAACATTTGCAATTTCAGCTGATGCAAACCATCTTTACAACATAGCCTACGCTCGATAGCCTAACTCAGAGTGTGTAACAGAAGAATTCACCGAATCCCCATGTGTGAACTTGATGTGCAATCAATGCATGCAAGGAGGCAATTTACATGCATTTCCAGGACTGTCTTTTCAATCAAGTCTCCACGGAAGGAGACATGCGGGCATGCTGCACTACTCCGAGATTTCCTGTCCCTTGCCCATTGCGTTTTCGTTGTGATAGGGCCCCTCTTACGCTGGAGAGATTGTCTTTGCTCAGTGTCTGAGTACACAAGTCGTGTGTTAAGCAAATCTTAGCTGATCCCACATTGAAGCCTCAAGCGCCAGGTTACAGTTACCGCATGTATCGAATACAGCGACGGGGCTCCGCTGATGGGAACTGGGCAGGTTGCGGATCCGTTGCATTTGGCAAAGATGCGGCTCATGACACTGTCGTTTCCTTTTCAACCGATCAGTGGGCTGAGATGATCTGACTAGTAGCTAGTAAGTTGTCGCTTACTTGATGCAACTTAGTCTGTGGGTATCAAGGAGGTTCATGTGAACGCATCTTGAAAATGGGCACTTTGAAGTATCATCAATATCATCCTTCTCAAATCACCTTGTATTTGATTTTGTTCGCCAGAGATGAAGGAAGCTGTAATGAGGTAAGTAGTGCCCTTGAACGCCACGCTGCGGCTTTTGATTGATCCTTCCGCGCCTGCGAGAACGGACGAAATTGGTAAGGGTGATGAAGGAGAGGCACGAGGGGGGACGGAGAAGGGTAATAGAAAGGAGAGGCGTTGTGGTTCACGTTCAAGCTGATGCCTCGGGATATCTGGAAAGTTTTTAGGATATGGAAAAGGACGAAGACGAGCTGAGCTGTGTGTGACGAGACGTATCGACCGCTATCGAGTGCACTGATCTGAGCATTAGAGGGCCGCCCGACGCGCGCGACTCGCGAAATCGAAAGCGCTAGAACAGTAAGGTTTTCATTCCCCTTCAACAAAAACGCTCTCCAGAATCGCTCTTGTCTCTTTCGCCCAAAGCCACGGCGATCTACTTTTCCCTGTATCTCCTGCTGTCGTCGATCCACGAGCTGGAGAATATTCCCATCCGGCTACCCCCCCAAAATCAATTGGGCCGTATGACCAGCGTAATAGTTCGAGTAAGCTGCGTAAGCGGAGCGGGTCTATGTATGGGCCATAGTCTATTAGTGTCTCATCGCAGGAGTTCGGAGTCGTCGAGACGGCCATAAGAAGCTTATCAGCTCGATAGGCACTATGTTGGAGAAGGCGAATGTAGGAGTTGAGCTCGCGAACGAAATTGGAGGCTGGATCGTGTATTTTACTAGTTCCGTCTTCGACACGCCAGCCCTTGAACGTGCGGGGCAGATATGTTTCTTTGCTTTGATCACTGTTACTCTCGCTGCGGTCAAAGACTCGAACGTTGTACCAATTGATGAGGTGTCCTCTTTGAGTTTCTAATGTTCGGTAGTCGATACCTGTGCTTTCCTGATCTGTATCAGAGCTCAAAAGTGCTTCTGCGGACGCTGTCATTACGATGATGAAGTTGGGTCCAAAATCGGTGTGCAGTCTGTCAATGAGCCGACTGACCCCATAGAGCGACACTCTCGTTTCTTCTGCATTCACGGCGTTTGGACGCTTTTCGGTATCTAGATTGAAGCCATCAAGATTTCTCAAAACCACAAGATCGTGTAGTGCCTTGTATGACCGCTCGAAAGTCAAGTCGTCACAGCTTTCGAACACGTTTTCCTCGCCTTGCGGCCTATTGCTCGCTTCACACATGCTCAACAAACCAATGACTTTGACACCTGCTGTCTGAAGGTACTCAGTATCGACCCAAATATCTTCAATATTCGGATCTTCTATCGCATATTCATTCAAAAATATGGCAACGCTGTCGTTGTCTCCAATTTCTTGTGATTTCATGTCTGTTACTTTGTGAATCATACGGATGTGAAAGTTGCCAAGTATAAGGGCTGTGATGCCAGTCTTCTCCCGCACCAGTGGTCGGAGAGAAGTCGGGATACCGCTTTCCGCGAGAATAGATTGGTGGTAGATTACTACTCTAGGCTGATGGGAAGGAGCGCGTTTTCGTGGGTCTTGTTCAAGGGTGCTCGGTTTCTGAATCCTTGCTGACAACTCTTCTACTGATGCATCTCCACTTCCTTCGCCTGCAGCAATGTCATGATATCGGATAGCAATTTGGGCCTTTTGCACATAGTTTTGCCATCCGGGATACATTGCTTTTGCGTAGAGCTGGATTCTATCACCCCGGCGTAGAGCTTGTGTCCACTCATTGCGCTCTTGATCAGGCCCCGCACAGTCGAACACGTTGACATGTGTCCGGAAAACATAATCGGCGTGTACATTCATTTGAACACGGATGCGCGGACACTGCCGCTGCTCAGTGTGACCCGTCTTTGTCCAAATGTTCTGGACGGCAGCATCAAAAAAGGTGTACGATTGATGGTAAGTGCCTCCCCATATGTGGCTGTCTCCGCTCCATCCTGCCAGAGTGCATGCAATCAATGCTTGTCCAAGAATATAGGGCACATGTCTCACCTTGATCATGAGACACGGTCTCAAAGATAACTTGGTCAATGGGCAAAGTAGCCCTTTCCGGAACGGTGATTTCCAAGAATGGTATGTCAGGGCTCCATTCGTCGAAGACGTCGTATACAGGTCCTACGCGATTGACAATTCTCACGGACCGTTGAAGATAGGTCTCTGTATTTTGTCTTTGTATACCAATCGGCACTGCTATGATATCGACAAGCTTAGCGAAAAAGTCTTCTTTTTCGTAGCATTGTATGTCTGATATTCTGGGGCCCGAGCCTTGGCCAACATGAGCATCTGTGAGGACTAGGGTTCGCACAGCATCAATTGCCTTAGATTTCAAGGCCAAGTCGAGGGCGGTATCTCCGTATTTTGTTAGAGCGTCTTTATCACTTCCTGCAGCCAGCAGAAGACTAATAAGGGACCCCTTCCTGGATTGGGCAGCATGATGTAGTGGTGTCCGGCCCCATATATCACGATCCTCGAGAGACAATCCCTCTAGAGGTAAAGACTCCAGAATTTTTTGAAGCGCGGTGGGGAAAGCGCTACTTGCCGCTTCGTGAATTAGAGTTCTACCCTGATGATCTCTATAGGCTACTGGCTGGCCAGATTGGTCACGAGTCATCCAAGCTTTCAATTTCAGCAATGTTTCCAAACACCACACCCGCCCGTAAAATGCTGCATAAGATATTAAGTCTTGGTTGGCTGTACTGAGGGTATGTCTCTGTGAACTTGGATCACTACCAGCGTCCAGGAGCATTTGGAACATTGAGCGGTTGTTTCTTTCAACAGCGAAATGTATGGCAGGGACAGCATACTCTTCCGCTAGCTTTATCAGCCGTGGCTGTTTGTCGATCAATTTGCGTGCAATATAGATATCATCAACATAGGCCGCATGATCCAGGAGCGTTTTCTTGTCGTCTCGAGTTGCTAGCAGGTCGATACCGGGCAAGTCAATCAGAAGATCGAACGCGGGTATATTACAGGCCCTCACGGCCCTAAAAATGGGGGTTCGGCCATTAATCGTTTGGGCGTTGATGGCATTCAGTGGAGCTCGACTTATAAGATGTCTCAAAACAGAGATGTATGGACATCGTACAGCATCATGTAAAACGTTTGCACCGTCGTGGCTTTTGTGGGAAACAGAGTCCGGATTCTCCGACAGGAGCTTTACACACGCAAGTAGATTTTTCTCTGGCCTCCATGTATCTGGGTAGATGCGCAGGAGTGTTTGAAGAGGCACGAGCCCATTTTTATCTTCGACTAGGATGTTCGTACCAGGTCTCAGTAGCAGCCGAAGTATTCTTGGACCTCCTTCGAGGTTCTTAGCTGCAATATGCAGGGGGGATTCACCGTTCTGGCTCAGGAAATCTGCCTTTGCACCAGCACGTATCAAGGCTTTCACAATAGCACTATTCTGGCCTTCGGCGGCATGCATCAGGGGTGTGCGTCCGCCGGAATCGGGGATCGAGAGATTTATCGGATTCTGAGTCAATGATTGTACTACAGCTTCAGAAGCACTGATAACAGCTTCATGTATTGGCGTTCTTCCATTTTCGTCGATTTGGTTGATGTCAACATTCGCACGGGATAGGGCTTCATTCAAGAGAAAGACGTTATCGGCTTTGGCACAAGAAGACAGAAAGTTGGCGCTAATATCGCTGTCAGGGCTTTTCTGTAAAACTTTTGTCAAAAGGGTTTCGTCTTTGATCACTGAAGCGTACATTAGAGTAGAACGGTGTCGTCTATCGTACGCTTGGACCTGGGCTCCCTCATCCAAAAGCTTCTTGGCAACAGGGCCTTTTCCCAGGCCAAGGGCCCACATCAGAGCCGTACGGCCTAAAGCATCCCTATCATCGATATGCATCATTGGCATCCCGAGCACTCCTTCTAAGGCTGACGATATGCCTATGAACGAGACCATGTGAAGCATCTTCATGCCGTATGGATGATCTTTGCCGTATGCATGATCTTGAAGTTTGCTGGAGAACGTTGATCTCCGTCTTCGAGAGATTGCTGTCTTGATGAACTTAAGGACCGTCTTCTCAATCTCAGGGGTCACAGTTGACTCCTTCAGGTGAGAAAGTGCGTAACGTCCGGCATATAACGAGAACGGCGTTTTCTTCGCGATCCAGGGAAGGAGTGTTTGAGGCCAAACATTTCCACTGGTTTGCCAATATTGATGGTCTTCGAAGGCAGTCAGAGAGTCGTTGTCGTCCGACAGCGAGGACGACAACGACTCATCAATCTCGTCGTCGCTATCTTTGTCATCCTCAACCACAGTGTATTTCTCCTCATCTCGCACCTCTACGTCCGGAGACTCTAGATCTTCAAACTCTTCGTAATCGGACAAGTCTGATGTGTCTTCATCCGTAACATCAAGAGTATTGTTCCTTTGACTATCAAGGCCATCCTGTTCCTGGATTCCTATCGTATCCGGAATCAGACAAGATAGGACACGGTTGAAACAGGTCAGGCACATGTCCGTTTGGTACTGTTGGAAGAAGCTGTCCTGCGAAAGGTATTCTTGTGCTGTCAGGTGAGCAAGTCGTAAATATGACACTTTGCGACTCTTCGCCCTGACAACCAAACCTTGACAGTACTCTACAACGTTCTCTATAACGATTTGCGCGCCAAGATTGACTTGGCCGTTTACATTGCTAGTTGCAAAGGCCTCTTTCAGCTCGTTCTCCTCGAACGGTTTCTTTGCAAAAGTAAGCCAAGCTATGGTCCTATAAGCGAGACCTTTTTGGGGTGCTGCGAGAATATCAATCCGTTCTAGAGTGGCTGCGTAGATTTTGTTTGCATCGTGGTGTCGCTTAGATGCTGCATTTCGAATGCCACTCATGTTAACCTGCCCGCACACGTCTTTGGTGGCATAATAAGCATGTAGAAAACTTGATGGTGTCAGAAGTAAAACAAGGTCCCGGACTAGACAAGACTTACAATCCGTGCGAATTGGTCAAAATCTCCTCTGAAAGGTTTGATGTGAATCGCTGAGCTTCGGTGGCAGTCCCGCAATAGGCTCGCACAATACGTTCAACATTCTCATTCTTCAGTCTGTCCTCCGAGAAGGCTCGAATGTCATCGGCATCAGCATGCACATGATGACTTAGCACCTGGTCATGGCTAAGTGACTCTCGGAAGTCATTTCTCGACGTTACGAGCATCCTCGCCGGCTCCGAACGAGCGCTTTTCAACAAGCTTAATATTTCGGCCCTTGTCTTCTCACTAGCTTCGTCGAGAGCATCAAAAACAACAAGCTTAGTTGATTTCAAGCTAAGTACGGCTCGTCTCAACCCCTTGAATATCTGAGATTCGTGCTTCCGCGCAAACTTTCTATTTTCGACGAAAAGTCGGAACATATCTTCTCTCAATTCGGAAGAATCTCTGAGAAGCTGCGTGATGATGCCAGCATACACGACAAAAGGCGTCTGTCGATCACGATTATTGTATGAGAAGTAGGTGTAGGCTAAACCATCGATTTCTTCAAAGGGCTTCTCAAAATGTTGCGATATCACGGCGCAGGCCAAGTATGTCTTACCGACGCCCGGGGATCCATGGGCTACGAGTATTGGGGCCTCTTTTACTTTCAGCCATTCTTGAACTTTACAGACAAAAGCCGCGCCTGTTCCCGCGACACGATTGTTAGCATAGTCATCATGCTTATCTGGCGCATCTCCTCCAATCATATCTTCAATCCATCCTTGTACCTTTTGAACCTTCTCTTCATCAGCAGCATGCCTCTGCTCGTCTGCTTGCTTCTTTTGCCACGCAGCCCTTTCGGCCTTCTCGGTCTCTTTCCCAAGGTCCCTGCAGATTCGGTCAATCCTATCAACAGCTGGTTCGAAAGCTTGAATCTCATATGGCGATCCTATTCTAATTAGAGAAACATGGAATCCCTTGCTCGAGGAATACTCACTCAATCTCAAGATCTTGCTGCAATCTCTAACAATGCATGATGCTAGCTGGGTAAGCACGCCTTGTACGACATCTTCTGTTATATCACTGGGCTCATAGCCTATGATCGGTGTGGTACGTTGACTCAGACGATCGAGCTTTGCAGATACAATCGCTGGATCGGCACACAGGCCATGCCCAGCAATCAATGTGGCTTTAAGAACCCCGAATAATGTTGACGGGGTTCCATTCAGTCTTGAAGCCTTGGATTGAGATGTCGAAGGTCGTAGCTGATTGAACAAGCCCGCAAGGCGTAAAACGCCTTCCTTGCGAAACTTCTGGCCCAGTCCCTGTAAGAACGAGTCTAATGAGCTTTGCGACGTGTCTCTATATGCCAGAATTGTAAGTCGCCTTTCATCCTCGTCAACAAATGGAAAGATTTCCAAGACTTGTTCAAATTCGTCTAAATCAAGCGCAAGGCCGATGGACAGATCGACAGCTTCCAAAGTACTGAAATCCATGGTAGCTGAGCCTATAATCTTGAGCTCAATGCACCTATGATATGGTCAGTGACACATTGCCTCATGAGATTGCGTTATCGAGCGATTGAATATTAAATGATATTTTGGCTCGTTTTTTATGACACAAACCACGAAGCCGACGAAGATAATTACGTAGCATTGCATGCTTACTTTACTTTACATGCCACCATGCATACTGCCAAGCCCGAAACCCCTTTACGCGCACGAATAGAGAACGCATACTCTAGCGGGCCTTGGCGCAAAGGAGTTGTCTTTGTATTTACAGTACTCCGTACTGCGTGTACTATGTTTGCAAACTGTCATTTCAAAAACTTGACTATACAATCAACCAACCCATGATTAGCCCTTAGGTACGAGACTGCACATCTTAGCTGTGGCTCTTCTCGCAGCAGCTCTCTCTAAATTTCGCGACTCTGGGTTCCTCTTCTGTATCTTACAACTAAGCACACTTTGTCCTCGTCCGTTCTCTTGCCTGGTTTGTAGAAAAAGCGCTGTATTATCATCAAAAACGACCGAGCGAGCAACATATCGAGGTCTTCAGCGATATAGCCCTTCTAGCTGCATGGCAAATGCTACTGATATTGTTCGTCCACTTAGACAGCCCTAGGCAACCCCGGCAATTCAGATCATGGCTAATCGGACTCGATAGATAACTTACATCGGTGTTCCACTGACAGTCCTTGGGGGTACTTTCCATGCACCGACTCATTTTGATATGGTGGAGATTATCTGACCGGTGTGCTCTTCTCCAGTCATTCCCATCCTCTACAATGCTATTCAATGCTTGCTTGTTCGATACCGTCTGCTTCGCTCTCTTCCACCAGCTGCAAGATCATTTTTCAACCTTCATCCAAATCCTGTCGCGGGAACAGTCCTCTGCTCATTCAAAGAACCCGAATTCGAATTTGAAGACTTCCTTATCAATCTCAGGCGTGGTCGTGCTCAGATCGACATCCAGTCTCTACTGTATGTCGAGCGCCAAGGTCTTGGCACTTCATGGATGAGGCTTATTCAAGCTGTCGGCCTGGAGTCCAAACGCAAGAAACGATTCCAGCGCATTGTTGTGGATTCAACTTTGGATGTAGACCCAGTTGCTATCCATTGTAGCTGGAGGTCTTTTGTATATCTTGCCTTGGGGTTAGGGGTAAACGCAATTGATCCCATTTTTCATGGCTTAGGTCGAGGTAAAGACGCAGTTACCGAGCAGAATTTGCACTCCACAGCTCTCCTTTCTGAAACGGGACAACGCTTGATTGAAACTCGATGGCATGAGGGAGTGCCATATCTTGAACTTACAGAGCAATGCTCGTCTTGGTCCGTCCGCCGATCTCTCGCGCAATTTCTTCATATGATAATTGTATGCGACGGCAGACAGGAGATACTCCATTTCGTCTCTGTAGTAAATGAGACACCCAGAACACCAAATTTGCAGATATGCGACTGCAAGGATATCGTTCTAGACCCAGTGAAGTTCAACACCCTTCGCAAAATCCACTACGCCATCATCTGGACGCTCTACTTCGAAGAGATTTTTCACCAAACCCCGTACGAAGAAATTCCTATCCCACAGTCTCTACTGTTACTCCAGTTCGAGATTACTGAAGAGCTTCACCAAACGCCCGCTGAAACGCTTCAGTTCCGTATTTCAACCATCTTTCCCGGCCAGACCACCCTGGTCGCAAACATCATGTTCGCATTGACATCGACTTGGGACTCTTCAGAACATCAAGAACTGCTCCACGGGCTAAGCGGTGGCGCACAACACGATCCTGCACTGAAAAGTCCTCGACGTCCGGGATCGAATACGATGACACAACCAACTCGGTTCCACCCGGGCAACCAAACCCTTGACGTCGAGAAGGCGACCGGCACCCAGAACCCTGGGTCCAAAAACAACGACGGTACCGAATGCGACCTCTACCCCGCCCTCCTCTCCTCCCCGACCTTCCAATCTCTCGCCCAAACCTACAGTCCCTCCGCCATGCCCACGACCAACGGCAACCGCGGCCCCTCCGGTACTCCCTCTGCCGCCACCATCGATATAGACGACCAGAGCAAACCCGAAGCTCTCCTCGCTCGACTCGTAATCGCGCTGTCTGCGATGCGGCGCTCGACGGCACCGAAAGGCTGGGTCACGTCAATCGCGTCAGGGGCATTGAAGTATAAAGTCGGACCTGAGGCAGGGGAAGATATGGTGGGGAGGCTGCTGAGGTATGAAGGGGGAACGATGAGGATTGAGTGACGGGGTGGTAGTGGGGTACGGTCGGTTCGTGGTGGAGTATATGGTAGGAGATTGGGGTGTATATGGTCAGGCTATATAAGAAACCGCGAAGAGCGCGCGTATGCTTTTTTTGGATGTTTATTCGTTTGCGTTTAAGATGAGTGGGAGGATGAAAGGTGAGCGTGCTCGTTCGGTCAGGGTGTCGATCACCCTGGGGGCAGATTTTTGTCTTCTTCTAACGCCAAGACTAGGATCCATGAATTGGGGCTAGCGACAACGGTGGGTTATCGTGGTCCACTGTCATAGTCGCCAACGGCCACCTCTCCCTTCCTAATCCGAATCTCCAGTTGTCTCTGGGCTTCCCTTTCCTGTCGGGCCCTTTCCTCTCCCTGCCAGATCCGATTCCTCTCCCGTCGCCTTTTCCGTTCGGCTTTCGCCCGCGATTTCGGACAGTTATCCACCATGTGGCTTCGCTCCTTGCAGTACACGCAGAAGACACAGGTTGGCCGAAGGTGTCTATCCTTTGATTAGCTGTCAAATAAGATTCGCGAATTGAAGTACTTACCCTGGCGTCTGGCACAGGGAACAGAATTTGGGCTTAACAGCGGCAAGGTCCCTTTGCGTCCGCTTAATAATGGGTCAACTCCCAACGCTGTGACTAGATACCGAAGTCTTTGCAGCTCCTTTACGTTACCTCCTGGGTAAAGTAGTGGCTCTTTACCGACTGCATCGGCACGGCCTCGCTCCATCCACTGCACAACGAACATCACGGCGTTCTTGTCTGTAGATGTAGGCTTAGGGTTTTCTTGGGTATCAGCCGATGCGTCGTCAGTGAGTTGCGGTGCGCTGCCCGAAGGAGCAGCCAGTGCGTTGGGGGAAGAAGTCGGTGCTGGCATGGTTACAATGATGATGGATGTGCAGTGGATGTTTGCCAATTCTCGACGCCATGTCCGAGAAAAGTGCTTTGCCACGGGTCTCAGGACGGAACAGACCGGCACATTTCTAACTTCAACCGAAACACGGTTGTTTCGGTTGCCGCGCAGCAGACTTAAAATTGTTAGCGGCGTGTATGCGTATGGGAAGGGAGAAGCTAACTTTTGCATCTATTGGGTGCTAAGCTGCGGTGGCAGTCTCACAGGGGGAAGGGGTGCAGGTAGCTAAGCTTGTGCTTGAAGAGGGATTGGAGCCAGAACGGGAGCATTGAGGGGGCCTACAGCCGGAGAAGTCGCAGCTTTCCTGGGAAATGTACCCCGCCGAGAACGTCGGCTCTTTGAGCGTGCAGAGCTAGAAGGCGACATCTTCGGGTCAGATGTCAGTATATATGTAGAGTACTTTGAGGGATGTATGTTCTTTGATGGATATATGTTCAGGCTCACTGCCCTAAAGAATACTCATAATGCAAGGACAGGAGTATACATACCTTGTTCTTGATGATGTCTTGTGAGTTGGCAGATGATGCGTCAACGAGAAGTGTATGCAAAGATGACGAACCAATTATTTGCGAACTTGTTTGCTAGACGTGTAATCTTTTGGAACTTAAAGCAGGAGTAAAAACCAGGGGTCGAAGCCAGAATGGGATTCACTTTTAGGGGAGCACGTTTGGGGACTTTGTGAAAATGTATACCCCGAAGACATTGCGGATTTGATCGGCTTGCCTGTAGTTCCAAGTAGCTTGGTATCTAAAATCTCGACGGCTCCCTCGATAGGAGCGGCATGAGCAAATGATTCGCATCGCCTCGGCGATAACCTTCTCAGTCGGTAGGATCCATTCGGTTCCTTGATTCCAAGCCTTAATTATGTAATGATCATCATTGCGGGGTATGCGTGTTTCAATAATAGGTGGCTTAACATGTCGTGGATTGAGCCAAGGATTGCTTACGATTTCGCATCAGATGGATAGCACGAGGGCCAAGTGACTTGGTTTCTGCCTGTCGGCTTCAACATTATCAGACTGTGGATCTTTCAACTCCGTTGAGTTGCATACTCAAGCTTGGATATTCACTTTAGCGGCTTGCATGCGAGTTGAAGAATCAGCACTAAAAGAATGAAGAAGTAGATCCTCTGTTATCTTGCATGAGGAATATGCACCAAGGCCAAGTGACCTGCTTTCCACCGACCGGCAATAGCATCCTGAAAGTGGAGATTTGTCTTCCCCACGTTATTTGTTAGAGATGGATTTCGGGAAGATATGCCGCAGGGTTTGCTTGATGATGAGTTAGCTTGGCACTTCAAAAGGCCATGAGTGGACTGCCTGCGTTGATGACTGCAGGATCACGCAAATGTATTAACATGGCCACTGCTAGAGTAGAAACCCGTTCATCTAGGACTTTCCTTTCCTAGTTTAACTTAAAACAATCAAGGTACGGCTGGATTATTTGTGTTAAGCTCAGATAAGCTGCTTGGTAATGAAAATAGTAATGAAAATAGACTGGTGCAAGGAACTTGATTCCTGTTTGTGGGGATATGCTGCATTTCGAGGCAAGATGATGGTGCCGGCTTAGAGCTTCACAATCAGAGATGCGATGATGCATCACCCAGCACACTACTTTACTTTAGCGTACACTAAGGTACTGCCTAAAGTAAGTACTTTAATGCCTGCAGCCGAGCGCTTAGCTTACCTTACTCGTACCGTACCTGAGCATACCCCGTATTTCGGAGATTTATTAGCGCAAGAGGCACACTAAATTTATGCACGATGCAAGCTGTTTTAACACTGATCATACCAAGACTGAGGAGGAGAGAGTAGCCGCTATTTTGCCATCACTGCCATCACTGCGATCAATATTCGCAAGTATTTCGGCTAGGCCCTTGAAAATGTTGACGAGCCAAGGCAAGGGTGCCACCTTCCGTTTGTCATAGGCTTACGCCTCGATTTCTATCTACATCATTTGTCCAATTGGTACTTTAGTCTCTGAACTCTAAGATCGTCAAAGATTCACGGCTTTTCAGCTCTAGATTTGCCAAAGCCTCGGATTAGAGTATCCCAAATCTATGTCAAATGATGACATTTCAAGCCTTGAATTCTTCAAACACTCACGAACCAATGAATTCATCTCCAAACAATCTGTCAACTCGTGGGCGCATTAGCTCTATCATCTCAAAGACTTGAGGGCCAAAACACAAAATATCTGCCAAAATTGGCCTCTCACACTTCGCATTTTCCAAAGACTCACAAACTAGTAGGGGTCAATCCCCAAGTGATCTGTCAGGGTGGTGGCCTCTCAGCCCCAAACCTGCTGCCGAATTATGTAGCGTCAAGCCTGCAAAAGTAACAAAGTACGCATCTTGCCCCAACCCCACCTGCCACATTCGTTACCTCAAGAGCTCAAGTGCCGTAGGTTCACCACTGACTTCCCAAAGATAGCATGTGCATACAGCCGAATCTCACACTTGAATAACACATATTTTCGGCCGATCACCCATGAAAATGGCTCAACGTCGCAGGCTAATTTGCGACATCCGTGAATAGGTCACCTGGCGCGTCTCGGGCAGAGTGCGCCCGGTCTATTGACCGTGTGGACACAAAGTACCTATTCTTTACGCATGAAATCATGCAGCGTTTATCCGAAACTAGGCTTATAATCAAGAGAGGAGCAAGAGAGGGGCAAGAAACTACTGGCTGGCGGTTTCTGCCCCGATTGAAAGCGAATCGCCAGCGGCTCCGTGCACGAGCCTTCGGGTCTCGAAACCCCCTCACGTTGATGCAACGCATGCAGCGGCAATCTTTTTAGAGTAAGGCTTGCGAGTGGAGAAGACATGGATGCTTTTGGATGACGGCGTTCTGACCAAGGGATGGCGAATCAAGTTGCCATAGCCGGTTTCTAATTCTCACGTGAAATGTGTTAAGCAGACATGTTGCCAGCAAGGCATTTTGCTATATATTCTGCCATCTTCCGCTCGTTTTCTTCTTCTTCGTCAAGATCCAAAACACTATTCGTCCAACAAACAAGTTCGCAAACAACTTTTCATCATCTCTGCATACACTTCTCGTCGACACTTCACTGCCAACTCACCATACTCTCTGCTCCATCTCTCGGCACACACTGTTCGTTGAACGATCAGATCATCTGCCAATCCACACGACTCTCTGCTTCCTTCATCTCGGCATGGACGCATCATCTGCCAACTCACAAGGCACTTCCCTTGAACCAACAAGTACAAGGTATATATATCCTGGTCCTTCTCCATACATACCAAACTCTGTCACATACACTGACAAGTATATAGAAATATGAGCACCCAACCGGTACTCAATACCCAACCGGTACTCTCTGCCAACTCACAAGGCACTGCCCTTGAACCATCAAAGACAAGGTATATATACCCTGGTCCTTCTCCATACATACCAAACTCTGTCACATACACTGACACATATATAGAAATATGAGCACCCAACCGGTCAATACCCAACCGGTACTCAGTACCCAACCGGTACTCAGTACACAACCGGTACTCAGCCCCAGGGCTCTCCAAGAGTTAGTTTCTTCCTTGGCAACAGTCCGCTCGCTGCTGACCTTTTCAAGGCTTCTGAAGAGAAATCACAACAACTTTGTGTCGGTCAAAGTTGGTGATGAGCTTTTCCTCCGGGTCCACAGGCCCGTGGCAAAGCGGTTTTCCCCGGTCTGGAACCGCGAGTTGACCGACGTCAACCGCGGGATAGTCACTGTGACTTTCCCTCCAGACCCACCAACCGCTCCTTTGGCCGGTCGAACCGTGCCACCCTCGAGCAAGGCGCCCACCACTCCTTTGGCCACTCGAACCATGGCAACCTCGACCGGGGCGCCCACCGCTGATGTGGCCGCTCGAACCCTGCCACCCTCGAGCGGAGCGCCCACCGCTGCTGTGGCCGGTCGAACCCTGCCACCCTCGAGCACGGCGCCCACCGCTGCTGTGGCCGGTCGAACCCTGCCACCCTCGAGCACGGCGCCCACCGCTGCTGTGGCCGCTCGAACCGTGCCACCCTCGAGCACGGCGCCCACCGCTCCTTTGGCCGCTGGAACCGTGACAACCTCGAGTGGGGCGCCCACCGCTGCTGTGGCCGCTCGAACCGTGGCACCCTCGACCCAGGCGCCTACGGCTCCTCGAGAAGTCCCACCGCCACCCCCCACGCCATCGAACAGAGATGGCTTGAAGTTCGTGGTCCAGTGGATGGAACACGGGGGTGCCGACCCCAAAGGCAGGAACGCGGTCCCCTACCCCAAGGGATACCGCGCGGGGCTGGAGAAGCTGTTGGCGGTGGCCAACATGCTCGAGGTGAAGGAGCTCGTGGCCCGGGTGAAACGCGACCTGGGGCAAACACGCGCCCCCAGACCGAAGAAGTGCCCCACCTGCCGAAAAAACGAGTAAGTCAAGCTGGTCCTACAACCGACGTCTCCTCAGCTAACCGGAAGACAGGCACCCCGGGAAGGACTGCGAGCGCTGCTGGCACTGCCAGCTGGCCGGGCACCGGAAATGGGAGTGCCCCAAGATGCACCAGGACCACCTGGACTTCTTGGAACGGGAGCGGCGCCGAAAAGTGAGGGCGGCTCACGACGCAGCCCGGAAGGCAAGGCAGGACCGGGAGAGGGAGAAACGGGAAAGACGGGAGATTGGGCAGGGGCTGAGGGCTCAAGGGGCAGATGGGACACTGCCCTTATATGTCAAGCCGCAGCTCCGATTGGGGAGATAGAAGGTTTTTTGGCATCAAAGACAAAAAAACCTTTTATTGTTCCTGAAATCACCCGCTCGGGGGCAGATGGAACACTGCTTTTTTATACTAAGCCGCAGCTCCGATTGGGGAGATAGAAGTTTTTTTGGGGCATCATAATCAAGATGCATCTTGAAAAAAAAATACTTGGAGACAGAATAGTTTTTTTGGGGCATCATAATCAAAATAAAATATATCATTGTTTCTGAAACCAATTCAAATACAGTTCCCATACCACATACCCGCTCACAGACCAAATAAAATTATATCCTTGTTTCCTGAAATCAATTTCGCTCGTACCGGGGGGGGCATGGAAAACAAACCCTCAGTGGTGGTGTGCCCCCAAAACCCGCTTTCCCCCCTGAAAAATAAAAAATTCAGCACCGCGTTTCGGGGTACGTAACGAGTAGAGTACCTTTGGAAAACACCCAAACCCCGCCCTCAACCCTTCTCTTCTCCAAAAAAACAAAAACAAAAACAAAATAGCAACACAGGTTCGGGGGTACGTACCTTCGGAAAACACCCAAACCCCCCTTCCCCCCCAAAAAACAAAATAGCAACACAAGTTCGGGAGTAGGCACCTTAAGAAAACCCACCAAACTCCCCAAACACCTTTTTTTTCGAAAACCAAAAAACCAGCAGCAGATCCAAGCAACAACATACCTCCAGAAACCACCCAAGCCCCCCTCCCGCTTCAAGCGCCCGGGCGAATTCCACCAAGGGATCTGGAGATAGGACCTGAGAGGAACGTTGGAAAAAACAGGGAGTTCGATTCCATCTACGAAATTTCACAACTACCGAGAAGAGACGTCTAGGCTACACAACACCACCAAGGTCTCCAGTTTGCCGGGTATACCTCCCACCCACGCCTCGCTCCTCCCCCAAAGCAATGCAACACCGAGCCACCAGCAGCGTGGTTGAGATGATTTCCCTCATCGTTTGATAACACGCTGGCGGGACAAAAGTTGGGAGATGATGAAATGGCTGACATCTTCATCGGCCCAGTAGGAGAGATGGCTGGCAATGCTTGCCCAGAGGGAGATATCGAGGAGGCCCCTAGGGATGAAATGTGTCAGTCGGTCAGCAACTCGGGATACAGAAACAGATCATTGTCAGGGTAATAATCGGGACAGCAAAACTCACTCTTGCACGCTAAAGTCGACACGACCGTTGCTATTCAGCGCCCTGACTTTGGCCTCTTCCCGCTTCAGACGCTTCGATCGCTCCTCCGCCTCCATCCACGCGGCGCTCTCGCCCAAATCTCGAGTCTCGTCACTTTGATAGCTTTTCCTCCGCTTTTCAAACCCAGCGTACAGGGTCTCTATTTCAGAATCGATGAGGGTTGGGGGATGTTCCGGGTTCTCTTCTTGCTCGGGGACCAAGCCACCCGCTGTAACGTTGGTGCCGGCGCCGGCAGAGGGGGTTTCCTTGCGCTGGATCTGGGGGGCATGCACCGCTGTTGAAGAAGATAGTTGGCCCTCGCCTGTCAGGCCAAGGCTGCGGTTCAGCAAGCTGCTTGCCATCCCAGACGTGAAGTTTGACCATAGGCCGGACACGCTCTGGCCGACTCGCGCCCCAATATTGGTCAGACCTTGGCCTTGCACACCAAAGATGCCTTTCTTAGTGTAGGGCAAGACCTGTGGCTTCATAGATGACATAGCTCGTGAGATCAATGGTTCTATCCTATACGCAATTGGGTCCGCAGGGTGGAAGATGTTGTAGATCTGCTGGCACTTTGGACTAGATACTGTGATAGATAGAATGTCACCCTCTGGTCCACCTGTCACATTGCTTGTTTGTGTAGACGCTGCACCGAGGAAAGGATCATCTAGAGAATCCGGATTCAGTGGGCTTTGCACACCCGTACCATTGACTATCCGACGAGCTGCAATCCTGCGCCCTTTCAACATCTGGTAGAGTCCAAGTGGAGAGCCCAGGCAAAAGAAGTCCTCGACTTCGAATTTCAAGCCAAGGTCCGATGTTTCCAGGTTCTTGGCCACAGTGCTACTTCTTGAACCAGGCTGTTTATGCCTATATATCCCTTGTGGGGCCAGGTTGATGTCTTTTTGATGACACAGAATGTCGAAAAGAATTGCTGAACCTAGAGAGTGGCCGATCATGCTGACTTTGCCGTTGAAGGAGGGGTTTCTCTGTATGAAGAGTTCGTAGACACGGTTGCACTCTCTTCGCACGATGCCGGCGATGTGCTCTCGGTAGGCGCTTTGATATAGGAGGATGTCGAGAGCGAGGTCGGTGATCAAATTGCGAATAGCAGGGACGCCTTCTACTGTGATATTCTCCAGGCTGGGGTATTCGTCATCCTCGCCGAAAGCATCATTGTCAGTGAGATCCTGCTCCCTTTCATTCTGTTTAAAGCTTTGTTTCGGAAAGTCGAGAAGATGCCGCCATACGACCGGCAGCACCTGCACTCGGCAATTCTTTGGTAATTTGTCAACTTCGGTGTTCAGTGCTTGGAGGTCGGGCGATATCTCGTAGACACTTTTAAGAGTCTTGCGCAGAACATTGACATCATGGATGAAATTGATGCTTTCCATACGCAGTCCAAGCCTCTGGTTGAACACTGCGTCAGCAAAATATTGGCGGCGGATGAGAAAAGTCGCTTACCTGTCCAATGCCATGCGTGACAAGAATCAAATGCTCAATCTCTCGACCCTGGTCCTGGCCGTCGGCGTCCTTGTAATCTTCTTTGATCTCATCTTCGTCTGCTTGACGTCGCTCTTCTTCCTGTTTTGCGGGATCGTCCGAAAATGAAGACAGTTGCCTCTCCAAAGTCACCAGACGCGGCTCTTGTTGCGCTGCAGACACCGAGCGCTTTAGCTGCTCATCATCCGAAGTTTCTCTGTCAACCTTGGGAATGCCAGATCTCCTTTTTGAATTATCCATCGTAGCCTCAGTTTTCTTGGTGTTGGGACTATCGCCATCCTTCTTAGTTTCCTTGGCTTTGTTTGCTTCTGAGTAGCCTCGTAGGACCTTGACACCTCCGAGATGGCCGCCACCAGCGAATCTCTGATATACGGTACTACTCATCCGTGAGAGAAAATCGTCAGTAAGTAGCCAAGCAGTTGTGGCATCTTGATATGTCACCACAGAATTCATATAGGCTCCAAATAGGCGCTGGGTCTGCAGTTCGAATTTTGCCGGTATCGAGGGCTCCTCTTTCTTCTCGGTAGCACCAGAAGACTTCTGAATATCTGTAGCATTCATTGAAACGGGTCTTGACTTTGGTTGAGAGGCAGTTTGAAGCATTTCGTTCCGCCACGGCTTGACCTTTAGATAGCCTTCTTCCAGCTGGATTGCAAGGTTCTCATCACAGGGCCGAAGGGAAGAGCCTTCCTGGTAAAACCAGCTTCCACGGCGCACGTCGTAGATCGGGCCTAGCCAATACGTCGGAGCAAGCTCTCTTGCCTCGATGTCAACATCGAACAAGAAGTCTTCATTGACAGGCACCTTGACCATACCCCCTTTTTCTGAACCCGTAGCCTCATTGATGCTAGTATTTCCTCGCGACCCCTGCGTCTTGCGTTCTCTCTGATCACTTCCATCTCCATCTTTGGTATAGATGATTTGCTCCTGTCGACTGCCTACGTCTCCAATGTCCCCCGTAGGCGACTGTTCTCGACGTTTGTCATCTTCATCTTCGACCAACTTCTGAAATGCGGTCTCAACGGATCGGGAGTCGCGGGCAGAAAAGGCTGCATATTTCTTAGGAGCTAGAAGAGGCTTCGCATCTTTAGATTGGTCGAGAGGTAGGGGCTTCCGCTTTGGAGACTGTTTAGACGCTTTAGAGAAACAGTGGTGAAAGATAATGTGGCAGCTAGGAGCTTACATCCACCGCGTAGAACCATCTCACTTGACTCGGAGGACAGTCCTTAGGATACTGACTGAGACTGAGCCGATGACGATGACCAATGCTATGATCAGCGCCCTGCTGATTGCTCAACTTCGAAGGTTCCAACTCCTTGCCCTGGCCCGGCTTTGGGGTGTTGCTTCTTGTGCTCCATGGGGAAAGGGAGTCGAGAAAACCGCCTGGCGCAGCCATCTTACTCTTCCGGTAGACAGACCGGAGGAGGTTGAAGCGCGCCAATGCGAAGAATAGGTAGTAATCATAGGTAAAGTCCTAGGGCAGCTATGAGTCCGTGACACAAGCTTAATCTAGCTCTCTGGGAAGAGTGACCTCACTTTGGCGTCTTCCGCGCCAAGCGCGGTAGGAGGTATCTCCGTAACCAACCATCTGCTAAGGTGGTCTCGCGTTCGCTACGATTCCACCACCCTTCGTCTATTCGCCACGGAAACGCTCATCCAGCCTATTGATTGAGTCTGAAGAGCATCTCATCTTTAACGGTAAATTTTGTCAAGAGCCTCAACACTACGGTGGCGCTTTGGTTGATACAAAAGCACTTGTAGAGGAGCTCTGTTCAACTTGAACCCCAGGTGTCCGACCTTTCAACATGGATACTTTGCCATACTTGAGCCTCTATTGAACCGTCTTCAGCCTGGAAATGCGTAGCTTTGACAAGGCCGAAGAGCTGGAGGAGGGAGAGAAGGGAAGGAAGAAGACCGGAAGCGCCTTCAAAGGAATCTTGTTCGAAGTTGGAATTGGGTTTGAGTCCCTATCCAGAAAATTACTTTTCGCTTACTCTGACAGAGTAGTCCGATCTCTACAGATTTCTTGAGCTCAAGCTTCCACATCCCTCCCAATAGCTCCAATATCGAAGAACGTCTCCTTCGAACGCACAAACTCATGCGCATCTTCACTACTGCTCCTCGTAACCTCATACTGACCCAACTTCAGCAAATCCTCATAAGCCTCCGGATATGCTGCCCAAGCCCACTCCTTGACCTTCTGCTTATTAGTATCGCTCTTGACGGCGTTATAAAACGTACCGATCCTACAACATATCAGCCTACGATATCCCGATTTACCCCAGCGGTAAGGGACGAAGGGTTGGTGGACTTACAGAAGAGCATCGGGCTTATACCCCGCTTCCTTTTCCGCTTCATTGATGAGCTTGACACACTCTGCGAACAGATTATGCCCAGCCAAAGACCCCACGTAGGCAGCATAGATCTCTCTCGTAACCTCGATCTCGAATCTCTTCAGCCTCCCCCATATATCTCTCGCCACTCTCTCTCCAAAAGGCGCCCTCTCACACGCCCTCAATGCTATCTGGATACTAGCATAGGTCGGCCCCTCCCTCGAGTGCACGATATCCTCCCAGAAACCCTGCGCAATGTGGGGTCTACCGCAGCCCGTGTACGCAAGCATAAGGGCGTTGTACAGTTGCGTGTTGGGTTCAACCTCGGAATCGAGCTTCATCATATTATGAACAGTTTCTAGAGATTCGAGATCGCCGGCGTTGGCTATGCCAGAGAGGCAGGCTGCGTATGTTGAAACGGTAGGACGGAGAGATTTGATTTGTTGTTGGCGCATGTGGCCGAAGACGTGAGTGGCCATGTCAGATCGCTTGCGGGTGAAGAAGTGTTGCATGAGGGTGACTCGTGTGGGAATTTCAATCTCCGAGAACGTCTGCCGCAGGATGTTGTAGGTATCCCAAGCGTGAGAGATCGAGGTAGTGTGGTTTAGAATATGGGACGTGAGAATTCCGCTGATCAGAGCGCGTTGTTCGAGGCCGTAGTGGAAGGCATGAGTATTGAGAAGGTCGACTAGATCTTCCATTTCACCGCGTTGGAGGTGAAGGAGGGAGAGTGCAGCTACCGTTTCAGGCTCGAAGCGTGCTTTGCGTTCACCCAAGTCTTCGACAAGGCCCATTATAGCGTCGTAGTTCTGGCGCTTTTCCGCGCAAAGAGCGACAACAAGCTTGTTTAAGAGAGGCAGATCCTCTGATTCGATAAACTCTTCACCTTGAAGACGAGCGTAAGCAGTTCTTGCACCACCTAGGTCCCCAACTTTTATTCGATAGTCGAGCTGTAAGAGGTACGTTCGCGCATTGGGCGGAAACCCCCATTTTTGACCCAGGGCCACATACCGTTCGGCGGTATAAGGGTCATTTCTCGAGTTGGCAAGCTCGACCAAACCATTGATAGTCTCCATGTCTAATGACGACGTCAACCCTCTCTCTTTTTGCCGCCTCACCATGACCTGCATCATGCTCTCGATCTCGTCAACGCTTCTACCTTTAGCAGCCGCCCAGAGGAAGATCACATCCCATGGCGCCTTTTTCTCCATCGGCGTTCTCTCTATTAACAATTTGAATATAGGATCACCCCAATCAAGCTCGCTTTTGCTAATACACAGCTTCAGCACAGTAAGATTGGTCAGATTTGTGGGCGTCCCTCTATTGTCGATGGGATGTTGGTACCACTTCTTTGTCATTTCCATATCCGCCAGTTGAGCTGCATAGAATACAGTAATAGTTTCGTGAAGTTTAGAATGGAACGGTATATTGTACTTTTGCATGATGTCGACAGTCTTCTGCAGCTCTTCGACTCGATTCTCTCGCATCAAACCCTTCAGTACTCGAGACCATGGAGAAAATCCCAGACGCTTTAGACAGTCTTCCCAATATTTCTCGATAAGATCTCTAGCGTAGAGCGCATGGCCGAATCGTGCCATGACTTGTATGAATGACCAGAGATCTTGATAGAATAACACAGGGGGCTCTTGGTCATCCGTCATGCTCTCCCTTCTTTTCTTTAGTTCCTCAAATATCGCTTTGGCCAGCTCGTTATGGGCCTTGTACTGATACTTTCCGCTGCCCACCACTGTTAGCATGCTCATTGCCATCCTCAACTCTTCGCTCGTAAGCCCAAAACTAGGGTCCTCGACGTATATCCTCTGCAGATGTTGAAGTGTTTCTAGAGCGTACTGAGCATGTATATCCTCCAATGCCAGCGCAGCCTTCTGCTTGGAGCGAAAGAAGTCCACGAATGCCTTTGCTAATTGTTGGGGAGGTGGCGCTCTGGCTCCCATGCTCAATCTTCTATTCAATTCCATCATTGACTCAAAGCCTGGCTCGTAATTGACCGGTTTTGGTTGCCGTTTTGGCTTGCGTCCAAATCCGAAGAAGGTTCTCCTGTGCGTGGTAGGGAGGACTGAGCCTCGCGGCGCCCGCAGGCAGTGATGCGTGGCGGGGAACCAGCATCGTGTGCTCGAATATAACTCGTTATGTACTATCTGTCGGAAGATGCGCCGCGTGAGCTGAGAACGCATCACTCGCTTGAGCGAGTTCTAAATGTGCACGACTGCGGTAGGCGTAAGCACTCAGCGAACGCACGGGGATCTGGACTCACCAGAATACAGGCGAAGCTGGAAATAAGATCAAACAAGCTGACATGAGTCAATTGAGCGTAGAATACGTACAACGAAGAACAAGGCAGTTATATCATGCACTCACTGCCTTTGGGTGCAGAGGTCCGCTCCAAGCGCGCGGCGGCTTTTAGCGTATTCAAAAATCGTCCGGGATGCTTGGCGCTGGAGGTTCTCTTCGGAGCCATCACCGACCTCACCAAAGCGATCTCATTCATCTAAGCGGCCTAATCTATTCGAAGCGCTACGTCACACCGAAGCGGGGGGCATCAAGATGCAATTAAGATAGATCTCCCCTAAAAGAGGTCATCAAAACAGAGCGCCGCCATCGAAAGCGACCTCGAGCTCGCCTCCGACTTGGCTTTTCCGTGTTCACGTCGCATTACAATCGGAAATAACACCAACACCTACGCACGGTATTTCGAAAACTCACACTCTCCTGCAGAGCCCTTTCAGCACCTCTAAGGGGTTACTGCTGCTTGTTTTCCGAACAGCTTGAGGATCTCTACGACTGATTACTCAATCACAGAATCGATCATGAACGCATAAAGACCAACATTGACAAAGACCGGACTGACAGCTGGGTCCCACAGGACGAGCAGTTCGGGTCGACCGCCTCCGTCACGGGTGCGGAACGAGACGAACGAACATCCGGTTTTGGGACTTGTTCGATGATGTTATAAGAGCGGGGTTGCATGCTCCCTCTGGGTGGAATTCCAGCGGTTCGACTCGTGGGTAATGACGTGTGAGAAGAGAACTGTTCGAAAGTCACCGTTGATAACGATGGATGAGAATCCGATGCAGATGGCCGCACTAATGACCAACGTGAATTAGGGAATTTTGGAGCAAAGGAACGGTTGAGTAATTGGAACGGTCTTTGAGAACGCTGAGTTCCAACACAAGACTCCCCTGTCCGGCTGTGAAGTTTTTGATCTGTGCATTGTCTCTGTCGAGGTACGGCGTCAGGCAAGTGTCTCCCCTGTTCCACTAGACTCGATCGAGATTTCAAGTATAGGTCCACTTTTGTAGGGTTCGCGGCGGCGTCGAACAGCAGAGATACAATCAAAGACAGATAGATGAAGAAAGAACAGAAAGAACATGAAGTAAGAGGCGTATTGGGTAGAGAGAGATACGCAGTCCCAGTATAGCACAGACCCTTCTCCTCCTCCTCCTCCTCCTTCTCCTCCAAGTCCGCGTGGACAATCTCGAAGAGCCGGGTTGTCGTTTTAGGAACCGAGAGTCACAATTGAGTAATGATTCGAGGGAGTGCAATCGAGAAGGCTGTTGTCATCTTGTTACGAAGGAACCTCATGGAATCGCACTCGTTTTATAGGACGCAAAGCGGACAGTTCCGCGCGCGCCGGTGAAACGCCATGTGAGCGCTTCTGGAGGATATTCACCCTCAGATACATGAAACGATCAAAAGCACAAAGGGGTGTTCGATATCGTCGTACTTTGACACTTCTCCCCAGATGAATTCCCAAGATTTACTTCTTACCGTTTTGGTCCAACGTCGTAATGATCTACCTCTACCTAAAGCTCCGGAAGTCCTTGACAGAAACATAGTTGATCGTCAGGTTTCTTCGCCCAATGACCCCTCTCGAGCTACAGCAGTCAATCCGAACAAAATGGATCAACGTGACGTCATCCGAGTCCGATATGCTATTCGAGTTCCAACTACCTTCCTTGGGTTCTACAAGTTACACAGGCAACACCCCGCCACCCCTGTTGTAGCATTGCAGTACGAGACATATTGCCCGCACCCCGTCCCACAATCATCATTACTGAGGCATGCACACGAGCAGTTGTCAGGGTTGACTTGGCACTGATCGTCCGGCGTTCCGAGTCTCGTGCCCGGCGGGGCCAAGCCTCCTCCCAGATCCGTTGCGGATGGCGAGGGAATCGAAGACGTCGTGGAAGATGCCGCCAAGGGGCATGCGTCCGAGACGGGAGCATCCCGGCCGGCCAGCCCCCTTTTCTGCACCGTACAGTCATTGGGATTGACGCCGTTGTTGATCATGCTCAGGAGCGGCCAGCCTGTTGCCGGCTCACGGGGCGTGCCCTTCGCTACCATCGTTCTGGGGTACGCGAGACTGAATATCTTTTCGTACACCCATGCCGCGAAGTCTTTCGGGGCTATAGGGTTGGCGCTTTCGAGGTTGATGGCTTGGAAGTAGGAGATTAAGCCAGCGACCTGCGGGGCAGCTGGACGTGTCGCTGTCATCAGTCCGTCGTCGCATGATTCAAGGGGTGGATGTAGGCAAATTTGCGTACCAAATGAAGTGCCAGTCGCCGTGGTGGTCCCACCCGAACCTATGCAAGTGACGTCGACACTGACCGCGAAGATCACTGCAGCGCCCGGGATCCACTGACTTTTTGGCCAAAGCTGGCCGGTCTGATCCACACCACTGGCTACGAATACCCCCTTTTTTGTTTGGGCAAATAACCCAGGTAGTGAATTTGGCTCTTCCTGGTGAGTCGAGTTAGCCTTTTCTGAGGTTGAGCGAGAGCATGGTAAGGAAAACGAAGAAGGGTAGAGCATGTACCCTTCTGGCCAATCCTTCGTTTCCACCTGCCACGACAATTGGGATGCCTATCGCAAGCAAGGCATCAACTACCACCTCATAGCTTTCCATTTTCTTTCCCCAGAAGAAGGATGCTGTCGGATTAGTCGACTGGGTGACCACGCCCTTTCCTTGATAGTTCCGGGCTGGGTCTGTGGCATAGTTGTATATTGCGTAGAGCGCGTCGATCTAATCCTCTCTCGCAGGATTCCAGACCAACTTGACAGGGATAATGACTGCATTCTTAACAACTCCACCTTGTTTGCCAACAGCCTTCGATCCCACACACACACCATGGTCAGACCAGTCAGTGGGTTGATTACCATTTGCAATGTAATTTTGTCTATAATAGCCAATTTCAAGCTCTTCTACGTCATCGACTATAGCATCTTTGTAATTTGCCTAGAGGAAGTCTTTAGTAGATACTCTAGAATATTGATTAGCTGTGGCATACCGGTCTGTTCCATCCAACATCAACAACAAAGACAAACGTATTGATACCCGATAGTTGATCATAGTAATAAGGCGAGTTCTTGGCAAGATTCAGGCGAGGAGGTGCTGAAATGAACTGCAATTCAGTCGGCGCAGGCGATTGAGAGGTGATGATACCAAGTCGCGAGGTCAGCAGCTCGTCGCTGCAACTCCGCGGGCGATGTAGTAGTTGATGGTTCTGAACCTGCTCTCCTGACCACACCACCGTCGTCGGCGATAGCTTCTCCCTCGTACAACTCATCCGCGTCGGTTGCATCATCGCCTGTGACGTCGGCGATCTGCACAGAGTTAGTTACGCACTAAAATAATATGTACACCGTTTTCATTGAGGTGAGAGGAACGGAGTGCCTACTGCGTCCAAAGCCTCGACTTGTGCGGAATTCAATCCGAAAAGCGCCCAAAACAGTATTCCGAGACTGCCACTTGAAACATACATCCGGTCCGAGTCTAGCTTGAACGAATCGATTACACTCTGGATCGCGCCGGTGTTAGTCATGTCTGCTGGCCACACGTATTGCCACGTATTCGCTGATGTTGACGTTGATGTTGAAGTTGATGCAGGTGCTGTGGAAGTTGCTGATGTCGTTGTGGTAGTTTTTGGGTCGTCCCCATCGTCTGGATCCTTCCCGTTGATCTCTACAGTAGGTTGATCATCTAGAGGTTCGCCCTCGATTCCTTGGACAGACTGCACGCTCGTTCCTGGTTTAGGGCTGGGACAAAGAAAGAGTAGGGGACAGTGTGGTGGCGGATCACCTGGATCAGCTGGAGGAGTTATGATATTGACAATTGTGCCTTTCCCGCCCCCGATATTGGTCCCATCAGGCGTGCATGTCAGACAAAGGCCCCAGCCTACAGTGCCCCACCACCATATGCAAAAAAACCCACCAACTCCATGGCAACTGGATGGCCAGCCAGTGGCGCCTAAACCTGTAGGAGTGGACGTGGGAGCTACTGCGGTTTGCGTGCCCGTCTGGAGCGCCCTTGTCAAGGAGAGGAAAACAATCTGGGACAGAGTTTTTGTGCCGTTGATGACGACTTCACCTGGTACGACTGTTGATAGCCCTAAGAAAGCAGACGAGGACAAAGTGGGTGAGGAGTGGGATTTCATGTGAGTGATCGAGGAAACACCAAAAGCTGTAAAAAGGGTTGCTGGAGAGCCTTTTAAGACACCATTCGAGTTTGTAGTGAGGCTCTGGGGACATCTTTCTTCCCCTCTCTTGCAAGCCACCACGTTGTCAATAGTAGAGGTCGGAGCTAGAACCATTATCAGCAAGGTTATCTTCTGAACCCATGTGCCGGGATTTACATGGAGTTGAAGTTTGCAGCGGGTCATTAGATCCTTTTGGTACTTCGTCGAGCCAAGTAGATGATCCTATTACCAGTCCGCCTGGAATTGCAAAGACTCTTTCACTCGAGACAGTCAAAGCAGGGCCATCGACTACGATCTGTTGAGTGCCAACTGCGTAACCTGAGGCATCTTCCGAGACCTGTTGCCCACCAACGGCAGGGAAGATTTCTGATAAAAGCTGATCAGTATTCCGCTGTCATGTCAATGGTTTAGGATGACAGCTCACGTTGTTGCATTCCTGGAAGCGCAGGTGGGGGCGTTGGATCAGGCACTGGGTTGGCTGGCGGACATGACTGCCATTTCCATACTGCTCAATGTATCTACATTCAATAACAAGTCCCGTCAAGGTTCTCATGTGATCACTTACTCCACCCGTTAGAGCCAACCGTCTGCGTCGTCTGCTGACCCCAGGTGTTCGTCGTAGGGATTACTGCCCATGTTCCCGGCGTGGTGGCGTACTGAGGAATTTGTACCGCTACCAGAGTGAAGACCTCAATGTGAAGAATTGAACCATAATATAGAGACGTCGTCGTCAGCTGTGGAGGACCTGAATAAGTTGCATGTGAACCATCGAGGGCTGTATAACGGACTGGAGCACTTGTGGGGTAAAATGTCTTGGCATCCCCCACCAAAAATCTACATACATGGTATTGCTTCCAAATGCTCTTTCCAGCAAGCAATATGATTACATATCGCTATTCCACATAGTTGACAGCCATATATGCCTCTTGGAGTCTGCTGGGGTCTTTTCCTCTTACGTGGATCACGTGTTCTGACGGTATTGATAGACAATTCCATAAGTGGTTTTCTGGGCTTGACAAGCTTCTCCACTTTTCGCCCTGCATACAAGCAAACTACGCATCGTTTGGCTTTCTTTCCCATAGATTCTAGCCTACCATGATCGCGCGCAGCTGCCGGATGTACTCGTGTCGATAGAGAGACCTTTTTTGAAGCAGGTTTAATACCAGAAAGTCGCTCCGAATTCTCGAATAGTTGATTAACAAGTTTGACACGGAACTCTCTATGACTATGGTGCTCCCAGGACTCAGCATGGGGTCTGTTCGGAGTACAATGAGCTATTTTATAGCTGTTGACGACGGCGGTATCCAGTAGAAAATGCCACAGTGGCTTCCAGGTCTTGAAATGAACTCGTTGTGTATTGTAATAACACCGTAATTGATCCGCATTATCAACCCCGTTCATGTAATGATTGTACATGTTAATGAACTCGGGAATAGGAAGCTCTTTTCGGGCCTGATCTCCAAATATAGCTCTAGAAGTACGTGCATTAGTGGCTGTTTTTGCTGGCCTTCGACGGAGACGTTTCACTGTTTTCTGGCCATTTGAGACAGTGGACATAAACAACACCACATTTTGATCTTTCCAGCCAAATTGCATGACTTTCCCATCCTCTGACAGACTCCCATACAACTTGCCCCATTCCAGAGCCGAGTTCCACTTGGTTCTGAGCTCCAGAATCCTCTCTTCCAGTCCCCGACGTGGCTCTGCCTGTTCCCGTTGTGCCTTGGTACCCTCCGTGGCCTCTAGATCCTCGCTTTTCGTAGTTGTGACACGCACAGTCCCAGCTGCTCCGAATCCTTCATAATCAAGCTGTGAGAATAATCGACCTCCTGAGAATAGGTTGTCTAGCCATAGAATATGAGAATAATCTCTAGCAATACCGTCCTGAGTCACCAAATCTAGAACAACAGCCTGAGTTCGATTGAAACCCAAGTCGTCAGTCCAATAATCGTCCAAATCCTGAGGCCCCTCGCCCTTATTCTGACCCTTGGCATGATATATCCAATCTAATACATAGCCCTGATTGGCCAAGACCCAAATTTTGAAGCCCTCCGGTGTTGGCTTGTTGGGAATATTCACAATCTCCTTGGCACGTCCCATAAATCGCTGTATTGTCTCATCAACAGCCAGATGTGTACCCATTTTCCAGTACTTCTTGAAGGCCTGTCGGAGAGTATCACTCAGGGGTTCCAATTTGTCAAATATACTCTCCTTTTGGCCAGGGGATATGGGCTTTGAGACATGAAAAAATCTGTCTATTTGTTGCCACCTTTTTAGGCTAATATGCTTCAAAACCTGCTCATGAACGGCTCCCTTAAGAAGATCCGTATTCCAGAATTCTTTGATACCAGACTCCGAATGTAGGCCCATCCAAATGGACACCCCTAAGTAGGCTCGAAATTCTTTGACTGTGATGGGGAACCAAGTACGTGCCTCAGGCTTTTCTGGCCCTGGGTACAAGAAAGCGTACTCATTTGTATGCTGCACGAGTACTTTTAGAGTCTCTTCGCTAAAAAACAAGCTGAAAATAGCATAGGGATTATTAGAAGCAATGGTAACTGGCAATTGACCCTGGCCATCAGAATATGGCTTGATTTTCGTAGGGACGAACTTGGGCAATGGCCATGGCTTTGGGGGAGGTTCTTTTGGTACTTTGGTAGGCTTCGGATCCTTGCGCACATGGTCTAGATCATTTGACACCTTATTTCGAGGCATGGTAGTCTTATTTGGTAGTGTTATTTGACTATTTGGCTTTCATCTCAAGTCTGGAAGACGCGTTGTTTTGGTAGTGGGGCTGTAAGGCTGAACCCCTGAATTTTACCCCCTGCCAATCCGTGGGCTGTATAGATGACTGGAGCAGTTGTAGGGTACACATAGCATTGAGATGTCGAATTTGTTGAAGAATGCGCTGTGGTAGGCTGAGGAGCTGATTGGACTACATCGAGATTGAGTACAAGCAACGAAAAAGATGTGAGTAGACGGTCAATAAAGGCCCGAGACATTTCCAGAAGACAACGACAGTTGGACACGCTGGAGAGCACCTTGGATGCTGGCCATGCCTTTTATGAGATCTATTTGCCCCGTTCATCTTCTCATACAGGGTCTCTACGCAGCGAATAGCCTCCCCGCTAGACTTCATGAGCGACCAAACCAGTCTTGGCCACTCAGTAGTGAGATTTGATCAATGAGCGTGCCGAGAATCTGGCCAAGCCGGGGGGAAACCCGATGTGAAAACACTCTATACTAACATTTCTGGTCATTACTATTTGCATTGTGCTGGTTAGTATATGCGATATTGCCTTTAGATCAGGATGAAACTGGTTGTTGTTGTTGTAGGCCCAAACAGCGAAATGGAATAAGGTAACGCTTGCGAGGTTTGCTCTGGCAGACTCGAAGGCTGATTTTAAGCCTCAGCCTTTGCGTCAATCTCACTTCAACTCCAAACAATGGAGAAGCGGAATGACTGCGACTCTTACTTGTCGATGGCATCCCCACATCTTTGTATATGCGATGTCGATGAATAGAAGTTACTTAGGTAGAATTCGTCGATCACAATCCTTTTGAATTACTTACGGATCGCGAGAACTTGCCTACTCTCGGCACAGCGCATGGGGTTGCTCTGTCTCTCTCTTTCGTGAAAGACTAAAGTGACCGAAAACTTATCAACAATATTAATGGAAATCTGGGCCCAATAACAACTTCATGATCAACGTTTAAGAAGAGATGATTCTTTTCTGATTTCTGTGGGAATGAGAAGACGGATAATTAGGCTCAGGCTAAGTAGTACGTTGTAACTTGCGGAGACAAACCAAACCTGTTTCAAGGCCTGTTTGACCTTCAACTTGAATTGCAACTTCTACTCATGAAACCTCCCGCAGTTCTGGCAGGCAAACTACGCGAAAAAAAAGACCTTGGAGAGAGGAGGGAGACAAAGGAAGCGAGACCTACCGCGCGTTCCCTCCGTTACGAATAAGCGTAGTAATGGATTGCACTGTTGCAATGGCATCTCGAGACTAGTTTCCGCCCAAGTTCACTGCAATTATACCCAGTTTGCTATGACGCGGCGAAGAGAATGCTATAATTCTTCCTTCCCGGACACCATAGCGTAGTGAATCACGAGCCTCCAGCCGCTGTTGTCTCACGTCAGCACCATGGTCTATCAATACCTCTACAATCGCCAAGTCGCCTGCGTGCGGCTAACATCATTGCAGATCTACCCTTCACAGTGCGGTCATTGGGATCAATACGCATGTCAAGGAGGTCAATCACAGTCATCTTATTGATTGAAGGTCTCACCTTACAAGCAAAAACTAGGACTCCAGACTTCGATTCAGCGGTACCACGGTCGACTTTCGATCTTACAAGAAGCTCTTCCAAGAGTTGACGGCGACACCCGTACAGGCAAGCGATCTCAAGAGAGTTCGACTCGGAGATCTCATGGACTCATGTATACAAGGAGGCGAGCATCCGAGGACTTTGTAAGCCAATGTTTCGTTTCGGGAGATGAGTGCCAGACATTATATTCAAGGGTCGGCGTACACAGCTGAAAGGAAGTGCTCGTCGTTTGTGTTATCCAAGGTTCCTTGGATCGTAGTGACGGACGTATCTGATACATAGCCTTTGGTTGTGAATCCTTTCTTCCCAGTGTCGACAAGGTACACCAGCGCCGTTTTGCCCATATGTCTTGCAATGTTGGATCAGCACCATGCCGAAGCAAAACTTTAAGCGCACTGGACCTCCATTGGGAATAAACAACTTCACGCAGCTGGCAAACCTGATGAAGTGCGCTCAATCGCGGCCTTCAAGTAGAATCAAGTGATATGGCATGCTGAGGAAGTCCACGCAATATCGTTTCAAATTCCCTTGACGTGTACGGGTTATATAGGATCCTCAGACCCCTAGATAGTACAAGGTGAATCGGTGCCATACCGTTCTTGCGAACCTGCATGGGTCAACACCCATTTTGAGAAGCAATTCAACAATCTTCCAAACGGCTTCAAGAAGTCCCGATCAACGGCCACAATGAATTGTGTTGGAGCCATCACTTGTTTTGTTATTGCACGAGTATCAAACTCGTGATCAATCAATCAGGTACTTTACATTGCGTACACACCAAGCCGCAGCAAACAAAAATAGCCTGTCGACAACACCCATTCGTACTTTCTTTCAAACTCCGCAGCATCTTCCCGAACTCCCTCGTCCTCTAGAGCCGAACCAACCGTCCCAAAGCTCCCCCCCAATTGTTTTCTTCCCCCGCTCCTCCATCACTCCATCACCCCATCATCATCACCATCATCCACAAACCCTCCCTTTCCCCCACCCATCGACCCCCCTCCATCCCGTCGCCTAGAATACGAAGTGATGCACACGCCTCAAACTTATCCGCCTCATCAACCGCTCACACTCAAACAAGAATGAATCCCAACAGCAACGCCCATCCATCCCCAACGTTGCCCCCAAAAATCCCGCCCGCCCGCCCGCTCTCAATCAACCAACCAACAAACCAAACCGCCCACGAAAAACACAACGATTCGAGCAACACAAAAAAAATGGGGGCGGGACATCCCTTTCAAAAAACCGGGCAGCACACACCGCCTCTCTCCCACGCTCGGAAGCCGGCCGCCCCCCACCCCCAAATCTCGCGGTCTCCGCGACGGGCTTGAATGCCCCAAAAAGGAGGGAGTGTCGGCCCGACGACGCGGGTGAGAGAGAGAGAGAGAGCAACCTGCATGGCGTCTTTTCCTTTTATTCTTTTCCTTTTCCTTTTCCTTTTCCTTTTCCTTTCCTTTTCCTTTTCCTTTTCCCTTTCCCTTCCCTTTCCCTTTTCCGTGGCATCGTGCAAGGGGTGCGAAGGCCAGTATATCTCTCGCGGCAACTATCGCTTTTTCGAAGGCGTTATGTACTATGTATGTACTATGTATGTATGTATGTATGTATGCCGTCTATCTATCTGCCAAGTCAGACACTCTGGCGCTGGGCCTCGTGGATCGATTGAAGGTTGACGAGAGAGACTAGGTAGAGTAGGTTAGCAGAGAGAGCTTCTTCCGCTTGGAGATGCCCGGTCGACCACGACGAACGAACGGAAGACGGGCAAGCTCTCACGGTCTTTCTCTCCAGCAGCGCCCCGTGGCTTTTTGCCGGTGGATATTAGGATAGGGGTTTTGGGCAGTGTCGAAGTGGTTCTCACTTGGGGAATGAAGCGTCCTGGACTTTTTTTTTTTTTTTTTTTTTACACATTTAGCGGTTTCAAAATCGTCTGCGGTCCTTAGCGGAGGTCTATGAGTTCAGAAAACGGTGCTGGAACGGTATCGGTTAGTGGAACCGCCTTTTGGCGGTTTCTAGGTAGCGGTACCATGTTACCGTTTATTTTTTAGTACGTTATAAATTTGATTCGGTGTTATTTTTAGTACGGTAAAAGAACAGTTCTAATCAAGTTACGTTTCTATAGAAGATACGGTTATTTTAAAAGAACCAAGATACCAACCATCTACTTAGAAGAATTGCGACACCAGTAATCTACTGTTAAATTATTAGAAAATGCCAAGCCAAGTATTCGGAAGTACTATATATCGAGAAAAATCAACGCTCTTCTAAATTTGAGTGCAAAAATGAGCGATTTAGGCGATTTCCTCGCGGGGGTGACTTCCCCCTACTTAGTGGAGGTCCGGTGTGGGGGCTGGTGGGGCTGGTGGGGGTGGGGCTGTTGGGTTACCTGGTAGACCCTGGACCCTGTCGGAAGCTGGTATCGGATCAAGGAAGGTTGACAAGATACGGTTTCTGAATAGTTACGGTGTCAGAACGGTTTCTTTTTAGCTACGGTATTTCTAGAAATACGTATTAAAGTTTAACACCGTTTCTTTTAAGAAACGTATTAAAATCTTCATCGCCTAAAGGCGGAGGTGGGCACCTAAAACGTGTCAAGAAAAAAACCGTATATACACCGTTCCAGAACCGTTTTTTGAACTCAAAATCGTCTGCGATGCATGTACTCTACAGTCACTAGCGTCACCGAGGCAGAGATTGTTCAAAGCCAGTCTCGTTCAGAGGGTATAGCGCATCACGTTCCAACAGTAGCGAGGTATGATCAAGATCATTCGATTTCATCTATCTATGCCTTAGACGGAATGCAACTACCAAGCCATCATCAAGCCAAGATCCTGTAAAGCATGCTGGAAGTGCTGTGGTATCATCCTAGCTTATGCAGAGCCAAGTCCTCCTATAGAGCTCGTGGAATTTCGTCACGGATGCAAATGTACTGTACTAGAGGCTACCGCCCTGCGCTTCGAGGTCTGGGTGGTGAGATGTCTGAAGGTCTAGTCGACAGCTTTTGGTGAAAGCAAAGAGTGTTCCGTAACATGTGATAATTTTGTGTCGACGAGAAGCAATTCGTCGGAAAAGAGTCAAATAGTATGCCGTTAATGCGAGCGTCAAAGCTGGGGAATAATGATCGGAAGTCGTAACATCATCGTCGAAAGAAACTTCTCGTCTGCAAATGCAAAAGCTATCACCGCTGGCTTTCAACCCTTCCATCCAGGCTCCATTGCGAAATCTCCAAGTTTCCTTCTATCCATAGAACGCCAAATCGCCTCACGTCTGCACTTAGTAGTCCAGATATCAGGGCAGTCGTCATATCACAGAATTTGGATCTTATGATTTTGGAACAAGTCCTACACGTCAATCATCTCCGCGTCATCCGCAAGCACTTCATCTGCAGGCCCCCAATTGCCTTCGAATATTGTAGCACCTGCTCGTCTCCTAGACTCAGCCCATTGAACGCCTATCGTCTCAAGGATCTGATCTACAATTGGCCGATTGATTGTTTCCGGTGAAATCATCCAGCGGACGATATTGTCAAGAGCTTCTGGGTCGTTGGAGTCGATCATGAAGGCTGGTGGGTGCGCGAGTTCGCCGGATCGATGGAGCTTAAACGGCCCGTCCTTCATCCCCTTGTCCCGTCGGCCGCGTAAGAATTCTGGAGAAGCGAAATCGTCTTCACCAGAGTCCGTTCCATAGAAATCCTCAACCGATTCATCTTGAGAGAGAGGCTTCCCGGAGGAGTCCCGGAGGACATTGCTGGTCTCTGAGCTCGACGTTAGGCTTGGCACGTCGCTCATGTCACCTGTTCTCAGTCGTTGCCATGACGCTCCATTGTCGGGTAGCATGACATTTCCTGCTATCTCGAGCATGATGAGTCCGAGGGCGAAGACGTCTCCGGGCTTGTCGAACTGCCCCCTGAGTATCTCGGGTCCAATATACTCTCGATCGCCCTCTCCATCTATGCCTGGCTGAGCTGGCCACCGAGTTGCCATGCCAAAATCTGCGATCTTCAAGACGCCTTCGAAAGTGATCAAGATATTAGCTGGTTTGAGATCTAAATGGATAAAGCCCGAGTCATGGATGTGCTTGAGACCACGCGACAATTCGAGCAGGATTTTCCAAATCCTGAAGTCGTCAAGTCGAGCTTTGCGCCCTACTTGATCAAGGAATGAATCCAAGCTACCTTCTTCGCAGAATTCTGTTTGGATATAAAGATGGTTCTTGTCCTCCCAGCTATCGAAGAGCTGTACGGTATGATCCGAATGTCCAAGCGCTTTCAGTGTGTTGACTTCCTGAAGCTTTCGCTGTCGGTCTTTTGGGCCGAAGTATGCGTTACGAGACTTTTTGACAGCCCAGACTCGATCTGGCAACGGTGTCCTGGGTGGAGTCCGTGCTTGGGGAATCGAGAAGTAACTATGAGAGTTCTTGAGTTCCTGCTTTTGCGTTACGCGATATACTTGAGAGAATTCGCCAGTGCCGACCAGATCTACTTTATCGAAAAGAGAAGTCAGGACGGGATCGACCTCGACCGCAACTGAGCCATGAGAAGGCGTCATACTAGATGTCGATTTGTTGAACGATGCGAAAGAGTCCCTAGGTGCAGTTGGGGTCGCAGGAGGATACATCGAGGCGCTGCTCGCCGAAGCACTTATGGACCTCGACTGCTCATTTCCATAGGCAGATATTGACAAGCCACTTGGGTCAGGCGGGATCAGGCTCCCTTTTGGAGTATGAGGGGGAAAGTGTTGCATGCGATCATGTAGTGGGCTGGCTGGAGATAGGGGACTAAGTTTAGCTTTTGATCTGCTTGAAAGGAAATCTGGCGCAAGGGAAGATGTCTTGCGGAGTGGAGTCGGTGACTTCACGTTCCGTAATAGACGAGAATGGGTAAAAGAGCGGGTCATCGAGGAAAAGTTTCTGAATCTCAGGGCGGTTGATGGAGAATGGTCCATCAAGCCGTCACTGTCTCCATCTACGCTTCCCGATGATGTCCCAATTGAAATCAACTTACAATCCTGCTCATGCTGAGAAGACTGGGTCTTCGCGTCAACGGGGGTACCAAACCCAGGACTAGCGAAGTCCTTGCGCGTTGCACTTCCTCCAAATAGTGTCTGTTGGGCGCTACTGGGAATGCCGGCTTGCTTCGTTGGAGTTGGAGGAATGTCGCATTCAGCGCTGGACTGACTATCACCTTGTTTTGGCGGTGATTGCAAGTCTTCAATGTCGGTATTAAGAAAGCTGGAGGTTCTTCGAAGGCTGCCACCCATACTACTGCCAAATATGCTGACACCTTTCCCAAAAGTCTCCGGTGCTAGGCGCGTAGTGTGAGGGTTAAACGGCGTCGATGGAGTGCCGAAGGAATGTCTGGCATGATGAGCTTTTGCAAACGTGTTTTCGCGCGGCGCTGATGGGGATGGTATCTCCGCAAGGCTGTGGCGTTTACAAGGTGTGTCCGGCATGGAATTTTTACTCGCACCGAACCCAGCTTGCGTGTCTTCTATGTTCTTATGACGCTTTGAGATAAGTCCGGTGGACATGAACGCTGCGGGTAGTGGTTTGACCAGTTTGTAGTTTTCGGGCGTTGCGAAAGAAGTTTCTGAAGAGACCTGGCTTGAAGACCCTCCATCGCGAGAGCTGGGCCGTGCAGCGCCTACCGGAAGCGATTTTGAAAAGTCGACAAATGTTCGTCGCTGCTCAGGCTGCCGAATCGGAATATGCGTGGGCGAGTCTTCTGCCATGCTGGAATTCGAAGTTGATTGTGATATAGTCCGTGACAGAGGATGACGTTGGGGTTGTGATGTTTGGCTTGGCCCATTCTGCTTCGAGCTATGCTGCGACATGGGATGTGCAGAAGCATTCGGAAGACTGCCTTGCGAAGAAAATGGGCTTTCCCGGGGCATGGAAGGCAAGACACTGTCAAGCGACATTCGGAATCTACTTTTCTGTGGGACTTGTCCTGGCGTGGCGAAGTCAAGAGCAAGATCAGTGTTAGGCTTTGACCTTGCAAATAGTGGCTTATCATGTCTTTGCTGCAAAGTTGTCTTCCGCAGCGATGATGTACGCTTAGGCACCGCTGCCAAGTGGTCAACTGGGGCGCTAGGGTCCATGCTCATGGTTGAATCGGTCGTGGATGGCTCGTCATGCTCCTCAAATGCAGCTTCATGATCGAAGATGTTGAAGTCTGTATTGAACATGCCTCCATGCAAACTCCTCCTCTTTCTTGACGGGCTTCCAGGGTTGGCTTGATCCAAGTTCATGATTCCATCACTTCTTTTCAGTGGACTGGATTTTGCACCCCAGCTGTTGCCTTTCTCGAACTTTCTAGTCGCACGAGCCGGCGCAAATAGACTGCTGTCTGGTGGAGGCGCATTCGCTTTGAATATAACATCTGGCGTTGGATCTCCGATAGGACTGACACTTCCTTCATTCTTGTTCTCCTGATCGTCACTTGAGCCGGCGGATGACTGTGGTGTCGCGTTTCCATGATTTCTTGACTCGCTCAGTGTTCTCTTTCTTGGACTTCGCTGGATGCTACTGGAGCGTGAAGGGTTGCGCATAGGACTTAATTTCCGAGTGGCAGGTCTGATCTTCCGTGCACTGTGAGGGTAAGGAAATGCCAGTGGAGATGGGGAAGACACATGTGTAGGCGAGAGCATGCTTGCCGATACCGATCGGTTTGGATGTGGTTCTCGCGAGGGCGAAAGCGGAGAACTAGGTGAGGGAGATGTTGACTTTGACGTGACTAGACGGAAGGCAGGACCTCTGGATGGTGATCTGGAGAGAGAGCGCCGTAGTTGTCTGAAAGCTGCAGCTGGGTCGACATGGTGTATGTGAGTTGGCGAGGGAAAGTGTAGAGTTCCACCTGCATCGCCATGCGAAGAGTATGACCCGACCATGAGGAGTGTCGAGTGCTTCTTTTTCTTTCTTTCTTGGTTCTTACGTAGGTGGGGTGATGAATGAGGTATGCGGATGTTTGGTGCGGTTTTCTACGATATCAGTGCTGGCATCTGATGCAAAGTATGATGTCCTGTGCTTTCGGAGTGAGATGTTGCTCCTGGATCCTGCTCCTGGAGACTTTGCGAAAATAGCCGCGTCTTAATGATAGCCTGTGTACACAACAAAGCTATCGCATACGCGCTGAAACGTGTCGCAATTCCGGGAATGTTGCCAAAGGAATGTAGAACTCCGAAGCGCAGTAGGTCTCCTCAGCCTATCACCCCATCCGCCTCTTCTTGTAAATTGTAGGTGACCTCACTGATGCAAAAGTGATGGATGGAAATTTGCGATTTGCGGGGAAGGGTATGCCGCAACACCTGAGCTCAGCCCCAGCAGTACCCGGCCTGGGGCTCGATTCTGATGAATGCGCAAAACCTGGGAATATACTGATTAGGGAGAGACTGGAGTGCGGGTCGTGTTGGTTAGCAATAGCGATGTGTGGTTGACTTTGAATGTCGAGTTGTGAAAGTTGTTCCCTTTCCCTCCGATCCATGGAAGACGCGTACCAGACTACCAGTAAACAAAAAGTGCAGCCGAGATGTGACGCTAGTCAAATTTGGACTAGTGGTGTTTTGACAGCAGCCGAGGGAACCTTGTCGGAGATCTACCCTTTTTGCCACTCATGTGGCATCGTGGCACCTTGGCGTTGCCATGAGCACGAGGAAGTTTCTAAGTAGGTCACCAGTGAGTTGTAAATTGTGAGTTGTGATTTGACATAAGGGCTCTCGAGTGCTCTTGAAGCGTAATGTCGTTTATCAGGAGGGAGATGTTCACTAGGATCAAGTCCCCTCAGAATCCCGCATGTCTCCTAGTCTAGTGGACAAGCTGCCTACCTACTCTTCACACCCCCTTAAATCATCAAACAGCTCCCTCAACCTTCCACTTCTTAACCGCTGCGTCCCCGCCCACACTCACCACCTCGTTCTCACCAGCCCATCTCACGCCATTGACGCCTTCCTTGTGGGCCTGCGAGACACTAATGCGCTGGCCCGGCTTCTTCACACTCCACACGAAGATCTCCGTGTCCAGCCCTCCACTGACCGCTCTCTCGCCTTTCCCGTCCCAGTCGATACTCATGACTCTCCCCGTGTGCGCGGACCATCTCGTGATGACCGGTTCCGGGTTATTGGGCTCGTATACGATGATTTTGCCTGATGCGAATCCGACGGCTAGGTACTGGTTTGAGGCTGGGGAGAAGGCGAAGGCTGTGGCTTGCGAGGGGTGTGGTATCGATTTGAGGTGATTGAGGTCTAGGTCGTACATATGCTGTTGGGAATCATCGCCGCCGACGGCGATGTGATTTTTGCCTGATGCGAGGACGGTGGGAGCGTAATTCGTTGGGACGTGTTTTATAACTGAGTTGTCCTTTTGGGAGAGGAGGAAAAGACCTTTGTGTGTCGCTATTACCGTATTGGAGGGTGTCAAGGCAACGCCGCGCGGTTGACCGTCTGTTTTGGTTGAGGTGCCGGTGAAGGTTCTTGCGGACACATCGATGGAGCG
Source organism: Pseudevernia furfuracea (assembly GCA_022315425.1). Lineage (NCBI taxonomy): Eukaryota > Fungi > Ascomycota > Lecanoromycetes > Lecanorales > Parmeliaceae > Pseudevernia > Pseudevernia furfuracea. The sequence goes on from JAIUPT010000033.1 coordinate 366,795, forward strand.
CAGGGTATCATCCCAGCCTACACTGTAAATACCGGAGTTCGAAGTGGCAAGGCCTGAGACATAGTTCTTGTGGGCATCGCCATCAATAGTCTCGCCATCTCCCGTCCCATCATAAGCACAGATGCGGCCGTCGCTACTGCCAGTGAAGAACGTCGGGTTCGAGCTGTGTTCCTTGTCGGCTGTGATAGCTGTGATGTTTTTCTGGTGTCCCTGAACTGACCGCACGGTTCCTGATTTTCCCTCTTGAAGGTAGTTCAGATCACCAGAGAGCCCCAGACTTATGATCAAACCATCCGACCTGCCAGCAGGCCATACAACCCCAACCTGATGGTCCGGTATGCTGACCTTGCCTTCCTCACCCAGCCGCCAACTCTGTACCACTTTCCCGGCTTCCGCGTCCCATATCTTCACAGTCTGGTCCGCACTGCTCGTAACGAACTTCTTCGAGTCCCTCGCCCAAGACACAGCGAAGATGCTACCCGTATGTTCTCCCTCGCCGATCTGCCCCTTCGCCTCCCCCGTCTTCCCATCATACAGCCAAATCCTCTTATCAGCCCCCACACTCACCAACGTCCCCCCATCCGGACTAAAACCCACCCCGTAAACGTACCTCTGATGCTTCCTCAGACTCGTGTTGAACTTGAACGGCGCCCCGTGATAAAACACCAAACTAGCATCATCGCTCCCCGTCGCCGCCCTCAGCGGTCTCTGCTGCCTCACACCCACGCTATTGATCTGGCTACTATGCCCACTGATCTCCCCCACCGTATTCCCACTATCGGCCGTGATGCAGTGTCCGAACTTCTCCTTGCCGTCGCCGACGGCGATGATGCGCTGGCTGTCCCCGTCCCAGGCTAGATCATTGATGCGGCCGCTGATGATGGGGTATTCGCCCTTGGTGGCGCCCTCGCCGACGCAGTCCCAGACGCGGACGGTGCCGGAGATGTCGCCGCTGGCGACGTAGTAGCCGGAGGGGGAGAAGCGGGCGACGGTTGTGGTGGTGGTGTGGGAGGTGTATTGGGTTGATTGGGAGGGGTGGTCGATGGAGCGGAGGAAAATGGATTTGCTGTTCTGTAGTATGGGGAAAGGGTTTATCAATCGGTGTAGTGCACGTCGGGGGCGGGGGGCATACAGCATAGGCTATTCGTTCGCCTTTGGGATCTGAGGAGAGTTGGGTCGGTTGACCGCGATTGGTCGAGGGGGATGGGCCCCATATTTTCTCTGGTGGTTGTCAGGTGGGAAACGAGGCAAATTTGGGGACAGGTTTGGGTAATTTACCGGCTTTGATTGACATCTTTTGGTATGTTACCGTGACATTGACATGTTGTTGGTGAAAAGATTGTTTACATTAGACATGTTCTAGGGTTTGGATTCTCGCTTGAAGAACGTTATTCTAAATGTCACACAGTCGAGTTTACATTCGATCTCGGTTCTATCCCCAATAACTTATAGAATTATGCCGAACGACGGTCTATTACTATATTATAAAGAATGCTGCTATCCCCAGGATAGTATGCGTAGACGGAGCGTCGTCCCCACGGAGCCCATGATCCTAACGCCGTTCGCCCTATGCATGACCTCCGCATGTCCCAGGGTATCGTAGCCAAAAAGCCAACAGAACAGGTCTTTAAGGATTGTTCTCGCCCAGCATACCTATTTTCTGCGTATTCATCCAGGTCGGCATCCAACTGCCCCTATTGGCCTTCTTTCTGGCCGCTACAGCAGCCGCATCTTCTTCTTGCTTCGGATTCTCCTGCACCAATCTCAACGGTCTCAAGCGACTTTGCGTCATGACAGCCCCAGTGTAATTGTTGGTCCCACTGTTAGCGTTGTTGCGGGGTGGACTACCATCCACGCCACCACTCTGATCGCTGAATGTGCTATTCGAACTGCTTCCCGCATTGTTGCCTTCGCGAGAAGCTCGGCTTGCACTGCCAGATGGCACGCGAGACGTGGTGCCTGAACTAGCAGCGAGCTGAGGGGAGAAAAAGGATGTCCGAGTAGCGGGAATCACGCCAGGCGAGATTCCAGGGCTGAGCATAGGCCCAGCTGAGCCTGTAGATGGTGGGCCACGGTACATTTGGTTGACTAGAGGAGCGGCGTTGGGCATTTCAGACTGAGAACGCATATGCATGCTCGTTCGATTGGATTGGGACCGATCGAGCGGTAAGGTAGGTGCTTTGGTAGAATCTTCATTTGGTGTTGCTGCAGGAGAAGTAGCTGTCTGGCTGATGGGGCGAGGGCGTTTGGCTGATCCAGCGATGACTGATGTCGCTCTTTGCAAGAAACTAGGAGCAGGTTCGTCGTCTTTGGCAGGTGGAGGTGGTGGTAGCTCCTTGTCGGTGTTTGCAATCTGGGGTCGGGGTGCACCGGACATGAGGTCAGGTGTTTTGTCAAGAATGTTCTCGAACTCTTTGTGTGAGAGCAGACGGCCGATGATAGTCTCGATGTACTTGGCCAAAGCCTTGTTCTGATCTTTGAGTGATTTCACTTCCGTTTCTAGTCGTCGGCAGTCGTCCGACTTTTCATCGGTGGACTCGATTTCTTCAGAGCCCAGCTCTTCAGCTAGAGAGCCTAGTCCGGAAGATTGTTGCATTGCTTCCGTCTTGCCGAAGTCCCCATTCAATGTCTTCTCGCTCAGAAGCAGCTGGAAACTCTCATTGTCCTCCATGAGACGGGCGTTAGCGATACGAGTTTCTAAGAGTAGCTTCTCCAGTTCGTGAACGCGCCCTCCTCCACCAGTGTCCAGTTCCATGATCTTGATCTGGGCTTCGGCTAGCTCCAGACGCAGTGACTTGATGACCTGATCCTTCTGCATTACCTGCTTGGAAGTATCTTGCTTGGAAAGATCCTTAGAATCTCTGCCCGAAGTTGCAGCGGGTGGAGCAAATTGATCGCTTTCACGAATTCTGGGTGTTCCAGTTCTGGAATCTTCACTATTGTTTCGCGTTTCCCGTTGTGCCAAACTTTCTTTCAGCCGCTGATTGGCGGATATCAGTTCGTCTTCTCTCGCCTTCTGCTCGATCTTGTCCTTCAACATGGATGTCCGCTCTGTCTCATACAGATCTTGCATTTCCCGTTTCTGGCGAGCAGACTGTGCCCGATCACTTTCAAGCTCCTCAATGTCCCTACTGCTCTGATGTAACCGGTCTTCAAGCTGGCCTTGCTCTTGCTGACTTTCATCCAACCGTGCCTGCATTAAATTCAATTGACGTTGATATTCTTCGGATGCTGTTTCGGCCTTCTGTACCCGACTCCTAAGCTCGTCCATTAGTGAGACATGCTCCGCCCTTGCATCATCCTCGCTCGCATCATCTGAGGCCGTAGTGTTCATACTCAAGAAGCTCGTTTGAGGAGAAGATCGGGCATTACCGCTTCGCCCAGGCCTTGATAATCCGCCGCGTAAAGAAGGTGATCTACCCAGACCGTTGATGCTTGTAGAAGACTTGGATGGTGAGGATCGGGAAGTTGGGTTGGCTGACGGCCTCGTATTTGTGCCATTATTTGGAGGCGCGGTCTTCTTGTTAGGAGCTGACATGCTTTGGAAGCCACAAATTACTCCAACAGCCCGCAAAACTCTATGTTTGACAGCATTCCCGACCTGTCAGTCTACCACCTGTCTAGGTTGTAGAGACCAGCCGTCTAGACTGTGGTGATGGTTAAGAAGGTCTCACAGAGACCGGTGCAATACCTTCAACGCTCGTTGCTTTGTTTGATGTGGACTTTCTAACGAAGCAATAATCGTCGACCATTAGAGATACTCGAATGTAGGTCTGGTTCAGGGTCCGCTTTTTCTTGGCATTCTTGGCACGCTAAACCATCCCACACAAACAATTTGGCCGCACCAAAGTTCCACGATTTGGACAACTCAAGGACCGGAGCGCATTCAACCCCATCTCCACAACAAAGGACGAGAAAGCGCAACGATGGCACCAGCAGCAACGAAAAAATCGAAGAAGACGGCGGAGTCGATCAACTCACGTTTGGCGCTCGTCATGAAGAGCGGGAAAGGTTCGTTACTTCACGTTCATGAGCTCTGCATCACCCAGCTTCTTCAACGACTCAATGACTGACACCACCTTCTACATAGTAACCTTGGGATACAAGAGCACTCTGAAGACTCTTCGATCCGGAAAAGCCAAGCTGGTCATCATTGCCGGCAACACCCCTCCTCTGCGTACGTATTTTCGGAGCCCATTTTCCTCTTTGGAACCAATTTTAAGCCTTGAAATATTTCTTGCGAGTGTCTACTTTGTAGGCATGTTTCAAGACTCGATATCCCCCGTCTAATAGGCAATACTGACTGAACCTGTAATCCAGGCAAATCTGAGTTGGAATATTATTCCATGCTGGCGAAGACCAACGTGTAAGGCATCCTTGCAAAAATCAGATTGGGCGCGTATCGCTGACAGTCTTTACAGGCATCACTTTGCAGGAAACAACGTAAGCCATCCTGCCCATCCATCTACGATGCCTTTGTCATACCCCTTTCAGTCCAACGACAAGACCCTGGTCTTCAGGACTCGCCCAACGAAGGAGTCTTGATGAAGACTTTGGAGGGTACAAATACATACTGATTTTTACCGCAGATCGAGTTAGGTACGGCATGTGGGAAGCTCTACAGATGTTCTACGATGGCTGTGCTGGACGCTGGTGACTCGGATATCTTGACTGGCGCTACAGCATAGACGTAAGAGCGTTTACCGTAGCTTGAAAATGAAGTGAAGGTCACCGTGCAGTGGCCATGATTCTGTGCCTACAAACAATTCTGTGCCGAGTGCTCCTTGTGACTGTGAATCATATATTCATGTGTGATGGAAAAGATGTATTCATTTATGTGCCTGTGTGCGGCGCCAAGCCGCGCTAAGCCTAATTGGGTGGAGTGCCCAGAGAATGTCTTGGCGTACCGTGACAAGAAGATAATATATAACGAGAAAGCTCGTTTTTTAAGTCGTGAAAGACATATAATAGCGAAAAAATGATGAATTGGCTACAGAAGATATATATTCTACTATATACGAAATATTAGTTCTACGCAATACATTTGTACCGAGTTGTCATACAATTTTAGTGGCAAGTAGGCATTTTGTCATTTTGATTTTGCCCCGGATTTATCGGATTTTAGGGGTGGTGCATTCCCCAGGAAGTTGCATCCTGGTAATCGTCACGTTGTTAAGTTGATTTAGTATTTGTAATAGGTTCGATTCCTAATAACGGCGCTGATACAATAATGTTGCGGTGCTTTCCTTTTTCTGGCAGTGTCAATACCTCGAGTTGTCGTAGTTTTCTCGGAGGTTCAGAGTTCGATTCTCGGTCTGGTCTGGCTTAAGTGCAACAGCATTGCGTTTCAGTGATTGATCTCGCGGGGGCTCACACTCGTTGTGTGGGTCGCGTTGTTGAGTTGGTTTAGTAGGTGTAATAGGTTCGATTTCCTATTGGCGCTGGTACAATGGTGTTGCGGTGCTTTCCTTTTTCTGTAGACACGAGTATTTTAATCACGGCTAATGAAGCAGCTGAGGAGACCCACCCCGCTCTGGGGTAATCCTAGACACGCGGTCAGCCTTCTCTGTGTCACTTTCATATTCATTGTACAAATGAACTTGGATCTTCAGAAATTTTCAGAATATACGCCCAGGTCGCTTGACCAGTTAATTCCAAATTGTTCAGGATGCCGCCGCCTACGAGTAGGCTCATTGATTCGATGCCCATCGTCTCTCCGCGGCCCGTAGAGATGCAAGTGCTGGCCTTTGGCATGTCACGGACAGGGACCATGTGTTTGTGACAACCCCTATACGACGTGAATGTTGCTGAGCGTTTTTAGCCATGCAGACAGCGCTTCAGCAGCTAGGCTACAAGTCATATCATATGGTTGAGGCAGGACATAGGCGAACTTTTGAATACTGGTTCGAGGCTTTGAGAGCCAAGTATCTTGGCGATGCCCAACCGTACCAGCGAGCGGAGTTTGATAAGCTACTTGGAAACTACAGCGTGAGAGACCCACAACGACTGCTTCCTAGCATATATGAAATCGAATTGACCAGACTAGGCCATTACTGATATTCCCTGCATCATGTTTGTCGACGAATTGCTAGCCGCCTATCCTAACGCCAAAGTTGTGCTTACGGAGCGTGACACGGAAAGTTGGTTAGTGTCTATGAACAACACCTTCTACGAGGTTCTTAGCTGGAAATCGTTCTACTACCTTTCACCTTTAGGACCAGTATGAGACATTCCATATTCCTTGACGACACATCGACTGACATTTCGATTACAGAAGAGTATTGCTGCGTACTGGAAAGTTATGAACCTTATCATGAGCATCTGGACACGCGGTGATATGCAGAATCGTCACAAGCTCAGACAATATTATCTCGACCACTACGCCCACATACGTCAGGTGGTGCCAAAGGATAAGATACTAGAATTCAAACCTAAGGACGGATTTGAAAAGCTTTGCAGGTTTCTAGATAAGCCTGTACCGGAAAAAGGGGAATATCCACACATCAATCAACCAGACAACATCATCAAGCTGCATACGGGTCTATGGTGGTATCTGCTGGGGCATGCATTGCTGAAAATTGGGAAGTACTCTGTACCTTTCGTGGTGGCAGCTTACTCCATATGGTACTATTGGTCCAGGACATAAGACAAAGTTGTGATCAGCGTCGGGGGGGAAGCTTAGTGGGCAAACGAAGTCGTTACTTAAAGGCTTTGTGTCATAGGAATGGTAGCGTGTACTTAGATAGTATGATCAGAGCCACGATCAAAAAACGTGCAAGGAAGAACCTTCCAACCATGCGAGCTTCATGTCGGTCACGCATTGTCACGTACCCCAGGGGCTCATACTTAGAAAGTAGAAAGTCCTCGCGCCACTTCGAGCAGAATTACTCATCAGGTCACTCTTTGCGTTCTGACAGGCGATGGTTTCGCAGGAGGCCTTCGAACAAAGCAGGTTTATAGGGCTAGGGCAAGTCTCGTAAGCGGTTTAGTGGCAAATTCGCTGCTTGGAAATCAACCGAAGGACCGAAAAGCGAAGCGAATTATGACTCCAGATTGCACAACGTCTTTAACAATATATTAACAACTCCCCCCTTAACCATACAGACTGTTCGCAAGAAGTGCAGTATCTTCTAGAAAGTTGACGAGATGGCACGTCGTCCAGCAAGATGTTATCGCTACTGCAAGAACAAGGTAAGTGCAGTCTTTGGAGTTACGCACAGTGCGCCTTTTGTGGGCGGAGGACCCTGCCTGTAGCGAAAGCCTCACGAGGACCTCATCCGTAGTATTCGTGATCATTGCTAACCACAAATCTTTCTACAGCCATACCCCAAGTCTCGCTTCAACCGCGGTGTCCCCGATCCCAAAATCCGCATATTCGATCTGGGTCGCAAGCGTGCCAATGTCGATGAATTCCCCCTCTGCGTCCACATGGTCTCCAACGAGTACGAGCAGCTGTCCTCTGAAGCCCTCGAAGCCGCCCGTATCTGCGCCAATAAGTATGTCTCTCTGTCCATTCCGTCCCCTGTTCCTTCCCATCCACACGAGCAGTTTCTGACAGAATTTGCCCCCATAGATACCTCGTCAAAGTCGCCGGCAAAGAAGGTTTCCATCTCCGCGTCCGCGCCCACCCATACCACGTCGTCCGTATCAACAAAATGTTGTCATGTGCCGGTGCCGATAGACTGCAAACTGGAATGCGTGGTGCCTGGGGCAAGCCCAACGGAACTGTTGCTCGTGTGAACATTGGCCAAATTCTGTTGTCTGTGAGGACTCGTGACAACCGTATGTTCCACCTCTCCCGGCTGGGTCCTTTTAGAAATGAATGCCTAGTTTACTGATCAAAAAAAAATCCAGACCGCGCCACAGCCATCGAAGCCCTTCGTCGCTCCCAGTACAAATTCCCCGGCCGCCAAAAGATCATCGTTTCCAAGAACTGGGGCTTCACACCTCTCCGCCGTGACGAATACCAAGAGAAGCGTGCTGAAGGCAAGGTCAGGATCGATGGGGCTTACGTGCAGTTCTTGAGGAACAAGGGGCCGATTGAGCGTAACGTTGGGGTATTCCCGAACGCGTTTGAGACTGCTGAGGCCTAGAGGGTTTCTTTCCCATCTTGCTTGAAAAGCGAAATACGTCATGGCATGCATGGAAACGGTTACAATTACATGCCAGCTAGCTCAAGCAATACAAGACCTCTATAAGAACAAGAAGTACTAACGTATCACGCGCCTTCACTCTCCAACCACCTACCCTTCCCAACCCGCAACACCAACCACCCAACTGACACCCCCCTTCCCTACCACCCCCTCCCCCCTTCGTCCCCCCCCCCTTCGCCACCATCCCCTCATCCTCAAATAACACCCTCCCATACCTCCTCCACCCTCTCAACTCCCCATTCGCCCTTCTCACCCCCCCGCTCCACCGTCTTCAAATCCCCCCTTCACGACACCCAATCCCTCCCTCGCACGATGGTACAACTCATACATCTCTCCGCCAGCCGGTTCGTTTGGTTCGCGTATTGCGAATTGAAGCCGTTCGAGCGCTTGGCGGGGGGAGGGGGAGGGGGGAGGGGGAGGGGGGAGGGGCATTATTATTTTTTCGGTTCGGTTGTGAAGGTGGATGGGGGGGGGCAGTGGGTGTAGAGAGGGTTTTTGGATTTGAGAATGGAGGTTTTGGTCTGGTCTTCATAGGTTGATGGTAGATGTGGTATTTGGTCTTGGATCATGTGTGTGTGTGTGCGATTGTCTTTTCACGTGGGGGGTTTTGGGTGAGTTTGCGGGGAATGGAATGGTATGGTATTTGTTCTGGGGACATCAGCTTGTTCGTCAGGCACGAGAGCGGTTCCGTGCAAGGAATATATCGCTGTTTCTGGATTCCAGAATGAAACATTGCTTGTTCAGTTGGAATATCGGAGGCGGTCACGTCTTCCAGTGACCATTTCCAATCAGGCTTGCTTCCCTTGCCTCCACTACCTCTCCGATCGCCTTGATTCAGACTAATCGCCCGAACACTTGGCCAGATCAAACCACTAGGTAACTCGTAGCCCTGGTGCACAATCAGGACGAGGCGGTCAATGTAAAAGAGGCGTCTCGTCGCTAACATCACGCCGTTTTTTATTCGGCAAACTTCACAGTAGTCAGCAATCGGCCCTCCCCATGCAGGCTCACATGTTACTTACGCAAGTAGACCGATGAAAGCCCAGAAGTAAAACGTAAAGACAAACGCCATAACCCACTCCACAAATCCAGCGCCTTTGAATTGCCCGGTCCACAGTAGCCCGGTAAAAGTGCTTCCCAGTAGAACCTCGATTACAAGTAGGCTATTGCTCAATACACAGCTACGCCTCAACAACTCGTTCCCCCGGGCAGGGCCCTTCCACATCTCACTCCACAGGACAAAGGCCGTGCAGATACAGCTCAGGGCGGTTCCGGCAAGGCCCAGGAACAGGAACGTGCGATGCAGGCTCGGATGGCCATGGTTGTCGAGAAAAGTGATACAGATCCGGCAGGGGCACGCGGCCACGTCGAACAAACACGCCGAAACCGAAACCCACTTCTCATAGCGCGGCTGCTCGTCCCCCGGTCTCTGGGTGGCCAACCTCCGCTCACGCCGTGCGAGGTGCACGGAAACGATGGTCCCGGTGAGGGTGAGCGACGTGATGACACCGCCGCTGATGAACAGAGGTTGCAAGCGGAAGGCACCGATATCCGAGATGAAGGCCACGTGGGGATTGGTCTGTCCGGGATAGCGCGGGCAGCCTTCCGCCAGCCAGTAGATGAGGAGCGCGAGGAGCGTGATTACCCAGACGGTGCCGCTGCAAAGGGGTAGGAGTTTCAGGTGGTGGAAGACAAGGCGGTGCATGATTTGCTTTTTTCAAAAAGCAATGAGAGTGCCCCCCCCCCCAGTCGGACTGTTAAATCCAAAAGAACAAAAAGCCCCGGACCAAATACGTTAAAACCCCGCGGTCTGCTTGTTTGAAGATATGGAGGTCAGTGATCATCATCACAAGGATGGCGGACGAACGAAAATTATACTCGGGAGAAGGTAAAGTAGATGGCTTTTTCTTGTACTGTAAGGTAGTTATAGAGACTTAGGTATTTATGATAGTGATAGACTTTCGCTTGGGTAAACCCCGCTCGGATATGTCGGATTCCCCCCACCCGGCTACTTTACCCAAACGTAGACTAGACTCAAGTGCAGCCGAGGCAAGGGCATACTCCTTGTATCTGGATAACATTGCATTGCATGGCGTAAATAATAATATAGATATACAGGATTTTGTGACGTCTTTTTGTTTTCTTGTTCTCTGCAACTCTCTGCTTCTCCTTTGCTTTCTCACAAGGTCATCATCCAGCGGTCTTTTCTCTACCTTAGGTATTTTACCTGCTTTCTCCGGGTTTCATTACTCTAGCCATATCAAGCTGCCATTAAGGTACCCGGGACTAAGCCTTGGACGCTATGAGTGGTGCGATCAAATTATAACCACGTCACAGGTGACACAGAAGACAAGACGAAAGGAGTGTTGCTTCATCTACGAAGCATTCATCTCCCTCTTACCTTCTCCATCCCCACAACCAAAACTTATAGCCATTTACATTTTTTTTCTTTCAATCCCCTCCATACAGTAGTCACTTCAATGTTTTCCACTATGGCATTGGTCTTACTGGCCTCACTTGCGCTCTTTGCTTTGAAAATATACACACAGTTCGCTCGAAACCTTGCCGCCGCGAAGAAGTCAGGAATTCCCTACGTGATCGTCCCTTTCTACCAGTCAAACATGATTTATCAGCTATCACAGATTTTTGTAGTACCTGTCATGCGCAAGTTGCCAGTCTCGTGGACCGAACGGTTCGATCTGACCTTGGAATGGGGCTGGCGCATGAGATACGAACCCTTCAAGCGATTCGGCACCGACACCTTCTTGACTGTTAGCCCCGAACGAAATCAGCTTTTCACAGCAGACGCAGACGTCATCACCCAGATCACAAGTAGAAAGAACGATTTCCCGAAACCTCTCGAGGTGTATGAATCTCTCAAGATATACGGAAACAATGTTTTAACATCAGAAGGTCAATTGTGGAGACACCACAGGAAGATCACATCTCCTCCATTTTCGGAAAAGAATAATCAACTGGTTTGGACTGAGACCCTGGAGCAGTGCCAAGCGATGTTAAACGGCTGGTTCGACGGCAATACCAGAAAGACTGGAAGCAAGACTATCTACACTCTCGCGGGCGATACAATGAGACTAAGTCTCTATGTGATCAGCAGGGCTGGCTTTGGGGTTCGTTTACAGTGGCCGGGGACCGAAGGTGACCATGCGAACGAGCTCGTCAAAAACAGAGAGGAGAGCAGCGCATCAAGCTCAGAAACTGCCCAGGAGCACACCATGAGCTACACCGAATCATTGGGATCGCTCTTGCATAATGTCATCTGGATTCTAATCCTGCCACCATTTCTCTTGAGTATTTCATGACTAGTTCACCTATACCAGGCTCCCGCTGACTCGCTCTAGAGCATCTGCCATTTCATAAGATAAAAGAATCGCATACAGCCTTCATTGAATGGGGTAAGTACATGCACGAAATGTTTCAGCAAAAGAAGGCAGCGGTCTTGAAGGGGGAGGAAGGTGATAGTAAGGACTTGATGGTTGCTCTCGTCAAGGCCGCTGGAATTACCAAGAAATCATCGACAGGAGACACACCTCCGGCGCAGACTCTGACAGACGAGGAGATACTTGGAAATGCTTTCGTCTACATACTTGCGGCTCATGAGACAACGGCCAATTCCCTTCATTTCTGCCTAGTCCTGCTTGCTATGAATATAGCCGCTCAGCGACGCCTTCAAGCCGATCTCGATGAAATCTTGCAGGGTCGTCCCGTCAGCGAGCCTGAGTATGAGGATGTCATTCCCAAACTATTTGGCAGTATGGCCGGAGCAGTTCTCAACGAAGAGCTTCGTGTACTCGCGCCTGTGGTCATGGTGCCTAAATCCACCCTGAAAGACAGTACCCAGTCTCTCGAAATTGCAGGTAAAACATGCACGGTACCAGCAGACTGCTACATTTCTATCGTAACGCCTGCTGTACATCGCAATCCAAACCAATGGCCAACTGGCCCACCCGCAAATCCCAAAAAGCCCACCCACCCTCTCTCAAATTTGGACAATGACCTCGAAGAATTCAAGCCCGAAAGGTGGATTTTGGATTCTGACGCCAAACATACTGCGAGTATGCCCGACCATGTTCTCGACACTGAAGCTTCTAATTTGGGTATCAATACGGCGGCGGATACTTCTGCGGCGTTGTATCGCCCACCAAAGGGTGCCTACATTCCCTTTAGCGAAGGCCATCGCTCTTGTATGGGGCGACGTTTTGCACAAGTCGAGGCACTTGCAGTACTTGCGCTCATCTTCTCGCAGTACAGCGTGGAACTGGCTGTGGATGCTTATGCCAGTGACGAAGAAGTAGAGAACATGGACGGGCAAGCTAAGAGTGCGGTCTGGAACAAGGCGAGAGATGAGGCAAACAGGCAGATGAACGAGGACATGGGGACTATCTTCACACTTCAGCTCTGGCAAGGTGCCATCGGAGTCCGCCTTGTGAAGAGGGGAATGGAGAAGTTCAATTTCAATGCAAAGTAAAGAGTCGTGGCTCCGAGCCGTCTAAGCAGGCGCCGGATGCTAGCCGTTTCCAGGCGAACCGCATTACTTTGAGAGCTACTACCCGTTGAAATATTGCAACTGCTAGACCGTGGGCAGGATTTAGAGCTGGTTAAGAGCGCAACTCCTCACACTTTATGTGGGATTCAATGAACTTCTGTGATTGCAATTTGATGGGGGCTGCCAAAGGCCACTTCGGTACGGCTTTGTCACGAAAATGTCTTTAGGTTAACAAGCTTTCTATCCCTCTTCTCGACGGCTACTACTCATCAAATGCCGTCCAATGAGAGCTGCAAACCTTGCGGTTTGGCAACGCTATCCGCCGGCAGTTTTTGCAACCATAATCGGGCAATGAGGGACTCGTATCCGCACTTACATTTTGAGCCTCTGGACAGTAATTCATTATCACTTCATAACTAACTGCGCTTTACACGCTCTAGGTTTGCTTGATCTTTGCAACGATCCTTAATGGCATCCTTGAGCCTTGCTTGACGTAACAAATCAGCCGTGACAAGTGTTTGGCGTAGCTCATAGGACGAATTATATCATGGCCGCCTAATCTGGCCCTGTTTGCCCATTCTATAGGAATAGATTGAAACACCCGGTTTGCGGATGCCATCGCAATCAGCTAGCCAGTGGCTCAGGCAAACTCAACCGTAGCCTTCCTTATCTTCCTCCATGGTACCCTCTTTCTCATTGCTCAGACAGTCTATCGCCATGGACCGTTTTACACGCTTTGCAAGTCTCTTGTCGAATAGTCCACCTTCATGGCATCATGGCGGCGGATATTACGACCCCTCTTCCCTTAATGATAGCGGTTATGCCAGCGAAGATTATGATTCCATGCCATTCCTAGTGGTAGATCCAGATAACACCTATGGACAAGACGATCACGCCGGTCACGGTTCCCCTAGGACTCGACGTCATCCGGCTGCAGCCTTCATCAACGCCCAGTGGTCACGTCCCGCGGCCTCCAGAGCTTACCACCCTTTCCATGATCCACGCAACGATAGCTGGAGGACTTACGACCTACCTCAACCGCTTCCTTTCGAGCAACGGCGCAACAACTATGCATCTGGCTCTCGGCTGAAGCCAACAACATCATCCTACAGTCGTGAGAACTCTGGCCGCGAACATGGTCACACAGCGTCCCGGTGGGATTTCCAAGACAACGGACCGCCACTGGACTTTGAAGAACACAGAGCTCGCGTCCCAGATACTCTGCCATCGCTCAGCAACCGTATCGAAAATGAGGCGGATCACTCTTCGACTTCTTCGAGTTCAAGTCAACACGGGTCCCGCAGTCCAGAGGTCAGATCGAAGGCTGCGCGATCCCGGGGCTCTACTCAATCCGCTCAACCTGGCCACAGCACCCAAAATCATCTGATGCGTACGTCGTCACGGCGCCAACGTCAGGGTCAGTCGTCGAGCCGTGATGCCCAGCTCGCAGCTGCCTGGCAACAGCTCTACCAGGAACGCACGAAGATTGAAAAAGAGAGGAGAGCTCTGAAGAAGAAAGAAAAGTCCTGGCTACAACGGAAGGATCGGCCTCGTTCGAGCTGTCGAGATCCTTCGGATTGATGCTGATGGGGAATGCCCCGCAGTGGAAGTCATGATGCAGACAAGGACGGCGAAATGTGACGGATCTGCATGGTTGATGCCGAGAAGGGCATCGTGGGGACAAGGCGTGTTTGTTGTGCCGTTCTGACAGGTTCGAGATAGAGGCTTCGGCGCAATGAATGAGGTTACTTAAGGGCAAAGATTGCACGCCTTGGCGGATGTATGTGAAGAATGTAAGGCGATAGGTTTCCTTGTCTAGGCCATCGATATACTTGAAATCTTTTTAAAATCCCAGACTTATTGAACAGCACCGTCAATCGTCGTGAGTCTGGCAGTCATGCATGGGAGCACTAGTCATTATTGTCTGACCACTCATCCGAGAGTAGCTGAAACCCCACCGTTCCTACAATCTAATGATTCCCACTCTGTTTCGTTGGGAATCTTGGCTCTTGTTTTAATGCTACCACATCGAGACGACCGTCAAGATTCAGGTATGTAATGTGTAGAATGCTTGAATTATTCTGTCTCAAGTCTCCCCTGGACCAGTATTTGTATCCTTCCAACAGGTGGCTGGGAACCTTATTTGATAGCCGACAAGCGCAAAGTCATAGCTGAGAACCAAATTTTAACAAACGACCAGGCCGGAGGACTAAAAGTCCGGAGAATCGATGGCGAACGGGTCCCCTTGCGCCCCTACACACCCGGTTAGCACTGTCGTCAACCTTGGCAATCTCATGAGCAAAGTCTTCCTGTTGTAAAGATCAAGGCAACCCGCTGTGGCGTTCGGACTTCGCCTGGAAAACAAAAAGTATAGCGTGGCGAACCCTTTTTGGAACTTGGCGCCGCATGTTTGATAAGGAGTGCAGATGACGAACGTGATCAAGATGTACTATATGGCAAGCACGGGCTGAGTAGATGAGTGCGTGGGCTGAATTCCAGGGTGCGAGCAAGAGTGTCGCGGTTGTGGAGCCCATGGAGGGAGGAGATTGTCGTGCGAGCGTGACCAGTGTTTCGTTTGCACTCATCCGTGGTCGATGGCGACATTCCATACTAGCCCATGTGATCGCTCGCTTTCATCTCACCAATCAGTCCGTCGTTCGTGACTTCCATCTCGGTGGACGGAACCTCGCTTCGTTTGCAATCATCCTCCCATGCATCCAGATGTATCTGGCTATGAAAAGGTATTTCAATCTCCTCGTTCCCCCCAGGATCTTCTCTCCTTTAGAATCTGCTTCCTTCCCCATCCCAAGAATCCGTCAAAGCCAACGACTCTCTCCCTCCCTCTTCCCAAGACAAAAACACACAAACCTTCAAGACCACCACCACCACCACCTCCAAAATGAAACCCTCCACCCTCCTCCTCACCCTCACTACCATCGTCGCCCCCATCTCCGCCGCAAGACTCACCTCCTACTATTTCCCAAACACAACAACTACTCACCCACCCATCATTCCTCTCCCCACCCTGGCATCCACAAACGCCTCCTGCACCAAATGGTACACCATCAACATCATCTCCCCCAACGCCTGCGAAAGCGCGCTCGCGGCGGGGGATATCACGCTGAGCCAGTTCAGGGCTTTGAACCCGAGCGTTGACGAAGAGTGTACGGGGCTTGGGGTTGGGGAGGCTTATTGCATCGGCGTTGGCGTTGGCGATGGCGATAGCGGTGGTGAGTAGAGCATCGCACATTTCCATCCATCCATCCATCCATCCATCTATCCCTGTGTGCCGATCTATATATACGAAGGCAAGTACCAAGTGCACACACACGCTAATCTCCCCCCCCCCCATCATCGCCTCTAGTAGAGCAAGGGACATCGAACCCTCTCTCTCCCTCTCCATCGGAGTCCGGGCTACTTGATCCACCATCACCAGCACCAAACCTCAATCCCACCCGCCCAACAACAACCCCAACAACAACCCTCAGCCACGAACCCCCCTTCCCAATCCAAAACCTCACCGCAGCACCCACCACATCAATCCCAGCAACGCCTCTCTCGTCGTCAGAGCCGGCCGGTGGCAACGCCTCCACAGCCACATCCACATCCACAGCCACGTACACCCCCGGGCCACCACCCACGGGCGTACCTCCCTTCTTCTCGCCCCCCGCCTTTGCAAATCCACCCCCGAATGGAAGTCCATCTCCGACGGTAACAACAACAACAACAACATCATCATCATCATCATCATCATCCAAGGCATCCCCTCTCTTCTCCCCGGCCGAAACCCTCTTCCAGCCAGCGGTGCGGGTCACCTTTGCTGATGTGGCGGGCGCGGAGGCGACGACCGGGGGAGTGGTGGGCGAGGGCATGCAACGGAGGTGGTAGATGTGCTATGTATGTAACTTGTGCACAGATGCAGGAGTCCAGAAAGAAAGAAAGAAAAAAAGAAAAAAAGAAAAAAAGAAAGAAAGCAAAGGGGGGGGAAAAAGCGGACGGTAACAAATGACAGCAAGTTTTTTTCTCCCCCCCAAAAGAGCAGCTGTTGAAAAAAAGGGAGGGAGAGAGCCAAAGTTGTTGGAATTGTTTGGATCGCCGAATATTCAACTTACCTCCTTTCAAAAAAAAAAAAAAAACCAAAGCCAACAGGCTTCTTTTACTTATGGGAAAACGGCATGGGACGGCCTACTTACTAGACTCCCTTTGGCAATAATAATGCATAGAAAATGTGATCGTGTTTTTTTTTCTTTTTTTTTTTTCGAAAGTCTTTCTCGATAATTCCCCCCCCCACTTTGGACACATTTCCCATGAAGACGTCCAAAGCTTCCAGGCCAAGATCTCCACAACCGATCCCATTCGACTCATTCAACTCAAACCCCCATAGTGCCTAGCACAGGGTTCGATATTGTTCTGCCAACGGATGCCCGGATGCTGTCAAGATTTCAGGATATTGAAGAACGGTGATAGGAATTGCTTGAATTATTGTCTCAGGACTCTCCTGGGGGATTGTCTTTGACCCCGTACAAATACAGTCATATAGCCGACATGCGCAATGGTCATAGCTGAAACATTATTGCTGGGAGGATGCTGGGAACCCCACATTTTGACAGATGCGGTGGGAAAGGAGTATTAGATGGCGGTGCCGGGTGGGTACGCAAAGGAGTGACTTTCGGTAGTACATTCTTCTGTACTCCGTAGCGGTTCTGGATTGAGGAATGCTAGACAACAATCTTTTCTTTGCCTCTCTCTCTCTCTCTCTCTCTCTGTAGTAGTAGTAGTAGGTAGGATTACCTAGTCAAAACCCGTGATCAGTTAGTCCATCAATCAAATCGAAGTTTCTCATCCGTTCAAAGACACACGATGGACTCCGAACGAGCGAGCGAGCGAGCGGCATATGTAGTTGGCATCTAGGTAGTCCAGGCAGGCCCCCAAATTCCGGGGTGTGTGCTTGAAGGGGTTGGAAATGGCTTTTGCCCAACTGAGTAGGGGAACTAAAAAAGGGATGAAAATTTTACCCGCCGTCAAACGTCATCTTGCAGGAGTGAGTAAACTTTTAAATAGAGAAGAGAGTGTGGAAGGGCAAGAAGAAGTTTTCCGGAAGATGTGTACACGTTGGCAACAAGATCATTGCCGATAGTCAAATTGCTGCATTTGTGTTGTGGTTGCAAGGAAGCGCGGCGCGGAAGAACAATGATCCGGTGACCGAATGAGGTTTAGTTCTATATGGCTATATAAAAAGGCGGCCATTAGGCGTACAGCCCCACCTTATTACGCGTACAGCCCCAAGTTTGTTCCGCGTACAGCCCCCCAAATATAGTTAGCTTCTGCGGGCGCTAGCCCGATAGAGTATAAATCCCGTATACTCGAAAGACTTTCTCGATAGGATATTCTACTCCTCACTTCATCAAAGAAACTCTATCTATTAGAATAGAATAGAATAACTCGAATCGTCTCTTATGTGAAGAACAAGTATAGGGCGAATCGTGAGTGTAGTGAAACGCGATGATTAAGAGAAGCTTCTGCATCAACTATTTATATATATAACACTTCGCAATAATTTAATAAAACGTCTTCTCTTTTATTTTACTATAACGACTGTTAAATTCAAATTCAAACATTAATAAGTGCATTTCTCACTAAACGAAGATGAAAGTTGAAATATGTCGTAACAGCCTTTGAGAAAATTTAACAAAATCTCTATATCGAGAGCTTTTAAAAAAAAATTGATAAAATGAAGCTCTATAATTGTACTCTTTGCACATTGCGCATTAGAGAACTAAACCGTGTCAAAAACACCTCGTCATACGACTTATTAACAGATTCTTATACGCGAGTCTTATCTAAAAAGAGAATAATACAGAGATGAGATATAATACGCCCGTGACGAAGCTTCAGAATCATCTCTTGTCAGCTTATACTATCTGTAGTGACTCTAAATAATGCTAAATAAAAAGAGAAAGGCGAAAGAAGAAATCGATAAAGAAGAATAAAATGAGAAAGTAACTTGATAGAGCTTAATGAAGAGTGATTAGTCGTTAGATGTTAGATATCTGAGGTGAAAGAAAGAAGAATTGTTATGAACTCAAATAACTCAAAAACACTATGTTCGATTATTAGTCGAATCAGACTCTGATTTTAGCGCGAAATAAATCAAATGCTTATCTATTTAATACTCTACTGTTAGACTAATTTAGAGTCTTCACGTCCACCTCATATCCCCTCACGTGATCCCTCGCCTCTTGATAACGTAGAACCTCCTCTTATAAACTCTAATCGTCGCGATGACTAAGCAAGAGATCTACTTAAGAGTGTAATCATAGATTAATGTCTCGCTATAGCTGCAGCTTGTAAAATAGATACTTATTCAAGAGGATTCGTAGACATTTCACGTACAGGATCGTGTTTCTTTCAATAGTTCAGCACTCGCTCTAACGAGTGTCTTAATGAATTCAACTCCTCTTTCTTATTAGCGTCATAAATAGCTCAGCTGTGAAGTCGTTCTACGATAGATCTGAATTGTTTAGAAGAATCGCCCAGTCTATAAATGAAGTTATCGAATCGAGGAGATAGAGATATATCGTTCAAATTCATCGCTTGATAGTACTGTTTTCTGATAAGCTTATAACGTACCTGTTGAGCCCACAGTGTTCGTCATTTGATTATTTCTTCTTTTCAAGCTTCAGAATCTCTTTATGTCTCTCGTTGTGCATTGCGTATATAATTATTAAGAGACTTCTATAGTCGTTTATCGTAATTAGTCTTTGCGTTCTAAAGTCGCATTCTTCGTTCTTTAAGCTGAGAATCCTCGAATAGAATCAATTGAATTATTTGATCGTTTGTGAAGCCTCAGTCAGAGTCGTTAGAGTTATTAAAGTCGTTAATAGCTTTCTTTTGCTCAGCCTTCTTATTCTTCTATTCAGTCTCATTCTTCTATTTAGTCTCATCCTCCTATTCAGCCTTATTCTTCTATTCAGCCTCATTCTTCTATTCAGCCTCATCGTCTCGTAACGCGTCTATGACATCGCTTTGTGAAGTTCCGTTCATAGCAATTAAGACTATCTAACTTGTTAACTGTCGCTGTCGTTGAGTCTCAACGTGAATCTACACGTACTCAAATTCGAAAGGTTCGCGCTGTGTAAAGTCCTCGAAGACTTGTTGACGAGTGCGTTTTTTCTTGTTTCTGACTTTAGAAGATCGATCTAAAGACTTCGCTATAGCAGGCTCGTTAATATATAAAAACTCATTCATAGTCTCTTCGCGTCCATTCTTATTCTTATTCTCCTTATCGATTCGTCAATAAAAATGAATATCGTCAAGTTTCAACATCTTAGCCCTCTCTAACATACGTTATTTCATCAAATGCGAGCATAAAAGACTCATTATCGTGATAAATTGTTTCGTATATGACTTCATCTCATAACTGATAGCTTTCTTATAGTGCGATAACATTTGCTTAAGGGCAAATGACGAGATCTTGATAAAGAGATCGCGAAAAAAAGCCTTTTTGACGTGTAACGGTAGACGTATTCTGACCTTGTTCAATTTCATATTATAGTCATGATGCTCGTTCATAAGCATGACGTTAATGATCTAAATCACTGTCTCTAAATCATCTACTCGCTAAATTAGTTATCAAGTCTCATTATACGGGCGCATTTATATCAAATCTATTCACAGAGAAGTCATATAGCTTCTTTTTAAGCTTCTCATTATTTGATTCGCCTCGTGAGATAACACGATTATTGAAAGAGAGGATCTAATTGACTCAGAAGGTCACGAATTTCTTCTTTCGAGGGATTAGCTTGTCGATAATATATTTAATTATTATGGGATAGTCGCTGATGTAGTCTTCTTACAATATATTCTATTCATGATCGAATTCTTTCTCGGTCTTTGCGTATAGCACGCGATCTCAATTCTTTTTGAAGGCGTTAAAATCCTTCTGTGTATCAAATTACTTCCTGCAATTTTCGATGATGTTGTTGTTGATGTGTTAGATATAGAGTATATGTGAGACGTGTGAAAAAATTGTGACACAAGTATTGATCAAGAAAGATTGCGAGTCGATAATAAGAACGTCAGGATACGAAATATCGAGTTCGTTATATAAGGTCTTTAGTTGTTTCATTACTCACAAGTAGTCTGAAATATGCTCGAATTTTATAAAGGCAAAGATCACATAGAATAACGTATTCAACGCGATAACTTCGATGATTATGAACAATAAAAGCTTGTATTTGTTGATTTTGTACGTCGCATCAAGAATTAGTATTTCTTAATTAAGTCGTAAGATCAACTGTGACGACTTTTTATAGAAAAAGAGATGCTCTAGTCGCTCTATAATAAGATTCTTCACAAAGCGTACGAATTAATTCTCACGACAATGAAGCTGTCGTATTAATGTCTATATAGATGTCAAAGATTCAAGAGTCTCGCTTCTAGCCTTGAACTTGACGTTATAGCTATTTTGTGACTTGAAGATTGAATTCTTTTCGTTCGCATCGCGACGTAGACGTAAGAATATAAGAATCTGTTTTGATCGCTGTCTATCAATTGTCTAACTAACAATATTATTACGAACCTCTTCAGTCATGACAATTTTTCGTATGACTGAATAAGATCCAGCTAGAATATAGTCATGATTGTGAGTAGGATCTATTGTCGTCAGAGTGTAATCCGTCTGAATTTCTTGAATTCTAATGCGCTAAGCAATTGTCTGAAAGAAACAGTTCGACAATCGACTAGAGATAATACGCTTTTCGATAGTCTTTGTTAGCAGCGGAACCAAGAGAACAGCTGTCGCATGAGCCCGAGAGTTATCGAGCGTAACCGAATCGCTTGACATACGCATACCAAGCGAATTCTTGACGTGAGAAGCTTAAGAGGGCCATGTCTCGAAGTTTCTCATTTTCCTTCCTTAAGAATTAGTCTTACTATTAGATATACTATACACAATATATATATCTTCGCTAAGTTCACATTGCTACACAACCCTAGCCTGTCTTATATATATCTATATTATATAAGCCAGTCTAACAATTCTAATTCTTCTTCCCATCGAGAGGTAGCGATTCGAACTTAGTATGATAACAATCACCCGCTCGCAATCGCAACGTATCAGAAACGAAGCAGGTTCATCCAACTCGCACATCATGTCTGAAGAATAGTCATAGACAGTGAACCTAAACGAATCAGGTTATGTCTCTAACGTGGAATCCGAGGGTCAAAGACAATCGATATCTACTTCGAGAGACGATATTGCCGATCTAACTTTGAACGAGCGATTGACTCAGACAACTCAACGCCGAGATCAGCTACTAAAAAGACGACAACTAAATAACATCAACGAAGAGATCAATGCCCTTCAACGAGGGAAATCGTCAGGTGAACGAGATCAAGATGATGTCGAATCGAACACGTCGAATGCCCGTCGTGATTCTTCTAATGTTCGAGCAGGGTCAAAACGTTATTTAGATGTTGAATTGACACATGTCACAAAACGACGAAGTGTTAAATCAAAGGACCTTGACGATTATCATAATAGATCGAGACGAGAGCATCGTAACTGAATACGAAACGCCGAAGTTATATTTATAAATGTCTCAGCGTATTTCTTGAACGATCACGATAAAATTGTTTAATGTATACAATTTCTAACGAAAGACCTCAAGAAATAGTAATATAACGAACGAGAAAAGAATTCGATCAAGATAAAAAGCTAAAATTACTTCGTCTCTTTTCTGCTTAACAAAATATAGAATTCAATCAATCGATAGCTGAAGATAAACATGATCTATACGAATACGCGGCAAAGATTATTTCAATCAGTAATTCAATTTGAGATCTATCTTTTCAGCCTCGAGACATAGTTGTCGTCGTCGAACGAAATTCAACGAGTTGCGACGTTAATAACGAGACTTCTTTCGAAACTTTAAGACGATATCACTCGCACGAAACAAATAGTCTCGACGCGAGAAGATCTTATCGCTTAGACTACTCGTCTAAAGAATACGAATAAGAGAGTTAACGTACGCTTATCACATGATAGACGAGGCACAAACGATATCGACTCGAATACGAATCAAAGACGAAATAAAGAAAATAAGAAAGAAAATAAACTTAATAACAATAAACGAGCGACGTAATCTCGTAAGAATAAGAAAGCGAATGCTTCGCGTCGCTCAAACGAAGGTGAACCTCGAGACAAAACGTCGAAAAGTAAGAAATATCTAAAGATAGTCGAATACTATAACTGTTATAAGAAGGGACATTACGCAAACGAATATCGACAATTCAAGACAGACGACGTCAATCGTGTGTCTATCGATAACGTTAAAAACATTAATGCTTATGTTGTCGAGTCATCTTCGTCGAGAAAAGAAAGACTCTCGTCGAAGACTTCTTAACGACGAGGGCAAAACAAGAAGTTATCTCGACACTTAGTATAATTTTCTTAGAGAAAGTGATTACAGAAGATCGAGAAGCAACTCTAATGTCGACTTCGACACAATTTGATAACGAGATCGAAGTCAATGTGATTGACCAGCGCTTTGCTCTCGAACATAATCTCGAATCAGTCGAAGCGTCTTTGTCAAGTGTCAAATAAATAAATAACAACACGATCTTTTGCTATGTCGTCTATCTTGTACACTATAAGTTATAAGATAGTTAAAGTTATATAAAGCGATATTCGCACATCTTTTATGTTATCGCAAAAGAAGATAATTCACTCTTTATATTAAGACTATCAGCATTGACAGATAAAGATATCGTGATTGACATTATTAAGAGAATCTAACGCTTTGATGTCGATACGTATACGCATAAGATATTCTTATTTCAAGATTTTGCTAACGCATTGAAGAAAGAAAAGTCAGTGTATACTTTAATGATCACAGATATTTTTGATGCGTTAGCAAGAGAACATCACATTGACGAAGTCTTAACGAACATATTATAATCGCAGATCGCAGACGCTATCTCAAAATTGTCAGAGAAGTTACGCGAATACGAAGACGTATTTTCAATCGAAGAAGTCGATCGACTCTCGTCGCACGAAGAACGTGATTATGTTATTAAGACTACAGCGAAACTATTATTTGATTTATTATATAATCTATTTAACACCGAGTTAGCGACACTAAGAACATATCTAGACGATGTCTTAGCGAAAGACTGAATTTAGTATTTAACGAGCTCAGCAGAGTCTCTTATTCTTTTCGTATCAAAAAAGAATAGCGACTTGCGACTATGTGTCGACTATCGAGAATTAAATAAAGTTACGATAAAAAATCGTCACTCTTTGTCTTTGATTAGTGAGACTCTAAATCGTCTAAATGAAGTCAAGAGATTCACAAAATTAGATCTCAAGAATACGTATCATCGTATTCGAATTCGTAAGGGCGATAAGTGAAAGACTGCGTTTCGTACGCGTTATGACCACTTTGAGTACTTGATAATATCATTTGATCTAATTAACGTCTCTGCGACCTTTCAGACTTATATCAACAAGTCGTTAACGGGCCTAATTAACAATTTTTGCGTTGTTTATCTTAACGATATTCTAATTTATTCGAGTTCGCAAGAAGAACATTTAGATCATATCAAGCAAGTGCTTAAGAGACTAAGACGTTTCAGTCTATACGCAAGTTTGAAGAAATGTGAGTTCTTCATCACAGAAGTCGAATTTTTAGACTTTATAATGTTTATCGATAACGTCGCAATGAACAAACGCAGAGTGAAAGCAATTCAGAAGTAATCGAGATCTAAGTCCTTTTATAAGATGCAGATCTTTTTAAGCTTTATAAATTTTTATCGAAGATTCATTTATTACTATTCTTAAATTATCGAATTATTCACAAACTTGCTCAAGAGGAGTATCAAGGAAATCAAGATAGAATCTTTTGATTGACCTGTTGAGACGAAGAAGACATTTCGACGACTTCGCGAAGTCTTTACGAAAGCGTCTCTTCTATGTTACTTTGATTCAGAACTTCTCATCAGAGTGAAAACGAATGCTTTAGATTTCGACTTAATAGATATTTTGACCCAGTTACAAAATAATAATAAGCAATAACACTTAGTTACATTTTATTCTCGAAAAATAATTTCTACAGAGCGAAACTATAAGATTTATAATTAGAAGCTACTCGTTATCGTAACGATCTTCAAATAGTGACGTTATTATTTAAAAGAGAGTTTTTATTCTATGAAAGTACTTACGAATTATAACAATCTAAAGTACTTCATGAGAATAACGAGTTTGAATAGACGACAAGTCAGATGAGCAATAAAGTTATTAATGTTTGATTTTTTCATTACACACAGATCAGAAAAGACAAACTCAGTCGATGCGTCGTCAAGGCGATCTGATTACAAGAATGAAAATGAGTTACTAAATCGACTGTTGTTAACGTTATAACAGAAATTGACAGCGATAGAAGATTTGATAAGTCTTATATTTGTTGTTATTCGAATAGCGTATAAACAAGATAAGAGTTATAAGTATACGAAGCGCAGCTCAAACGTTGAGCCCCTCTTTGCGATATATAGTCTAGACGTGAATATATAATATAATCTAATAACTAACAATAGAGAAGAAGTGACTACTCAGAAGATAACACTTACAAATTTGATAATAGCTGCAATTCAAGAGACTCATCTTGATGTTATATATTCTTCGAGACTTAGAGAATCTTCAACTGCGAGAGCAGAGAGTTCAAGCGAGATATTTACTCAGAGTACACGCAACGTAGCTATCGCGTAGCTTAATCCTGTTGCTGAGACTATTGATTATAAATAGCTCGTCTCACGCTCAGTAGCTCACATTGCGACAATAAGCGAAACGACATATGATCTCAATAGCAAGTTCATCTTCGAGCTTATTAAAGCACTTCAGTTAAAAGACTCTTATATTCAATAGCGAAGAAAAGACGAAGCGCAGAACAAGCGAAAGAATAACGTCGAAGCTTAAACATGAAATAGTTAGAAACTGTTAAGATATAAGAACATATTATACGTTCTCGAAGAGACTTTCGTTCGCGAAGAGCTATTAAGACGTTATCATAATGATTTCTTAACGAGACATTTCGATGTCGATAAGACACTAAAACTGATAACTAGAAAATACTATTGAGATAGTATTAAGATAGACGTGAAATCATATATAAATATATGTGATGTCTGTTAGAGAGTGAAGATGAAGCGACATCGTTCACATAACGAGCTGAGTGCGCTTTTTCAATCAAGTCGTTCTTGAAAGAAAATCATGATGAATTTCATTACGAATCTTTCTTCAAGTCGACGCAGAGGCTGCGTTTACGATGCGATTCTTATAATCGTCGATAGATACATCAAAATAATGAGATATCTATCAATCACAAAGAAAATCAATGTCTTCGATCTCGAATAGCTGCTCATGAAAGAAATCTTTCTTCGATTTGACTTATTAGAAGATATAGTCACTAATCGTAATTCTATATTTATGAGTACGTTTTAATCGCAAGTCTGCTATCAAATGAAGATGAAACGTAGACTAAGCACTGTCTTTTATTCTCAAACTGATAACCAAATCGAACGACAAAATCAAATCTTAAAACACTATCTTCGAGTTTTTTGTAACGAGCAATAAAACGACTAAGCGAATCTCTTGTTTATAGTCGAGTATATCTATCAACAAAGTCAATATAAGACGTTGAATTACAGTTTATTCTATGCAATATACGACTACAATCTCGACTTTGAATTGAGAATCGAGAACGATTCTTTTCAAGAGAAGATGTCAGTAGCGAAAGAACGTGTGAAAGAAATTTATGCGTTACGAGAAGAGCTTGCGAAACGTTAATAAAAAGTATTCGAATCGTAAGCGAAAACGTATAATAAAAAGTATTAAGCATAATTCTTTCAGAAAGAAGACTTGATAATGTTATTAATTAAGAATCTCAAACAAAAACGATCAAACAAGAAGCTTTCGAACAAGATAATTGACTTATTTATTATTCGAAATGTCGTAGACAAGCAAGCTTATCGATTAGCGCTTTCGTTAATCTATCGCATATATAACGTTTTTTATGTGTCACTGCTAGAACTCTATCGTCGTAGAGATAATAATACGATGTTAGTATACATAGCAGCGAAATTAATAGATAATAAAGAAGAATAAGAGATCGAAAAGATCTTAAACAAGCGAAAGCGCAAGAGTGAGATGAAATATCTTATTCGTTGAGCTGAGTACTCTTATGAATATAATCAGTGAATATCAAAGAAAGATATGAAACACTCGCAGAAGCTATGAGACGCTTTCGAGAAGTCAAAGAAGCGAAGGCGAAGAGCACGATAAATATATGAAAGGTAATATCCCGAAGGGTAACGATTTTAAAATTGCTCGAAGACATCGTAACAAAAAAAGGTGCTCAAAGGTCAAAGAGAATCGAAAAAACACAATTCACAAACAGCGTAGAGTATATCTATCATATCTGATTCGAAGATTAGACGCATCAAAGATGTCGACGCAAGGTCAGATTACTTCGTCTCTTACATTATCTCGTTCTTATTCTCTTAATCCCTCTCGTTATTATTCTTATTCTCGTTCTTCTTGTCGTTCGCATTAACTCTCTAAATAATAACATTCACATTTAGTTTCTTCAATTCTCTAGTTCTAGCTGCGACGAACTCGATAAAAGAGACGACGAGAGACGTCGAAGAAGCGAGAGCCCCGTCGAGAAAAGACGACTCGAAGGCGCCGACCTCGTCGACGAGAGCCTCGTCCCCCCAGTCATCACCGTTATTGTTCTTATTATTGTGATCGTCGTCACCTTCGTTGCCGTTGCGATTATTATTATCTTCGTTATTATTGTCGTTAGAAAACGACGAAGAGAAGTCTAATGAAGAAGAGAGAGAGATCAAATTAAGCGACGAAAGACTCGTCTAAAGATAACGTTAACATAATCAAAGCGTGATGTTAACGAACTCGAAGCACATATCGAAAAGCGCATAACATTATATATATCTCGAAGGGTCTTCGACAAATTGCGCAGGGTTCTAGTCTGATCTAGAATCGTCGTCAGCATGTCGAACTTCTTATGCTCATCTAAACGATTCTGCACCCGTTGATGCGCTGAGAGCAACTTATCGAATCGTTTAACTTGACGCATTAACGTCGCACGACTGACGTAATCATAATGATACGAGTCTCAGCGACGTCGCATCGATCGAGCGTATCTAACTCGAAGACGAAACACGTTATTCGCGGACGCCCGAACCGCGGCAATTGCTGAAATCTATTAGTACTTCGATTAACCCATGTTTCGTTTACACTATTAATGCGTTTTGAATAAAAATACATATAGTCACGCAGTTGACTTTCCCCTTCGCACAATTATCACATCGTGTCAAATTATTGCCTTCGCTGTCGAACTTGTTATTACACGACCCTACGTTGTACTCTCAAGCACGACGCGCACAACGATAACACGAATTCTCCAGAAGACGCTTCACTATACGAGTGAATCATATAACAAGCGTCGCGAGAGCGAGCTGAAAGCGTGTTAATAACGTATACGAAAATCGAGAAGCTTAGACTCACGGCTGATAATGTAAGAATCGAGAGAACAATTAAAGCTATCATAATCAAACAGGTGATACGACAAGATTTAGTGTATATGTAAGATATATGATGTCTACGTTTAATGACTGTGAATCAGAACAGAAGAGAGTGTGTTTTGTGAAAAATAAAAAGTTTAAAAAAATAAATCTGGTCCTGACACAATCTACGCATTTCAAATTGAGATTTACAATGTCAGCGCGAAGCTAATCTAAAAGAACTCTTTTCCTTATATTCTCTCTGAGGTTTAAAGGGTTTTAATGAGTCTATTCAGAGCAATGAATTCGAGAACGAATTCTTAAAGAAAGAAGATCATGTTAACAGCGAGATCAAGAGAACAGCTATCGCATAAGCCCGAGGATTACCGAGCGTAATCGAATCGCTTGACATACGCATGTCAAGCGAATTCTTGACGTGAGAAGCTTAAGAGGGTCATGCCCCGAAGTTTCCCATTTTCCTTCCTTAAGAATTAGTCTTACTATTAGATATACTATACGCAATATATATATCTTCGCTAAGTTCACATTGCTACACAACCCTAGTCTGTCTATATATATATCTATATTATATAAGCCAGTCTAACAGTCTTACTATTTTTCTCTTCTTTTTCATCTCGATCGCAACGAATCCAGATCTTCTTAACAACATCATCTTTGAAAGCAGTAATACGCTGCTTGATAACGACGTAGTCTTACGATTCTGCGTGTTAATTAATGCGTAGAATAAGCGCATTAATGCTAACATTCGTTTAATCATCAGAGAGTGAGTTCAAGACCATTAGATATCGATTTAAAAGAAGAATAATAGATTTGATAGATTTGTGTGAAGAGAGAAGAGTGGATTATTCTACCGAGAAAGTCTTTCGGGTATACGAGATTAATACCTTATCGGGCTAGCGCTCGCAGAAGCTAACTACATTTGGGAGGCTGTACGCGGAACAAACTTGGGGCTGTACGCGTAATAATGTAGGGGCTGTACGCCTAACAGGATGGGGCTGTACGCCTAATGGCCGCCTATAAAAATCAGAGAAGCATGAGATGGAAGCATAAAGAAAAAGCTATGGAGGTGGCCATAAAGACCAGGTATCTATGCCCGGAAAGTCGCCCCTTAGAACCATCTAGAGATGGGTTAACGTAGGTGTAATATGAGGTGGTTCCACTGGTGTAATGCGGGGCAATTAAAGTACCGCTCCACGCAACAATTTGAGAAGATATTACTTACGCGGCGAATTGCGCGAAAGGACAACTAGTTCGCTTTTTGAAAGTATATAGACTCCAATCATGCCGCATGGGTTTATAGGTCTTACATGGATGCTGAGGATGATACAAAGTTCACTCGAGGGAAAGCTACTCATCTTTCTAAAAGATAATTTTGGACGAAAGATATCGGTCAAACACCACCGAGACGCTGCAGAACACCCTTCGCGTATGCCACAGCTACCCCAGTTTCCTTGCTCGTTTCGAAGCTGCCTGTCCACCTAGTTGCTGATATTGTCCTGTGCGGTAAACATTTGCTCAGGCGGTGCAATTGCCATTCCAGCGGGCCGTCAACGTCTCGGCATCTCCTTTCTCGATCTCCCACCAGAAGTCCGCATACTGATCTACCGCTACTGCCTCGTTGTCCCCTCCAAAATCATAAAGCCCCCCTCCAAACTAGAGCAATACAACGCAGGCTGCTGGATTCCAACTCTCGAAACCAGCGATGAAGAGATCGGCGCGACGATCCGGAGGCATAGAACGAACCATCTGACGTACGTCTGGCTTCACGAGCCGTACACCGGTCTCCGGAATGCGCAAACCGGAATGTCCACGCTTGATATGTCTTGGCTGCGATTGAGCAAGACAATCCATGTTGAGGCGGCGAGCGTACTTTATGGGGAAAATGAGTTTCAACTTAACATTGCCATTACCAGGAGGCACCCTCCTGTAAGGGCTCCAAAGTTTCATCAGCCCCCGTATCATGACTTTCGGGATAATTTGACGGTTGTGTCGGAGCGGTATCTGAAGATGGTTAAAAAATTTACCGTTGATGTTCGACTGCCTACCTTTCCATGGACAGAGGCCAAAAGGATGTATCTGCAATACTATGCGAGGTTAGCAGCTTTTGCGACCTGCTTTGGAGGCAATGATCATTCGTTGCAGAGAGTAGCGATCCTTTTCAACAGAAGTTTCAACAAAGGGTATTATTTCCCTTTGTCGTGTCTGCGAACGAGCCAGAATGTACTGGAAACATTGGCTGCGATCCATAGTATTAGGCATTCCGTAACGGTTGGAGGTGTGACGCCTGCTTTCGAAGCGAGGCTGTCGTTGGCTATGATGAGTAAAGGGATTGCTTATAAACCGAAAGAAGAGACATACGGGGAACGAGTGGTGAAATCCAAAGGCAAGAGACGGCTGCAGAGATACAAGCTCGGAAGGTATTATGATTCGAAAAATGTGTGGAGCCCGAGTGTACTTGGTCCATATCCACCACAGTCGAAAAAGGGTCCGCCTGCGTACGAGTGCTGTGAGGCGTGTGATGAGAAGCGGCCGCTCACGTTTCCGCCTATTAGAAGGCTGCCGTGAGGTGTTGTTCCTTGATTTGGGAAGTTGAGAATGCTTGTTGGTAACGTTGGAATGTGGAATGGAAATGACATACTCTGCTTTTTTCGTTATAGAGGTTTTTGAAACAAAGAACAAAAAAACCAGAAACATCGAAAAAAGTCCAAAAATGCAGCACGCCTTTCAAGACATATCGAAGGCTTCACCTCTTGGACCTTCGGTCCCCAGCAGAACAATCACGGAATCACGATTGAGATGCAACTTCTCTTTGTCTCCCTTAGAGGTGCTCAGTAGTGCTGCTAACGTTGCGGCACTGCACGGACCCATACTAACCTCCGTTTCTTTAAGCATCTTCTGAGCCTTTGCAGAGTCATCGTCTGTAATCGTGACGCTAGCATCGACACCATCGCGCAAGAATGGCCAAGCATTCATCGAGACTGTGCCACAGTTCATGCCGCACATCGTAGTATTACCTGTAGGTACAGACGTCATCTGACGATTCTCAAGGCTCGTTTTTAAACAAGCGGCGGTGTCAGGCTCGACCGTCATCACTGCAGATGGCAAATCTCGGCTCTTGTAATGCGCCACTACAGCTTGTGCGAGGGAGCCCACGCCAACGGGACAAATGATAAGGTTGAGAGGTCTGCCGGTCAACTCTTGACACTGCTCATCGATTTCGACCATCATGGTGGAGTAGCCATCGACGACCCACTGAGTCTTTCAGCGCGTGTCAGGACAAACCCATCATACTCACCTGCGGAATCTCTTCATAACCTGGCCAAGCCGTGTCTTCAATCAACAACCCAGCGGGCTGTGCACTCGCAGCTCTTTCAGCTTCCTTCACAGCCATATCATAGTCCCCATCAACTACAACCACTTCAGCGCCCTCTTGTCTGATCTTCTGTTTTGTCGCCTCGACCATGACTTTCGGCACGTATATGAGGGCCTTTGCTCCCAAAATTTGCGCCATGCGAGCAACCGCTCGACCCCAATTGCCATCTGTAGCTGTGTAGAACGTATATTTGATGATTGCGACGAGTTGCTTGATCGCAGACAAAGGCGCTGTTGGGGGAACACCAAGAGAATTGGTGACGGTTGAGATGCATCCCCATGATGCTCCCAGGATTTTGTAGGATGGTAAGCCAAAGCGGTGGGACTCGTCCTTGAGGAGAATGGTCCCAACTCCCGAGTGTTCACAAAATTTTGCCGGCAAATTTAAAAGCGGCGTTTTGCCGTAATTTGGTAATTTCTGGTGGAACTCCAAGACAGATGGTCTGACAGCATATTTGCTCTTCCACGAGAACGCTGAAGGGTTGTGATACATCAGTGTCGTTGGCAGAGATCATTGTCCGAGAGGCCGCTGATTTGAGGTGCGAATATGAGTATGAAGCTAGGGGTAATTATTAGTAGTGCGCCAAGCCTCTTACCAGGATTAAAATGACCGTGTCTTTTCTCCACCTCTGCGCCTTCTATCGATTATCGATACATTCCTCTGACCATGATTTGCTCTTCTCCACTATGGATCTGTATCTATCCTTTTGGTTCGACTGCCTCATCATCTAGTCTTCGAAGACGAAGTCTAATCAGCAGGCTCGCAGCAGGAGGAATTGATTCCTTGGTGTCCAAAGTATTCGAACACCAGAGAGACATAAAAACCGATGTAGCCTGATTACGGTGCGTACCCAATTTTTGCTGATGTGCTCTCGGTATCAGCGTGGCAGTGCTGCATTAGCGCTCGAACTACGAATGCACACTCAATAACAGGGCGCTGACCACGTCACAACGATGCTCTTTTCGGGGGAGGCTTAGCCCACCATCCATGTTTTCCAATCTCTTCAGCATGCGTCAACATCGTAGTCCATGCTTTTTCTTCATCATAGTTTCAGTTGCACTACTTTTTCTCATTGAGAATCCTTCGTCCATTGAATCGTTTGAGGTTGCCGAGTCTAGCTCAGCATGATATCTCCTGAATCTCAAGGAGGCCCAAATATCGCTCTTATCACCATAGCATGTGGTTGGACGTTTGTGGGGATTGCCATGCTCGGCGTCAGCCTCCTTATCTGGTCCCGGCGGAAAATGAAAGGAGGCCTTGGCCTAGACGACTATTTGACGACTCTTGCTTTGGTGACAACCATTGCCCTCATAGCCCAAACTACCTGGGCTATCGCGGACGAGGGTCAGGATAATCATGAAGCCGAAATCTCGACGACGAAATTTGTCTTGGTCGTAAGAGTAGGCCTGTCCAGTCTACGGCTTTAAATTTAGTACACTAACATAACCGGCAGTCACTTCTTGTGAATCAGACTTTATGGGGCTTGGTAAACACATTTGTTCGAATGAGCGCTATATTGTTTATTGAGAGGGTATTCGGGACCATCTGGGGAACGAAATGGAAAACACGGTCGCTACTGGTCTTGTCTATCCTTTATGGACTAGCAGTTTTTCTAGAAGCATTCCTGATCTGCCGCCCTATGGCAGTTGACTGGAACGCTCGTATTCACGGTACTTGCGGTGACCAAATCGTATCTTACCTTGTACTCGAGGTTTTTGGTCTTTTTCTCGATTTCACCATATTGGTGGTACCATTACCGACAATTTGGGGATTACAACTCGTCCGGTCCCGCAAAGTGTTGATCGCAGCCGTATTTTCAATTGGCGCCTTGTAAGTTTTAGTCACTCAATACTGAAAGTAGTACGTTTATTGATCGATAAACAGAGTCTTCATCGTCACTGGGTTGCGAATCCAGGCTCTACACATGGTCAATGCAGAAGATTTCACCTACTCGAAAGGCTACCTTGGTCTCCTTTCTGCGCTAGGTGCATCACTTGGAATCATCTTCTGCTGTGCACCAGTTGTACCTTTCGTATACGATCACTGGCGGGGAGCTTTGCTTGAACGCGCGTCAACGGCTACCCGCATCAACGAGAGTAGCCGTGTCAACGAGATCTCGCTTCCCATGACAGAGGATCACCCTACTCATCCTCATGGCAGACGCTCACGACGGAGCATAGATATACCCCCCGTATACCAACAAAGGCGGGAAGCGTCTCACAAATGCGCGTCAAAGCCTGTCCATATCGACGAGGAAAACACTGCGGCAGTCTCTGAGATCCCGTATGAGATCTCGCTTCGCACGACTGGGGATGATGCTACTCAGACTCATGGCAGAAGCGCACAATCAAGCATGGAAAACTGTATTACTAATGCCGTCCCCCTCACACCATGGCACATTCATTTTATGCGGGGCCGAGTGCTTTACACAGACACCACATATCCTGAAAAGTATGGCAGCGAGCATCGTGTACATAATCCGTGAACTTTTCATGCCGTCATCACGATTACAAAATGTAAGATATCTGGAGATGGCTTTACATTTCAAACATGCTAGCTGCCAAACCCACCACTACTGACAGTGACACATCTTTGCACACCAGGACGCAAAGAATGACAATGCACATCGATACCACTGTTCCAGTAGCTGCTTGTAGTCTCGATCGTGGCCACACGGAACGCCAATTCAAAAGTAGTAATCCAGCGTCGTCGCCCTGCCAGCACAAGTCGCCGCAAACGCACACTCTCCCTATGTCAACCAGTCTGTATCAGGTAGCGAGAAAATTACTGCATCGGCAAAGGATTCTTCAGCACATACCTCTTAAAATTATGCACCTCTCCTCGCCCATTCCCGGCCGCCCGCGCAACAAGCTCTTCCGTCCTCTAGGGCTTACATAGCCTTAATAAAATAAACAACTTACAAATCAAGCGTCAAGATCTTAATCCATGTCCTTCTCTTGATTATGATTTCGACTGCACTACTTTCTCCCATTGAGGATCATACGTCTATTGAATCGTTAAGGTCGCCGAATTTCACCCAGCATATTTCTCTCGAGTCTTAAGACGGATCAAAGATCGCTCTTATCACCATAGCAAACGGTTGAACCTTCCTAGGGATTGCCTTATAGGCGTTAGCCTCTTGATCTGGTCCCCACGACTGAAGAAAATAGACCTTGGCCTAGACGACTATTTAATC
This sequence comes from Pseudevernia furfuracea, assembly GCA_022315425.1. Classification (NCBI taxonomy): domain Eukaryota; kingdom Fungi; phylum Ascomycota; class Lecanoromycetes; order Lecanorales; family Parmeliaceae; genus Pseudevernia; species Pseudevernia furfuracea. The sequence continues at coordinate 401,621 of JAIUPT010000033.1, forward strand.
ATTTTTGCTCTCAACTCCGTTGTCTAACAACAAATACATCTATACGCTGGCCTCTTCGCTCATCCATACGACCTCAATCTTCTCACCTACCGCAATAGACAAAGTCCTAGAAGTCAATTCTGGCGCTAGCAGCTTCTGGAATAACATGTCTAATGTGAACTGCTTAACAGCCAACCCGCAGCTGCTCCGATCATCAATTTGATATTTGAAGTACTCAAACTGCTCCACTATTTTTTCAGTCTTTAATCATTCGACAGTCTTCCATCTCCCAACCTTGCTAGCTTCATCTCATCTCTCGAGAGACGACAATTCGCGACCGACCTCGAGATCGAAGCAAGTGAGAGGTGCAGAAATGGAGGCCTACGTAGCAGATCCCCCCGTCTTCCCAGCAGCACTTGTGCCTTCCAGACTCTCCTTCACATTGCCTCATCTTTCTCACTCTTTCTCTACCTTAGACTCAGCTCCTGAAACCGTTCTAGAGCGCCAGCCTGTTGGAATATATGACAGCTATGAGGTCTTGTATTGGGTGGCTAATAGAACGACTCTATTGCATGACTATGTAGAATACATGTAGTGGATAAGAAGGAAGAGAAGGAGAAGGATAGACAAGAGTCGCCCACTAGCGCCACGCTAAAAGGCACGCTAGTGCGGGCGGAACGGCCTATGATTGGCTGAATTCCATCACAGCCTGATCACCCTGGTCTCACGACATTGTAGTAGATAGGTAAAAGACTCTGAGCCTAGCAGGGCAAGGGTTTGAGGGGTGCGGAAGTGCTGATGTGGGAGAGCCGATGTGCAATGATATGGGAATCGGAAAGGAACCGACGAAATAAATAAACCTCATGTTCGTTGTAACCTAGATGTTCCGAAAAAGCAATGGGGCCGTTTTTCAAGAGAGAGGGGAAAAGAAAGCTTGACGCAGGGCAGTAAGCAGGGGGCATCAAGACTGTTGGGGCCCCAATTTCACGAAACATGATAGAGTGTGGTTTCAACGAGACTTGTGCAAGAAATCTGCTTCACAGAGTACCGGTGGACTGTCTAGCCGCCGCTGAGAATTAAGTATAGTTGACCGTAGGGCTCTATTTCCTCAAAGAGTACGCGTACAAGATTACGGTTGTAATTTGCGGATGTACCGCTTGAAGAGATGGAAATCTTGAGTAGGGAAAAGAGAGTATAACATATATGTCTTGAGAAAATCAAAGTCTGTTTGTTGCTGCTGAACTATATCGAAATGAGGGTGTTTTGGTTGGAGGAAGAAAGATCGCTATCTATATGTCTGCATTTTCCCTTTTCACCCTCCTCGCCCCTTGGCTCCTTTATTCTCTTTATCCTCTTCAAATCCTTCCTGCCCAATTCACAAATGAATCGTATGCTCCATCTGCATCTGAGCCCTACTCTTCCGAGTAGACTTGAGTGCCTAGCATTTCCCTTTATTGGGATCGCCCCTATATGTGTTAGCAACAGCAGTCTTGTAGCTGACGACGTGTTGTATCATATGTACCTGTATTGCACACCGTTGACTGTTGATTCACCACCGTGGCCGCAGTCATCGATTATCCCCCCTATGTTCTTCTCACAATCGGCTTGCGAAATGGTTACGCGCCCTCCACTTTTGTTGTTCACCTGGAAATTGAAACTCAGATTCGGGGAAGGGGCGTTGTGGCAGACTTGCTTGACTGCTTGCGAGCCGTAGGGTCCTGTTAACCCGTAACAAGCCTCGGTCAGCGCCGCCTTGGCGTCTGGATGGCTGCCCCAATGCTGGCCGGTGTTGAAACAAGAAGCGGACGCAGACGTCGCACACAGAGAGGTCGCGGCAATTAGGAAGGTGGAAAAATGCATTGTGACGGTGCTGAGCGAAGATGAATGAAAACTGTAGCAATGAAGGTTTAGATGAGGAAAACAAAGACCACAGGATGGACACAAAAGATGAGGTAGAGACCTGATATAAATACGCAGAGGCGACCCATTGATAGTAAGCACTATACAGATTTTTGATCGCCTACTTCCAGCTCGATACACCAAGAAGTGCAGTTATTAGATGATGACTGTGTAGAACACGGAGCTGAAAAACATTGAGCTTTCGGTGTTGGTGAGTGGGTTCGTCAGTGCAATGCGAGAGGACCCTCGAGTACGTTGTGGAATCTCTGAATATCCGCACGCATCAAATCAAGGTCTATGCAACACAGTGGCCTGGTTCTTGAGCGTTTTCTCAGCTGACTATCTTGGCGGAGGGATGGAACCTCGTCAGTGCAATGCGAGAGGACCCTCGAGTACGTTGTGGGGTCTCTGAATATCCGCACAAACCAATTCAAGGTGTATGTAACACAGTGGCCTTGGTCCTTGAGCGTTTTCTCAGCTGACTATCTTGGCGGAGCGATGGAACCTCTTGGGGTTATCATAAATGATGACTGTATAGAACGCGGAGCTGAAAAGCATTGAGCCTTCGGTGTTAATGAGTAGGTTCATTAGTGCAGCGCAGTGCGGAAGGAACTCTCGAGTACATTGTCGAACCTCTGAATATCCGTACGAGTCAAATCAAGATGTACGTAACAAAATGGCATTGGTCCGGCTGACCATCTTGGCGGAGCGATGAAACCTCTTGGCCTGCATTGCCAAGAAGCGTATCCATCTCGACCATCTTGGCAGAGCGATGGAACCTCTTGGTCTGCATTGCCAAGAAGTGTATCCATCCATACAACGGGCGCACGGTAGGACAAGGCGAGTGAGTGTTGGAAATGATGCAGCACTCGGTTCTCGGCCCTCGTTATACGCAGTTGCTGGCGGGTATATACATAGCCTTGGAGATCCCCGAGGTTAGGTAATCCTTCTGACATGCGCCAAATTCCAATAGCGAGGCGAATAGCCATTGTCGTCGATATATTCGGGTCCACCGGGAGCTGCATAAAATGCTCCTCCTCGTGACCTTCTGGCGTTGATCATCCTCCAATAGCACTTTAAGCCCGAGCGAAATTTTCTCATTCGCCTGCTTTTGCAAATCAGTGGAGAATTGTCAAAGTTTTTGCCCGTTCGCTGATCGAATGACGTGTGTCTAGAAACGCGTGTTGCCAACATCTAGGCCTGCGGACACAGCATCGTAGAGCCTACAAGGACAGGACGAAATAATTCAGGATCGGACGAAGGCAAAGGCGAATCAGTCAGCCAGGAGTCCAGTATTTATCGGATCCGAGAACGCGACTTGTTTCTCGGGCAGAAACTGACTAAAGAAGTGAGATGTCAAGCCGTCCCTCAGCCCATACAGGCCCACAGTCGATCCGGACGCCCAGTCTTCACATGCCTGCTGTCACAACCACTGAGAGATAACATTTGCAATTTAAGGGAGAAAGGCAACATGGATCCTTGTTGCAAGCCATGTGCCAGTGCGCCTAATCGGGACTAGCCTTATAAGATCTTCCATCTCTATCCGTCGTTACCCTCGTTATAATTAGTATTCTCAGGATCATTTACCCCGCAATTATAATTTGTAACGATAGTTTTTTGTGCCTTCAAGATCGAAGCGTTCGTAGGCCTCATTCATGAGCAGAAAAGCGCCTCTGTCGTCACACAGGCATCCATGCACAGCTGAGATCGTCATTCCGCGTGCTCTCTCGTGCTTTACATGATCAAGACTCACCATCGTTCCATCCGGTCGCTTTCGGCGTTTGCCCATCTCTATTCAACGACCTCCCCAACTTCTTCAGCAATCGCGGCTTAGGCGATTGCAACTCTCGTGATCAATGGTACACTTCCCCGTACTCCCTCATCAAGCGTTCGCCTATATTCACCGTTTAATACCACGACTCTCAACCCGGCGTCTCCAAAAAATAATCCTTCGCCATCTTTGGACCGTGCAGGACGGAAATTGAAGGTTACTCCCGGTATGAATCAGGCCAATACGACGGCGCTGCATGGTCAAGAGTATGGGTCGCCCGCAGCGCGAGATGCCTTTGTTAAGAATAGGTAACATTGATTGGAGCGAAATCATCAGCTGCATTCTTGTACGAGACTCCAGACGCTGATCTCTTTGATCCTATCAGAGGGTTACCTTACTCAGCTAGACTTATCTTATCTAGCGTATTCTCAAAAATCCCACTCTTCAGCTTTGTGCCATTTCCCCGGTTTCCAGTAACCAATTGCTAACCACCCGGTAATTTCCAGTCTCCTTAGATTCTCCGCTGGCAGAGACCCTAAGTGAATTTGGAGTATGTCGGAAGATAATTCTTCAGCTTCGCTATACTTGCCTTGCGATGGATAGGTTTTCGCCAAGTCTACCATCATAGGAGCCAGGTAACCTCCTTCCGGTTCTAATCCGAGCATTGACTGCATAGCGTGCAAGAGAAAGTCCTCGACTTCACTCCACCGTCCCGTCTTGAATGTTATGCTACCATATCTCGTCTCAGATGTCCTGTAAGATAATTCTCCGTACCTAGTACACTACATAGATCAGCCAGTTCCCTACGACACACTTCTTCTGCTTTAACCAATTTTCCTTGTTGTAGGTGTTGGTCGATGAAGTCGCCATATCGAATCACCCCTTCTTGCCCGAGGACTTCAAGTTTCTCAGATTGGTAGTGCAGTCTACTAGCGTAACCGTTCTTCGCACGAGCAATCTCCCTGTCAAGCATCTCTTGAGACTGCGTACACGCCCTGAGAAGTAGAGACGCTTTCTCTTGATCCATGGGCTCACCAAAGCCCAAAGCGTAGCACAGAGCGAGTTGAAATGCATCATTCTGCTGATCGTTCGGGTTCGAGTATGTATCACATGCTCGATGGTAAGGAACTTCTCGAATATTAGTCCTGACCCGGTGGTCCGTATAGTACGGCTCCGTTATGGACGTAGCCAACTATACTCAGATTTATATAGATGAACAGCTAACAATTTTGACACACGTACCGGGAATTTGTCACAAGATTCGGAAGTCTCGAAGTTACCTCCTCGAAGTAGCGAGATAGGCTCACTAAGTCCGATAAGCGTGGGATAAATGATTGCTTATGAATCTCAGTACCCTGTAGATTCTAGAAGCTGTGAGAGAAACAAAAACGTCAGACGATTTGTTGGATTACGCTCTAGGCTTAGGCGGAGCACTCGCCTCAAAGTCACAGCCTGTGTTGCTTCTTCAATCAACAACTCGTCGACGATCGCGGGCAGTTCCGCACGAATATGATCGCAGATGTACTCCTCCTCATCAAAAGAAAAGAGCCACAAGCAGAGCAGACCCAAAGAATATAAATCCATCTTTTCTGGGTCCAGGTATTTGAAGCCTCGATGATGCCATTCAGGAGCAGTCCATCCCCGAGATCTCGACGTACAGATAGGATAATCCATGTGCATGATCCAACATCCAAAGTCAGCGACCCAGGCAACATAAGCTGCGGAGTCGTCTGCTCTCGAAATGAGGATGTTTTCAGGTTTGATGTCCCCATGGATGATATCTTTAGCCTCGAAAATCAGTCTTTTCACAATGGGAAGCAGAATCTTGAACACTGACTGCTTACATACATATCCCTGATACCGCCTGATATCTCAGCGCAGATCTTAAGCTTATCGGCAAAGGCTATGCTCTTGCCTTTGTCTGATCTGATGAACTCTTTCAGATTCCCCATTGATGCTTAAGACAAGAACAGGCCATACCGTCCCTTCAGGCAACACATCCCAACATATGCCGTAGTATTTCTGTGGAGGCGGTAGAAAAGGAGGAATCGGTATCGCGTTGCGTATCAAGTTCGGGTGCTCATAAGGATAAAACATTGGCTCTTGGAAGACTCTCCGCTCATTTCTCCAAGATCACTTCCGGATGTGGATAGAGGTAGACCATCAAAGAAGAAACTTGAAGTCTATGCCGAGGGTGTGGAAGCAGTCAGCAGGTCCGAGGCATGTTCCTGAATCCTGTATCCCAAATCCTGATATCTTGGCGTTTGAAATTCGCGTAAATGCACCGGTATTGGTGACGGACTCTGCGACTTTGGCGTTATCGATGTCCATGTCTTCTGGTTTATTTTCTTTTTCTTATGTCAACATTGAGTCTATTCCTTGTACGCTGTTAGTCCTATTCAGCCAGTGTGCATACATCTCATAAGAGTGGATAAGAGGTATGGCTTGGACCCAGCGGGTGCAGGAAGTGAGTCGGGAAATTGAACCGTTTTTGAACATAGTCTCTCTAGCACTGCTTGATTACTATCTATTAGTGGTCGACAAGAGTCATCGGAATGCCAAGAATTGACTAGGCTACATCAACTACTGTCGAAAACGATATTGACACACCACCCTCGATAATGATTATAGCCTTGTCGAGCCTTCCCGGTGACTTTCGTTGACCACTGGTCATCTGACTGAATTAATGCCACCACATCGCTCAGGAAGTCTTATCGATTCTGGCCTGGACTTCCTTCAGAATCAATCCTTCAAGTCCTCTTCTCGCGTTCACCTCCCTCGACGATTTCGCTACTTCAACCATGTTTCACACGGCCTTCATAGGGTTCAGGTTTGGTAATCGATCTGAATAATTCAGAGACTAGGCTTCGTAGCCTTGTCTATAAGCTCAAAGTGAATGAGCGCCGAGCGGATACGATGACTTGGATCGTGATCCTCCTGAAGAACATGTTTTCGACCGGTCCGAGTGTGTTGAAAGGCGAGGGGGGGGGGCATTGATTGAGATGGTGTAGTGGATGTGGATGCAGATAACAAAATTAAAGAGATTGCCTTGGTTGCGTGTCCAACCCGTTGTTTTTGACCGGTCTGAGTTTGTTGGGAGTTCTCGGTTGCGTGTGGAAAGATGGCCTGCCTACCTTAGTCTGCCTCGAGTGTGCCTTGGCGTTTGATTTAGCGTATTCAAAATCCTCTGCGTCTCTTGGCATTGGAGATCCGAGCTAAAATGCTCGCGTAAAGCTGCCTCGGGAATCGCCACTTGTGATCGACTTCTAGACTTTGGCATCATTAAAGCAGTGTTGATTGGTGTCCACCTCTTCTCCTTTTCTTTTCTTTTTCCTTTTCCTCAATTAAACATCCGTTTCATTGCTCGTAGTGACCACTAGATCTTCTTTCAAGGTTGATGACAGTGCAGGCGTGACATCTGAATATCTTCAAGTCCATTTCCATCCAGCATCCCCGGCTGCAACACTTCTGTTTTATCACTCTCAATCTATTTCCACGGAGCCTATTCCTCGCGTATAATCTCTTCTTATAAATCAAGATGGCTGCCACTCAAGACCGTGGTATTCGGATAGCAATAGACGTGAGCTGCACTGCGCATCGACTACTCAGCAACATAATGGTACTAATGCCAGACAGAGAGGCGGTACATTCACCGATTGCGTTGGAAATCCGGGAAGTGGAAAAATGGAAGATGATATAGTGATCAAGCTCCTCTCAGAAGATCCGTCCAACTATAATGATGCCCCTCTTGAGGGTATCAGGCGTATGCTCTCCAAGTTCACGGGACAAGAAGTCCCTAGGGGAGAACCTCTGGACACGACAAAAATTGAAAGTATTCGTATGGGTACTACTGTAGCTACCAATGCGTTGCTAGAACGAAAAGGTGAAAGGATTGCCATGGTCGTCACCAAAGGGTTCAAGGACTGCCTCGAAATCGGTAATCAATCAAGGCCAAAGATCTTCGATCTGGCTATCCGGAAGCCTGAAGTTCTTTACGAGAAGGTAATCGAGATTGATGAAAGGGTCACACTTGAGGACTACGCAGAAGATCCTGAAAGGCACGTCACTAAGACGGATGACTCGACCGCTGGGGAGGATCTCGTACGAGGTCTCTCAGGAGAAGCTGTCAGGATACTCAAGAGGCCATCCAAAGACACAATCAAATCACAACTACAAAAGCTCTATGATGATGACTTCCGCAGCATTGCTGTTTGCCTCGTCCATGGATATACCTTTCCTGATCATGAGGCAATGGTTGGGCAAGTGGCCAAAGAGATTGGCTTTGAACATGTCAGCTTGAGCCACGCATTGATGCCGATGATCAAGCTCGTTCCGCGAGCTACCTCTGCATGTGCTGATGCGTATCTGACGCCAGCGATCAAAAAGTACATCGCAGGCTTCCAAGCCGGCTTTGAAGGTGGTTTAGGTACAGAAAGTGTCAAGAAGGAAAGCGGTGCTAAGGGAGCACGGTGCGAGTTCATGCAATCAGATGGAGGTCTTGTCGATGTCGATCTTTTTTCTGGCCTACGAGCAATCTTGTCCGGTCCAGCGGGTGGAGTGGTCGGCTACGCACTGACTTCCTACGACTCAAACACCAAGACACCCGTCATTGGATTTGACATGGGGGGTACTAGCACTGATGTAAGCCGATATGGCTCTGGAAGGTATGAGCATGTCTTCGAAACTACAACAGCCGGTGTGACCATCCAATCACCCCAGCTTGACATCAATACCGTTGCTGCAGGTGGCGGATCTCGACTCTTCTTCCGTAATGGTCTCTTCGTAGTTGGTCCAGAGTCTGCAGGAGCACATCCGGGGCCCGCATGCTATCGAAAAGGTGGTCCACTTACTGTCACCGATGCCAATCTTTTCTTGGGTCGCCTCCTACCTGACTTCTTTCCCAAGATCTTTGGGAAGACAGAAGATCAAGGCCTAGATGCGACTGCCAGCGAGAAGCTATTTAAGGAGTTGACTGAAGACATTAACAAGGAGGTCGCTGGAAACGACAAGGAGAAGGAGATGAGTCTGGATGAAGTTGCCTATGGGTTCATCAAAATAGCCAATGAGACGATGACTAGGCCAATCAGATCGCTGACCGAAGCTAAGGGGCACGATACCTCGCAACATCGACTAGCCACTTTTGGAGGTGCAGGTGGTCAGCACGCAGTTGCGATCGCAGAAAGTCTTGGCATCAAACAAATCCTTGTCCACCGGTATTCCTCAGTGCTATCCGCCTACGGGATGGCGTTGGCGGATGTTGTAGATGAGAGCCAAGTACCAGATTCCAAAACTTGGTCTGATGAAGGAGAGGTGGTGGACGACTTGAAGAAGACGATGCACGAGTTGAAAGAGAAATCGACGGCAAAACTTCGAGACCAAGGCTTCTCCGACGATAGCATAGTCTTCGAGGAGTACCTGAATATGAGATATAGGGGCACGGAGTCCGCTCTAATGATAGTGAAACACAGTGAAGAAGAGGCGAAGAAAGAGTTTAATGGCAATGACTGGGCATTTGGAAAGGCATTCGTCAAGCAGCACGAACAGGAGTTTGGATTTACGTTACCGGATCGTGATATAATAGTGGATGATGTTCGCGCCAGAGGCATCGGTAAGAGCTTCGAGGGACTTGAGAGAACAGTCGACATGCAGTTGAAGGACATCAAACCAAAAGATCTGGGCGAAGGAAAGCGATATGGTGTTTCCAAAGTCTATTTCGAAGGCGGACGTCAAGAGACACCTATCTACAAACTCGAAGATCTTGACGTTGGTGATCGAGTTCAAGGCCCCGCGATACTGGCTGATGGCACTCAAACCATTGTCGTTACACCTGGAGCGACTGCCTTGGTGATTGAAACACATGTCGTGATTGACATTGGAAAAACAGAAGGTCAAGATAAGAAAGTCAATGCCAAAGAAGTTGATCCCATCATGTTGAGTATCTTTGCCCATCGTTTCATGGCTATTGCGGAACAGATGGGCCGAGCGTTACAAAAGACTAGTGTCAGTACAAATGTCAAGGAAAGACTAGATTACTCGTGTGCTTTGTTCGACTCTACAGGTGGCCTTGTTGCGAATGGTACGTTCTGGACAATGCAGTATCGCAGTTCTTTATCTGACATACTGCAGCACCTCATCTACCAGTTCATCTCGGAAGCATGTCAACTTGTGTCACGACCCAGGCAGAAATATGGAAAGGCAAGCTGAAGCCGGGAGACGTGATCGTGTCCAACCACCCAGAATTTGGTGGGACTCATTTACCAGATATCACCGTCGTCACTCCAGCTTTCAACGGCGAGGAGATCATTTTCTACGTGGCGTCCCGTGCCCATCACGCTGATATTGGTGGAATACTGCCCGGCTCAATGCCCCCACATTCTCGAGAGCTTTTCCAAGAAGGAGCCGCCATTAAGTCGGAAAAGCTCGTATCCGAGGGTCACTTCAACGAAAAACGGATTACCGAGTTACTCTACGATGAGCCAGCACAATATCCAGATTGCAGTGGCACAAGGTGTCTAGCAGACAATCTCAACGATCTCAAAGCACAGATCGCCGCCAACCAGAAAGGCATCAACCTGATCAGCGCCCTGATAGAAGATTACGGGGAGGCAGTTGTCCAGTTCTACATGCGCAACATCCAAGACAACGCCGAACTAAGCGTTCGCAACCTCCTCAAGGACGTCAGCAAGAGATTCGAAGGCCAAGATCTAACAGCCACCGACTACATGGACGACGGAAGCCCCATCAAACTCAAAATCACCATCGACCCCGAAAAGGGCGAAGCAATCTTCAACTTCGCCGGCACCGGCCCCGAAGTCTACGGCAACACCAACGCCCCCGAAGCCGTCACCTACTCCGCCATAATCTACTGTCTCCGCAGCCTCATCTCCGACGACATCCCCCTGAACCAAGGCTGCCTCAAGCCCATCCAGGTCCTCATCCCCCCGAAATCCTTCCTCTCCCCCTCGGACAAAGCCGCCGTCGTGGGCGGCAACGTCCTCACCTCGCAACGCGTCACCGACGTCATCCTCCTCGCCTTCACCGCCTGCGCCGCCTCCCAGGGCGACTGCAACAACCTGACCTTCGGCTTCGGCGGCAACCTCGCCACCGCCGCCGCCCCCACAAAGGGCTTCGGCTACTACGAGACCATCGCCGGCGGCTCCGGCGCCGGCCCCACCTGGGCCGGCACCCACGGCGTCCACACCCACATGACCAACACCCGCATCACGGACGCCGAGGTCTTCGAGCGCCGCTACCCGGTCATCCTGCGCGCGTTCGGGCTGCGCGCGGGCAGCGCGGGCGCGGGCCAGCACCGCGGCGGGGAGGGCGTGGTCCGGGACATCGAATTCCGCGTCCCCGTGCAGGTGAGCATCCTGAGCGAACGGCGCGTCTATCACCCGTACGGGCTCGCCGGCGGGGAGGAAGCCGCGTGCGGCATCAATTACTGGGTGCGGCGGGTGCAGAAGGGGGGACGGGGCCGGGATCGAGAGGAGTGGGAGGACCGGTGGATCAATCTTGGGGGCAAGAACACGGCGGCGATGGACAGGGGCGAGAGGATCGTGGTGTGCACGCCCGGCGGTGGCGGGTGGGGGAAGGTGGGGGCGGAGAGCAAGGCCGTCAAGAAGAAGGATGAGCGGGCCACGTGGCGGAAAGGGAGTGTGGCGCAGAGGATGGAGGCGCAGGAGACGGCGTAGTCGGGCGGGGGGGGTTCGATCCGAAGCAAGCCCTGGGAGGTTGACACACGTCGTTGTTGGGGCCTCTCTTCTCTTGTCTGGATTGCCTGGGTTGGGATCGAAAGCAATCGTCACGTTTTCACCCGTCTCCAAAAGGTGACAAAGTGTTGGAGAGCTCTTTCCAAATGGTCCGCGATATTTGCCAACATATTTGCCAACTACCTTACTCCTGCACATCCAAAGCGTAATCGCGAGCAGCGAATCAATTGAATCGCCGGCCCTCTATATACATCCTTGACAACTGTAATATGACAAACAAAAACTCCAGACGTCGGCTCCAATATATTCGACCTTCTTGAAGTTGGCTGGGGTGACCTGGAATGGATGTCGTACGTATGGCGACACTTCACCGTCGAAATCCATAATCTGCGACTCTTTCGCACGTGAATGACCCATCTTAACTTTCGTAAATGCCATATCCGACCCGCTGTCAGTCGGATGTGTCGGTCGCTTGTACACAGAGAAGCGCGGTGAGGCGGTGTTTTGTGCGCAAAAGGTAGACCGAAAAATCTCTGCAAAAACCCTTCGACAAGCTGTTGAGCCCATTCCTGGTATATACTCGGAATCAATGATCAGACGATACGATGTCGATCGTTGCCTTGCGAATGCTACTCAGCTTAGCCGCAACCGTTGCAGCGGCTGTCGTCGTCCCGCTATCCAATGGGGTCACCCAGACCGGCATTCTCTACAACGTCACCTACGCGCCACAGTTGGGAGCCATAGATCCTCGCTTCACTACCGATTACGAACAGGGGCAAGAAAGTCTTTCCGCTACGTCATGCCTCATGAATGCAGTGACTGCCATGATGGAGTTAGCACTCGAAAACTTCACCGAGCCAATCCGCACTCGAACTTACATGGATTCTTACTATCCAGAGGTGGCGATCATGCCTATAGCACTGGCGCTGGGGCAGAGGGTAGAGACGCGCTATCTGCTGTGGGGTATATGGGAAGGAATAAGGTGGATGATCAGTCACCAAAGTTTCCTGGATCTCACGATCGGTGCGTATTGGGACGGTATCCTGGTGTGTAGGATCTGGATCGGGGGTACTCGGAGGCAGTTGAGTGTTGCTGGAAGCAATGGTACTCTGGGTCTCACAGCGCGGTCAGAAAAGACGTCCATTCACAACGCCACGGTAGAGTCTACGCAAGGCTTGAGCATGATGGGCGTGAGAAACCCGTTGAACGACCAGCACTTGACAGTATCCGTGACCGAGGTTGGAGAGACGCTTGGTATAACGGAAGTCTTTATCACGATCTTTGCGGCTTTGGAATACATGGCCCATTTTCCAAGCAATGCAGAAGTGGTCAGACTCCAAATTTCTCCAGACGATGAACACACAACGATTGGAATCCTGGAACATACTCAGGCTCCTACGGTCAGACCGCCCTTCTTAGAGTATCAATGGGCCATCCTGAGCGTAGGACAGATTCCTGCGTATATGTTGCAGCAGAGGAGGTTCACGGAAGTGGTTATCGAGATTGCTGTAGATGGTGTCCCACTTGGGGAAGGATTCTTATCCAAGTAAAGCGTATGTGGGGGATCACCAGGTTTATAGTTCAAAGCGAACGTTGAGTTCAATCTCAGAAGCTCGACCCCGGGTCTAGGGGGTGCAATTTCGCTTCGACTGAACATAGGGCGCAATAGACTTCGATATTGAGCCCCGATACTTATGATTTTCGGCGCTAGAACAGCTGCAAGATTGTCAAGTATTTTACGGATACACCTTACTATATTTGAGAGGCGTGCAAGCTGCAAGAGCTGCAGAAAGGAGGGCAACTTCTTGATCTTTCGAAAATCCTCGCTCTAAGTATGTCCGGTGCAAGAATCTAAGATGATACAGCCACATACGTCTGTTCTTCGGATACACTGACTCCTTTGTGCTGTGCAAGAATATCCGGACTGAGAGCACAAAGTGGCAAACCTAAGCGGAGACAACGTAGCCATTGAAGTGTCGAGTATGCATTGCCGTGTCTTAGGCGATGTCTTGCTTTCCATACCTATAATTCTCAGCGCCCTTCTTGATCATACTTTGCAGCAGCGAATCCAATCGAGCAGCGCTTGCGAGGAAACCGTCTGGAGGAGGGATTATCAGATTCATCCAAGGACCTGGCAAAACGTTGATTTTGAGTTCTCTCAGTCCGTTTGTTCCACACTGCATTTCAAGAAGCCGGGCTAACCAGGGAGCGTTAGATGCGGGCATCGTGACCGTACCCCCAAGGTAGATGAAAACCTCAATTGTCCGCAATCCTTTCAAAGTATGCTTGATCAAATTTGACCAAGTGAGCAGATTGCAAGCGGCACATTTCTGCATTCGGTGTGCATGTAGAGCAGCGCGTCGATCGTTTCCGTCACTCGGACACGGACTGGACATGGTGATATGATTGTAGCAGATTTGGATGCTTCTGATTTGTGCAAGGCGATGGGGAAGTACGCTCTGTATGAAGGAGGGTGGTGTTGTGAGTGATGCAAACGAGAAAGTTTGCAAACCTGGACGTATTAGCTCCTCGCAAATGAGAAACTAGACAGGAAGCTGTGAGGCTTACAATATAGTAGATTGATGGCTTCTAGATACATTTGCTTGCAGCATTTGACGAGAGTCACGGGGCCCCAGCCACGGTTGTCGGGGAAGCTGATGGAAAAATGCATTCGCGTAATTAGATTGCACCCCGCATACACAACCTCGGCTTCAGCAGCATCAACAGCGTCATGAGTGGAGATAACTTTGTCAAACGCATGATCACAGTGGTAGCCTCGAATCTTGCCAGCCCTCATTGCGTTTGCCGGATTTCCCATTGGACTGTGCACAACAACATGGACGTGTTTGCCATCATCGCCAACAATGACCTCTCTGTAAATCTGGAGTCGTATTTCGAATGGAAGCTTAGTGAAGAATGAAGACCCCAATTGTGTTTCTGCACACGTTGGCGCCTGACTGAGTCGGCGTCTGAGCTGTAGCGGAAGAGGACGGGGCTTTTCCCTTTCAAAAGCTATTTCTTGAGCTTGTCGTTTGCAACGCAGATGATAGAACCCGAGGATTTTGAATGGCAACACTGCAGCATTCTTGTAAACCAGTTTGAAACGTTGTCGTCCCGCTGAGGAGCATAGAAGTGGGCACAAAAGTATTGGGAGGAGATTGTAGACAAAAGGACTGCAGACAAGAATGGCGAGTACAATCAACACATAACCCAGCCCACAGCAAATCTGCCTCATCCAAGGCAAGTCCTTGTGACAAGTTTTGGCCAGGAGGTTATGAAGTATGGTGCACAGAAGGAAGGGGATTGCACAGAGAGAGATGCCCATGAAGGCGTTTGAGTTGCTAATGTCGTCCGACCTCGTCTGTTGCCTAACGACTGGAGACTGGAAGAATTTGGCAGCCCGGTATGGCCCAGTAAACCAAGTGCTAGTTAGGCGCGCGGGGTCTCAGATTTTAGCTTGTACAATCAAAGATGCGCAGCCTCGTCGGCAACGATCAGGCTGCAAGAGCATGCTGAAAAGGCGTGTAATCCGGCAGACTTGAGGGCTGATCGTATCTCAGCGTGATTACATGGCACTTATTCATCAGTGCACTTTTGGGAAACGACTTAATAGCTCCCTCTGTATTGTGTGTGTTATGGTGAGGAAGGAGAATTGTGAATGAAGTATGTTGTAATTGAGCTTGGTGAGGTGTGGAACATGACGATTTCCCTTGACCTTAAATCCGCTCGGATATAAGTCACGTGCGCGCACTGTCCAGGGGTCCCTCGTAATTCGACTACGGTAGTCGGTAGGCTCGTGCGGCGGAGTTTAAAGTAGAGTAACTTGCCAGATGGCCCTTTCAAAACCTTACCTTACAAATCCATTGGGACACATTACTCGTATCCAATATACTTGATAATAACTTCTCTTTCTCTCTTCTCTTCTCTTCTCTTCTCTCTGTCCTCTTCTTTCACACAAAATATACTCTTCTGAGCTACCAATTCATCACTTCATACAAGCCTACAACCGAAGGCACCACTTTCATTTGGAAATCATACTCATCCAAAAATCATGAGGAGCTTCAAGAGCGTAGCCCTCGCGCTCGTAGGAGCTGCTGCGGTAGCATCAGCTTCTGACGTCCACGACCTGAAGCAAGATACATTCACAGACTTCGTCAAGAGCCATGACCTTGTCCTTGCAGAGTTCTTCGCACCATGGTGTGGCCACTGCAAAGCATTGGCCCCAGAATACGAGGAAGCCGCAACGACACTGAAAGAGAAGGATATACCCTTGGTCAAGGTTGACTGCACAGAAGAAGCCGACTTATGTAAAGAGTATGGTGTGGAAGGATACCCAACGGTCAAGGTCTTTCGAGGCCCGGACAACGTGAGCCCCTACTCAGGGCAAAGAAAAGCGCCTGCGTAAGTAGTATGCTGCCATCGTGAAAGACTTTCTCGCTAATCGCGATTTCTAGCATCATCTCCTACATGACCAAGCAAGCCCTCCCCGCAGTATCAGTCCTCACATCAGAAACATTCGAGGAATTCAAAACCGCAGACCAGGTCGTGGTGGTCGCTTTCTTTGAAGCTGGCGACAAGGCATCAAATACCACTTTCAGCGAGGTCGCTGAGAGCATGAGGGACGACTATCTCTTTGGAGCCTCCAATGACGCCAAATTGGCCGAAGCCGAGGGTGTCAAATTCCCATCAGTTGTTCTCTACAAATCATTTGACGAGGGTAAGGACATCTTTGAAGAGAAATTTGACAAGGAAGCCATCACCAAATTCACCAAGACTTCTGCCATGCCATTGGTTGGCGAGGTCGGCCCTGAGACATATGCTGGCTACATGGCGGTATGTTCACCCTGCCAACCCCAAGGTTGAGCCATGCTCCCATGCTAACATGTCCCAAGGCCGGCATCCCACTAGCCTACATATTTGCGGAGACCCCAGAGGAGCGCGCTGAACTGGCCACTGAACTCAAGCCTCTCGCACAAATGTACAAGGGGGTCATCAGCTTCGCGACCATTGACGCCAAGGCTTTCGGCGCACACGCTGGTAACCTGAACCTCGAAGATGGCAAATGGCCAGCTTTCGCCATCCAGGAGACTGTGAAGAACCAGAAATTTCCCTTTGACCAGGAAAAGAAGCTTACGCACGACGATGTTGGCGCATTCGTCAAGGCCTTCGTTGACGGTAAAGTCGACCCCAGCGTCAAGTCGGAGCCTATTCCCGAGAAGCAAGAGGGCCCTGTTCAGGTCGTTGTGGCCAACAACTACAAAGAAATCGTCTTGGAAAATGAGAACGATGTCCTTCTCGAATTCTACGCCCCCTGGTGCGGTCACTGCAAAGCGTAAGAGCCCCTTCGATTACATACTCCAAATGTCTAGAGTCTGACAAATTTTCCATAGCTTGGCCCCTAAATACGAAGAACTCGCTGCCATGTACCCCGCCAGCGCTCAAGTCACCATCGCCAAAGTTGACGCCACAGCCAACGATGTCCCCGACGAGATTCAAGGCTTCCCAACCATCAAACTCTTCCCCGCCGGTGGCAAGGATGAACCAATCACCTACTCCGGTTCTCGCACAATCGAAGATCTAGCCGAATTCATCAAGGAGAATGGCAAGTACAAGGTGGATGCATATGAGGGCAAGAACGAGACAGGTGATGACACTGAAGCTCCTTTGGCTGAGGGTATGGGTCAGGCAGCAAGGGCAGCCACCGAGACCGCGAAGAGCGTGGCAGGTGACGCCGCTGAGGCCGTGAAGACCGCTGTCACCGATTCAGATGGTGCGGATGACGGCAGTGAGCATGATGAGTTGTAGGTGCATTGTGATGAGGTGTGGCAAAGATGATCAGAAAAAGTAGCTGTCGGTAAAAAATCTGCTTGCGGGAGGGGATTGCCGTTGTTATGAAATGCACAACGATTGGCCTCAAGTCTTGTTTTACTATGTACATCCCATGGCGTCAGCGTTTCTTGCGTTGCAGGATCAGTGGCAATTGATTCTTCTTAACCTACTTTCATTCCCATCAACATGACATATGTTTATCGAAAGGTACGTGCTATTGCTGGGCATTCGCTCGTGAGACGTGCGTTACCGCACCACGAGGAAGTATACGCGTCGTGCGTATTCTCTTTTTTCACAGTGATGATCAATTGGCCATGAAGAAGGACGCCTCACCGCGGTGATACCAGCTCAGATTCCCTGACTAACGACGGTCCTATAAACACTCGGCTGGGAAATGGTCTGTCTGTCCCGTCGGCCCTTTGGGAAAGCGCTTCCCCCCCCCCCTCTCTTTCTGTTTTTCTCTATTTTTTTTTTCAAATTTCCTCGGTGTGCTGAAAAAGAGAAGAGAGGACCCAGACCGCGCCACCGACCCATCTCCATCTCTCAAGGAGCTCTTCGCTCTCTCTCTTCCTTGGCAGACTCGACGACGACGACTGTTTGTTGTCCACGAACACGTCCGCGTGACCTCGACCTCTGGACCGCATGACTTGCTTCTAAATGGTTATCTCGGAAATATCTCAAAGGAACCAGGCGC
This sequence comes from Pseudevernia furfuracea, assembly GCA_022315425.1. Taxonomy (NCBI): domain Eukaryota; kingdom Fungi; phylum Ascomycota; class Lecanoromycetes; order Lecanorales; family Parmeliaceae; genus Pseudevernia; species Pseudevernia furfuracea. Next base: position 419,502 of record JAIUPT010000033.1, read on the forward strand.
GTCTTGGAATTTACGTACGTGCTTTCCAACTTCAGTCCCTTCGCCACCCAACGTGCGTCCGGGAGGAGGGTTTTCGAGGACGGGGGGACTCGGTATTGGCAATCGGCCTGGACTCGGCCCATCTGCTTTGCCCTTACTCGCCTCGGGTGGCTTCTGCTTCTGCTTCTTCTTTTTCTTTTTCTTTTTCTTTTTCTTCTTCTTCTTCTTCTTCTTCTTCTTCGTCATGGTGGATTTGCTTTGGTACGACTCAGATACGCTTGTTGAGAGGTGTGGTTTCAAGGCGTCTTGCACAGTATTAAACATTCGTGCCACGCACGGCCGAGATTTGGCTGGATACTTTTGCAGGGCCAGCCAGGGGGGTTTGATGCCGTGAGATAGACAGCCAGAGCTTCCAGCGGGTTAACAAGAGCTTCTTCGAGATGAGCCGGTGGCGTGGTGGGATTTACATCCATTCTTTCATTAGCACAACAAACACAACGCCCCCCCTGTCCCGGTGAGCGCTCTTAACGTCGTGATCAGACGATGATTTGGTCGAAGATGGTAAGCAGTTATCGTTAAGTGTGCACTAACGAGAGCAGAGAACATGGTCTAGACCCCCTTGAACGACTTTATAAAAGACCATGCTCGCCCACAGTATGTATGCCTTGTGCATCTCACAGTTCTCTTCCTCATCCCTCGATCTCCCCACATGTTGAAAACTTCTGGGCTCCTGTTACACCAACGACCCTTGTTGAAATCAGACTTCGAGCACGGCGCGACCATCACTATGTGAATATCCGCTCTCATCCTACTTGGACTTCTGACCGGCATCACCACGGTCATAGCGGGTCCAGCTGAATGTGTGAAGTGAGCTAAGCTCTTCGATCGTTCCTGTACGGCTGAGACGTGTCCGATAAGAGCCAAATCTTTCGTTTCTGAGTCAAACCGAGTCAAACACAGAAACCTCGGAGAGAAGACAACATATATGCGTTCCACTTGGCCGTACATTTTGTTTCTTATCTCCAACTAAGGTTCTATTATAGCAAATAAAGAGTCAAAAGGAACCGACACAGACTACTAAACAGTGCACCCCGGGGGCCGGCATTCGATGTTGGTCCCACCTCCCTTCCTGAATCTCCCATCAACATCCCTACTCGTTGCGAGCACCTTGGGCCAAAAACACACTCTTAGAGTACTGCCCCCCCAATCGCATCCCTCCCAAACTTGCAAAAAACCTAATCACCTCCAACTTCGCTCATACTCAACACCACATCCAGAAGAAAAAATTCAACGCAATCCGATCTCCTGCAACCGCCTCCGGCAGCCGCCCAATCGCCGCTGCTTGTTTCAACGCCCCCCGAGCTGCAGCCTCACAGGCCGTGAGCGGGAGAACTGGGGCATACCCAGTCGGCACAGGCGCTGGGGGGCGGGGCATCGGCTGGATGGGGAATTTCCTGTCAAAGTGTGTAGCGGTGATTTTGATTGATTGATTGATTGATTGATTGATTGATTGCCTCATATCCCACGCCATGTACCTCGGCATATATAGATCTATGTACCGTTGATGAATGATGACGCTTTGTCGATAATACTCAGGAAACTTATCAACTGCCCAAAGACGATGCGACCTGTGTGCCATGGAGCTGAAAAAAACCGAATGTTACCAACCCGCCTGCGCGCGCGAGGTGGCCGAGGCACGTAACCTAAAGGCGATGATGCACAGCTGCGTGATTGCGCGGGACAGGGTGGGACTGCGCGGGTGATTGGTGTGTTCTTCAGCCCGCCACCATGGTTACTTTTATCAGCAATTGTCAGACTTTGAGACACCTGGTTTGTCTGTACCTGTTTCCAATCTGCTGTAACAATATAACCATTCAGATGATGTTATTATCGCTTTTATCATATATATATATATACCGACGGCGATAACAGGGCCCCCACCGTCACTGTCACGGAAATACCAACCACACACATAACCTGCAACATCGCTGTTTCGGCACACCCCCCAACCCCCCGGTTCTTGCGAGTATGTTCTGGACGAGATGAATCAAGGCCGAGAATCAAGAGAAAGAAGTTCGGACACGCACCGCATCCGATCCGAACATCCGGGTTCGCTCTCCCACTCCCACCCACACTGGGAGCTCGTGAGCCAATCCAATTAGCCCGGCTTCCATATATATGTGTGCGAAACGTGAGCCAAAAAGGGGTGGGTGGGGGAAGGTGGGGGGCAGGAGAAAAACAAGAAAAACAGACACACACACACACAAGTAACCATTTCTGACCGGACTAACCCTCCTCGCCACCGACATACACCACCACCGACCAAAAAAAAAAATGCCAAGCCATCATCGAAACCCGCAGTCCCACCCGTGATCTGGCTGGGCCCGATGGTCCCGACGTATGTGGGAAGCTGTCGAAAGCCACACCATTGCCGTGTGGCGGGCATCCGAGGGCGAATGGGGCTGGGCGACTGGAACGAGTGCGTTTGGGATTATTATTGTTTACGTACGTACGTACGTAGGTACTATCTTGCCTGCTTGTATGTATGTATGTATGTATGTATGGTATGTATGTATGCATGTATGTATGAGTTGAGAGACATGTTTCGATCGCTTAGTTTGGCTGGCTCATTGACTGCAGTCTCTCCCCAAGTATCTCCAAGGACCGCACACCCGGCGCCTCGGGTGCAGCGTCTTTTCCGTTGTCGTGACGGAAGGGCCGGGATCGCCACTGCGCTGAGTTTGGTGGGGGAATGCGTCGACTGGGTAGGCGAGTTAGGAGGGGGGTTGTAGGGTGATGATGAGGGACAGATGCCAGAGGTTAGAGGCGTAGTGCGGGTATCGAATGCCGTTTTTGGTGCCTGCTGATATCAATTCGCCTACTTGGAGCTGTCCTTTTCCTTTGCGGGCGTCTACAGTCATGTATTAATCATCAGTTAAATGTGCCGTTGCTGGAGCGTGAAAATAAAACTTTTCCGACATCATGTTCGTTGGCTCCAAGGTTGCTCTTACTGCAGAACGGGAATGATACCGTTTCTGCCTCCGCGGGGGCTGGAAATGATTTTTTCATGTCTGAGGACATACACATCTTTACGTGTTCCTATATACACCCCCCCGCCCCCCCGCCCCCCACCCCAACTATACCCGCTTCAGAATAAGTGCCCGAACTAATTCTCCGCCCTGTGGGTCCCAAGTAGTCCGATGGCGCATGCAAATTCTAGGAGAGTTTTTACGATCGATAATGCAAGTCTGACAGGATTTGTGGAGAAATGACGTATCGTCATGCAAGTTTGACAGCTCAATCATGCACCTATCCTACGCCAAGCCTCGGATTTGCCTTTTTTCGTGGGGGGGAAAAAGCCTTTCACTAATCATGCGAGGCTCGAGGTAGTCGCAGTTGAGCAATCCCACATAAACGGCGCAAAAACAATCACCCTGACAGCCGTCTCCTACGCCCCCGCCCCGGCGCCCCCCCTCCCCTGCCCCGTCTCTCAAGTCTCACACGTCACCGCGGCACCGGGAGCGCGCGGTTCGGAAGTTTTGCCAGATCCGATCCTGCGGTACCCCCGATGCGAGATTCTGCACCTTGGACATGTCTGTTTCAGATCATGCAAGTTTGACAGGATGCGATCCACCCTGTGTGGGGGTGCGATTAGCACGCAAGGTTTCGTACCGGCATGAAGAGATGCATAAAGGACCAGGTCGGGCATATCACTTACTCCCGGACGGCAAATCTAGGCAAGCTGTCAGAGGAAAAAGAGTAGCAGTCTGCGGGGCCAATCCTCAGCGCATCAAAATGGATCGAGTTGTCATTCATAATCGGAACTGCCCAGAAAAGAGCGTTAGATAGCTGAGGTGTTTTTTTTTCTTTTTTTTTTTGCTTTGATAGTGATTTGGAGGAATTGTATAGTAATCCTTCCAACTGTCACTTTTCCTAACACTTGACTTATCTGGAACGTTTTTTACAAGTGCTGCCCTCGAAGTCTTGTCTCAGACTCACACAATTAGAGTTGGGGTGTCTACAGGTGAGTTTGTCTAAGATTGCAACAGCGACCTTCCCTATCTGCTTTGTCGTTGTCATTTTCCTTGTCCAGGGCGGCAACGGCACCGATGCATGTGGCTGCGGGACACAAACACGTGCGGGTAGAAGCGAGGCTGAGGTTTGTGCCAGAAGCGCGATATCATCCCACTGCAAGGGGAAAGTGGTCTTGAAAGGGGATGAAGGCGAATAGTACAAAGGGGCGCACAAAGACCCAGCAACAATAAAGCATTGTTGAAATCAGTGGCTACGAGGACAATGGAAATGAGACAACGATCTTGTTAGGGGGGGGGTTGCTGGCGGGCATTTGAAGTCACCGCATTCCAATTCTTGAAAGATCGGAATCAGAGCACCTCAACCTGAAAGCCACGATTGTGCCAGGCGCGCAACAAAAGTTTGATTATTTCAGCTAAGTCAAGGCCCCCCCCCGGAGCGGCTGACAGCGTTAAACAACAGTAAAAAAAAGTTATCTCCCTCCGTTTTCCAGTCCACTTTGCGTCAATGGAGGGGACAGCAGGTACTAGCGTGACGACGATTCTAGAGCACAATGTCGAGGAGTCGGCATACGACATTCTGACACAAGAATCGACGGAAGTGCTGTTCGAGACCACTGAAGAGGGGTGTGAGCCCAATAATCATCATTCTACTAGCTGTTCCGACAGTGAAAAAGATTTTGGAACCGTGTATGACGACGCAGGGCTTTGTGGGGAATCTACGGGAAAAGGAGGACTCGAGTCTGACGACGCCGACGCTTGCGACGGCTATGATGAAGACAAAGGAATTGCCTATGACGAGACTGAAGCTTATGAATCCTCTTGTGAACATGATGAAGCAGCCGAATGTGAAGAAGAGGAAGAAGACTCTGAGAACATCAACGAAGAGGATGATGGAGCGACCCGGCATCCTATTGTCAGCTCCAGTGACTACTCGGGTCACGAGGCTTATGGGAGCGGAGGAAGCGCTCACGATTCAAGCAAATCAGGGCCAAAGGGTAGCGACGTGGACTGGTCCACTGCAGGTATTGACCCGGAACGTTCATATGTCTACGAAGAATGCTCATACTTTGTCAGCAGCCTCGCAGATGTGCAGTACGCCTTACAGCGACACATGATCAATATGTTCGAGGCTTCTTTCCACCGACTTGGACACCACCACTTTGCCGAAGAGCTGAAATCCAAGGAATGGAGAGAAAAAATCCTCACCGATGACGGCGCCGGCCGGCTAGCGAACCTATCATGGGACAAGGTCCATGCCGTCGAGGTCAAAGACTGGATAAAGTTCCTGAAACGTGTCAACGACGCCGGGTTATTGCCAAAGGATGCATTAGCAGATCCGGGGACATTTTCACCCCCGAACCTGAATCCGGCATTTCCCATCCTTGGAATGGCAAAATATATCAGAAACAAGACGTTCCACCGTGACGAGTCTGTGATCGAGTCCCAGCTGAGGACAGCGCTGCAAATTCCCAGGGTGCTCAAGGACCAGAAAGGCGCAGAAGAGCTTGAGGCAACCTATGGAGTGATCATCAATGACCCAACGCTCGACGGACCGAGCAGTCAGTCGGTCCGCGACATTCTCTTCCCTCCTCTGCCGGAACGTGGCACGTGTCTCGAGGCCGGTGCCAAAATACTGAGAATGCTTGAGGAAGGGTGCTTCCACTTTGCACAACGAGAAGATCGTGGGCTGTTGCTCGAGAAGTCTTGGACCGAGCCTGACCACGGTGAGATGCAAAAATACGCGAAACATTGGAAGACGCCGCCGTGTGAGTATCGGGACCTCGCAAAAGCAATGAAACCGGAAGAGTGCGCTAACTTGGACGGGCAGTTCTTTCTGCATCAGCATCTCTGGGAGGCAGTCATGAGTCTGGCCACCCAGTCACGTAACTCGGTATCCCATCGCAACCCAGTGAATGAGCGGAGTGTCTGCTACGGCGCTTGGAATTCCGTACTGTGCTTCATTCTGATGGACGACCGAATCCAGGCGATCAGAGTCGAGAGCCTTGCTGAGGCCTTCTTGACCAAGACGTCGCAGCACGACGTACTTGTGCGGCTTTACCACGCTTCGTGGAGCGACGAACCTGCAAGACGCCACGCTATTGTTGAGGTATGTCGACGAGAAGGCATCGAAGCTGACCATTTAGACTCGCCAAACCGCGAGTTGTTCCCGGTTTCACCGCGGTCAAAGTCGGACACGGAAAGCAGGTGGTTCGAGATCTCAAAGTCTGCCAAAGCGAAGCGGAGCCTGACCGATGATGAACAAATGGAGCTTTGGCATTCGGCGGTCCATAGGTTCGTCTTCTCAGACTCCATGCACGAGACGCTGATGAGAGAGCGCCCTGTGTAATCATTCGAGACTTGAGAAAAGGAACCCCAGTCGCCGCAGGAAGTGCATTTTCGGGATTGCGACAATTATTGAGTCTGAAAGCCAAGGACCCAAAACCCTCAAGTATGCGTTGATAGACAGACTACCTGAGCTGCAAGAGTTACGAGAATAATATGATGGGTTCAACCGCAAACTATCTGCCAATTAAACAGCTTTCTTCTGCTCGCGATGAAATAGAGTATCGTGATCTCCCTAAAAATCCAACTTTGCACCTAGAAGCCGTCGTCGACGGTTATCATCCCGATGTCATTTCGAGCCTGACAATCGCTTCTAGACCTACATGGTAACGTCTCCAAGGGCGGTTGAGGTCAATTTCGTAGACGGGAATCAAAACACAATACTTTATCCGTCATCTCTGGGTCCATTGCGGTTTCGCTTGCATCCTCGGATAACACAGAGTGGAACGAATGATGCGTCGTGTATTTTGGATGACAGATATTCCAATGCAGCATGGTTACGGTTCAATAGCGAGCGTCCCACATCGACCCGTGTGATCTTCATCGGCAACTCCTTTAATCCCTGAGAAGACGCGTATGCACCAGTTGTGGGCATCAATATGGGGCGAATTTCGCAGAAGCGTGGCCCAGTGCCTCGTCCTGTGCTGTAGTAGGGAAAGCTCGTACCATTAGCATCTGTCTCCTGTGCTGTAGTAGGGAAAGCTCTCGTACCATTAGCATCTGTCTCCTCCATTTAGACCAAGAACTGTGAGACTTGGAGGGGATGTTCTCAAGCCAGTCTAGCGCAATCATACCAGTAACTCAAGTATAAAAACTTTGAGTACAGGCAGGGTTCCGAACATGAGCAGCCCTGTCTTCAGGATATTTCCAGCGTATACTGGGTTCCCAGGAATTGAAGAGTACCACCATGACGCGCAGTGAAAGCTTTCTGGTGGGAGCCTGTAAGATAATTCCCATGCCAGGTACAGCTGCGCAGAGGAGCAACGTGCGAGAAGAAGTCATTCGATACCTTGTTGTTGTTGCCGGACTGCACGCGGAAGCCGTCGTAAATGGTAAGGTTCTTCAGAGCTACAAGACGATCGAAGTAAATCTTCGGGATACCATTCAATACCAGCGACGGGACGGCCTGGGAGAACGAGAGTCTCGAGAAGGGGCTTATCAATAGCAAGATCAAGGCAGGATTCCCAAACGTTGCGGCCATAGCGATTGACCCGTGGGGCTCCTTCAATCAACCATAATGTGAACATGTGCGAGATCTCGTATTGCTTCCAATACCACTTCGTTACTGCAGACGGTGTTCGACCAGTCGGGGCCTTCGCCCACGCCTAACGGGAAGGTAGGTAAGGCAGCTCAACGAGGTTGTATTCGGGGCTTTTGCGAAGGACGGATGCCCACATGCAGGCCTGAACTTTGTCGGTCGTCATCCAAAGGCCTCGTGGGGAATGAAAGAACCTGCAATTGCAACATGACGCAGATAGGTCTGATACGGACCCGTCCCATCGAGCCGATCCAATGCTTGCCGGGGGTCTATAGAACAGATACTGGTAGAAGGTCCGCGATTCTCGGCTTTCAGACACAAGTCATACTCGTTGGGTTACAGAATCGCATCAAGGTAGGCGCGGATTTCCGAATGCCCAGGATTCGGGACCTTCTGCAGGCGCTAGCGGAGGTACCTCGCACGCCTCTCTCTATCGATCACTTCATCGCCCAACTTGCTTCATGGTTTATACTACTTGTGAACGCATGTGAGCAACCAATGGACTGCGTAATGGAGTCCGGACTTGTTTACCTCATCAACCATGCTCAAACATCTTCCCAAATCTCCATTTCTTCTTAGACCTTCACCGGCTCCCCCATTTGGATACGCGCCGCAATCCCATGTTGTGAACGATTCAGACACTGATACATAGAACGAATTCTCTCAATATGATGCTATGCATATTACCGTGATGAAGTAGGGCACTATGACATTAAACACAGACATTCCTTGCCTTCTTTCCCCTTCTCCAATAAAGCCAAGAACATCAAATGAACTTTTCTCAGTCCCACTCTCACCTGCCCCTGCGGCAGTAGATACCGATGTCAATATTACCTGAAGAGGCTTAAAGCCGCCTACAGTTGCAGAGTTCAAACATCCCACGCTCAGCTCGCCTTTATTACCAATCCGCGAGACGAGCGTATCAGCAGTATTAAGTGAGATTGACTCTCCTGTCGTAGCAGATGCTATAAGATTAAAAGAATTTGCGCCGAGCTGAGAGGTCATCAACCCGTCGCTGCTAGTAGCGAGGGTAAATGTGGGACTCGTTAGCGGTATTGCAGGCTCACCAAAGCTTAAAGTGGCCCCATTGATCATGACAGCATCAGATAGGGCTTCAGGCGCCACCATCAGGACTGAAATACCTCTGACTGCATACGGATAAGTCCGGTGCTGCCAAGGATATAGCGGTACCAGATGGTAATACTGGTCCATTGACCCGTCCCCTTCTGGGCGTGCTACCGGAAGTAGACATTGCTGAGGCCTCTGCAGTCTGCTCGATGGAGAAAAGTCGTTTCCAAGCCAGGCGCACCTTCGAGAAAAGGACTCAGTGTTGGGATCTATGATAGGAGGATTGATTGATTAACTATGGAGTGGTATTTAGCTACTTAAATACCATGTGAAGCCCATGCCAAGACTAGTCATTTGCCACCTGAGGGGTAGTCTTAACACAGTGCTGCAGCATTTCCAACAGAAGGTCCGTCACTCTTCCGACCATATCTTGTTGTATTCAGGCATTCGCTCCTGGAATTGTCTCACAACCTGAGAATAGAAAACCTTCTGCACACGCGGATCGTCCAGGGTATACTCATCCAGGCCCAGACCAAAGTCACAGTCTAAACACATTCGTATAATGCGACCATAAAGTGTACCCAGTTCGCGCCCAGCACGCCTCTTGAGCAACATCAATTGTTGCAAATCGGCAGCGCCATCAAGCGTGGAATCCACGATAAGGCTTTCGATCGTGTCTTCAAATTCAATCTCCAGCAGGACCACGCCAAGGCAGTAGAGCATCTCATTTTTGATCCACCCATCTCTTGACAGCGAGCTTTTCTCGGAAGCTTTTCCTTTGTGTCGCTGGAATGAGTGCAGGTGCGGCGCTTTTAGCGACCCTTGCCGCCCTTGGTCGTCAGAACCAAAGAAGAGGATATCGTCGCTTTTGAGCTCGCTTTGGAGCCAAGGCGTAGAATGATATAGCAGCACTGCTAGCGATAGAGCGCCTGCCAATCTCCATTTGTCAGGCTTTGGCAAGTTTTGCTGCCGGCGATGGCTAGCTATCATCTTTGATAGAGACATAGTCCCACCGCCGAAGGTTGAGGGCGCAGCTTACCGGGTGTAGACCATGTACCTGTCTGTGCCGGCACCGGGGAGGTAGCCTATGCAAACATTGCTATCAATTCCACTTCTCGACGTCTCCAAAATGCATAGGCAGAGGTCTGAAACAGATCCCAGATCCGGCACCGGCGGTTCAGCCGGCTTCTTGGGTTGGGGCCTTACGGGTAAGCTGTCTTGCGATGCTACGGTTGACTTCAATACGTTGGTCGGAGTTTTGCTTGACTCGGCATGTTGCCCCTTGAATTTCTTGAGAAGCCCACGAAACCCGGACGTCCGGCTTGCTTTCTCCTTTTCCTTCCTATCAAGCCCGGCTGATGTTTGTCTATGTATTTGCCCGGGCCTGAACTCTTGGGGATCTTCTGGCTCGTTGAAGCGCACTGTCGTCTTACCAACCTTGCCAGCAATGGTTGTCGCTTCAACGGTCGACTCGATCGCGAGTAGTACGGGATTCTGCTTCTCGTTCTAGGTCAGAAAGACCCATTTGAATAATTGTTTCCCCAAACATGGCTTATAAGCTAGAGCGCAATACCGAAAGGGGTGAAGACACTCTAAAATGACATACCTGGAACCCTGGAGTGGGCTTATCGACGTCCCAATACGTCAGTGCCATATCAAAGGACATCTTCGGTGGAACATCGAGGTACAACTCGGAAGTTTCGAGACACAGACGGAGATTAGCAGAGTGATCCGCCTGGTACACTCAGAGTCAGCATCAAACTTTTGAGTACGAACACTGGAGTCGCAGGACATATTCTAAGAGTGAGTTTTGGGTAAATAACCATGATATCACCATAGAAACACATCTAGAGAGTCCAAAGAGAGCATCAAATAGGAAGAAGGACCCTGGAAACTGCCTTACGTGGGTTGGACATGACCACAATTTTACCAAGTGATGATGCAAGGTCTTCGAAGCGGCACGTAGCTTTTGGATCTTATCGAGGGATTTGTCGTTTGTTTGCTCATCTCGTGGTGTCTGAGGAGGAGTCCACGATGCATTGAAACGAACGATTTGCTGAGATATGGCCAGAAACGCTTGATTGCGGTGACCTAGCATGATTCGGAGTCAGCATTACGTTCTTTAAAAGGGACTTTGGGCAGCAAAATCGGTTTTGGGTCTCGGATAAGAACCCATGACCCGACTCTGGGAAATGCTTCCATTTTCCAAAAACGATATCAATAATGGGAGGATGCCTCTGAGAAGTGACTTACGCAAGTCGTTGATTTTCTCATTCAAGGAGTCTTTCTTCAGACCAAGCTTCATCTTTTGCTTGACATGAGATTTCCATGCCTTTAAGTCGATAGGTTCCTCCTCTGTTCTCGAGGGTCTCGATAGCCCTTCAGGAAGATGCTTGGTTTCCTCGTGAATCTCATCCAGCGAGGTTTTGATCAGCTGCAAAATATCCCTGAGCTGTCCATAATGGGGACCAATAGTACTTGAAACATTAAGATCCAGGCTCCGGTCCTGTTTGATCACACTCCGGAGATTATGAGAAGGATCTTTGAGCATGTCTTCCAGTTCATGACCATCCACGAACCGGCACAAAATCCATATACATTCATTCTGGAAGATGTCTCGTTGGACATTGAGCTCGGTCGTAAACGTTTTCAGAGCCTTTGAGTATTGACGGTATGTGATAATGGGACCAACGATCTTCTCATAATCCTCTATGGCGGTGATGATAAGTGGTAGGATTCCGAAGACAACGCCGACGATCTCGAATCCTGACATAGTGAATAAATATGTGGGAGGGGACACCTTTGATCTCGAACAAATTACGTTGTACGGCCTGGAATGGCGTAGTACAGCAGATTGGGTATCGAAACGAACAACGGTCCTTGGGTGCCAGTGTAGTGGACTCGAGCATCAAATTGGCCTTGATGCCAATGACAGACAACGTCTTTGATCTCTCATACCTCGCCCTTGTGATATTCGGGGGTTGAAGTCATTATCTTGACGTGATGCCTGACAGACCAACTCTTTTTTGATTTTGAGTCGACCCCGCCGTATTTGGCCCCCACAGGCTACCTATGTACCTATCTGGGTAGTTTCTGGCTAGATCTAGTGTACCACTAGGATCAACTATTATCTGTCAAAATTTGGTTCTCAGCTATGACATTGCGCTTGTCGGCTATCAAATAAGGTTCCCAGCCACTTGTTGGAAGGATACAAATACTGGTCCAGGGGAGTCCTGAGATAGAATAATTCAAGCATTCTACACATCACATACCTGAATTTTGACATTATCCGCTCTAACAAGCGTATTCTAAGAACCCCGCCATGATATTGGGCCAGTCTATGAAAGAGTCTGAGGACTCTGTATCGAATCAAATACATCAGAGAATTTCCCCTTACTTGTTGTATGGTTCGTGATTCACAGCTGAGCCTAGAAGATAGACGAAGTGATGGAAGCAGAGCTCTCTAGCGAAGTCGGAGCCGTTGGCCGGCTGTTCAAGAGCTGCGTTGATCTATATTGGGCGCTATTGCAAAGGATTCTTGTTCTGAAGTTCAAAGACCGGCAAAAAGAGGCGTTGCGAGACGTGTTTGGGAAATTCTACTTTTGGGGCGATGGCTTCTACCCTTTCGAAGGACGGCTCGATGAGATTTTGGTCAACTCGAGCAGGCTCAGAAATCGAGTTCTTGCCGTACTTGTTGAGATTGGGGAGATCCTTTGCAGTGAGAGAACAGGTACGTAGAATTTCAGGCGTGAAACACCTATGGTGGACCTCCTCAACATCCCTAATGGACATTACTTACCTCGAAATATTTGAACTCGACCTACTTACAGTAGGTCTATGTAGGTCTCTTCGCGCTGGTCGGTAAGATCTTCGATGATGACAAACTCAATGGCCAGCGTCAGGAAGTTCGTGCCCTCATTGAGGGTGTCCAAGAGAGTCTCGAAGATACTGCTAGCAGCGATAGTGACATTGGATCAGACGCCAGTGATCCAGGTAATCGACTAGAAGAGATTATCAGCGATTTGCGATCTCGGTATGTACTCTTTCGGGGTTAATTATCCTACTTTGAATCATGTCTTGGGCCGCATCGAGATGTCTTGAGAGCACCCTGTGACTTTTACCCATTTGTAATCCTGCCGGAGATTTCTTACGACCCACAATCGCCGTCCGAATCGGACGTTACTGATTTGGGAGTGCTTGTAGTAACCAATGCCTTATCGACCTCAGTAGCTCCCTCGAGCGCCCAGCTGCTGATGCGAATCTGGAGGAATCACAGGCCATCACCCGTAAGGCCGCCTTCAAGGTAACTGGACCAGCGGAAATCTGGACCCGAAAAGTGATAGATAGTTACCCGGAGATCAAAGCCACGCTCGCTGAGCGCTTGGGTGAAGCTAATTGGAACAGATATCAGAGGGTTTCAAAAATGTTGAATGATGCGGAACCGGTCGAGAATGACAGCGAAATTGAAGATACTGATGATGAAGGCGATGGGTTAGGAGATCTTCCAGACTTCACGGAGACTACCAAATCAAGCGCAGACCCAAGTTCCATTTTCAGCTCTGTAGGTAGGCAGACCAACACTACAGGCACGTCCTTCTCAAACAATGCCTTCGATTATGCATTCCCTGTTGCTAGGAAGCGGCGTGTAGCCAAAGATCTCAAGTCCCAGGCAACTTACACCTCAGTTATGACCAATGACCAAGGAGAAAGAGGCTGGCTGAAGATACCAGCCATGCCAAAGGCAGTTGAACTGGGCAAGACTTTTCGCTGCACAGTCTGTGGAGATAGGCAGAAAGACATCATCAGTCAAACGGAGTGGAAGAAACATGTTTTCACAGATCTGCAACCTTACATCTGTACATTCCAATACTGTAAAGGCGGAATAGCATCCTTCGCGACCCGCAAAGCCTGGGCTGATCATGAATTCTCTGTACACCGCACGACGAAAATCTGGACTTGCAACGATTGCGCAGCTCGATTCTCCGAGAAGGCTTCATATCGCGAGCACGCTTACAGTAACCACGGCAATGTCTTGATGAGGAACCAGCTAGAGGCCTTGGTAAATTCTGCGGAGACGCGGGTCGGTATCAGTGAAGACAACTCATGCCCTTTCTGCTCGGAAAATCCGGGCACTAAGAGTCGAGATTTTGCAATGCATGTCGGTAGGCATATGGAAGAGGTTGCATTGGCAGTCCTCCCTCAAGATTCCGAATTCGAGGATGATCAAGGCTCAGCGGGCTCCTCCAGTGACTCTTCGAGCCTGAAAGACGGGCTTGACGATCCCCACGGAGGTTTGGCTCCACCCATCATTGAGGGCTTGGAAAAAAGCAATTTTTCGGATTACGATGCTCAAATGTTTTGTGCCCTCAACTTATACGTACTAGATTCTGAAGGGCAGCAACTAAGTCATAAAATGATTTGTGACATCGTTGGCGTGACACCTAAGGACCCAAATGGCTACACAATACCTTTGGGCGTGATAGCATCTTATATCATGACGCATCGGCCGGGGGTGTACTCAGATGTCACCACAAGACTAAAAGACTTTTGGGAACCTAAAGCAAAGGAGGTTTATGCGCAATGGCCGCAGCCAGAAACCCGCTGGGCTCTAGGGTCTCGCACAGGTATCGGAGACTTCAACCTTTTAGCCACAATTGGCAAAGGCAACTTCTCGAAGGTTCTGCTGGCAGAAAAAAAGGGTTCTAAGAAACTGTTCGCAATCAAAGTCATCAAGAAGGAGTTCATAATAGAGAACGACGAAGTGTCAAGCGTGTGGGTAGAGAAGAGCGTGTTTCTGAAGGCAACGCGGGACCAACATCCCTTCATTTTACATTTACAGGCAGCCTTCCAAACAGAGACTAGGCTGTATTTCGTGATGGAGTATGTCAGTGGTGGAGACTTGATGTTACATATACAACGTGGGCAATTTGGCACAAACAGATCGCAGTAAGTATACTTCTCTGGCGTATCGCGATGACCACCCAGAGTATTGAGCCTGGCGACGAGCCTGGCGACATTCATCTAACGGTCTCGTTAGATTCTACGCAGCCGAAGTGTGCCTAGCTTTGAAATGGTTTCATGAGCAACATATCTTGTATCGGGATGTCAAGCTAGACAACGTACTGCTTTGTGAAGATGGTCACATAAAAATCACCGATTTTGGGCTATGCAAAGAGTCTATGCTTTATGGTACTCGGACTTTCTGCGGCACGCCCGAGTTTATGGCACCCGAGGTAAGCGATCCGACTGCAACGATCTACCGCGTCTGTGTAGATTCACAGATTAATCGATGTCTTAGATTCTTTTGGACAAGAAATATGGTCTACCAATAGACTGGTGGGCATTCGGTGTCCTCGTCTATCAGATGCTTGTACAGTTATCCCCCTTCCGCGGTGAAAATAAAGATGAGATCTATGACGCAATCCTAAGTGACGAGCCATTGTATCCAATCGGCATGCCAAGGGACTCTACCACGCTCATCCAGCAATTGCTCGTCCGCGAGCCAGAACAGAGGTTGGGATCTGGCCCTGAAGACGCGCTCGAAGTTATGCGGCATCCGTTCTTCAAGGGAATCGATTGGGACGATCTATACCGCAAGAGGACCCCTGTGCCTTTTCTCCCACAATTACAATCGGACAAGGATGTCAGCAATTTCGACAATGAGTTCACGAGTGTCACCCCTATGTTGACACCGGTGCACTCAGGTGAGTCGTCAAATATATGGCGTTTATTGCTCTAGAGTGAACCCACGGCTAACGCTCCTCTTTTCCCCAGTGCTTACTGAAACTATGCAAAAAGAGTTTCAGGGATTCTCAGTTGTCGTCCGGCCATGACGAATAAAGTCTTGATACCGAGATTGCAGTTAGCCCAAATCTACGGAGATGCAGCTTTTGAGCCTCGCAAAGACAGCCCCGCTCTTTAGCCCGGACGGAAGCCCAGCGGCGGCTGTAGGGGCCTTTTTAGATACTGTATAAAGAGTAGATAGATCTGACAACAGGAGAAGTTGAGCCTGCTGGGCAGTCGGCTAAGCTGCAGCCAACATAGCTATCCAAGAGCAGCTTCAGCGTACATTGAAAGCGACGGGTCATTTGACGCCGCACCTGAAGAATACGGATGTTTCGATCGCTGAAAGGTGTTCCACACGTTCAACAACAATACAAATCATGCGCGAGCTCAACCGGATCCGAATTTCCTCACCCACAGCGAATGACTTCAGGCGGCCTAAAAGGTAAATCGTTCAGACCTACCTACCTTAGTCCTTACATTGCGCCAGCCCTACGCTCGTACCTCGCTTCGGGGACCAATCATGTCGCAGGCTCATTAGGTACGAGAGACCCCATCTCGAGGCCATGCGCTATTAAGGCTAAAAGTTTTCGCCCTACTGAGATGCGGGCAATAATGATTGAAGCTGTCAGCGCAGTGGGCGCGGCTTTGATTCTAGCGTATGGAAGCTATTATATCGAGCTTGCGAGAAGAGCCCCTCCGGCAGAAGCACCCGGAGGGAGGGCAAACAAACCACTCTGATCATAGGGGGGCCCTCCGAGGGCTGTGCGAGAGCCCTTGGAGAGCTTCCGGAGGTTAAAGGGGTTCCGGGGTCTCCAAATAGTAGTAAGATACTCTTCTCACTGTCTCGGCAAGCTTTTCACTACTGGGTAGCCGCGCCCCCAGCAGTGAGCACATAATGTTCATCCCTGAGTGTTGCACTACTCGGCCTTTATGCGTCTAAGATCCTACGTCTCGTCTCCCGCACGCCTCGCTCGTCGACCGAGATTCAGACAAGAAACCGAGATTTTTCAGTCCTTACGATTCTCTTGCTAGGCCAGCGAAGCTATCGTATTACTTCACTATGACTTCATCAGAAAAACAGTTCAGAAATATGCTATCATTAGATAACACATTCCCCCCTTGCCAACTGAAACACCGCTCAGGCATTGTCTGAATATGGCTTCATCTGCGGACATTGGGACTTCACGTTTGCTCCTATTGGATGGCGGCGGTAACAATCTACTACACTACACCTGCACCAGCTTCCGTATCTTATATTACAGCCAGAACTGTTATTTTAAAGCGGTTATATCTGCGGCGATAAATGTGTAATCGCGCCCCTTGCTCAGCCTCGTTGCTCGGCTGGCTGCGAGGTTCTCGATTTTTAGACATCTTTCAGCCCTGAGGATTTACTCTCCTCACACCAACACCCTTGTTTGTGCCTGTCATGGAGATTTTTCAGCTGTGTTCCATTAATGAGTTTTCTTGCGGCAATGCATTGTTCTTTCGGTTCTTGACTTGCCAAAACCTGCAGCAGATCAAAGCATTCGAGGCATGCGCTGAGTCCGCCTTACAGCTCTTCGAGAAGTGATGCTTTTTTTTGAATCAGTTGTAGCCTTGTGCCAAAAAAAAAAAGTCCGACTATGACCAATAAAAGGTTGTTGTTCACAGTTGTTGCTTTTCGATCTTGTAGCCTTGTCTCAATAAAATTGCGATACGGAAAGAAATTCTCGATTGGTGGAATCTCACGGGTTCCCGGAAATATGTGCACTCGAAGGGGGAACAATTGTTGGCTAGGAAGCCATCGCAGGTCCGGCTTACTATGTGAAGGATTTCCTGCAAGCACTTTGAATAATAGCTTAGCAAGTCCGTTCTGTGTCGCAAGGCTGTCGAAATTTAGGCCCCACTCCCAGCCAGCTGATCTTGTACTGTATTCAAAACTTTGCCCCAGAGAGGTCTCGAGAAATTACTCCATCCTTCTTCAATAATTCTAACAAATGCGAAGCCGCTTTTTTTAGCAAAATTCATGTCAGAACCTTGCATGTAAATACTATTACCCTGCCGCTTGTCGTGAACTGAAATCTGAACAATTCAAGTATACTACATCGAAGTGATCCAGCTTCGCGTCCGCGTCGTTCAAGCGGTCATGGGCCCCTTCTGCCCGCTTCTGTCTCTGGTCCTGTGTCTCTATGTCCGTGCTGAAATGAATTCTTCCCGTCAGTCATTATTTCCAGATACTCTACTCCATTTGTATGCTTCGTTTGAAAAGCGGAGTCTATTTCAGCGCAAATTAACTTGCTTTGTGAGGTAGAAAGTCAGCCTTCTGTCACAGCTTTGATGACCAATGCCTCCGCTCAATCAGTCTTCAACACATCTTCGACCGGTGTCTCAAACTTCTCGTATATCATACCTTACAACCAAACGCAAGGCTGCAACATATATGGGCCCATCTGTCAGACCGGCTCTATCACAGTGGATGTCAATTTGACAACCGCGATTACGAGTGTTGTTTTACCTTGCTCGTCTTATCTCAGTGCGCAATCAGTCTATCTAACTCAACTTAACCCTGATGGGTTTTTTCAAGAAGGAGGTTACAGTCTTGAAGATGACCCTCTCGCTGACTGGCAGAAGAATTTTGGTGAAAGTCCGGAATGCAAATCTTATGCCCAGGCTATGGTGAAAGGTCAATATACGATTTCGAATTGTGGTAGCAACACGATAGTCAATGTGTCCACTTTAGGCCTCGGTTTCGACTCTGATCCCTCGCCGATGCCACCGGGAGTGAACCAGTTTCTCGCCGAAGAGCATACCTTTACGTGTTGCGGGAATTGTTCCTTGAACGTACCACAAGTCAGACTCTTTTATTTCCCAGACGAGATCAACGTCGATTGCCAGAATAATCAGCCGTCCAACCTCACTTCGGTCACATCCGCTCCGATCCAGAAGCGAGTGCACTCGCTAGTTGCTAATGGGAGTACTGCGGTCATCAGCGGATACACATTGTGGGTAGCGTACTGATTCTTCGTCAAAATGTTACTCACAAAATTAATGCTTGTTGCAGTACCTCTCCATCACTCTACCTCGAATTATTAGGCACGGCGACGGTTCTTGATCAGTGTATCACCCTTGGCCCAAGATTGATTAATCCAATTGTCACTCTTTCACCCGGGGCGCTCTCGACATGGCAGCCACCTCACAGTCAATGGTACAGCAACTATGATTATTTTATGATTGGGGAGCCTTGGTACGATCCGAGTGGCCTCAGGGATCTAGGTCCTCCCGAGGGAGATGGTATATCTCCGCTCGATATTAAGGATCTGGCTTGTCCGACTTGGGGCCTAGGAAAGAGTACATCTACTGATGGCAGTGTAATCCTCACTATTGGCCCACCCTGGCTACCATTGATTGTACCGCCTATGGAAATATTCTCTCTTGACCCAGCGTGGGCGTCAGGATGTACCGGAATATTTTCAGGCGCTAATGCTTTTACTACTTTTGACCTCTTCGATCCGCCGATTGCGTTGACCCCTACCCCGTGGCTTATACCTCCTACGCCTACGCCTGTCCCCGCGCCTGCAAACCCAACAACGGTGCCACAACAGACTACACTTTCCGCTAAGGCCGCCAAACCAGCATCTCTACCTAATCCCGCAGACCCACCAGCAAAGACGAGAGACCCTGGAAGTGACAACCCAACACCCTCGCCTAATATAGCTACAGCCGACCGAGTCGAATCAAATGCTCTGCCTGGTGTTTCGACAGCCTCCCCAGGGAATAAGGGTGATCCACCGGCCGATCCACCATTAGATCCCAAAGTACCTTCAGTCGCAGGAGAGTCTCCTGGAGATTCCAGCGAACCTTCATCTAACTCCCCTGATCCACCACCCGGTCATTCACAAAGCTCGTCAACCGATCCCGAGGTACCTGCCGCTCCAGTGCCGCAACAAGGAGAGAACTCTCAGCAGCAAGCTCAAGGCCTTGGGGCAATTATCTACAATGCATTTGGAAAATCTGGACTTGGAAACGGTCCTATCAACGATGGTAACAATGTTGTTGATAGTTCGCCGGTCACTCCGGATACCCTGACAATAGCTGGTCAGAAGTTGGTGCCGGATCCGGCTGGGATGGTCATCGGAGGATCTAGTCTTCTTCCAGGTGGTAGTGCGGTTACCATATCAAACACTCCGATTTCGCTTGACTCGTCGGGGATCCTCGTTGTCGGATCCTCTACAATGTTGTTGCCCATTCAGTCCGACCCACCGTCCACCCCTTTCGCTACGAAAGCATTGACTGTGGCAGGTCAGACCTTTACTGCGAATCCTTCCGCTTTTTCCATTGCCGGTACCACCATATCAGCAGGTGGTGTCGCCGTCACCGTTAGTGGAACCGTCATTAGTCTCGGTCCATCGGGAGCGTTAGCTATAGGAAGCTCTACTATCAATCTCCTTCCATTTGACAAGACATACACTGTCGCAGGCCAAACATTTACATTAGGCTCCTCCGCTTTTGTAATAGCAGGTACGACTATCTCAGCAGGCGGCCCAGCCGTTACTATAGACGGAACCATGATTAGTGTCCAACCTTCCGGTACTCTGATCGTGGGTTCAAGTACGATCCCGCTCTTGATACCTCAATCAACGTTTTCGTCTCATATAAATATCGACGGATTCGGTGTCGAAGTAGAATCTACCTTTGCCGTAGTAGATGGAGTGACATTGAAACCTGGTGCGGCTGGCTTGACTATCTCTGGAAAGGTTATTAGTCTGGAAACTGGGGGTTTGACTTTGGATATTGGTAACGGGCGTTTTGCGTTGCCGACGCGGACGGGGGGGGCGAATGGTTCGATCAATGTGCAGGCATTTACGGGTGGGCAGAGCAGGGGGTTGCATTTGTCTTTATCTCTGGTCTACAGTGTTTGCGGTACTTTGATGCTGATGATGTGAGAGTGATGCTGTGATCGTTTGTTTCGTACTATATGCGACATATAACCTATAACCGTGCGATCAGCTGAGGGTTATTACCGTCGATGATAATACGCATCTTCTCTGTGCTATTTTTAATCCTTAGAAATCTTCTTGAGTCCCGGGCTTGCGCCTCGTGTTGAGGATATCGTCCTTGGGCTGAGCAGGAAGTGCTTGTAGTATTCGGGCTCGTAAGCACTCATGGCTGTCGTGATGCGCATCGTAAGGGATTAGTCGAAGAAGCTCTACTACCACTAAAAATACTCTTCACAAATAATCTTTACGGAAAAACAACATGATGATGATGGCGGATGCTTCTCTGAGCACACAATCTCTCCATATCAAGGCAACGGCAAGGCCCCGGATATGTTTTCCCCTCAATATATTCCACCTCCTGACAAGCTGGTTTCTCGTTGGCCAGCCAGACCTCTGGCACGAAAACCCCACCAGGATGAGATAGGTACTGACATCACAGAGCGCATACAAAAAATTCGTAGAATTACCACCAACAAGATATCTAATAACGCAAATCACTCGCAAAGCCAGCCATGCAATAAAACGGCTTCAACGAAACCGAAGAACAGATTTCCCTCGCGAAACGTTGGCAGCCATTGCAACCAAGATAATAGCTAGAACTCGATATGAAAAACACAAAGCCAGATTAGCTTTCTTTTCCAAAACAAGATCGTAGCCTAAACTCGCAAGACACCCTTTTTTGTTGTGTGGAACAACCCTCCATTACACTACATCAGCTCAATAATGCCCGATGAACGTGCCCGTCCAATTTTTTTATCAGTGGATGCAAGCAAAAGCAAGTCGAACATCTTTGTCCAATGCAGCCCTTGCCCGTTCCGGCATCCGGGACAGCAGCCGTGATCTGCGGAGTCTGGCATAGAAAAAGCGTCCGTATCCGAACCGGCTACTTGCATGCTAATTCGCAACGAGCGCCGAATCGTAGCATAACATGCGCGTGATAAAAACGAGAAGCTTGCGACACATCTCCGATAAAGAAGATTTTGGGGAGATGGGATCGCCCATCTTTATCCCCAAGGTTGTGGTTTCCAGACCCAAGTTGACCGCTTGCCCATTTTCCTCCTGCCTCCCACACTGTAAATAATGTTCACGACAAAAAATCAAACTCCGAAGACATCAACTCATTCAGACGAAATCTTGGAAGAGATGTCAATTCAGTCGTCCAGAGGTTTCATGTCTGGGATGGATGGATGCTTTTACTTCCGGACTAAAACCGCAGAGCTTTCATCTCGAAGAAAATGACCAGGTCGCTGCTCGCTCGCTGTAGGCACCTGGCAATAGCATTGGAGAGTAGAGTAGGGGCGATTGAAGCACGGCACAATGTACTAGTACTCAGCTCAAGTACGAGGGGACGAGACGGGTTAGCAGAGGGGGCCGGCCGGCCTCGCCCAGTGACAGAAGTCGTCGTACACATCGGGAAATTCCGACATATTGTACATAAGCATAAGTCGGCCAAATTTTCTTCCATGCAATTACTCTGGCGACGAAATATCTTCCATTAAGTGGTATCTATAGCTGATACGCGGAAGACTTCTGCGTCAGGTCTTACGCTGTGCAGCTATCCAACATCCCCGAATCTAGGGTGTAGGACGATTTCTGTCATCCTTGCAATGTCTGGTATTTCACGAAGGTCGGTCAGTCAATGCCAAAAAAAATGCAACGGGCATTGCCATTGCCATGCTATGTCGCGTGCTCCCCACATTAGATCTAGTATTCAGGTGACGCCGCTGGAATTCCTCAAATGAGCACTCGAGCCTCGGAACAAGCTCTGCCATATGAACGCCTCGCTGAGCAGCAACTCGATATCTTTCTCCGTCCAGTCTCGCGTCGGTAAAGCTTGCAAGAACATCATGGTCTCCTGTCGTGCCTGTCAACTTCGACTCTCCACAGAATATACTTGGAGAAAAGCTCAACGAACCTGAAAATCCATCTTCATAAGCTGCTCAGACCATTTCACTAAGAAAGCCGCGCATACGTATAAATGGAATTCGGAGAATCCTTGCTCTTCCGCCATGTACGTGTCCCACATTCGGATCGTGTTTTTCACAGACACCTCTCGCATTAGTAGACAGTTCATCCATCGAAAGCTAAACTGCATGAATTCCACGCCCTCAGTCTCAAGGTGCTTCGCTAGGCCGGCATCAATGCGTGTGGTCAAGTCGCGAAGTGCGCCGACCTGCCGCACGATCCCCGGTTGAGCATATATGTAGTTGTCTTGTATACCGTCAAGTAATTTCGTGAGGCACCAGAAAGAATCCGCCTCTACGGCGTCTAAGACAGGCTTCGGAAGCTGCCCAGGGTCCATGCCGCTTTCAACGTTATTATCTGTAATGTAGCTGCCAAGGAAGACCTGCCAGAAGGGTGTGACGAGGTCGTTGATCCCTTGTACGTAGCCGCTGGCTGGATGGCGGATTGCCCATACGTAGAGAATGCGTTCGAGAGAGCGCTGGGTTGCTTCGTAGCTGTAAAGTTGTAAATGAGGGCTTGTTCGTGGTACGTCTATTGAGATCTGATGCCACAAGGCTTCGTCGAGACCGCGAATTCGTGCTTGACTAGTCGTCGAGGTCCGACCATTGGATGCACTGGGGGCGGCGTTACCACCTCGTTCGAAAGCCTGCCGCACGCCGTCCAGGTAGGCTTTTCGCTTGCGCTCGAGGGTTGCAACGCGCCGTTCGCTGCTTGTTGGAAGGTAACCGAGGAGCAGCTGCCATGACATGGCGCGCACCTCTTCGGGTATGCCCGACCAAGAAGAGTCTCGAAGATCGGATAGTGGGATCGTGCCTGCTTGAAGGATCCGCTTAAATTTATTGATGCGAGATATTCGGGTGGAGTGGGCTTCTGCTTCTTTGGGAGTTGCATTTTGAGGAAGCAGAGGGTGGTTGATCAAATGGAGAGAGTTTGCAGGATCTGTCAACAATAATTCAGTACGTTCTTAGACTGAATATCAAGGGAGACGCACCGCGTAGGATGTCTTTGTATTGAGGCCTTAATATTTTCCCTTCGCTTTGCTTTGCTGTAGGATAGATTGGAGCACCTCGTTCTTCAGCAATATCCGAGCTGTTTGCTCTTGCTCGTCCAGGTAGCCGCTCAGGTGTAAGCATTGAGGTTATGCCGTTGCTCCCCTTGCCAGACCCTCCGCCAGGGTCATTCGTTTTCTTGCTGGGTATCCTCTTCTTTGCTTCTCTCCGCATACTCGATATACTTGGCAATCCAAATTCATCTTCGTCTGCATTTTCATTGTAGAAGTAGCGGTCAACATCGTCTTCATCTTGGTCATAGTCCTCATGGCCGGCGGCCCAGTCACTGTTGGTCTGTGACACGGATTGAGGATACGTAGGTCGTTCTGGGGGCGAAGAAAGAGCGGAGTTGGATTTTGGAGGTGGAGTCGACGTATTGCGGGTGTTGCCCCTGGACAGAGATGGAGGTGTGTGAGGTCTCGAATACGAAGGCGTCAGGGATCTCCTGACTGTCAGTAGAAGCCAGGAATAAGTACAGGACACAGCTCACAAGGAATCAAACTTCAGAATATCCGTATGCGAGTATGATGCACCAACGACCATGTTAGGGTCCGCAGCCTTTGAGGAGACATTTCTGGGATTGCTTGGTCTGTTGCGCCAAAAAGGAGAGGTGTTTTTGCTGAAGATGGTCAGCTGGGGTCTGTGCTGGTGTCGGAATGCCTATGGAGCACATACTCGCTAGAATCTGTTGGCCAGTATATAAATCAGTACACAGGACCGCAATGCATACGAGAAGGTTCAGAATTTCTAGGACGTAAAAGTAGAGTACGAACCGACCTGAACCATTTCCTGCTACATTGTATGCTTCGTCAGACAAGGTCTCACAATTGAGCGCTGTTGGGGTGTACACGTACCTGGCCAGGGGGCTTTCTAGAACCCATACTGTATGCTATGAAGGCTAGCAATCACTGACTTCTGAGGAGCAGAACAGGCATTAATCCGCCGCGGCTTACAGCATAGTTCTGTTCTGCGAATGGCAATTGAACATGGAGCTTGTAGTCTGAAAGCGGCTAGCGGCTGTGGAACTAGCCGCGGTGTCAAGACAACTTGAATCTTTCAGCTCCGACCTCCATTCTTTCCTCCTCCTTCAACTTTCGACACCTGTAACTCCCATACGCGTCAAACTCTTCTTTCTTCACCAATCACCGTGCTTTCAATACCTGATTCATCACGTCTATCACTTTCAGATCTGAGTCACCCTTTGTCCTTCATTTCTATCATTGCTTGGCACTCCCAAAATCATAGTACGGCTGCTTCCGGGTCCACAAGCTCCGCATCTGAGCCGCCGGGCTGCCTCAAGGGCCTTCTCATAACAGTAAACAGAAGTCCTGCCACTAATTTCCAATATGACTGAGCCTGAGGAGCTCGAAGAGGATCTCTTCGCAGACCTGTGAGTCGAACCATCACAACATTGCGCTAATACTCTGTCCTTCCCAACAACAAGTGTGTTACTGACATCTTCATTCATAGCTACGATGCAGACGATGCGACAGCAAAGCCCGAACCCATGGTACAAGACTTCCAGCCAGAGCCCACTCAAGCTCCAGCTTCAAACGGCAATGGTGCTATCACAAGCGATGCGAACCAAGAGGTCAAAGAGGAAGAATCAGGAAGCGTACCTGGAAAGGTTGAGCCAATGTATGGAAACGACCACAATGGCGACACTGCGCCATCGTGGAACGACGGACAGGCAAATGGAGGAAATGCACATCAGTACAATGATGCAGCGATGGAACAGGAGCCTGCACCGATTGGTATCAAAGAGGATGGGTAAGTTCCAGGATCGTGTTCTATTTTTAGCTCCTTTTTCTCTGCTTTTCAACTTGTCTCTGGGCAGTATGCCTTTGCCTTTGACTCTGTGCCCGTGCTTCCGAAGTTTGCAAATGTTGGGAATTTGGGATACGAACCATCGTCAGACTCCCAGTCTTAAAGTGCATTACCGCCGTGGACAGACCCAACGGTAGATAAGGTGGAGCAAGGAGGATAAAGCGAGGGAGACATCATCGGTCAAGACCAAGACTAGACCTCCAAGATCAAAGCTCATACATGATTGAATGAGGGATTTCGCCCCCACGGTCCGTTGAGTCTTGTGTGAATGGATGGAAAGTGATGGGAGGCTAGTGATCGGGGCAGTATATGAAGCATTGCTTGAACAGTCTGCAGCACGAGTAGTATGGCTCAGAAGCTGATGGCCTGCGTCTTGGAGAATATGTGGCTTACCTAACCCCGAAGAGGAATTCTTGATGAATTGGGCAGATAGAGCGGGGATAAGTGGATCAGTATGCCCGATGCGCGACACCCGGACTACCTCGTTACCTCATAATAGTACCACTACTGCTGCTACATAGCTTATTGTCGATACTATCTTCATAGAGCGGGTTAGGATGCAGACGCCCATGTCTTGCCATGCTTAGCTTCAGCGAAGTATAGTGGCCGCGTACCGGTACCTAGCATACGACTCTATAGCAAAAGACGAATAATCCCCGTGTACATTGATCCGTCTGTGTACTCAGTGGTACGCGGTATGCTGCTTATCATCATCCCCACCTCCATGTCAAAAGCCGAAGGTTTGCTTGATGACGAAGGGTTCACCATCTGGTGGCACGCATACGCATTACTCACATCAAATGCCACGCTCCAACTCTGAAGGTCCCCCAGAACGTTTCAATCATCTTCTGAGGGCTATGGCAAAAAGTAATCACCGACTCCAGCTGGACTACATTCTGGACATCTGGACACTGGCTTGGGCTCACTTGAATCTTTTTTCTATTCTGCCAATTCTGTCTTCCCAGCTCTCAAATCTTCTGTTTGCGAATTGAATATTTCGTTGATGTTCGCTGCTAACTGTTGCGTGTGACATCTAGAAAAATGTTTATTGGTGGATTGAATTGGGAGACTACCGACCGTACGTCTATTCAGCCCTAACAATCCTATGTCTTCGGAACCCCTTCTAATTATTCACCACCACCTTAGAATCTTTGAAGGAATATTTTTCAACCTTCGGCGAAGTGCAAGAATGCACTGTCATGCGCGATGGCGCCAGTGGCCGATCACGCGGATTTGGCTTCCTCACCTTCAAGGACCCCAAGACCGTCAACGTAGTGATGGTAAAGGAACACTACTTAGATGGCAAGATTGTAAGACCCGATATATCTACTTCCACCAAAACCCCCACAAGGCTCCTTTCCCCCAGTTCCAGAACCAAAAGCTCACTGTCTTCTAAGATCGACCCCAAGCGGGCTATTCCTCGTGATGAACAAGAACGCACCAGCAAGATATTCGTGGGAGGCGTCAGCCAAGACGCAAACGAACATGTCTTCAAGGATTACTTCGCCCAGTTCGGACGGGTTGTCGATGCCACTCTCATGATGGACAAGGACACAGGCCGTCCCCGAGGTTTTGGCTTCGTCACCTTCGACAGCGAAGCCGCCGTCGACGCCACTTTAGCAGGTGATCTCCAAATACTGGGTAAGCCTATCGAAGTCAAGAAAGCGCAACCTCGAGGCAACATGCGCGAAGAAGAAGAGCCTCAAGGCCGACGTGGCGGACGCGGTGGTGGCCGTGGAGGCAAAGACTTCCGAGATAACGACCGCGGCTTCGACAACAATTCTAACCAAAATCAAAGCAATCAGAACCAGCAAGGCGGGCAGAGCATGATGGGCGGCATGACGCCCCAAATGATGGCGCAATACTGGCAGAAGATGCAACAATACTTCACCACCATGCAGCAACAAATGGCTTCCGCCGCCGTCATGCAAAATGGAGGCATGGGAGGTATGGGCGCTATGAATCCGGCTATGATGCAGCAAATGCAACAAATGCAGCAAATGAAAGCCCTGCAACAGATGCAACAGGCTCAAATGGGCCAACAACAGGGCTCCCAATCCCCACTCCCGCAAAGTCCAGGCGCCCAGGGAGGTATGCAGGGCATGAACCCAGCCATGCTGCAACAAATGCAACAAATGCAGCAGATGCAAATGCAACAAGCCCAGCAAGCCGGAGGAGGCAATTTCAACGGAGGCGGTGGCCCCATGGGCGCTAGTCCCGGCCCTGGCTTCGGTCCCGGAGCCGGAGCCGGAGGAGGAGGCAGACGTGGCACACCAGGCTACAACGCGCAAGACCAACTCGCCTTTGAGCAGCAAAAATACGAACAGCAGCAAGCGCGCCGCGCCGCGCAGGAAGCGCAGCAGATGCAATCATACCAGCAAGGAGGCCCTACGTCTTGGGAGGGTATGTACGATGATGTGCCGCAGCCGGGTGGAAGAGGTGGTGGGGGTGGAGGTAGGGGTGGGAATCGAGGCAGTGCGGGACCGCCGGCTGGAGCACCGAGCGCGCCTGCGAATGCGCCGACGGGACCGAAGAATGCGGGGAAGCCGGGGGCGAATTATAGGGGTGGGCATGGTGGGAGGGGCGGTCACAGGGGGGGGTTTCATCCTTATGGTAGGAATGGTTGAGGGGGTGGTGTTGTGGAGGGTGGGGGTGTAGGTGGAAGTGCTGATTGGGAGGCTTCCTTCACACTCTATTCTTCCCTGCTGAGCCTGAAGAGGGGATCCATCTCCTTCCCTTTCCTTTCCTTCCCTTCCCTTTACTCCAAACCACTTCTCAAATCCCATACACAACCTACCCACCCAATCGGCATCGAAGCAAAACAGAATGAAGAACCCTCAATTTTTCAGAGAAACATCGGTGGCATGTACGCACGTACTTCCATCCATCCATCCATCCATCGAAAGCGCACTTACTATATCTCATCATGTATGTAAGATTACAGTTATCCTAGTCGCGGCGATCACTACCGTATCAAATCCCAGTCTCCGTTCCAACCAAACCAAACCAAACAAACAACTCGCCACCTCACCCGTGAACTTTATGGAACAGGTGCAAAAGTGTTACTCGCATATGGCGATGACAGATACCAAATGATACCGCGCGCCGAAATGATGGCAGACAATGAAAAATAAACCCCAGTACCGTACTAGTACCGTAGTCATCATACCTTATAAGACAGATAGAAAAAACCGCACAACTTCGGGACCTAGTTTTGCTTCGTAAGAATGGCTTTTTCTTTCCCCCGTTTTTCTGTCCGTCGCCAAGTTTTTTTTGGCGCTTGGATGTTCACCGGGGGATTCTAAGAAGGTAGTTGGGCTATGGATGGATGGATGGATGGATGGATGTATATACAAATGGCGCCCTTGCACACATGAACATACCACATACCCCATTCATGGCCTTTATGTAGCCTATACTTGAGGTGAGGTGAAGTGAGGTGAGGTGAGGTGAGGTGAGGTGAGGTGAGGTGAGAGTACGGTACGGTACGACGTCCATGGATTCCAAAGCTCCCTCCCTTCCCAGGTCCAAGTAAAGTAAGGATCGTCAAAGATGGCATGTGGCGGACGACGATGTCGGGGCACGAGAGTGAGGTTGAGGTGGTTTGCAGTAACGATCGCTGAAGAATCCTTCGGAGAGAAAGAAGCACGCACGACCAAGGGAGGCATTTGGTCACTGGTTGTGGTTGTGGTTTATGAAAGTTTACTGAACAAACTGCAGTCTTGACTTGAACGACGAAGGATTTCCATACAACATAATCATGCCGAGGAATCGACACTGGAAGCCGAGAAGCTCCAGGATTATAAGGCTATGACTCTTTTCTTGCTAGCATGTATATGATACAGTAGACCTAAGCACCCCTTCCCTTCTCCTCCTCATCCAACAACCTCACCACCCTCCTCAAGACCTCCTCCGTCCCCAACGCCTTATTCTTCGGCTCCTTCCTCACCCCCTGCCACACCTCCCCATGCTTCGGTTCATTCGCCACACACTTCTCCACCACCTCCCTCCTCTTCTCCTCCGTCCCATGCTGCATCAGAAACTTGACATACCAAGCCCACGTATCCCCCAAATCCGCATCTAGCACGATCGCTTTCTCGAACCAATTCGCAGCTTTGTCCAACTTGCGTTCATTCCAGAAGACGCGGGCGACGGTCACGAAGAGCGTGGGGTCGTTTTCGCATTTCTTGATGGCTTCGAGACTGCGGGGTTTGCGTTGCGTGCGCGGTTCCAGGTGCCAAATTGATTCGGACCAGAGGAGGCCGCTGGACGGGAGGGCTTGGAGCGCTTTGGCCATGAGGACTTTGGCTTGGGGTATGTTGCCTGCTCGGCGTTCGACGCGGATGGCTTCGAGTCGGAGCTCGGCGCTCTTGGGTGAGGACATTAGGCCCCGTTCGAGTATGCTTCGGGCTTTGACGACTACGCCGCTTGCTTCTTCGAGGCGGCTGAGGAGAATGAAGAGAGGTACAGATGTGGGACATGCCCGTGTTCCGACGTTGTACGCTTCTCGTGCTTGCGGTATTTGGCCTTTCGATGCGTATATTTGTCCTTTCAATGCATGTAGTTTCCAGCAACTTGGGAATGTATTCAATGCTTGCTGGCAAAGATCAAGCGCGGCTTCGTGATCGCCCTGTTGACGCTCAAAAGCAACGCTCTTGTACCACACTCTGTCCGTACTGGCTTCTTGGCGGGCGGTCCGGAGTAGTTCTCGTGCGGCCGAGACTTGATGGTTGTCCGCTTCGAGTTGGAAGGCGGAGAGATATATGGATTCGGACTCAGGGTTCTGGTTGAACGCTCGGCCAAGAATCTTACGTGCTTCATCAAGCTCATTGGTTCGCCATTTTTCTCGAGCGTACATCATCCAAAGGCCTTCATCGCTGGGCACTGCCTCGACGGACTTTTCCATGAGCTGAAAGAGAGCTTCCGGCATGCCGTGAGCTTTTTCGAGATCGACAGCGGCTCGCCAAAGTTTTCTTGAGGTGAAGTAAACTCGTAACGCGTACGCGTAGATGGCTCTTGCGGTCTCGTATCTGCCTCGACCGATAGACCCTTGTGCATCCTCCATCCAGATATTCTTGCGGTCATCGTCATCATCGTCTAGGCCATAGCCCAGGGTTTCTCTGATGAGGCACGCTGCTGTCTTGATTGCACCCTCAGTCTCGCATTTTTCCGCCTCCTGTACCCATTCCTCGCGCTTCAACATGGCGTTTTCACGAGCCAAAGATTGAATGGCCCTACGGATGATCTGTTCGGGATTTCCTTTCTTAGTCTCTTCTGCTAACCGCGAAGCAGCTATCCAGACCAAATGCGAGGACGGGTTGGCCAATCGAGCTTTGTTCAGGACCTTCTGGGCATTCTCGGGTGTTTCGGTTTGTGCAACAAGCCGAGCGTACGCCAGCCAGAGCTCCACTGAGAGGGGTATCTCCTCTGTAGCTTTTGCTAATAGCAGTTTAGCATCCTGTTCGCTCTCTTCAAGCTTGATCATCTCCTTCCAAATGACCACACTCTTCGACAGAAAGTCTGCAGCTTTGCGCATAACACGCTTCTTCCCCGGAATCGTATTCTCCAATTCCATTGCCTGGATCCAGAGCCTTGTAGACTGTGGTTGTGCCTTCAACGCATTGGCTGCAATTATCTTGCCATTGTGGTTGTCTCCTCCACTCGAAAGGCGAATGGCTTCGAGCCAAATATCCTCGCTCTGGGACCCACAAATCTCGCAACCCTTGGCTATGACATTCCTTGCTGCAACTACTTTCCCAGCGAGTTCCTCCAGCCGACTCAGCGCCAGATAGCCCGGGGCGTGCCGTGAGTTGGTCTTAATGACAGACTCCAGTAAGGCTCGCACACGATTTATATCCCCAACCTCCACCTCACCAGCTTTGAGCTCCGATTTTGAAAGGTTCGTCAGGTAGCCCTTGGGATCGATGTTGGTAGCCGTGCCTGATGTGGAGTCTGCACCTCCTGATTGGGCTGCTTGGTCCAGCCGAACCTGCAGCACCTTATCTCTTGCAGCTCCGATGTCTGCGAAATTGGTCATAGTTCCGTCCATGGTATCTCCCCCTGCTCCATTAGTATTAGAGCCTTCATCCACCACGCTGGTGTCCATTTGAGTTGAGTCCCTTGCTCCCGCAATGACACTATCCGGCACCGCGTAGAATCTATTCCGTGCCTCGGTTTTGGTTCTCTTATTTTTCTTGGTCAAGTCTCCGGCTTCTGGTAGGTTTGCCCAGTCTTCTTCTGACACACTGGCAAGGCTCCGCTTGAGGTCTGCGAACTGCTGCTGAATCTTCGGGTTGTTGGCTTCGTAATCTGCGCGTTCTTGGGCTTCGCGTGCTTCCCTAGATATGTCGGACGGGTTCAAGTCGGTAATCTGTTCAAACAAGGGAGACAATGATAAACCAAGTGTACCACACGTGGGAAAGATGCTATGCAGGAGCAAGAAAAGGTGGGAACTAACCTTCTTGACTTTCTTCTTTTCTCCATACGTTCATCGATGTCTTGATATATGCGGTCCGCCTCGTCATCGTCACGATCGAACTGCCCATTTGCGAACAACCCAGTCTCATTCTCTGGATCCTGAAACCGGTCGTCGTCATCGTCTTCTTCCTTCTTCTCTGTGGCACCGTATGCGGTGGGCGGGGCTGCTCCCAGCTGGGCAGCGCGTTTCGCTAGAGCTTCTTTGATTTGATCCTCACTTGGGCCCTCCCTTGCAGGACCTAAGTCGGATCGTGTTGTGAATCCCGTGGCACCACGTCCCAACCCAGCGACATAATTTTCCGGCGCAGGCTGGCTGAGGAAGTCTTTGCGTCCAGACATGGCTTGGTGGAATTCAAGAAGCTATGGGTATTGTCACGTGCAACTGCAACTGTCAATGTGCTCAGATATTCCGAATCACAATTGAGTCACAAGCCTCGTACCTCCAATGGAAACCGCAGGCAAAGAAAGCCACGAGCATGAGGCTCAAATAAGATTGTCCATCGACAGCGCTAATGCAAGGATCCCGTCTTATCGATAAGGTGAAAATTACATAAAGTATGAAACATTTATTTTATACACTTGCTGCGAGGTTTGAATCTCATCTCTCAAAAATACAAAATTACAAAAATTCTCCTATCGCGGGCATCCTACCTTTGACACATTTCTCTCACATCTCCTCTTTTTCATTTAACTTGAACATAACGAGATGCCTAAAGCGGCTGGTAAGAAGCGCAATGGCGCAGCCCATCGCAGCAACCCGTACACCCATTCTAGCAAAAGCCCTGCGGCGAACCACATCTTCAAAATGAAAACAGTGAGTCCACCAGAGTCTTGAGACGTGTCTTGCGAGCTTCTATTTCTACAAGCATGTGCCAAGGCTTAATGTGCCCTCTCAAATAGGCAATACTGACTGCGAAATCAAAATACAGGATATCGGTCAACATGTGCTCAAGGTATGCATTCGTTCAAATGTGGAGAACCAGAGGCCATGTTTTCTGAAATGTCTTTCTAGAACCCTGGTGTGGCACAGGCAATAGGTACGTATTTTCAGAGTGCAATCTCTCAGGCTCGAATGTTGGTCCCACAGAGGATACTGATCCCGTAATCTTCAAATAGTCGACAAAGCGGACCTCAAGCAGAGCGATGTCAGCCCACAGTGTCTTCCAGATTGGGCGATGAAGTCAATGCTGACCGCTAATAGATCGTCCTCGAAGTAGGACCTGGAACGGGTAACTTGACGGTCAAGATACTTGAGAAAGCAAAGAAAGTCATTGCCGTCGAGTTGGATCCTAGGATGGCAGCTGAAGTCACAAAACGTGTGCAAGGTGGGTCTTATCTGGATTCAAGAGGTTTTCTTAGAGTTCATGTTTGAAATAACCAAAAGATAAGGCAAACCCGAGCAGAAGCGATTAGAGGTCTTACTCGGCGACGTCGTAAAGACCGATTTACCTGTAAGGATCCTTTCTACATCTTGATAGACTTGTATCATGAAACCTTGATGGGGCAGTCATAAGACTCCTGCCTAAGGAAGAGAAGGCTGACCATGCATCACTTCCAGTACTTCGATGTCTGCATAAGCAATACACCATATCAAGTACGCCATCTCTGCCTCCCTCCTTGTCCAAACATTCAGCCAGCTTAACCATCTCCCAGATCTCCTCCCCCTTAACTTTCAAACTCCTTGCCCTCTCTCCCGCCCCTCGTACCTGCATCCTAACCTTTCAACTCGAGTTTGCGCAACGACTTTTCGCCAGGCCTGGATCTGCTCTCTATTCGCGCCTCTCAGTCAACACGCAAATGTGGGCCACAGTAACACACATTATGAAAATCGTATGTATGGCTGCTACGAAATCCTCAGCGCGGATGGGCTATGCTAACATTGCCAGGGCCGCAACAATTTCCGTCCTCCACCAGCGGTAGAGAGCAGCGTGGTGAGACTAGTACCGAAGAGACCAAGACCGGATATTAGCTGGGACGAATGGGATGGGCTATTGAGAGTATGTTTCGTGAGAAAGAACCGGACGCTAAGGGCCGGGTTTCTTGGCACGACGACCGTTATGGAGATGCTCGAAGCCAACTACCGAACCTGGTGTGCGCAGAACGATGTCGCTGTGGAAGACGGCCCATCGGACGTCAACGGTGCGGATGTGGGTTTGGAAATCGACGCCGGGGCGCAAACCGTTCCAGACGGAGAGCCAGGACCAGACGACGAAGAAGAAGAAGAAGAAGAAGAAGAAGAACCCGAGTGGGCAGGTATCATGGACGTAGACGACCCCGGCACACCCTCATTCTTCCAAGACCCGCTAGACGAGAAAGCCAAGGTGCTCAACGCCAAATCCGGGGCTACGAGCAGGAAGCGGAAAGGGAAAGTCGCGGAACTAGTTCGAGAAAAAGCGCGCAAAGTCCTCGAAGACGAGACAGAGCTGGCGGATAAGAGGGCGAGGATGTGCGATGAGAGCGATTTCCTCCAACTGCTATGGGCGTTCAATAAGGAGGGGATCCACTTCAGCTGATGGTATTGAGGACCGGGTATATGAAAGAGAAAACGGTCGTTCGTGATGTAGCAAAATCCTTACGATCAGCAAGGCGCTCGCTATGGGGGGGGGACGGAAAATGACCATGCTTTACAACTAACCCTGTGCAATTTTTGCACGAGGGTCCTCCTCATTCTCTCTCCCAAAACCCAACACATTTTATTCCGGCCGGTTGTCAACACCAACAACCACACACCCTCGGGGCGAGCGAGCGAGTATCCTTCCATTCTCCCTTTCTTTCTTCCTTTCTTTCCCCCTTTCCTCCTTCGAAAACGCTCAAATCCAACCCAACCCCCGAAGCCCTCGAACCTTTCCATTTCCGGCCTTTTCCCACCTCCAGCAAACATCTCCCACTACCCAAAAGGCTGTGAGTGAGTGAGTGAGTGAGTAAGTAAGGAAGTAAATAAGTAAGTAAGTTAACAAGAAGCAAGGCAACGGGCATCACCGAAATTCCGCGCGCGGGGGCTCGAAAAGGCTTCGATTCTTCCCGTCCGTCTACATACATGCTACGGCCGACTACAGTGGTGGGATCGATCAACCCGACCAACCCAACCAACCAACCGACCGACCGCCTCTGGCCTTGGGGGTTTTTCCCTTAGACGTTCTCGTGGGTTAGGTAAGTAAGCTAGGGTGATTATTGGGGGGGGGGGTGATGAGGTGAGAAGGCTCTGAGGATTTTGATTTGGGTTTTTGGGGACGTTGGGTTTGGGGCGTTTGGGAAAGGGAATGGGAATGGGAATGGGAAAGGGAAAGGGAATGGGAAAGGGAAAGGGAATGGGAAAGGGAAAGGGAAAGGGAAAGGGAAAGGGAAAGGGATGGCGGTAGTCGCTTGGATTGGAGCATCAGTTAGGTGGATAAAGAGAATTGGCCTGTGTAAAGTACGAAACCACTTCATTGGTGCAGCACTTTGTCGATATCCTTATGGATTTATGGTTCTTGAAATTATGAACAACAGACAGGCACCCAAGTGCCCTCTAGCGATAATCATACAGACAAAAAAGCTGAGCTAAGGACCATCTCATTCCCCTCACAACACCACCCATGCCGCCATACGGACATAGGTAAGCCTCCCATTAAAGCAAAGTGGGTATCTTCCCGCATCACCAAACGCCATTTTTGCCCCCCCCCGGCAGCCCAAATATCCAGAGCCAAATGCTGCCAATTCCCCCCATGCAACGTACGCATAGCATGCATCAAAAATCGTAATACAAAATTACACAAAGGTCACCGCGATCATTGCCCGATCGCCAAGCACTCGTCCAGCAACGAAAAGAGACGTTCTCGATCCTTTACCGAGCCGCCTTCCCAGCCAAAGTTCTCGTTGTCCGCGTGTGTGTTCCCGTTGACGTGAACGCCGTTCGTTAAGACTCCGTTAACTCTAGGGCCGCTTCGCTCCGTCTCCTCCATATCTTGCATTTCCACGTCCTCGTCGGGATGTCTGCCCCATCCCTCCCGGACCCCTTCCGGCCAGCCGCCCATTATGTTCTCCACGATCGTCGGCATTTGGCCAATGCCACAATCTCCACCAACGTCTAATGCGATTCGGAAGTCACCCATCCCGAGCGGTCTCCTGGCTGCCGCTTCTTTAGCCTCTGCGGGCAAGAGATTGCTCGCTATGCCTCTCGACATTTCCCCTTTGGACAACATGTTCTCTTCTCTGTCAAGCTGTTTCCGGTAGCGGTGCGTGGTTATGGATATTGAGCCTGCCGCGCCTGTGAGGTTGCTTCGCGTTTTGGCTAGCACCGAGCCGACGACGGATTTTATGTATTGTTCTGTAGCCGTCGCCATGAACTCGGCGCAGGCAGCAGATGGTCCATTAGGAAGCGATTCTTCGTAACAGATAGGGACCATGCGGTTGTGAATTGTGTCTGTGTCAGGAAACTCGCCGGTTTCACTGGCGAGGGGCTGGGAGTAGCGTTTGCGGATTTCGAGGTCCCAATCTGTTTTTCAGATGGTCAAAGAAGGGAACATGCAAACGTAAAATGGAAGACAGGCAAAACCGAGATCTTCTTACTGGTCTTGTTGAGCCCACCCGCGCTCGCGGGTACACTGTCTGGGAGCCTGATCATCTTTGCAGCATGATAGTCGTTCATGGAAGCGGCCACGGAATGGGAGACATTGTCGTAGGTCTCGCCCTGATTAGAAATCAACCTGAATTAGCCACTGCCCATTCACGATCGAGCATCCAAGAACGAGCCATGTCGAGGAAGGAGCTACTGTCTTCAGTGGGATTGGGCTACTCACATCGGGCACTTCCTTCAATCTCCGCCGATCCCGCGCTGGCAAGCGCATTATCTCTGTCTTCAGTCTCTGCTCCGCCGCATCTCCAGACACGGGCTTGGCAAGCACCGTTGGCTTGTCGTTCGCTGAGACCCATGGCGCAACGCCAGGTTCGGGAAGATCGCGACCAACATTTGCAAATATGCCTGCTATCAATTGGTTGTGTAAATGTTCGATAGTTGGGTCCGCAGTCACATAATGGTCTATCTGGAAGGAGAGCTCGTTTTGGTTGAGATGGCCTATGGGAGCACGGTTCAATTAGCCAATAGTCTTGCGCTATCAATCTCGCGGGCATAGCAGACAGAAGAAGACTCACCGAGTATAAAAAGACAGATGGCTTCCTTGTACTTTGCAAAATTCTCCCCCACTGCACCTTTCAAGCTAGTGTATAATGGTTCTAGATCGATGCGCTGCGCGGTGCTGACAGTTTTGATAGCCTTCTGGGACGGCAGCGCTGAGATCCCATTCGGTTGTTTGAGGGACAGGGCGCCTGGAAAAGCTGCAGATATCGAGTCCGAGCGGCTTAGCGCAGCTGGGTCGATGTCTGGCATGACGTTGGCTGGTGTTTAGCCAGGGGCACGCGCCTGGTTGTCCTATGGGCGCGGGCGCCCCATCAGTTAGGAGTGAGTCTAGATATCATATGAAGTTCGGGGTGTCAAAATTTTTGGTTCAAGTGATGCCTGTACAGTGAGAGAGATTGGTCGCAAGTGTTGTGGACAAAGTCCAGATTCACAAAGCTGGGGAGGCGTCTAGGGCGACTATAAGCGCCGGCAGTTGCCGTGCTCGCCAAGGCAAAAAAAAAGTTCAATGAGGATTTTGAGGAATTGAGCGGAAACCAACACCAACTGATATCTGCCAATATTCTTAACTCCACGAAGAAGAAGACTAGGTATCAAACTTCTAATATCAGAACTGTTCTAATCGGCTTTCTCTACAATTTTGTTTCCAAAAACAAATTTGTAGCCTGTAAAGTTGACTCGCCCTGAGTTGTACCCTTGTTGAACTTTTTTTTTGCCTCGGCGGAGCCGTGCAAGTGTTTACTGGAGATGTTTGATGCAGATAGATTTCTTATCGTGAAGCATATTTTCCTGAATGAATGTAATTCCATAGTGAATACTATCTGTATTATTCCCTCAATAAGTGACTTATCACTGCCATATTCTTCTTTCTCACTCTTTTAAAGACATTTATTACAAACTGGGAGCTTACATCTATGGAAGTTATCAGCCATCAAGTATCTTTCTTGCTGGACCCCATGTTACACCCTGTCCTATACAAATAGTGAGGCAATCTCCATACATCCTTTACCAGTATTCCCTTTCATTGTCCAGTCACTCGGTGGATATTCACATCTGATGAAATTCATGGGAAATTCTCGGCTATGAATGCAGAGATGAAGTCTTTTCGAATCGCATCACTAAAGTTCGACACACAAGGATACTCCTAGGATCCACTAGAAAAAGAAGCGTTGTACGAAGATCACGTCCTTGATAAATTGCTTCAGATACTTGAAGGGACTCGTTGGACCTTAGCAACGCATTTGAAGAAAAACAGTATTGCAAGAGTCAACTCGATGGAGAAGCCTGGTTGTGACCCCATTTTCGTTGAGATCAGATTGTTGCAAAATCATCTTGAATCTCGATTAGACGCAATTGTGACATTGTCTATACTTCATTCATTGACTTGAATCATTGCCACTTCTGTTTTCCCGGTGTCCATGTTCTGAACCTTACGGTTCCTTATTTGTTTCAGGACTGCTAAGGACTACTTGATATTTATATATATATTTACACATAAATATATAGGTCTCCCACCATCTAGGCACTGGGTATTCGCTATCGTATCCCTGTTGGAGGACGAACTTGAGCCCCGTGCTTGCTGCCCTGGTGAATTCAGGTGTCAAGGATTGTTGCGGTCTTACCCATGAGCTCGATTTCTGTGTGCTTTCCTTGACCATCTCGCCTCGTGACCGTACTGCCGACAGCCAGATGGCCATACTTACATTTCAATTCCCGCCCAAGTCGCAAGAGAACCGCAAACCCGCAAACGTCTGCTTTCACTGCAGAAACCAAGGTATGCTCTCACTGCCAGTAATGATTCAGTAACTAATGGAGCCGTAACAGGACCGTCCGCTAGCATAGCAGCGGGCAAGCTCAAAGATGGTATCATTCACTTGACCATCGAACAACTTGAGGTGGCCCGGCGCGATGGCCAAACTCTCACACGAGCGGACATGGTCCGCCTGTGGAATGCACTGATTGACAGTGCATGCCAGAGAGACTGTGGTTGTGCACACCGTCTGGAATGCCAGAGCATATTGTGTCAAGTCTCCCAAGTCTGCGCACTTTCAAGTAAGCACACTGCCCTTGCTGGAAATTGACAAGTTTGTTGCTGAACACGTAGTTGCTGTTTTAGCCTCCCAGTCCTGGACTCGGTCC
This sequence comes from Pseudevernia furfuracea, assembly GCA_022315425.1. NCBI lineage: Eukaryota > Fungi > Ascomycota > Lecanoromycetes > Lecanorales > Parmeliaceae > Pseudevernia > Pseudevernia furfuracea. Next base: position 458,516 of record JAIUPT010000033.1, read on the forward strand.
TCGAGATTGTCAATACCCGTCAAAATGTCTCAGATGTACAGACTCATCATGATCTGGGGAGATATTTTAGGTAATAAGCCTCTTCCCAATGCACTGTGGAAGGATTCGAAGTTTTAGACTCTGAGCTTGTCATTCGAATAGAACCATCAGACTCGAGATGGCAATCCAAATTTCCAGCTTGGTCAGATGCTAATGCTCAACGCACCAAATTTACAGCATCCGAGCGTCAAAATTCAATATCCCAACAACAAAATGAATCGCTCAACGACCAGTGTGGGGGCTTACAGATTCATCACGAATACAATGCTTCAGAACCTCATGGTATAAAGCCCACTTCGGAGTGGATTTGACGAATAACTCGAGCCAAGAGTCGATGACGCCTAGGTCCGGAATCTGGCCATGCGACTACGCTCGCCGCTTCTCCGGGACGTCACTCTCTCCGTTGGGCAGGAGACATCTCGCACCAGCCAGTCCTGATTGGATTGGGCGCACGAAGTGGGAGAATGAGAATCGTAGGGTGTGGCACATTGAGTGCCCTCAGAATGACAACACCTACGCGGGCATCCAGGTCTGGGGATCGGTTGAGCAGGGGGGAGGAAGGTCGGATTGAGGAAGTTCCAGGTCTAGGAGATGGACTGAAGATGAGGCCCTGGTAACGGCCCATGAGGCCAAAGACGAAGGTCCAGCTCTGTAATAACATGGATTCTTGGCCTCAATGAGCATCTCCCTGCTCACGGCCCACAAGCCAGGCAAGCTGTCGGAAAAGGTGGCAGTCTCAGTGTCAGCCCTCTGTCGAGACTTAATTTTAGCAGCTTCAGCTCACTGCACTTGTCTTCGTCTCTCACCTCAGTCAGGCTCTCTTCCAGCAGCTTCAGATCCGTGCACTTGTCTTTTTTTCATCTACAACCTCAGTCAAGATATCTTTCAGGAGCTTCAGCTGCCTCTTCCAAACTCACGCATCGAGGGGGACAAAGCCGAGCCGGTTGGGTCGTCGATATGTAGAGCTCTCCAAGGGAAGGCCTGCAAAAAAATAGATCTCTTCTTTCACGTTTACGTTGTCAGGGTTCAATGGGCTCATACCTCCACGACTGTCATTCTGGCAGTATACCTGCCAGAATATGAACGATTGTTTCACATAGAGATCATATTACCAACGCCCTGTACATAAATCCTTGAAAATATCTAGAACGCTCCATCCGTCCTCAACTTCTCATTCCCCCAGGGCTCCTCCTTGAGCGACGTCAGACCCGCGAACGGCTCACAGGTCTTCCTTCCACTCATAGGTCCCGGACTCGGCAGCTTGACCCCCTGCGCCGCGTACCCTCTCGCAGCTTGGCCCTCTACTTCCCCACTATTGCCATCGTGAACCCTCCCCTCCCCTTTCCTTTGTCCCATGCCAGTCTCACTCTCACCTCCAATGCCCGCCGTCCCACCAGCTGCCCCCGTGGCGTGTGCGGTAGCTTGTAGAGCTTTGAGGAGGGTAACGGTCGACTCCGGAGTCAAGTCTTCGTAGTAATCGTCATTGATCTGCACCATAGGAGCGTTGACGCAAGCGCCTAGACATTCCACTTCAGAGAACGTAAACATGCGATCTTCGGTCGTTTGGCCAGGGTGGATGCCAAGATGGTCTTCGATCGCAGCCATTATCTTGTCCGAACCACAGCCGCCCAATTGGCACGGAGTGGTCGTGCAAGCCTGGACGTGGAACCTGCCCACTGGATCCCGGTTGTACATTGTGTAGAAGGTCGCCACTTCGTAGACGCGCATGGGAGGCATTTCGAGCAACTTGGCCACCTCATTCATGACGCTTATGCTTGTGAAACCGTGCTGGCGTTGGCCTAGGTCGAGTAGGGGCATGACTGCTGCTTTCTTGTATTGCGGGGGGTAGCGTTTCAGGATTTCGGCTATCAGCTTTTGATTGATGGCGTTGAACTTGAAGGGTATGGAGGGATTGTTTTCTGGACTGTCACGGTGCTGAGGACTGCGTTAGCATATGCGAAAAGAGCTCTACAGCGCGCAATGGAAGGAAGAAGCACTGACAACTTGGAGAGCTTCGCTTGCCACTTGCGGTGTGGTAGTTAGGAATCGGCATTGTGGTCGCCTTGACAGTCGCGGAGACTGTGCGACACATCTTAAAAGCCGAGGCAACACCTTGGAAGTCATACTGAAAGTTTTCGATGCTCGAACTGGCAGTCTTTGGAAGAGGGTCGTTACTCTCTAGATGTTCGGATTGGCGCCATGGCTGGCTTGGCGCTGACTACTCTACTCTAAGCATCTCCAGACATTTGTTCCATTGATTTAATAAATCACACCCAATTATGGAGTGCAAGCACAGAGTACACGACCCAAGTAATGGCAGCACCCTTAATCCTCAACCAGATAAAAAAGATGCACAAAACCTGTCTGCCACCCAATTCCACTCCTTACAGCGAGGCAGATAAACATAGTCTCTCGCTCTACTCTTCCGCCTGTCACGTCTGGCTCCTTGGCAACATACGCTATGGCCCGACGTCTTTATCTGGCCATCTGTAACTACATATTGGCCAAGAGCCATCACCAACTCGGGAGGAATTGAAACTCGCTGTCTTATCCAAGACAGATAGACTGACTGGCTGATTCGCTGACCGAACGGAATTGCCGTGGATCGTTCTTTATGTCGGTTTGTTTCTTAGATAATTTCTTTCTCGCTTTTTTGCATTTCCTACTATATCGCGTATATACTGAAGAATGAGATTTTGCACGAATGCGGCTTCGTGAGCAGAGATGGTGCAGTAGACGAGATTAGTAAGGCTTCTTCCAGCCACCCCAGAAAATAGAAAGCGCCGCAACACCATTGTACCAGCGCCATTAGGAATCAAACCTAATACAAACTAAATACCTCTGACCACAACCCCGTGATTAGGTCATGGGGCATGGGCAGTTGCAAAAGGACGAATCACAAAACAATGGGTAATGCTCCGAATTTTCAAGCATCGGGAAGCGATCGAGTATCTTGATGATTTGTGGCTTCGGTAAAGAGATCTATCGCATTATATCATCAATCAGACTGCAACAGAGGACAGTCTTCTGCCTCCCTCCCATTCTACATAGCCTAGCATAGCGTCCATACACAAGAGGGGCGGAAAAGAGGCAAACCACTGAACCCTTAGCCATCAATCGCAAACCTCCCCGCAGAAAGCATGTCCCTCGACACCATCTCCCCTAACGCCCTCGGCGTAACCACATCCCCCAACAGGAACAGAAACGGAACATCTACCGCAATCGCCATGAAAAACCACGTCTGATACTCCGCCCCCAACATACTGTCCATTCCCCACTTCATCAACGGCATCTCGCGATCAATCTTGCCCGCCGGCACGAGGATCAGATTCGCCAGCCTCGCCACACAAACAACCGTGGTGTGGACGTCGTATTGAACTCCTTGATTGGCGATCTGTTGCATGACAGTTTCTGTGCATGTGCGAGGTTTGGACGCTTTGTGGAGATTGGGAAGAAAGATTTGACGGATGCTGGGAGATTGGATATGCAGAGTTTTAGGCGGAATGTCAGCTACATGGCTTTTGATGTCAGTGAGCTGTGTGACGTGGATGATAAGAACTTGAGTGTTGTTTGGGCGAGGGGAGTCTCCTCCCAGTCCAGTGTTGAATGATACTGACGAGGCGATGACAGGTTGTTGCAAGACGAGGCAGTGGAACGGAACAATGAGAAGGCCCTGGTAGTCGAGACATCGACAAATGAGACCCAAGATGAATAATATTGACGTCGCAGATAGCGGACATCATCACAGGATTGTAAACGAAGATAGCGTTGTATGAATGAATATCATCTTCGTTGCTTGTTCCCTCTTCGAAAAAGAATACTACTTGAACAAGGCACCTGGTTCATTAGAATAGCACTGTGCTGGAACTAGGTCCCTAGAGACCCATGAATACTCGTTGTGCTAATGCCAGTAGCGACACGAAAGGTCGTTATCGGAAGCAACATTGATGCTTTTACATTCTGTGGTGTCAACGTATTCGAGACAAGGTCATTCCGTCACCAGAATCGGAAGTCAGACTCTGGCCTAGAGTATCGAATATCTCTGCCCTAGCCTTTCATCTCCCTCACCATGGCTGCATAACACTGAGAGCACTTCTGTGTTTCAGGATGGTCCGGGCCCCAGCTCTTTGAAAACCCTGTTAAAGCTCTGAGATAGAGAATAGCCGCATCGTCGTATCGTTTTTGAATGTGAAACAGCAAAGCAAGATTATAAACGCTTATAAATGTATGGGGATGTTCGATACCCAGGATCTTCTCTCTTCCTTTTAGCGCTCGTCGATTCATCTCCTCGGACTCCGTATACTTCCTCTGTTTACGAAGCGTCAATGCCAGATTACTGAGACTGGTTAACGTATCGGGATGTTCGATACCCAGAATCTTCTCGCTTCGTTTTAGCGCTCGTCGATGCATCTCCTCGGACTCCGTATACTTCCCCTGATCCTGAAGCGTCAATGCCAGATTACTGAGGCTGGTTAATGTATTGGGGTGTTCGACACCCAGCGCCTTCTCGTAGCCTTCCAACGCTCGTCGCTTCAACTCTCCCGCCGTCAGATAGTCTCCTTTAGTTTGGGCATACAACCCAGCTTTACTGAGCACTTCTGCCCAGTACATGACCCACTTGTTGCTTGCTGGCCGATACGCCAATAGTGCTTGGGCGTGCGGAAACAGCGCTTGACATGTCGTCCAGGACTCGTAGTCGCCACTGGGGAATGCCTTCCACAGGTGGAAAATGTACTTCATCTTCCACTTCTCCCAATTTCCGTGTGACTCCAGCCATCCTCTCGTCGACAGCTGTACGAGTCGATGCATTTCGAACAATTCTCCCGCTGCGTCTGTCGTTCGAATCAAAGAATAACTTGTCAACGTGCACACGTCATTCTCAAACTCCAACTCACTGTCATCTTCCAAGTTCAGATCATCGTCGCAATTGAGGTCAATCTCAGTGCTGTTATCCTCATAGTGGTGATGAAGCAAGGACGCTGGGATTCCTTGACGATCAAAAAGACTCATGAGCGACAGCAGTCGAGCAGCCGAAGGTCTCTCTTGATGAATATGTTCAAAAGACATTGTCCAAGTCATTGAAATAGAATGCACTGCATCCCGATCCCGGCGAAGATCTCCCACATCTGTGTCGAGAAGACGTGCCTTGTTTTCCTCGCTCTTATGAAAATTCTCGAGATATTTTTTCACGGTGATGCGTGGGGCCCGTTGATTGATGTATGCCGCGGCTTGGCTGATCGCCAAAGGCATGTAGTCCAGAGCTTGTAGCAACCTTTGGGCGTCGCTGTCATCGAACTCGCCCTGAATCTTCGTTGTGAAGAGTTTCAGAGCGGGTTTTTTGTCCATCGGCTCGACTGCGATAATATCTCTATCGCTTCCTGTCAATCTGAAAGCCGCATCTCGGCTGCGGGATGTAATGAGAATAGATCCGTTATGTGTTTGAGGGAGAAAGGCCGAGAGAGACGCCCGGGCACGGTTCGAGGCATTAACATTCCTCGCCAACCCTGTTTCTAGCGGATTAAAGAATACGGTAGAGTCGTCAGCGTTGTCCAGGATCATGACCCATTGTCCATTCGCCTCATCGCAGAGCCAGTCACTGACAAGCTGCAAGATATCTGCCGTGGGTTCGTCTCGCCGAGGAATTTTGAGGCGTTCGGCAATCGTCCTATAACCTTCTTCGAATCGGGCCACATTGCTTGCGTAAATCCAGAAGACCCAGGTTTGAGGCGAATTCTCCCGGACTCTATACGAGTATTCGATCGCCAGCTGAGACTTCCTTTTCACAGTATCAGCTCCTGACTATTAACTATGTAGCGGCTTGAATACTCACCCCACGCCTCCCAGACCGACAAGCGCAGCTCGAGAGGCCGGCTTTGAACATTTCTCATCGACCTCCGCAAGGATGTCCCGATCTACGAAATCAGAATCACGCCGGAAAGGCACGGTGGAGGATGGGTTGCGCTTCGGCGGTGATCCGTCTGCTGGATATGGAATCACTGTCAGCATTCCAGCTCTGCCACATACCAACAACATCAATAGACTAGCATCAAACAGGTTGGCACCTAAAAATTCATGACATACTCTGTGAGGAATCTATGGGATCTATAACTTTTACTTCACGAGGTGGGATGGTGAGAAGGAACTCTCTCGCGAAAGCTGCTGCTGTCCCTGCGGCGTATGGTTGCCAAAGCTGATTTTTATGAGAATCGGCATAGTCGGCAATGCCGCGTATCACGAGACAATGCGTTTGATCCATCACTCCAGCTGCCTCCATTTCAAAGCAACGTGCGTAAGGAAACCTCCGATGTAGCTCCTCCCTTCGTCGAGTGTTCTTGATGACTGAGTTTCCCGAAAGTATCTGGCCCTGATGAACTATAGCGTCCGGCCCCAGACGTTCACGCCGCAAAATTACCCCATCAGCAAGGCAAGAATCGCAACTCATTGAGTCTGGGCCAGCGTCAAGGTGCTCATAGGATGATCTGTACAGCCGATCTGCATCACGTGTGGGGCGCGTAAAGTCCAACTTCAACCCTTTTAGTCTCTCCAAATGTACGTTGAAGTTGCTGTTTCCCAATGCATAAAAGCTGAACAATTTGCTCAGGGCATTCAACAGCCGGCGGTCCGGCTTGTCCAGTAGGCCTAGCAACTCCTTATTCCCCCAACCGTGATCCCTTTCGAAGTCATACTGAACAACACCAGGGACCCCGGGCGTCTCAGCCACCCCAACAACGACATCCCCGAGATGAACGTTCTTTTCAGGATCCGCAGAAGGAGGATCATGCGGAATTCCACCACCTACTCCCACAAACAAGTGTATTCTCAAGTTCGGGAAGCTCTTTGACAGTGGCCCCACTAGTATTGCGGCGGAGATTGTGCCCGGCTGACCGAGAGGGAGGCATGCGATGATGATGTTGTGGCCTTTGATAGATCCATAGATATACGCATTATCGTCGCCGTCAGGTTGTGGTAGATCCTCATGCTGCTCGTCTAGCATTCTAATCGCTGCTGCTTGCTCGCTCCATGCTAAGGCACAAAGCCATGCAACCGTGTAGTCTTGACGCTTCAATTTCCTTCGTGTACTCATAATGGTACCTTAGCGACAAATGTCGAGTTTTGATCTAGGTCTATCAGTTAGGAATGGAGAAAAGGATTAACATCGATTGAGGCGGGGATTAATGATACCTTGGTGCCTGGTAAGCAATGTGGACAATTTTGAGCTTAGCCCGGCTCCAGGGCTATCAGAGTCTCAAAAACTTTTGACTTGCAATGCTTTTAATCAGCGGACACGGTCACAAGCATTCGCGTCTGATTGCCTGTATCATGTTTAGAGTGCCGAGAACAAGAAATGTAAAAATTCAGTGGGTGCGAAATCCATTGAGGTAGGCATCTACCTCACCAGCCTCCCTCATGGTTTCGAGTACAGTAGGGCTATAATGAGATAATGTATTTATAATCACCAACCATTAGGCGCTTCCTGCACGAAGATCACACTCTAGAACAACTTCAGCTCTAGCTCCGTGGCATCGCCACCATGGGCGTCTGCCTTGCTCTGCCTTGTCATGGCTAGCCAGTAAGCTCGTCCACTTCCACCACTGCACGAAGGAGATCGTCAGCACCATGGCATGGAATACATTAGTACTTACTGTCGCTTACGGAAACCAGTGGACGGCACCGGGCGGTAGATCGTAAGTCGTTTTGCGCCTACTTGGCTGACCATAGCCTTCTCTTCCTTTTGCTTTTGCGTTCTTGTAACATGGGGTGGCAGGTCATCACAAATGCCATCGAGGTCGAAAGCTGGTGCAAGCAGCGGTTGCGTATCGGCAAACGACATTTAACAATCCACGTGCGGATTGGGGTGGATGACAATTGACACTAAGACTGCGTGGACACTTTGCGTATCAAAATTGCTGTTCCCTATGTATGCGCCGTTGCTTTGAAACAAGTTTGAGATCTGCTGGAGGTTTATGACAACGACTGGGTTCAGTTAATGCAGACTACTGCAAGCTACTGCAAGCCACCTGCAGTTGATGAGAGCAGAAGGCTGTAGAAGTCACTTCACACTCAAATTCACGAATCATGAAATATCTGCCAGCAGATGGTACTGTAGACTATCGCCCACTTACAAATTGACCAAATTCACATCTCTGCCGCCCCGAGAGCAGAAAGTACAAATATGAGTACGACTCCAGCTTCCAGCCTTCCTCTTGATGATAGGCGATCATCGTCGTCCGCGCAGAGGCTCATCAGCAGTATACCAGATCTCTCGGTGACTGATTTGAACAACATCCATAGCCACTTATGGATGGCGGGTAGCCACGGAAATATCAACTCCCTGCATCATCAACGAGTCCTTCTTCGCAACATCATTCCATCCGAACTGCCGCGACTCCATCTCGTCTGGTTCGACAGAACCATCTATATCAAGCCTCTGCCGGATTGCCTTCTCGACGCCAGCAGCGACTCACACAGAAACCCCGATCCTTCAGGGTTAGCCGTGGGCTTTCTCCGCTCTTACTGCAGCCTCATACAATCCCCCGTGGACCTTGCAGTCGCGAAAGAATCCAACTTGATATCCAGAGACGTAACATGGGATCAATGGGTCAAATTCCGCGAGAAAACACTCAGCGAGACGGAGAAATCCCATTTTAATAAACGGTATCAATATGGCGAGCTGCGCCTCTCCCGACTCGACATCATATACCGTTTCACGGGCCGAGGACTCACCTACTTTACCGTCCACCGCAATTACAGCACTTATTTTGCGCAGTATTTTTCCCTCTTCGCCACCGTTTTCGCATTCGTGGCGGTCATCTTGGCAGCTATGCAAGTTCTCGTTGGCATTCGAGATACTCCCGCGGCGCTCGCAACCACTTCTTATAAATTTTCAGTGGCAGTACTGGTGGGCGTATGCTTTTGCTTTGGCTATATTTTCGTAGTCTTCCTTTTCATGTTTCTGTATAATCTCGCTCTAGCACGGGTCGCATATCATGGAGACAAGGCTTCTGTGTCTTAAGCGTCTTGGTTTTTTACAAAGTAACCCAAGTTCATCATTGGGAGAGGCATGGTTCTAGCGGAAGTCTTGGACTGGTAACGGGGCATTGGCTCTACTGCACCTCTGCTTTCGACATTTCACTCGTTGATACCCCTTGCGCATAGATATGTTGAAATGAACGATTGATGAGGTTGCTGTTTTACGGAGTGAACTCAATAGAACGCGATGCAACCTGGTGTGGCTGATAGAACTCTCTCCCTAGCTTTGTAACTCCTGCCTCTAGTTTGAATAGCAACTTTTTCCAATGACCCCCATGCGCGAGAAGAATTTTGCAACTAGTCTGTTTTGCCCTTCGATGTCATTCTTGGTTTTCTCCGATTTACTGTCTCAGCCATGACTTTCTCATCCGAGATCCACATGAATCGAAACCAAGCCGGATAATAGAATAGTCTTAAAATAGTCTTGGGCTCGACAATGATATGCAAGTGGAGATGATGGACTGACACAATGTCGGGCAGGATGATCGGTCCGATAAGGTGTCGACGCCCACGATGATAGCCACAATGGATGGAAGAGCGAGGGGTATTTTGACAGTGCTTTTCAAGAAGAAATCCTTTTACTTCGTCGAATTTCTTGACTACGAAACGTTAGCCCGCTCTCCGATTGGCATTAGAAGAAAAAGAGAAACGGTAGAGCAATTTGAACACATACGGAGCGGTGAATCATCTGAAGTCAATGCTTCAATGTCGCGAATGTGGCGGGTTGCTGGTCCCACTTTTGGCATAATCAACCAGTGCATTCGTCCTGCATTTCGGTGATTGTCAACCGCAATCACGGTGTCATCCTGTTATGCGTGTTATGATAAGATACTTTTAGGTTTGTTGATAGTTAATACCTCGTATACAATACTTTCTAGTCTTTCTCGGTCACAGAATATGCAGTGATCTTGCTTTCTTTCGGTCCACTCGAGGTTGGCGAGATAGTGAAGGATCTTCCGAGATGTCTCCATGTTGGCATTCTAGAGATCTGACCGATGCGATCACCGTAATATTTAGCTTTAAGAAAGGGAAACGTCCCTGAAAGTCTTCGGGCTCAGGAGTGGGCAAATCAGGCTACACTGGCCCACGAGGCTCAAAAGATGCTCAGGAGGCTTTGGCGATGCTCACGCTCTGTGGAGCAAAGCAGAGTCCTGCTCATACGAGAGGCGGAGTGATCGCAGGCAAACGGCGGTGCTATGTTGTATATGCCGCTTCAGGAAAAGTGACGGAAGGTCTTTCGGGGGCGGTGTTAGGCTGATCTTTGGAGACGCGTGTACCATGACTTTAAGCAGTTGTAATTGGTTGCGTACTTACTCATTACCCATTGCACGCCATCTTGAGGCGATGCATGCAGGTGAGGAGGACGCCTTCAGCCGTAGGCTGTGGCAGATTAATTTACTTAAGGTACCTGACTCACAAGGTAGCGTCTTCATTCGATTTCTTGGCAATTCTTGGCATCGCATCGCACCCCTACAGTGCTCCTACTCCCCGGGCCCCTACAACGAGAACAATGCGGTCCTTTCAGTAGGCCAGTCGCTATGCCTCCTAAAAGAGACAGTAGCAAGGCCCGTTAGCTAACTGTTGAGAAGGAAAGCTCAATTTGGGTTGCTAGCGGAGAAACCGGGGGAGAGAACGGCGGCGAGGCTGTTGCTAGCTAACAATATGCTATCCAATATACGTCTCTCGTCCCTGTTATTCTAGTAAACAAGTCAAAATCCCATTGACGCTATTTTCGGACATGCTAGACTTGAAGCTCGCACAGCTATTTAATCGCTCTAAGACTCTAACGAACATCGCCAATATCTAAGTCCGAATCCCAGCGTCAGATTCCTTGATCTCAATATTATACTGTGTCTACGTTACGAGATCTCTTACAAGCAGATGAGGTAGAGTGTTTGAATTCTAAATACCAGGATGGGAAAGCCGGCAACTCATCAACTGCAATTCTAGCAAATGTGTTATTAATCGAGATGTCTACGGTTGGTAGATAGAGTAAGCTTATACCTGAAACAATTTATAGTGAAAAGTCTTTATGTAGGCTACCTATGCTCATCCCGTAAACTTCAAGAAAGCTGCACTACAAACCAGCAAATGCCTCAACTGTACTAGCTTCGTCACCAACAATGCTCATCTGACGACGAGTCATCTGATGTTTCTCAATTATCAAACCAGTGACCAGCATGGGTCTGATCTGATGAGTTTTTGCATTTGAAACAGTATTGAAGAGCGCAATCCGAACACGTGTAAACCGCACCATATATGTCCTGTATGTATCAGAGAATGATCTTCAGAAGACGAATAAAGTCAAAGCTCACCAAAAAGCAGCCTTTGCACAAGAGTCTAGTCTCCAAGCCAGGGCTAATTTTGGATTCATCACATTTGTCATGCGCTAGTTTGACGTCTGATGTTGATAAAGGTTTATTGTGATGAAATATTGCAACTTGGTTTGGTGTCCAGCCTTTGATAGCCTCGATAGTTGAAATGGCACCTGCAGCCTTTAAGACCTCTATGGTACTAACATCTCCATTTTTAGCAGCCCAATGCAAAGAAGTCCAGCCATCTCGATCAGCAAGATTAGGATCAAAGCCTCTCTTTAGAAGCCAGCTGACGATTTTAGTAGAGCCTCCGGAGGCCGCATGATGGAGACAATCGCGGCCTTGCACATCAGTAACCGTCGGATCTGATCCAAAGCTTGACAACTTCTCAACAACTTCCATCCGGCCTCTAGCAGAGGCCAGATGGATTGAGTTTCTGCCTTGTGTATCCTTTTGACTAATGGCAGCACCATGATCCAGTAGCATTCGCACTACTTCATTGTGACCTCTGACTGACGCCGCCTGCAGTGCAGTGCCACAATAACCACCTTGAGCGTTGACATCAGCCCCTTTCTCAAGAAGCATTCTCACTATTTCATTGTGACCTCCCTCTGACGCCGCCTGCAGTGCAGTGTTATAATAACCACCTTGAGCGTTGACATCAGCCCCTTTCTCAAGAAGCATTCTCACTGTTTCATTATGACCTCCCTCTGACGCCGCCTGCAGTGCAGTGTTATAAACACCACCTTGAGCGTTGACATCAGCCCCTTTCTCAAGAAGCATTCGCACTATTTCATTGTGACCTCCCACTGACGCCGCCTGCAGTGCAGTGTTATAAGCACCACCTTGAGCGTTGACATCAGCCCCTTTCTCAAGAAGCATTCGCACTATTTCATTGTGACCTCTGACTGACGCCGCCTGCAGTGCAGTGTTATAATCACCACCTTGAGCGTTGACATCAGCCCCTTTCTCAAGAAGCATTCTCACTATTTCATTGTGACCTCCCTCTGACGCCGCCTGCAGTGCAGTGTTATAAGTACCACCTTGAGCGTTGACATCAGCCCCTTTCTCAAGAAGCATTCGCACTATTTCATTGTGACCTTCGACTGACGCCGCCTGCAGTGCAGTGTTATAAGCACCACCTTGAGCGTTGACATCAGCCCCTTTCTCAAGAAGCATTCTCACTATTTCATTGTGACCTCCGACTGACGCCGCCTGCAGTGCAGTGTTATAAGCACCACCTTGAGCGTTGACATCAGCCCCTTTCTCAAGAAGCATTCGCACTGTTTCATTGTGACCTTTCACTGACGCCGTCTGCAGTGCAGTGCTATAATCATCACCTTGAGCGTTGACATCAGCCCCTTTCTCAAGAAGCATTCGCACTATTTCATTGTGACCTCCCACTGACGCCGCCTGCAGTGCAGTGTTATAATCATCACCTTGAGCGTTGACATCAGCCCCTTTCTCAAGAAGCATTCGCACTATTTCATTGTGACCTCTGACTGACGCCGCCTGCAGTGCAGTGCCACAATAACCACCTTGAGCGTTGACATCAGCCCCTTTCTCAAGAAGCATTCGCACTATTTCATTGTGACCTCCGACTGACGCCGCCTGCAGTGCAGTGCCACAATAACCACCTTGAGCGTTGACATCAGCCCCTTTCTCAAGAAGCATTCTCACTATTTCATTATGACCTCCCTCTGACGCCGCCTGCAGTGCAGTGTTATAAAGACCACCTTGAGCGTTGACATCAGCCCCTTTCTCAAGAAGCATTCTCACTGTTTCATTGTGACCTTCCTCTGACGCCGCCTGCAGTGCAGTGTTATAAAGACCACCTTGAGCGTTGACATCAGCCCCTTTCTCAAGAAGCATTCGCACTGTTTCATTGTGACCTTTCGCTGACGCCGCCTGCAGTGCAGTGTTATAATCACCACCTTGAGCGTTGACATCAGCCCCTTTCTCAAGAAGCATTCGCACTATTTCATTGTGACCTCCGACTGACGCCGCCTGCAGTGCAGTGTTATAATCACCACCTTGAGCGTTGACATCAGCCCCTTTCTCAAGAAGCATTCGCACTATTTCATTGTGACCTCCGACTGACGCCGCCTGCAGTGCAGTGTTATAATCACCACCTTGAGCGTTGACATCAGCCCCTTTCTCAAGAAGCATTCGCACTGTTTCATTGTGACCTTCGACTGACGCCGCCTGCAGTGCAGTGCCACAACAATCACCTTGAGCGTTGACATCAGCCCCTTTCTCAAGAAGCATTCGCACTATTTCATTGTGACCTTCGACTGACGCCGCCTGCAGTGCAGTGCCACAACAATCACATTGAGCGTTGACATCAGCCCCTTTCTCAAGAAGCATTCTCACTATTTCATTGTGACCTCCCTCTGACGCCGCCTGCAGTGCAGTGTTATAAGCACCACCTTGAGCGTTGACATCAGCCCCTTTCTCAAGAAGCATTCTCACTATTTCATTGTGACCTCTGACTGACGCCGCCTGCAGTGCAGTGTTATAATAACCACCTTGAGCGTTGACATCAGCTCCTTCTTTTATACATTCCTCGACCACGTGTGAGAGTCCAAGCAGGGACGCAATCCCTAACTCGGTCCAATTAAACCTTGCGTAATATCTGTTGGAAGAAGAGACTGAAAACCAGTACCCTTGTGGTAATGATGTATTGCATAGGCTTTTAGCAGCTTTCCGTGAATTTTTGGCGAGTTTATCAGGTTGAGATGTATAGTGAGTGTTCCAATAGTTGGCTGCATAGTCAAGGAGATAACATTCATCTTTCTGGTTTTGATGAACGCTGGGAACGTCCTCAAGATTGAGGTAGTTGAAGCAGATTCGGAACATTGTGCCATGTGCAGCTGCCGTGCTAAAGCAACCTTCCCACTTGTGCTGCGTACTAGCAGATTTGGATGTCTTATTAATCAGGAACTCTCTTGCAGTCTGATGGATCAAGAATAGCTTTCCGTCATGAACACTGACGAAGAGGCCGCACATGTTTTGGACAGTAGTTGCGAAACTTTGTAGAGGCCACAACTCAAGATCCTTCTGTGCTTTGCAAACTTCATTCTGAGTTGCTATCGTCAAGGCCATATTTGCTTCCTCGATGCTTAGCGGCCTCATCGCAGCGATAATAAGTTCAAATAGGATTCGAGCTTTGTCCTCGTCTTCGCTCCTTCTCAAAATCCTTTCATATGCGTCAGAGATTTTCGAGGGCAGGTTGGATAGTAATGAATTTATGTCAGACTTCCTACGGAACCTGCTCGGAGATTTCTCAATGATATCGATTGTGAGGAAAAGCCAGAGATAGGTGCGATGGTCCATCTCTTTTAAACGATCAGAGATACGCTTACGGTCCTCATCATCGAAGTCTCCCATGATATGTGGGATTTTGGCATCAATCACCAGATTAATTTCTTGACTAATCTCTTGCGATTTCTCGTTGCCGTCAAAACGCATATATGTGCTGACATCTGAAAGCCGTTGAAATTTTTGCTCCAGGTCATCGTAAGGACGGCTAGTAACGAGGAACTTGAGTTTTGACGACGGATTCTGCGTTGCTTTTTGTGAACAAAAGCGGAGAAGCTCCTCCACAATCTGATTCCTTGCGTTCTCCTCGCATTCATCTAGAGCATCCAAAACGCAAATGATCTCGCCAGCCTTTGAGTCCCCAGTGGCCTGAACTAGGACTTTCCAGAGTTCGCTGAATTCGTCTCGTAGCTTTTCCCCGTAGCGTTCATAATAGGGGAGCGCATGAGTGATAAGATTGATATTCTCAAAGAGCTGATGGAGTAGAGCACTAAGTGCGTTGACACCTCGAGTGCGCTGCTCTTGTCCATCCTTGAAGAAGAAGTAGCAGACAGTTGAGGCCATGTTATTCTTACAGACTCTCCTCTCATCGATCAAGGCTCGTGCTAAAACTGACTTTCCGCAGCCGGGTCCCGCAGAGACCCAGAGAAGTCTTGAAATGCTGCTATCCCGCCACTCCAAGAATCTGTCATCTTCGAAGAACCACTCGCAGGTACCGGGAACCCTCGTTGAGACCAAGTTCTTGTCACTCTTGTAATTTGATGCAAGACTCTCGAGTAGTTTCGCTTCTCGGGGATCTCGGGATCTTTGTGCGTTTTCGATGCCTACAGCGTATGCTTATGAGAAGTCAGAGGAGCTTGAAGAATATACAGTCAGGGGAATGGGGAAGATGGACCGTACAACGGTATCGTTCCTCGAGTTTTTGGGGCGCCGTCTGAACCATTCTTTCGATCTCAGGCCGCACCAATATGAAGTTTTCATCTTCAGGGCCATGAAACTTGTTCAACCCCGAGTGGTCCGTATTAAGATAAATTGCTCTCTTCCCGAGCAAAGAGGCTGATTGGTGATCAACGAACTATGTATGTCGTAAGCTCTTACGATCAATCGAGTACAAACGCAGGGATCAGCATGCCTGAGTCCGCAAGGGCCCGTAAGATGCGTCTTTGGTCTCGTAAAAGCAAACGATATCAACATCGCAGTAGCTCTCCTGAAAGTCTCGCGCAATGTCAAGAAGAGCAGGGCTATTCCTTCTCAAGGAATCGAGCAACGTCGTATCGTGTCTCACTGCTCGAGCAAGCCACACACCGTACACTGTAGCGTCGCTACCTTGATGTGGTGTTCCAAGAAAGATGATTCCAGTCGTGGACAATCGAATATCCTTGAAAGTGTTACCATAGACGGCTTTAAGTAACGCCTGTGGACAGCTTAGTACAAGGGAATCCGGCGCAAGAATCACACCGACCTGTTTGATTATCAGACCTCCGAGGCTATGTCCGATGAAGATCAGCGGTCTCCGATGCTCCTGTAGTGGTTCTTAGTAATGATGGACGAAGAACACCTGAAACAACTCTACCGACCTTCTCGGTTGATCGATTCTGATGGATCACGTTGAGCAACTGCTCTCCACATTCGCTTAGACTTGTTGTGACGTTCGCTGTCCAGTCAGATTTGTAACTGTATGTAGCAATCCGCGCATTTGGAACTAGTTCTGGCAACAAGTCGCGAAGCCACATGACTTCCGCTGTGTCCGATGCCGTTGGAGAACCGTCGGTGAGTGGGCCGGCTTTAGCATTCTTCTGGCGGCCTAGTGGAAATTCGTACCGACGACGTTTCATAGGCCTCGTCCCGGCAGGATCATGCTTCCCAATCCATGTGTAGTATTTATGGGCGCCGAGACCTTGAACTGCGATAATGCTTGAGACTCGTCAGCGCTACTACTTGAACTCTATGAACGATTGCTTGTCTTACTCGACTTTGGGTCCGCTATCACCCTGCTCGCCGCTGACCCAGATATTGAGACCTATGTCCTTGACAGTGTCCTTGCTGCAAAGCCTCGTGGCTCCTTGAATTGCATAGCCCTGCGACATTGAAAGAACCGGAGGGCGACAGTAACGCTGTTCTAGGCACTATATATAGAACTAAAAGGTCATGGGGCACATGTGAGGTAGTCGTGGTTGCGCTCAAGGAGTCTGTCGACCCACCTTAATCTCAACCAGGTGTCGTTGTAGAAGAGGGGTGATACATAGGTACATTGACCCCTCCAATCCACTTCACTAGCGTAATTTCCGAGCTGACACGGCCACACCGCACGCTCGAAGTTGGAGGAGGGGAAACTCCACCAAAAGGCTCTTCCGTTCTCCATTCAGCCATTTATGTAACGGCTTGCGTGGAGGACGATACAGCAGGGACCCGGATTTGCCTCCGCCACAAATGCGTCGCACGTGAGCAGAGTCGTCGTATTAGTAAAATCCCAAACTCTATCTATTTAGCATAAGTCAATCAAGACCGCTCCAGTCCAATTACTTTGGGGATAATAGTCCTTCAGTTAGCTGTCGAAGCAAGCTCGTAATTCTCAAATATTGACACTTTGAGCTTGTGAAGACAGCCCCTACGGCAGCAATCCTCGGAGAGCTCTCAGAGAGCCCTCAAATGATCAGAGTGGTTTAGATGGTCTCAGTACTGAAGATATGTCTAATAGTAGTTGTCTTCCCACAGTCTCGGCAAGCTTTCCACTACCGTGGCCGCAGCACATATTTTTCCTATGGGGGTGTTCGTCGGCCAAAACTCGTGCTGCGTTGAGTGGCTGTTGCACGAAGACCTCTGACCGTGGAAGAGCTTGCAATGGTACGCGCCGTGGGCACAAAAGAATGGGAAGAGAACACAATCCCGCCGGAGGATCTCTTTGATCAACGAGGATCTCTTTGATCAACTGAAAGATGGTTTCAAATGCTGCGAGCCATTAAGTAGTCTACGTTGATCCTGCCGCCATCAATCTCGTTCATCAATCTGCCAAAGACTGTCTCTTAAGAAGACATCTCCAAGAAAATTTCAACTTGTCACAATATCATATCGCCACAGACAGGACAAATCTTCTCATCTTTAAAACATCTTGGACATATGTGAGCCTGGAAGAATTCCAACAAGGTACCGTAGTAATCGTAGTATTCGAGCGTTGGGTCTCAAACCAGACGTAAGCCACTTTCCCAAACAGTATCTAGACGATTACAGCTTTCTCCGGTATTTGAGTCAAGAGTGGCAGAGACATACACTAGCAGCTGGTTCGGCATTGGCCACTGACTATGAGTTCTGGGAGGACAATCTACTCAAATTACCGACATTGCTTGCTCCGGGCGGCTGCAGAAGGACAAGAATTGGTAGTGCAGCGACTGTCCGAGAATGCCGCCGAGCTGGAAGCCACGGACAATTTGGGTCGAACACCGCTGGTACGTACCGCAGAGAAAGGGCACGAGGCAGTAGTGAAATTGCTGCTGAGCCGGGACGATGTGGTAATACTTTTCAACCATGGCCATGAATCACCGCCATAATTGGCCGCAACATATGGGCACGAGGCAGTGGTGAACTTACTGAAACAGAAAATGAGAGATTGAAGCTACAAACCAAAAAAGAACGTCGAATAGAGGAGCGACTAACTCACCAAGAGCAGCTCTTCTCTAAAACCGTGACTTTCATTCTGTAGACCTTTGTAGAATTCAAGCATCCTAGTAAGGGCATTCCTTACCGTCGTCTCTCTTTTCACAGCTGCTTGACTACTATCCTAGTTCCAGTAGAGGCGTTGTTTTGGGCGAAGTCTAATCTGAGGATGAGGATGATGATATACAGGGGTGTTTATGAGAAGACTGCAACGACTGATCATGCGTTCCCAACTCGTGAATGTCTAGCTTCAAGACATAGTCCCAACAAGATGCCATCAACTGTCTACCATCTGACCGCTCCTTTATCGACGAGAAGCAGTCCGTTAACAAGATGAGGTCTCAGGGGGTTTTTGGACCATGCAGTAAATGAAACATGGATCGATTCAACCACCGTGCGTGGATTCGTGTCGATTCATATTCAAGAGAGCGCTTACGGAGGAAAAGAGAGATAGGATGATGCGCGTTCTTCCTATAACTATACGGTGCGGAGATAAACAGGAGTCAATGCACAGAGCTTTTAAGGGCGAGCCCTGCGCTCCTATGTGATTGTAGCGAAAATGACTACTGTTTTTATGAGGGTAACCGAATATGCCCCGGCAGAAAGCGTAGGGATTCAAATCAGCCACCACGTGCTTCTCCCGTGTCCCGCGTATGCCAAAGATCGCCTTCAGAGATGCGATGGTGCGCTTCGGCTTCAGGACGTTGTCTTACTCCGACCGCTTGAGAGCTGACGGTAATGTTCAGGCTCATGAGACTCGAAGGTCCTCACGGTAGGTATTGTTCAGGAAGGTCGAGGGAGCTTGGAAAAGGGTAGACTTGAGGTACGGAAGATCGAAGGAGCTTCGACAATGACGTTTGGCTTTCAAAAGGCCCATGGGTGCTTTTCGACCTCATGGTGAGGGGCCATGGAAAATGCTCAAGGTTCTGGCTCACGACTCAGCGTAGCGCTGCTCCTATTATGGGTTAGGCAGTAAGGCATGGGTCAGGTAGCAAGATCACTGGTGGGACGATTCAAAACAAGACCATCCTCGAAATGATAGACAAAGTGGGCGCTCTTCGCTCTAAGAGACCGTAGCCCACATCTCAACCGCTAACGATGATCTAAAGTACATCCACACTAGCGCGGATCTCACATGACTAATCAGACGCGACGTCGGCGTCCAAAATTATGGGGAATTAGGGAGCTCTCGGAGAACAATGCACATGACCTGATTCAAGTCTATTGTCGCTGGTGAAATGCAAGTCTGAGAGACGCCAATGATCCGTTGTGGGGTTTGTTGGCGGTCAACCAACATGAAGAGGCCAAGATGACCTCGAATATGAATGGGGGCAATGTTTCTCCAATACACCGTCAGTCGTTTCGACCAAAGGTAGGTCAGCTAGCCGCATTAAACATGACGCCTACTGACACTTCTATAGCGACAATTGCGTCAAGCTACCCTTATCCTTCCGAAGACCGGTCGACGTGTCAAGAGAAATGTAACATTCGGACCCTCACCTGGTCTTGGAGGTGCCAACGCCGATGGATCAGCAGACGAGCAGCCTCAGGTATCCCCGAGGCTAGAGCATCATGATTCGCAACCAGGAATATTCTCGAGGCTTTCAGACTCTACAAAACACAGAATGGAGCAGGCATGGATATTTGCAAATTCCAAGACGGGCCGCGGTGTCTTCAAGTGCAGTATTGCGTACCTAATAGGGAGCATGGCAACTTTCGTGCCCGTCATCGCTGGCCTTCTGGGAAAGCAAGATGGAAAACATATGGTTGCAACGATCACGGTCTATTTCCACCCTGCCAGATCGAAGGGTAGCATGATTGAAGCTATGATATGCGCCGTACTAGCCTTCCTCTACGCCGCGTTCATCTCTTTCTCCAGCATGGGTGTTTCGATCTTGTTTGGGAGAACTTTGGACATGCTTGTTCTCGGTCATATCGTAATTCTGATCGTGTTTTGTGGTGGTGGGCTAGGTTTCGTTGGATGGATCAAACAGCGGCTTGGGCACCCATTAGTCAATATCTCATGCTCTCTTACCTCTCTTGCCATTATCACCGTTTTGACCAAGGAAGGTGCCGTCCAAGCGGCCGAGTTTTCGGACGACAAAGTGACACAAGTAATGATTATGATATTGATGGGAGTCTTTGCCACAACAGCTGTGTCATTCATCATCTGGCCGGTATCTGCAAGGGAGGAATTGAGGGGAGATCTCATTCAAGTGACGGACTCTTTCGGAGACTTGCTCGCCATGATCACCCGGGGTTTTCTTACTGGGTCAGAAGAAGAACTTCAACAGGAGAGCTTCCGAGATGCCTCCGAAAAATACAAGAAAGTATTTACTTCGCTGACCAAGAATCTAAAGGAGGCCAAGTATGAACACTACGTTCTTGGTACTGAGAAGGAGTACCAGCTGGAGGCGAAGTTGGTCAACTGCATACAGAGACTGGCCCACAATATTGGTGGTTTGCGCAGTGCTGCAAACACACAATTTCTTCTTATGGCACAGCCTGGTGTGTCGGGATCAGTGACCCCAGCGAGCACAGTATATGCGCCTACACCAAAGTTTGGGTATTTCGCCTCCATGTCAAGCAGCCTAACGTCTCCATCCGAGGATCACGGGGTGCTGGCTGCGATTGATGAGACACCCGAAGATGCATCGTCTGAAGACAGTCCCCTCGCATATCATTTTTCAGAGGGGGAAAGCTTGCATAGCGTTACGTCTCCATCCGACATCTTTGCAAGGTTCATCATCCAGTTGGGTCCTTCCATGGTAAGCATATTGATTCCTGAGCGTAGATGATGACGCTGATACAGTTTTCCAGAAATCGCTAGCTGTGACAGTAAGAAAAATTCTAGATGAGCTTCCTTATACCACCGACGGTAGGATTGCTGTCAATGCTCATTTTAGGACGAGCTTAGATGATGCAATCGAATTGTACACGTGTTCGCGAGAGGAAGCCTTGAGTCAGCTTTACAAGACGAAGGAGCTCACCAAGCCACGTCCAGTCGAAATGGAAGCAGACTTTGAAGAGGTCGCTGCGAGTTGTGGCTATTTCAGTTTCTCTCTTTTAGATTTCGCTAATGAGATGAGGGCATATCTGGAAATTTTGGACGACTTGAAGCTGAATATTGAGGAGAGGCCGGATGGGAAGACTTGGGACTGGCTCAAAGTATGGCGCAAGATCACTGAATCTAAGCCAGAGCAACGTCATGACGACCCCGGTACGTAGCCTTCTTGTGGCTCACCATTCTTTACCCTCATCACTTCACGTTCACCGCTTCAGTTTACTGCTTCATGTGTACTTTGCGCGATTGTATTCTCTCCGCTTTACGCCCGCTTTTTTGTTTGTTTTTCCCCCTTCTCTTGTTGCGCTCTTACCCATAATAGGGTTGCTTTCCGTTCAGTCTATCCCACTTAATTGATATCCTTTTCATTTATGCCCTATGTGCAGGATTCTTGACGCTCTCAGCTGACTCATGACAGAGCGAGAAAGCCTCATAGCGCAAAACGAAGAGAATGAGATCCCAGGAGACTTTCCCAGCCCAGCCGAGAGAAAAGCTGCCACTGAAGTGCAATCTGTTCAGAAAGGCCCAAAATGGTCATATAGCTACCGGTTGTGGAGGGCACTGAGTGTCCTTCGACGAGACGATGTCAAATTCGCCATCAAAGTCGGCATCGGAGCAGCACTTTATGCTCTGCCATCATTCTTAGCTGCAAGTAGACCCTTTTACCAACACTGGCGTGGAGAATGGGGGCTTCTTTCGTACATGCTGGTCTGTGCAATGACGATTGGTGCTTCCAATACAACAGGTTTCGCTCGATTCTTCGGCACGTGCATCGGTGCCGTTTGCGCCATCGTATCCTGGATCGCCTCAAGGGGAAACGCAATCCTGTTGGCATTGTTTGGCTGGTTCATGGCACTTTGGACAGCCTACATCATTGTCGCTCAAGGCAAAGGACCTATGGGCCGCTTTATCATGCTTACATACAATCTCTCAGCTCTCTACGCATACTCTTTGTCAGTGCAGGAGGTCGACGGCGATGAAGATGAAGGAGGTGATAGGCCTGTCATCACCGAGATTGCGCTTCATCGGGTCGTTGCAGTCCTTTCAGGGTAATTCTGATGCCTTCGAACCTGCTCTTTCTGACGCCTATATACAGATGTCTTTGGGGGTTGATTGTGACGCGCCTTATCTGGCCCATTAGCGCCCGGGAGAAGTTCAAAGGCGGTCTCAGCATCTTATGGCTCCGCATGGGCCTCGTTTGGAAACGCGACCCGCTCGCGATGCTCACGGAAGGAGAGAGTCCGAACGCCTACATGGACCTTCGAGAGGAGTTCGACCTTCATCGCTTTCTGTCGCGGCTTGAGAACCTGAAGATCTCGGCTGCTTCTGAAGCTGACCTTCGAGGACCGTTTCCTGATGTGGCCTATTCCCGGATTCTAAAAAGCACTAGTGCTATGCTAGACGCGTTCCATGCGATGAATGTCATGATCATGAAAAATCCCAAGGCGACCAAAGCAGAAGCCGAGATTTTAGAGCATACGGTCAAGGAAAGGACTTACTTAAGCACGAGAATAAGCCATCTGTTTCAAGGTAACCAAAAGCCTCCCTTATCACTACAGCGCCTGCTGACCCATGTACAGTGCTCGCATCATCAATGAAGCTCGAATATCCCTTGAACGAGGCTTTGCCTAACACAGACAATGCGCGAGACAGATTGCTTGCCAAGATCTTCCGTTTTCGCAGGAAAGAGAAAGAGAAGGATGCGACTGGCGTGACAGACCAAGATTTCGAGCTACTGTATGCTTACGGTAAGTCAATAACAGCGTTGAGAAACGAAATCCTGCGCCTGTACTGACCCTACTCTAGCACTGGTCACCGGCCAACTCTCAAAGGAAATCACCGACGTGGGCAAGGAAATCGAGAAGCTCTTCGGTGTCCTCAATGAGGAGTTGCTGCAGCTGCAATAATAGCAGCTCTATGTAGTATGCTCTGTACATGAAGTTATTATTATACCCACAGATGAAACCCGCTACCTCTGTTCATCCAACGTCTCTTTCCCCTTCATCCTCTCCCCCTCCGCTCAAGTCCATTTCCCCTCGTTCAATCTGTCAACTCCCATCCGTCCCGCCTCCCAACAACAAACACTCTATCCACCACCACCCTCCCCTCTCCACTCTCCCCTCTCCCCTCTCCCCTCTCCCCACCCTCAACTCCCGACCACCAGCCGCACCCACGCCCCCAGCAATCGCATAGCCAAGGCTCCTACACTTGAAGGGGAGACGTAGGAAAGGGAAGTCGAGATGATGGTTTGTTCTTGTTCTTGTTATTAGGAATAACAGTATCTACTTCAACGCTCTAGAGTAGGGAATTGGTGGTGGGGGGGGGGGAAGTGATGGGGGAAGAAGAGGGAAACGGAAGGTGGGGATAGGGAAACGGAGGGGAAAAGAAGGGGGAGGGGTTGGGATTGAATATAATCAACGTGTTTGCTTGAGGAAGGAAGTGTGTAGGTGGGTTGTTGACCTGTTTTTTGTTGTTGTTACTATGGACGATGAGCGTGTCTAGACTGCTGGGGTCTGAAAAAGCGAGTCTCTGGCTAGAGTTGATAAATCATTATTGCCTTTAATCCTGGAATTCAGTTGTAGGCTTGCCGATTGCGAGTGATAGGTAGGATGATAGGGATTTCACCAAGATGTGCACGTTGTTTTTGTTGGGTTTTTTCATTTGCTTTAATATTTGGTCTAAGAAAAACATGCATGTTCATAACCATCATCATTTCCAATCTCGTTACCCTGTTTAGTGTCGTCTAGAAGGAAGAAAAGAAAGTGAGGGAAAAAGAAAGGAAAAAAAGGAAAGGAAAACAAGGAAAGAAAAAAAGGATCGTCATTCATAGAAAAACATCATCGTCTCCGCCGCCGCCTATCCCTATCCCTATCTCCATCATCACTTCCGCCGCCTAATCCAAAATTCTGTAATAACCTACCAACAGATCCCCTGCCGCCAAGTAGTTCCTCAATATGAGCCATTGGATCATCGTCTTGGGGAGGTAAAGGCTGACCGCGCTCGTCAAACCGTTCAGGTAGCTCGACTGTTGAGTCCGACTCAGCAGGAGAAGAAGATCCGGGATGATCATCGCTAGACGAGCGACGGTGACGACGACGACCTGAACGAGATTTATCTTTGCGAGAAGAAGAACCGTCCTCGCTATCATAGCCATCGTGTTGAGTGTGCTTAGAGGAGCTGGCATGCTGACGACGCTTACGGATTTGTTTTGGGGAATCGGAACCCGATGAAGGAGGGGTGTCGAGTGCGAACTGGACAGTCTTGGTTGCGGGTGGTGGTTGTGAAGATGCCCTGCGTTGAAGAGTAGGGCGGGACGGGGACTGGGCGCGGGGCGTGTTTACACCTGTAGGAAATTTTTGTCAGTGAATTGTTCTGAAGGATTGGTGTGTAAAGCGCATAATGGTAGTCACCCACCCTCCCCAGAGAAATTGTTGGTTTCATAGTAGAAAGGTGCGCCATTGGAATCATATAAAGGGGCATCGTTGTTCAGTAAAAAAAGGGCATCGTTGTTGGGGTTCAAAGGGACATCGTTGTTGGCAGTGTTGTGAAACAATTCAGCACTCACATTCTCATCAGCCCTCTTGGGCTCCCTGGGTTGCGGAGGATATCCAGCTGCTCCGGGAGGAGGAGAATAGGTGTCGGGTACCGGAGGGGTGTAACCTTGTTGTGGTGGGTAGTTGTAGTCTGGATGAAGCTGGCCAACAGGGGCAGGCGTGACACCAGGGTACTCTTGGCCTGGTGGGGGAGGATAGTAAGGATTCTGTTGTCCCTCAATTGGATATCCAGCAGGTGGTGGGCTATTTGGCTGATATTGGTGCTGGCCATACGGATCTTGGCCATACGATGCCTGTTCAGCTGCTTCCTGACCTGAAACACGATTAGAAATTTTAATACTGGAGCCGTCATTCATGTACTAACGTCTGCGTTCTTCCTTCTTTTCCCTCTTACGTTGTTTCTTCTTTTCATATTCAGAAGCAGCCACACCTGCTGCTCCAGCCGCAAGAGCTGCGGTGGCCACACCTTTGCTACGGCTTCGACTACGGCTTCCACTCTTATGACGTCTGTGTCTCCTCCTTCGGCGACCATCATCTGAGCCAGAAGAGAGGCTCCGTTGCCTCTGGCCCCTATCCATATCTCTTTGAGCTTGAGCTCCATAAGCAGCACCTGCAGCAGCAGCAGGAACCATAGCATCTTCAGTATTGTTGTAGTAACCTTGCTGACTTGCTGGTCGATTGTAAAAGTCCGAGACTCCACCTTGATTGTAGACCGGGTCTTGTCCATACTCGATGAGGCCGGGGTCTCCAAGCGGAGGAGCTTCACGAGAAGCTTCATAACCCTGTGACCTTGATCTCGATCTGGCTGATCTCCGGGCAGCACGTTCCTCACGTCGGTTTTCTTTGGCTTCTTTCTCTTTCTTGCCAGCTTGATTTTTCTCGTACAAGCCTGCGATGGCGGCAGAACCTAGAGCAGTAGCAGCAATCGGGAGACCTTGGCGAATTCTACTCTTGGAGCGATCCCTCTTTCCACCCCCGCGAGACTTGCTTCTAGCTCTTTCTACAAGCCCAGCCACGGCAGCGCCGGCCAGACCAGCTTGGGCAATCTTCTTATTCCTGTGAGAAGCATTCCGAGCATCATCCGCTTCCTCGGGCGGAGGGAGAGCACCGACAGAATTTCTTCGAGTCCTTGAGCGGCTGCGGCGATCTTGGATTTCACTCTTCTTTGCGTTTCTGTTTGCGTAGCCGACGGCAGCAGCAACAGCGGCGGCCCCAAGGCCCAAACCTGCAAGATTCCTGACCCGATGGTTCGACTCGCTTCTACTTCGTTCCTTGCCACGAGACTTATCACGTTTGTGCTTACGTCGCCCTTCACGATCGCGGTCGCGGTCGCGGTCAGGAGATCCGCGATCTCGAGACCCACGGCGGCTCTTGCTTCGATAATGGCTTCGGGCACGTGTCACAGCTTCCGCGCCAATCGCACCCAAGGCTGCCGCCCCAACGTCTCTGCCTACACGACTACCGCGGCCGCCTTCGTCTTCCCCTTTCTTCTTGCGGTGATGGCGCAGTAGCTCAGCAGCTCCAAGACCCACTGCAGCACCCTCAGCAAGATGCCGTCGGTGACGAGGCTCATCATCGCTGTATTCCTCTCGTGTCTCTCTCTTGATGTACTCATAACTAGAGTCACTGTCGTAGCGACCTCCACGATCACGGCCATACTGAGAGATCGAATCGCCAGGGCTAACGTCTCTTTCTCGCTCACGACGACGATGGCTGGATTCGTACTCTTCATCATCACGATCGCGGTTATCAATCCGGCGCGTTCTTCTGGTGTAAATGTAATCTTCCTCTTCGTCCTCTTCGGGTTCTGGCTTCGGCGGCTTGGGCCGTCGAGCAATCTGGCGCTCTTCTGCGACTTCAGAGCGGTGGCTTTCGGAGCGATGCCCGACCTCTGAGCGAGCTTCAGAGAGCTTGATGACCTCAAAGCTTTCTTCCTGTGGGGGCGGTGGTGACACTACAACGGGTGGTCGTGGTGCTTCTTGGATGATAATCTGTTGCGGCTCTTGGCGAATGATAATAGGCTGGGGGGCTTCTTGACGTGGGTAGTAGTCTACGGTCCTGACGTATCTCTCAAGATCGTCGCGACGAGGCGCTACCCGATCAATCTCTCGATATTCGGATTCGTAGCGGCGTGGTTCCGGCTCAGGTTCGCGTTCTCGTTCGATCCGGATCTCCCGACGCTCAAATCTAGGCTCAGGCTCTGGAGTTCTCTCTCTGACTCGAATCTCTCGACGCTCAATGATAGGCTCGGGTTCAGGGGTTCTCTCTCGGCGGACGATGCGAGTTTCTCCGTAGGTGCGCTCGCGAGGGGCCAGGAAGGCGGGAGTACGGTCTTCCTCTTCATCTTGGGTCACGCGATAGACCTTGCGAGTGGTGTAGCTTTCGTTGTTACTGCGGGGTGCTGCTGAACGGGACACAGTCGATCGTTCGTCGGTGTCACGCTCTCGATAAACAACCCTAGTGGTATCGCCACCGTAGCGAGACATGATGGCTGTTATTCTGTGTGACTCCTGGTTGATAAGATTGATGATGGAAAGAGAAGGTCAGGGAAAAGATGAGGCTGGAAGATGAGGAAGGTTGCCTCGTTGCCTTGATGGCTTAGCTTATCGCTAGCTTGACGGATAAGGTAAGCAGGCTGTGCCCCGCACTTATAAGATAATGTACTCTAGTCGTACGGTCGTACCTGTCTAATACCTAACTTCACCTGATGTCGATGAGTAGGTGAAATATCTTTTATTTGAAAGGCTTTAAGACTCGAGGGAATGTGAAGCTCTGAATGTCAATACTAGTGTAAACCATGAACCATGACGCCATTGCCATTACGCGCTGAAGCAAGCAAGGCACCACCACCAATTGATATTCTACCGAGTACAGAGTAGTGGGGCGTCGATTCTTGCTATTGCCTTCGCATTTTTATGAAGAGGTCGAACGGTAGTATCTCCTCATTTGATATCTGCTCTTTTGTTTCCTCTTCAGCGAAATGCCAAACATGATTGGTATCCTTCCCCCAACTTTTCCTCTGGACCTCTAATTATGTCCACCACTACCTTGAAGAGCCCCTCTGTCTCCTGTGTTGGATAGCACGCTGTATACGCAGTCCATTTCTCCATAGACTCGTCACTGGCAACCTCCACGCCCGAGGCACCACCTTTGTCCTCATATGTACATGGCCATCTAACCACCCAACGAAAACCATCAACTAGATAAACCACTCGTCTTCCCCTCTCGAAATTGTACTTCAGAAATAAGAAGTAATCGAATCTCTTGCATGGTCGCATCTCAAGAAGTAATCTGGAAAGGTTTTTGGAGCCATTCAGTAGCTTTGTCACTTCGTACATGAAGTCTGGGTGTATAGCTAGGTAGTGGTCAGCTTCGAGCTCCTCTCGTTCGACGGAGCCGATGTTGTTCTCAAGGCAGTAGCTGTCGGGTCCTTCCTTGGTCCAGAGCGCTTGATCTACCACTAGACCCTCAAGATGCAGAGACGTGAGTTCTGCTCGCCGCACTTATCCAATGCCGATGAGGAAAGCAAATAGATCTGGTGCGTTCGTAAAGTGGAAGGAATTCTTGGCGTAGAAAACATGATAGGCTTCGCGGTTTATCTGACGACAGATTTGTAGGACTGCAAGGTACGAAACCTTAGCAGACCTAGGATATTGTACTGAAGCAAGTCGTGGCGATCCTTCTGAGGCGGCCTCGGAGTCCGTGGTTACGGCGGCCGCTTTAGCTGAAGTAATGTCCAAATTTGTGACTGCGATCAGAGGGACGCGAACATATCTCGTCGACTGTAATGATGAAGCGACTAGGAGGTGTTCGTAGATCATATTACGAATCTCTCCAGAAAGTCTACCTAAAGTTGTCTCGGGGAAATGCAATTGGCGGGCAAGCATGAAAGCTAACTTTTGTTCTGTTTCTGGGCCACGATACATACGCCTTTTGATGGCTGGCTTTGAGGCATGATCAGACAAGATGATGTCGTTGCTTGGATGGTGAGGAAAGTGCACAGAAAGAATAAAGAATGGGTAGGAGAGGAGGAAGTGGGCAACTCAGCGTGTGTTTGTGTTGAACCTTGGGCCCGACACCTCGCTCTGAGTGTCAAAGAATTGTAAAGGGCAGGGGACCGTGTGAAGGCGTGAAGTTGAGAAAGACAGAGCGACTGGCCTTGACATGGAGTTTCATTATGGATCTTTTGCTTGTCTGCAAAGTGAACAAGAATAAGGTAATGACCAATGTTTAGTGGAAACTTCAGCTAATTAGCAGTCTTCTCCAAGGTGAGCCTTTACTTTGCATCGAGTGCTATGTGTTCAAAACACCGGACGAGTGCTACTTTGGCATTGTGGTGGCGAGTAAAATAAGGAAGGAAGAGTATGTGAGAAATGACCAATCAAATTTCACATTCAAAAGAATGATGTAACGATTACTAAGCGTTCTCTGATTGGTTCAATGACGAGACTACTCGTAACTCTATGAGGTACCGCCGCTCCGCTTGAAAGCGGACCAAGGCCGAATACTTAGACCAAGCCCTGACAGCGAACAACAATGCGCCACGCCATTATTCCATCCATGCCTCAAATCAAACTAAAAGCAACTTTCCAATGACTGAGCCACATATCATGTCTCCTTTGTACACACAATGCTAATACGTTCATCCCTCTCCCTCTGTCAGCGTGCTTCTTCCTTCTTACTTCCCTATTTGGCCGATACAGTTCCTCAAGCGGTCCCGTACGCCGGGCCGCCAGGAACAAGATACTGACGTGTGTGCCTGTAATTGATCCCAATTTATGGCGCCCACTGCAGAAAGGCCTAATGATGACCAAGGCCAACTTGACCACAACTTCAACCATGAAACCCAGTCGGATTCAGCCAAAGAAGGCTCGCAAGATTCACAGCAACCGTCATCCTCGGCCCCGAGCCTCATACCGGCTTTCACCACTCCTCACATTTCTGCAAACTCATCTGTCACAACCTCTCCCAAACCCTCACGTGAAGGTTCGCCGGTGAGACCTCCTTTGAAACCCGGCCCATCAACTGGAAGCCGAGTGACAAATAGGTCGAGGAAGAACAGTCAGGATTTAAGCCCGATACGAGCACCGAGCGCAAGTATACCCACAGTGCCGTCTGCAGCTGCCATTCAAAGAGCTTTATCCGCAACGGGAACCCCACATCTACCACCCTCTGCTGCAGCGGACTTTGCTGTTGATGCACCACGGCCTCAGAAGACCAACAAAGGACCGGCTGCCGGCTCTCAGCACCCTGGATCCAACGTACTCCGTGTCAAGTCCCCTCCGCCATCTGCATCGTCTGGAACGAACAGCTCTTTTTTAACAGCTCGCAAGATCGATCAGTCGCAGTCCACACCTACAACGCCTACTATTATCGTCGAACGTCCTACTCGAAGCTCTACCTTTGGCAGCGAGTCAGATATACCGGATGATGATCACCCAGTAAAGTCGGGAATGCGAACACCGGTACGAGGTATAAGTGGTAATGGCCCAGCACTCGAGACTGTACAAGAAAGCAGCCTTCCAGCTACACCAGCTATTGGCGCAAGAATGCCCCACACAAACAAAGGAGTCTCAAATGATCACCCAGAACGGATTGAGGAGAACCCAATGGAAGAGGCCTTCGGAAGGGAAGCGAATTCAAGACCTGAAAGTGGAAACGACAGTGCAGGCAGTAAGCGTGCTAGAGCCAAGGGCGCTGATGGGAACAAAGATACACGGAAACCAGCAGTCGCTGCCAACTCTGCCAAGCCGCCAGTGGTGCAGTCAAAGAGGTCCTTCACGCAACTGCCGTTTACGAAGAGTAAGACCGCTCCCACTGATGGGTCTGTCAAGAACATGACCGTGGAGACCGAAACCGTCAGCTCGATACCACAGCTTGCTTTGGGAGGTGGTGCGGGTGAACGGCATCCCCTTGGTAGGACTGAGACCGGAGGAAGTTTGCGCTTGAAGCCGAGTAATGAGACTATCCGGCCTAAAAAAGAGAAAAAGAGGGTAGTGCGAAAGGCAACCTCTGTAAATTCTGGCACTGGTGGGTTAATGTTTAAATACTTTCATCATAAATACTTTCATCATCACCATCATATCCATTCGCGACTCCCCTCCCCTCAGTCCATGAGCTCAATGCTCGTCAGATCTCCTGACTCTCCTGGCTTCCCCAATGATCAAGTGCCAGGACGTGTTATGTCCGACTTGCGATCTAGCAATCGCAAGGACAAGCACACCCAAAAAGCTCACTGCAGACCCCCAAACCCCCATGGAACCCCCAGGCGTACAAGTGCTGTGCTGATACCTTTTCGAGGGAGAACAGCCTCCTCAAAAGCAGACATCTTCGAAGCAAAAGTCGCAACTGCCGTCGATGAAGCAGATTCCTCAGACTCCGAAGAAACCTTCGTTTACGAATCCAATCCGCCCGAGCCACATTCAGCCCGCGCTCATCGTTTCCACTCCCGTACCCCCAGTGCGACGTCTATCATTAGTCACCATGACCATTACGGTGCTAAAGGGAGACAAGAGGGACACCATAGTGTTGTTGGTAAAAAGAGCATGAAGTTTTCTAATAATTACAGTTCTATTGGCTACTCAAATGAAGGCGGTGATGGGACTGTGAGAGGTCCAAGTCAGACTGGGCGACCGGCCAGCGGAAATACAACTCATCACCACCATATTGGACGATATGGACGTGGTGGCCATGCATCGCTATTTGACAGCGACTCTCCGTTCCCAAATGCTACCAAGTCTGCGCGCTCCGCAACCGGTCACGTCTCTCCTCGTAGCTCACGAAATCCTCAGGCTGTCCACGTCACTAAAAGCCCACGCAAGATTGAAGAGCTCATGTCATACGACCTCGAAGGCGAAGGTGCAGACGATGAGCGAACACCGTTAATAGGCTCCATCCGTGGTGGTCGCCATCGCCGACGACCATTGCCTGGAAGTGTACGACACGTATACGCAGAAGACAGAGATCACCGCTGCTGTGGTCGTGTCACAGCCTTTACGAGTCTAGGCAGTGTTCTGGTAATCTTGATAGCCGCCATTGTGGTCATCCTGATTATGTGCTCGAAGCCGTTGGTCGATGTCCGCGTGCAAGACATTCGTAACGTTCTTGCATCGGAGCAAGAGATAATGATCGACCTTCACGTGCATGCCATCAATCCCAATATCCTCGCCATCCAAGTCAGCGATCTCGACGTCAACATCTTTGCGAAAAGCAAGCATGTGGGTACCAGCTCTTTATGGCGAGCCGGTCATCCACAAATGTCCTCTCGAAAATTCCGAACCCTGTCTCAAAGCAACGAAGCTTCTTCCCAACAAACTCCGCCGCTACTCGATCCCTCAGACATCATCTCCCATTTTGACGGCGGTGTCGATGAAGGCACTGATCCCATTGACGACCCAGCCACCGACTCACAAACCATGTTCCTTGGTCAAATATTCGAGTTCGACTCACCTCTAATCTTCGATGCATCGCCTATTCGCCATCACTCACTTGGTAGTGTTGGCGAAGTCCGCCTTGCCAAGCCTGGCAACAGGACCGAAGAGGGCGGTAGCGAGCGTTGGGAACACGTCCTTCAGTACGACTTTGAGTTGATTGTCCGGGGCGTCATGAAATACTATTTGCCCATCAGCTCAAGGCTAAGAAAGGCGAACATTGCTGGCAGCATCACTGTCCATCCCAGCGATGGTGTCAGCAGGTAAGGTAGCATAAGGGGTCGCATCGAACAAGACCACTTGAACGAAGGAGTAATGTCTTGGTCCAACGGGCTCTTCAAGTCATTGGTCTGAGGGTTCCCTTTGATGCCTAATTACGTTTGTCTCCATGATTTATGATTTTCCTTTGTTTCCAATAAGCGATAGCATTCGATGGAGCGTGCGCAAAGAGAGCGAGCGGTCACCCGCAGCAGAGGCATTGGTATACCAGGATGAAACGGCCAAAAATGAAGGAAAAAGGAAAAGCACAGGCGCAACTGAGGCTCCGCTGCTGATGAGATTTCGATATTAGTTCTTCCAGATAGCTAGAAGCCCACACTGTATGCTAAGGCTGGGCATAATATATGTGTATATATGCCATGATTTGTTCTTGTGATATATGTACACCTGCGTTCTGATGTATGAATCCGTCTTTTGCAGAAAGAGGTACAAGGCCTCTGTACAAGGCCTCTTCAAAGCTTGACACGTTCGAGCACGCCTTGGCAACTCAGGCGCAAATAGTCGTTGGCTTCGTTGGAAACTGCACTCCACCATCTTTACAATCTGGACCAAATAATGTAGGGGGCCGTAATAGCCCGTTCGGGCAAATTCACCACAAACGCTCATCTCATCCTCCAGTAATTCCATCACGGCTTAGCCAGCCTCATCGCCCTCTGCTTCGCCTTCTCCTCCAACACCTCCGGATGCTCATGCACGCTGGGCAACAAGCCCATCCCCACCGCTCTCCGAATCGCCTTTGCGATTTTCCTCTGGTTCACGGCGCGCAGGCCCGTGTCCCGCCGGTGTTTGATCCGGCCCATGGGCGTCATGTACTCGGACATCATGGAGAAGTTCTACTCATTGCCCCCCAGGCGTTAGCATCAAGAAACTTCCTCCCTGTCCCCCACACATTTTTCTCGCTCTCTCTCTCCACATCTACGACGCATCATTGAATTCAAAGAAAACTTCCACGGGGGGGTTTCCACACACACACACACACACACACCTTGTACTCGTCCAACGGATTGATCGCCAGGATGTCAAACACGTCCCGTTCGCTGCTCTTCCTCTTCCGCCACTTGCCGGCCTCCTCGGCGCTCAGGTCGTGCGGCGCGTACACGTCGCCGACCTGCCACCTCGACGTCGGCGGCAGGTGCCGTTCCAGGCTCTTGGCGCGCTCGGACATGACGGGGTCGTTGGCTTTGGCGCGTCGGGCGTCGTAGTCGCGGACGGTGTTGTATTTCGTGCGGTTGATGTCCCGGCTCATGCTTTGGGCGAGGGCCATGTTGGCGTCGTGGTTCGGGTTGCGCGAGGTGTTGCGGGCGATGTTGGAGGGGAGGGCAGGGGGGGAGGGACGCTGAGGGGGAGACGGAGGCGGAGGGTCGGACAAGGTGCGGGGTGAGGTGGTGAAGGGGCGGTAGAGGCATCTTGGTCGTGCGATTTTGGGCGTTAGCTTTGTGAGATTTTGGGTATTCATTGTCGTTGTCATTCGAGGCGGAACAAGACAGTCTCGAGTGCTATGCTCAGTTATGCACAATATACCCGCGCGACTAGCGCGCTAAGAAATCAAATGTGCATTGTGCATGCACAAAATTTTCTCGATGGACCCCACTTCGAAATTCTCTCAAACTGTGGCCACCGGTACTCTGCACTCAGAGACTTGTCAGCCTCTTTACTCTTGGGCAGGCATTCTGTTTGATACTTTGTATAAAAACCGTCGGAGAACCTATACTAGCGCCTGAGTGCCTCACACATTTCCCCCCCCCCCCCTTCAAGATGGGTACGATCTCCACACACTGTTACATGAAACCATAGGCTAATAATCAAACGCAGTCCGCGCCCTCAAATACCACGAATCCAAACTCCTCAAAAAAGTCGACTTCACCACCTACAAAAGCGATGCGAACCACCACGCCGCCGCCATCTGCCGTCGATACACGATCCAAAACCCCAACGACTACACACAATACAACCGTACGAATCTTCCCCCCCCCCAAAATCCTCTTCCTTCCCCTTCCTCGCAAAAGAGTTCCAAAAAAAAAAAAGACTAACCAACCCCCCCCCGGCGCCAGGAATCTGCGGCTCCCTCCGCCAACTAGCCCACACCCTCGCCAACCTCCCCCCCACCGACCCCGTCCGCATCAAGCACGAAAAGCTCATGTTGGAGAAACTCGACGCCATGGGCATCCTGCCCGGGGCTCGCAGCACGCTGAGCGCCGTGGAGCGGAAAGTGGGCGCCTCCCGGCTCGCGCGGCGGCGGCTCGGGGTCGTGATGACGCGGCTGCGGATGGCGGAGACGGTGACGGCGGCGGTGAAGTTTGTGGAGCAGGGCCACGTGCGGGTGGGGACGGAGGTGGTGACGGACGCGGCCTTCCTGGTGACGCGGGCCATGGAGGACTTCGTGACCTGGGTGGACGGGAGCAAGGTGAAGAGGAACGTGCTCAGGTACCGGGACAAGTTGGACGATTTCGATCTGTTGTGATGGTGGAGGAGGCCGGAAGGTGGGCGGGGGCGGGGGAAGATAGGGGATTAGGGAAAGGGGGCATGGCATGGCAGACAGAAAGAGGCGGCAGCATGGCCGGGATGAGGAGCTATGAGGGATGTGAGGATTTTGCTGCCTGCGCAAGGACTCCGGCGTAACTTTCGCTCGTGCGCAAAGAATTTGGAGGAGCAACAGACTAGATCACATCAACGGTCGAAGCACCCCCCCCCCGGTTCGAGAAGGCGAATAGGCAAATTGCGGACTCGAGCTATCTTCGATGTTGAAATCCAACAGATCGCGCACTCAAAAGAAGCGGAGCTCCATCCGGGAAAAAAACCCGGAACAAGCAAAGGAGTGGACGAGGGCAAATCTCTCCAAGAGAAGCCCACCAGAGCAAGAAAGGAGAAAGCCGAAATGCACAATCAAAGAGTGCTCGCTGGGAGAGAATCACGAAAATTAGTCCGTATACCAAGAAGTACTTCACTGTCAACATTGCCCCAGTTGACGCAATTCAATCAATCGTGGACTACTAGGTACTTTTTGGAGTATGATGCCCCTTGTTGACACGAATCTTAGTCACGTAGCTTTTGTTTTATCATATCCAGTCTACGACATGAAGCTTCCTTCACTACACTGCCAAGCGCATCTTCAACCCCTCACACAATCCTTCTTATGCTCCTTCCTCGCTGCCTTCTGACACTCCGGTCCACAGTACCTCACCTTCCGACACCCTCCACACACCTGAAGCCTATCCCCAGCCTTCCCACAGTTATCGCACTTCGCCACCGACCCAGCAGGCTCCAGAGACTGCCCCGTCGAAGTCGGCGCCGAGGGTCCCATGTGCTGGGACCGAACAGCCCGTGGCTGTTGGAGGATATCGGACATGGAGGACTCGACGTAGGGGACCGGAAATATCGGAGCGATAGCAATTCGAATAGCGTACTTGGCGAACGGCGCCCATTCCTTCAGACCAAGCTTGGCGAGCGCGGCGCCAGAGAGCTTTCCCTCGCCGCAGCTGCATAGTGGTGACTTGCCTGCCTCTGTTGACAGCGGAGCGCCTTTGTTGCGATATTCACACGTCGACTTATGTTCCCATGTCCGGCAGCGCTCGGCTAAAGCTGGGAGCATTCTTTTCCACAGGGTCGATTCGTCATTGCTGACTCGGATGGCACAGGGTTCGGTCGTTTGCAACGCACTAAGCGGCTGGAGAAGCTCTTCCACCCTTGGGATCGTAAAAGGCACGACGTAAGCTTCCATTACTAGGGAGCCCAAGTCAAGGTCATGACGGATGCCAGTGGCAAATATGAGGGTGTGGGCGCCGGTTGTTTCGAGAGCGAGTTGGAAGGTCTTCTTTGGACCATTAGAGTTCTCGTTAAGACCTGCGAATGTCGCGAAGAGAACGTTCAGCGACTGCTTCAGATCATGTTTCGCGTTCGATGTCGTTGCTTGATCTAGCCGGCTGAAGGGTCTCTCAGCGTCGCTGAGAGTGGTACCAACGAAAGTACGAAGCCATGACGAGTCTCCCCTCTTTGGGAAAGCGATCAAAGGCTGCAACTCCAAGTTAATCCGAGGTATACTCCAGCACAGTGGTGGACTACCAGACTCGAATACCATCTGCGTCCACGAGTCGAAGCGGTCACCATCTAATGCAGTGAAGATTGGGACCTCGACCTCTATCCAGGATGATTTTCTTGCAACCTTTGTCTTCGACTGGGATCCTTGGATTGGGAAGGGAAATATGATTTGCCGCTTCAGCGATGGCCCAATTCGCAACATCACAGTGCTTGGTGAATGTTCGAATACCGTGACCGCTGCCCCGGTAGACAGCGCTTTGCTCTCAGCGGAGTCCTTTGGGAAATCCAAATGGCTCTGTAGATGAGTGGCTCTGTGGCCGGCATTCAGCTTTACGAGCGTCTGAAACGAAGATTGATTTTGCGATGAAACCTTCTTGATCCACTCCGTTTGCATCGAGGACGACCGCATGGCGTCCAGCTTGGGTGCATCACGACAGACAAAAAGTCTCTTCCCATCATTGAACCCGGTCTCAAAGACGGCCAACGTCAGACCAAGGCGTGCAAACCTCACACTGCTATCTGGGTTGGTATTGATTTTGAGAGCAGCCCGAATGCCATTTCTTGGTCCAATCAGCAAGCTAAAGGCCGGCACTGCACAAGTAACGACGAGATCAGCGGAGCCCAGCCAGCCATTTTTATCTTCTTCGACGATTGAAGCGTTGTTGGTGCTATCTTCATGGACTACCTTGCCGAAGAAGGCTTGGAATGAATAGAAGCTATTTTCGTATTGGCTTTGACCAACGGTTTGGGTGACGGAGACATGTAGAGCAGGAGTTCCAATGGCGTCGGGAGTCTTGCCGGTAAAGACAATAAGTTTCTCCCTTGGCACCACCAGGACTAATTGAACAATTGGGGGTGTGTTATCTGCAGCAAGGATACCTTTCTCACCCGACGTTGGTCTCAAGGATAGCCCGAAGCCCTTTCGAAGCTGGTTTGGGCCATTTTTCAAACACGTGTTTGTCCAGACGCCCAAGGTGTGAAGATGCACATATAATTCCTGAAGACTATTAGTTCCGACCATCAACGACCGATCCGTGTTGACATGGCTATCAAAATGATGCATAGTCTCCTCCCAGTCTACCTGGACTGTGGCTCTGGCCAGACGGAGCAGAGCAGCCATGCCAGCCCTTGTATAGCGCTGCAAATCGACCGAATAACGTCCACCGTTCACGCGAGTGAATTGAGCCATCAACTTTGACATATCCTCGTGAGCGAACATTGTCTTGTAGATATCGAAAAGGTATTCAGCGAGTTCTTTCGCTTCGAACCTAACTTGAAGGTCGCTCCCTGTACTACTTCCAAGCACCCCTACTACGCTAGCATCCGAGAATTGGGGGTATTTCCAAGAGACCCTCATACGATACTGCTTTTGACCTTCTCCTTGTTGCACCAACTTAAATAACGCAGTCTCATTGGCAACAGCATCGAGTGTCACCCCGGTCAACAATCCTGAAGGGGCCAATCCTATGAGCAGTGAGAACGTCGCGACGTCTGAGCCCAGGATTGTCGACAGAGATGCTGAGACGTCCTCCGAAGCCATTAACAGGCTCTCAGTGTAGAGTACCGAGGACGCATTCCGCCGTAACAATGGAGCCGTGGCAGAAAGGATGTTAATGAACCCAACATGGTCACCCAGGTTTGAGGTGTCAATGACATGGAATAAATCAGAGGGCAGGTTTCCCGGAGCGTCCAGATTGACATGCCCATCGAGCAGTAGTGGACAAGCGCTCCATGGCTTGACGTAGGTCCTAGCAGCGTGGCCGGTCTTCTGGTCGAGGGTAATTGCTAGTTGTAAATCGTGACTGAGAGCAAGAGCTTCTCCGCAGAAGAAGATGACATGGACACGGTCGTTGCTAACACATTCTGCAAAAATCTCACACCAAGCCTTGAACTGTGACCTGGCGCT
Organism: Pseudevernia furfuracea; assembly: GCA_022315425.1. Classification (NCBI taxonomy): domain Eukaryota; kingdom Fungi; phylum Ascomycota; class Lecanoromycetes; order Lecanorales; family Parmeliaceae; genus Pseudevernia; species Pseudevernia furfuracea. The sequence goes on from JAIUPT010000033.1 coordinate 497,140, forward strand.
CGCCACGGCACGCTTCGACTGTTCTGACGCGCCCCCTCTTTGTTTGGAGAGAATTTCATGAAAAACTTCTGGAAAGTGGAATCCTAGAAGTGGCTCAGCACCGTAGTGAACAGCGAAATCTCTTGATGCAGCTGAAGAAACAGCAAACATTGGGTTGACTTCTCCTTTGCCATTCAGCCGAGACAGATCCTCGCTGTTCCCTGCTACGACACCTGTTTTCCAGAATTGTCGATACACATATCCCATCGTCTCACTCGCATTGAACCACAATGCACCTGCCGACCGTAAACCTGTACCAAGATTCATGCTACCAATTTCCTTGCTGCGTTGTGCGATGGCAATCCTGGCTTGGGGGAACTCTTCCGTCGACGCATAGCGGGTCCAATACCGCCGCAACTCCTGCAGGGTGGCCTTATCCAGGTATTGAATATACTTGCCGTATGAAGACGATGCCCATTCCTTTGTAGATTTGGAGGCCTCTACCAAGGCCGCAGCATGAGTGCGAAGGACGAATAGAGTTCCTGCTGGCACGTAGAAGTGGTAGAAGAGGTCCCATAGCTCTGTAGTTGGGCGTCCACTGATAATAAGTGTGAGAAGGACCACGTTTCGTGCAAGTATTGCCGGTTCGATATCGCAGCAGGTGAAGCTTACGGTCCGTTTGGTGTTGTGTCCTTGCTCGCACCACAAAGAAAACAGCAGGTTTCTGGGATCCCCACAAGCTAAAGAAAGGACTTTGATAGTCTCCTCCCCCGGACATGCTGGAAGGTCCCGAAGCAGATTGACCGCAGGAGTGTTTCCAATTGGATAGAACCAGTACTTGAGTTGTACATAGGTTGGAGAGAACATGATGCGGGGCTGACAGAAAGGGCGTGCACTAGTCCTGGACTTTCAGTGGGCAGAAGAGTAGTATAGGATCCACACAGCAATTTCGGGAGGGATACGGGGTCAGTAGATCTGAGTACGAGAGGATGACAGTGAAGCAAGAAATTGCTTGGAAAGAAAACAAGACACTGGAGCCAGAGGCAGATTCAGCATGCAAGAGCCTTGCTCCGTATAGGACGGGTGGTTCAAGGAGACATCAGGGAGGAGGTCAGAGCGAAGTCAGGGAGAAATGCAAGAGAATTGTTACAAGCGACTAGGGTGTCATAATATCATGTCACAGCTTGCATGACAGAAGCACCTTTCCAGGCGGAATGCTCTTCAGCATGCATGGATAGAGACAAACAAACACTCAAGGAAGGCCACAGTCGTCCAGAATACAGTGGTGACAGTAATGACGCCTAAGGTTTGACTGTGTTTGATACCAACCTTCTCATAAGTATTAAAAATTAGGTATAATCTTTGGACAAGGGTCTGAGCGTATGAGCGCGCACGGGAGGACTTCACGCTAGGATTTATTACTTAATGGCGCTAATCCTTATCAAACGACCAGGATCTGAATCAAACATTAACATGTGGCTGGAGCTCGAATCATACCTTATGTACTCGTATCATCGTATGATAAGCAGCAAGCGTTCTTGTACAGTCACAACAGTCTACCTTACTTACCTACCTACCTACTTATGCATGACGGTGACATAACCAAGGATTCATATTTTTATTCCCCTATGTATTAATCAGCCTGACCCTTTGTTCCACATCCCCCCACCACGACCGCCTCGCCAAGCCTGCTGTCATCCGTTCCTTGGCTCTGACTGTCATGTCATAACTCACCAGTCACAGACTCACACGAGTCACCCTCAACAAGATATTGCTGCCTCATCTTGCTACTGCCTTCATCAAGTTTCCTCAAACCTACCCATTCCTCGACACCTTTCCTCGAAAATTGTCAGAAGACAGGAGGGCACCTCCCGGCTGCACCTCGTCCTACGCGCTGGCCCAACTGGGGCTTGATTGCGCAGAGGAAAGACAAACAAACCTCATACCCGAAATACGCCATGGCGTTTCGCCAACCTACTTTCCTTCCTGCCGTGCGCCAGACCACTGCCCAGCACCCACAGGACAATGTTGCTACGACCATTCTATCACCTCTATCACCACTACACCGAGAGCTTGAACAGTCGCAAGAATGGGTCCTCTTCCCAGCACCTTCAACTTCCCAGACACAGACTATCTCGACGGTACAGACACCTACAGCTGGGCTGTCGAGGCTAAGCGACTTTGGCTCTTTGGATGCCAAGTCAAGACAAGATGAGGGTGTTGGATGTGAGACTACAAATGGTTCCGTTGACGATGACGAGGACTTGGACAGCCTAGACGAAGGTCTCCACGCTTTCCAGGAACCTTCGCCCTTACACAGGTCAGGACTCTTCGAACCAAGTGCTTCCATACTGCCACGGCATGATGGACTGGGAACATTCCCTACGTCAAGTCCACCTCTACAAGAGCAGCTATGGCACTTTGAGCAATTCAATCCGCGGAAACGATCGACCGGGCTCGGGCGCCATAGAAGAAGATCTAGTGTGCAAAGAAGAATCGATGCTGTTGAAGACCATGATGTCACGAGCATTGAAGCCGAAACAAGGCAGAGGATTGAGAAGTGGAGGATGGAACAATCTAGGGTTCTGTTGGATGAGATTCAAAGGGAGACCAGGCGGAGGAGAGCCAGCGTGATAAGCCAGCGAGCGGAAACGAGGCCCGGTACTGCTGGTCTGGAAAAGATTATCAAGGATTCAGTTGCCGGAAATGCTGGGAATGAAGCGACAACCGGACCTTCAACTGCGAGCTCGCCAGCGGTTGAAGACAGCGAATCCTTCTGGCAGCGCATCACTCGGAGAGTCATTCGTGATTTCATCGGGATCGACGACGATCTGCTTTCCGTCATCTTCGGCGAATCGCTTCCCACAGAGAGACTAGACGACAATCTTCCTTCAGGATCAGGCCCCTCGAGATCGTTACGTTCGGACAGCTCGTTAGCTATACCTGCTGGCACTCGCTGGGAAGAACGACTTTTGGACCGTCTTTCTCGTGAGCTCGGAATACTATTGCAGCAGCTCACAGAGCACCCGGGCGCCTTCAGCACCCTCAGCGCCCCATTTAATCCTTCCACCTCAGACTACGCTGGTATGCCAATCACAGTGCCAACGTCTTCAAGGTCACAGCCCAAGCCGTCGACACCCACCGCAAATGCGTCAGAATCCTTCGATTTTAGACCGACCCTGCAAGACGCATCTCTGCCTGCACAAAACTCTGCCGCTGATTCCACGCATGCTGCTCTCTGGGGCATTGAGGAAGAACCCGCCCCTGCTACTCTAGAAGACGACCGCGAATATTGGGAACAAACTCCAGACCTCAAGACCGTCTTTCGCTTCCTCCACAACCGCTTCACATCCCAACGCCGGCCCGCAACCTCAAGTAAACCACCTCTCAATATCGCCACAACATCCACCCCAGACTCCCTACGCCGTGCAGCGATCATAAGGCAATATCACCCTCTCGTTTCACGCGCTGCAGCTACATGGGAACAAAGACATGGGCATGCGAGACGGCATAGCTTGCTAAGGAGAAGTGGGAGTAGCTGTGCGAGCAGCATCGTCGGTAGTGCAAGGAGGATGGGATTAAGAGGAGGCAGTTTGGGAAGTTCGAGTAGGAATTACTGGGATCTTGGCGGTAGTACCGTAGGAAGCGGTGGCGGCAGTGCGATTGGTGTTGGAGGCGGGGGAATGGGGTTTTGGATGTAGGGGCCTTGGCTTGTCTCGTGGCGCATTCTCGGCTGCATCTTCTCTCTTGGGATCTAATGGTTTATGGCTGGCATGTATCACGAAGCGTCATGGTAGCGTACGTTTGCATTTGGTAGATATGTATTTGGTAGCGATGATATATTACTCTTCTCAGAGAGTGATCGAAGAGCTGAAAGCTGCCAACCTTGTTGTACTATGCTCACGTTCGGTTCCAAAATCCACATTAGGCCTCTCATTCCACCCGTGTTGCGCGTACAATCGCACGTTTTTCTAGCCGGCTGTTGAGGACTCAGTCTCACCTTCATCGTCCCTTTTCGAAGATCACAAATAAGAGAAGCCAAAATTTCTCAAAGGAGATGAAAACAACAAGGTAGGTAAGGTAGCTATCCCATCTACCTTTTCCCTTCCGACTCGCCCTCCAACCCACTTATCTTTCAAGTATGTAGAGAGAACATCAGGTTACAAGATAGGAAGTTCACTGACAAAAGTAACCAAAGTCCTAGCCGTATGACCAAGGTGAGAGCCATCTCTCGTCTCCTCCCCTCCCTTTGCGACGTACGGTGCGGTTATCCTCAAACGAAGCCGAACACGCTCTCGGGTCACGACGCTTTTCAGAGGAGGGCTTTCCCATGTTGCAGACTGGCTCCCAATCGGTAGCGTAGGTAAGGAAGGAAGGAAAAAAGAAGGCTTAGCTGCACGAGCTACCCTGTTCAGCTGTTGTTGTTGTTGTTGGACTCTGAGAGTATTCCACAGCTCCGGGGAGGGATTTTGGAAGCGGGAAGCAACAAAAGTAGGCGTAGGCTCTCCTGGCTCGAGATTTTTGCAACTGCTGACAAGACAGACCAGACGAGGTTGATATGACAGAAAGGTCGTCAAGAGTGCGGAAAGTGGAGGGGGTTCAAAACCTTGGGGGGGGAAAAGTCTCGGGAGAAATGCTGTTGCGGTGGAGTGAACTTCGAACGGGTGGGAAGGGGCAGAGGAAAGTTTTTTCAAAACTGGGTTTACGGGGCTTTTGATACACAGCCTCATGTGGGTAAGGTATGTATGTTTTCGAACGGATCCTTCCTCCCTCGAGGTGTAGCGACGACAAGGCGAGCAGCGCTCACTCATCAGGATGACTTTGATCGAACGAGATGTTACCTGCAAGGGTTTCTCGCACCCTTTGGTTGTACGTCGTCTTTACGATACTCGCATTTGGCGTTACGCCCGACTTCTCTACCTTTTGGATATCGACGAAATAAACACTGGCTGCTCTGTCCTCCTCGTGCTGATAAAGTACCAGAGGCAAGGTGGTAGTGAGTGCCTAGTTGCTTCGCCAAAGTTCTTTCCAACTTCGTTTGCAGACAAAACGCCCGTGACCTAAAGTGCTGATTTTCAATCACAGGGACGGGGACAAAAGCCGGGTTGGTCATATTGAGCAGCTTTGACTGCGGGTGGCCTGAAGGTGGATAGTGCAGTAAGGGTTGTCAAAAGATGAGGTAGCACAGTGCCATGGAGAAAAGAGTCGGACGCAACCTACGGCCTGTCACGTGACCTCGGGTTTCACTTGTCGTTCCAATCGGCATTGCGCCAAAGTTTACCTCCCCTCAGTCCTGAAGCCATTCATCGACACGCTATCCGATGCTTATTCTCCACAGCACATATCTATTAATCCTCATAGAGATAATACTGGCATCCGCAAAGCATAACCCATCACTGTCAGATCCTTCGCTCGGCCATCTCCTCTCTGGACTCAGTGCGACGATGCATGAGATGCTTAAGGCAGAAATGTCACACCATGAGTGGAGAGCATCGGACACTTGCAAGGAAAGTCACTATTGGTATTGTGGGACTGCCGCTTGCTTTTGGTAGGATTGTTGAGGCTTTGGCGCGAGGATCATAAGCGACGAGCAGTCTCTCGAGGTCGACCGGTGACTGACGACAACTTATCGCACATCGATTCGGGACAGTGTTATTCACCTTCAGCTTTCATGCTCAAGACTGTCAAACATATCGAAGAATTGATAGTGCTCAGCGCTACCGGTGCAAAGCGCGCTTACTTGGATTTTCCGGCTCGCGATATTCATTGTTTCTAAGCTATGGAAAAAAGTAATCTGGAACGATGAGGAGAACATCTTTCGCGTACCAACCTTTTCACAAAGGTACGACATGGTATGATGACACGCCAATGTGGGCAAACGTCAGAGCGTCGATGACCTGGAAACAGGAGGTGTACACTAAGACTGAGTGTCAACGTGTACGGTCATGTACAATTTTGGACGGGGGTCTGATGAGTATTAGAGTGATGTTCACGGGAAGCGCGATATGGAGGCTGCTTTGTGTGCTTCTGATCAAGGTCTGGAGGCGGGGTCCTTGACGTTGTGAGGACCAAAGAGTGGGTTATCGTTGACGCAAGATATCTTTTGAAGACGAATTGCAGCTTCCGAAGGCTATAATTTGAGCAGAAGCGGATCTTCTCATGGACCACGCGTGTAAAGACACATTTCCTGCGCCAATGCTCCATCAATCCAAGTCGGTGAAGAGGAGGTCTCTTGCCCAAACAGATCGGATGATCAGCCCTACGTTTTCTTTTCCTTTTCTTCCGCTGCTTTCCGGCACAAATCAGATGCTCTCCTTGTTCTCGCTTACCAAACTCTTTCCGAGCATGTTTCCGAAGAACAAGAGCTCTTAAACGACCAGAGAGCAGCATCCTCCAAGGCTAACATCGTTCTTCAAACCCAAGACAATTCCAAAATCCAAGACATACATGATGGAACAGAAGCCAGAGATTAAGACTTTGATCTATAAGCAGACTGGAAAGACGACGCTATACGCCGATGTCTACGTCCCTTCCAGCATAACGCCAGACGAGAAGAGACCTGTTGGTATTGAGCGAGTTTGACCTACGCAAAGATTAAGCTGATATTCTTTAAAGCGCTACTCATCCACGGTGGTGGCCACGTGCTATTCACGCGCAAGGAAGTCGTCATCAACCAAGTCAAACTCCTCATCGCCGACGGCTTTCTCCCGGTCAGTTGTGATTACCGCCTCTGTCCTGAGCTCAACATCCTCGACGGTCCGATGAACGACGTTTGTGAGGCTCTGCGCTGGACGCGCTCTGAACTACCGTCTTTGGCCTCCAGTATTGCGCCAGGCCTACAGGTGGATGGCGAGAAAGTTGTTGCGGTTGGTTGGTCGACAGGCGGACAGTTGGCCATGACGCTTGCCTTTACCGCACCGCAACGGGGACTCAAAGCCCCGGAGGCTATACTAGGGCTTTATTGTCCCACCGATTACGAGGATGATTGTAAGCGCTCCTTACCGACTTCCTTTCCTACCACCATTCCTTCACCAGCGCGATCGCTCACGTCTGACCAAGGGTGGAACTCTCCCACCTACCCTCACGCCGCCGTCTCCTCCCCCAACGAACCCTACGACATCCTCGAAGGCCTCCAGAAGGAACCAGTAAGCATTTCTCCCCTCTCGTCATCCCCAAAGATGCCCACTGCACCCCAGACCTATCCAATCACCTCGCAATGACATCCTCCACTAACCGCCCCTTCCGCTTCAGATCACAGGCTACTACCCGCCCTCCGACCCCAAACACCCAGCCATGCCCTGGTCGCTGACAGACCCCCGCTGGCGCTTCCTCCTGCACATGAACTGGACCGCGCAACTCGTTCCCTTCCTCCTCAACGGACCCTCCTTCCTGTCCTCCTCCTACGCCGCCCCGACCCAACCGCAAATCGCCTCCATCTCGCCCCACGCCCAGATCCTCACCGGCGCCTACCGCACCCCCACCTTCCTGATCCATGGGAAACTCGACGATTTGATCCCGTGGCAGCAGAGCGTGCGCACGGTCGCGGCGCTGAAGGCGAAGGGCGTGGAGGCGGACGTCGCGGTCCTGGACGGGGCCCGGCATCTTTTCGACGTCTTCCCGGCGCCCGGGGTGGATTTCGAACCGAGCGTGAAGAGGGGGTATGCGTGGTTGGCGAAGTTTGTGTAGCTTTGGTTTTTCGCCGTGTGAAGTTTCCCAGGTTGAGAGAGAACGGTCGCTATGGATTTCCCTTTTTGACGGAACAGGAAAGAGGTTTTTGACGTGTGTCGAACGAACGAACGATTTGATTGTGGGGGGGACCTGTCGGAAAAGCCAAAATTCCCATGACGTCTACGGGAAATGTAAAATCGGGGAGGATGTACGATTGATTGATTGATTGATTGATCCGTCTCCGGCAACAACGCGGCAGAAACGATGCCCAGCCCAGCTTGTCTGCACAACTTGGGTACAAAAAAAAATCCAAAAGACTTTGAACCCTTCGACACCGTTTTTCATTCACCCTTGGTCCCTTTCCTGCCCACCGTAATAACCCTTTGCAGGTTGAAAGCCGTATTGTCCCTGTTCCGGCCCACCTCCTCAATCAATCCTCTCGCCACATCTCCCCTCCCTTCCCCCAGCTTATCAAGCACGTTGGTGCTGATCTCCTGGCTCGCCATCATCCATGTGTCGAGCAGGAGGGTTGCGATCTCGGGTGCGAATTTGCGGCGGTCGACGACGATGGAGGAGAGGCCGACTTCGGCAAAGGTGGTGGGGAGGCGGGTTATCCAGCTATGACGATGTACGGTCAGGGTGGTTGTAATGACACAGTGACCGCACAAAACGACGTCGAGGGGAAGAGAGTGGAGTGGGGAGGAGAAGTGGGGAAACGACGAACCCGCTACTGATGAAGCTCGGGCCAGGCTTGGATTTGCCTAATGTTGATGTCCACTCGCGGAGCCGTTCGAGCTCGTCGTTCGATTGGGAGGGGGCAGATGAGACGCGGGAGATTTCCCAAGTGTTGACGTCCCATTCGCCCCATTGGATGTAGCCTCCTGGCTCTGGAAAGTCGTTATCAACCGCTGGTTTTTCTTCCCTCATCACGGTTCCCCTTCCTCTCCCGTTCCTGCAGAGGAAAAGGGAGGACGATGCCTTGCAGAGGGAAACTCAGTGCTTGTAGCAGGAGAGTGACTCACTGAGCATCTTCATCAAATTCAACAGCATCGGCACTGGATTCCCGTCCCTGAGGATCGTGATGAATAGTTGGACGTGAATGATGTCGTACTTTTCAAGCAGAGAAGGGGGAGGTTCTGCGAGTACATCGTGCGTGGTCCAGGAGATATTGGGGGGAAGCCATTCCTTGGGCGGGCATTGCGCGAAGCTGATATCTACTCCGTCCAATTGAGCTGAGGGCGGGAGCGTGCGGGCGAGTTCGATGAGCCATATACTAGGGAAGAGAATCACCGGTCAGTCTTTCGCCACTTAATCAGATGTTCTTTGTTTCGTGGAAGGAGGAAGAGATAACATGTGGTCATTTGAGTTGTTACTCATCTTGATCTTTGTGAAGTGGACAAGCTGCGTTTTGGAAGGTTGAAGCAATGAAAAGGAAAAGGTTCAAATCGGTTGGAACTTCTTAGGGAGTGCCGCAATTATCAGGCAGACTTGGTTGCGTCCTTCTGATACCCCTATGAGGTACGCATTCAGAATACGGAACTCTGCTTGAAGAATTTATCGCATGTACCGCCGGCAAACCGATCGACGTCTCAACATGGTTCTACTTCCTGAGCTTTGACGTGATGGGAGACTTCGCATTTGCAAAGTCATTCAACATGTTGGAGAGCAAAGAATGGCACTATTCCGTTCTCATGCTACGAAGAGCACTCAATCTTCTCGGTCCTTTGAGTTCTGTACCGAGGCTGGTTCAGCTGGCCTTCAGTTTCCCAATCATCCCAATCGTGCGGGATTGGAACAAGATGATTAATTGGTGTGCTGATCGAATGAAGGAGCGAATCCATGTAAGCAGCGGCGATCTCAATCATTCACTCGGAAATGCTCCATACAGGCTAACGTGCGGTTCTGTATCCAGACTGAAGTAGATAAACCTGACGTATGTCATTTCCACTGTGAGATATTCCTATTTCTCAAAGCTGACCTCGATGCCTAGATCTCTTCTTGGTTAATCGAGGGCTCCATAAAGAACAACAGTCTAGAGCAAGATCGCTTTTGGCTGAATGGGGATTCTGTAGCCTTGATCGTTGCAGGCAGGCAAGTCTTACTCGCTAGCTCCTCTAAGGTATCCTCTCGAAGTAACCAATGCCCAATAGTGACACTGTTGCCTCAACCATGGTCTACCTCTTCTACCATCTAGCCCTCGAGCCCCAACACGCGGTGAAAATCCGCGAAGAAATACATAGCATTAACTCAATCTATGATCCCCAAAGCTTGAAGACTCTCGACCACTTGAACGGCGCAATAAACGAGATCCTGCGCCTGCATCCTTCGGTGCCAACAGGTGGCTACCGCGAAAGCCCCCCCCAAGGTGTCGAAATCGCAGGGCACTTCATACCCGGAAACACTACGATCGTGGCGCCAAGATATACCATGGGTCGTCGTACGTCGTTCCCTTCCCTCAACCCCCCTGTCAAACCCCCAAGACAAGGACATAATGAAAGCAAGATCCTGACTAAACGCCCGTTCTGCACTCCCAATAGTTGACAAATCTTTTGCCCGTGCCTCCGAGTTCGTGCCCGAGCGTTGGTACTCCATGCCGGAAATGGTCGCCGACAAACGCGCCTTCACCCCCTTCAGCATCGGACGTTTCGCGTGCGTGGGGAAGAACCTGGCGCTCGCGGAGCTGAGGTTCGTGACGGCGTTGCTGGTGAGCAAGTACGACATCACGTTTGCGCCGGGGGAGGATGGTACCAGGTGTTGGCGGGAGATGAAGGACCAATTCACGGCAGCGCCTGGGAAATTGGAACTCGTGTTCACGCCGAGGGAAGGATAACAGATTCCTTTCCCCGGTCCAAAGTATATGCAAGGCTCGCAATCTTCTACAGTCCTGCAAGCGACTCCTACTGTCGGAAAATTTCATATTAGCCACACCAACGCATCAAGCAAATGCCGTCTCAACCCTACATCCCTTTCAAAGCCACTGAATATGCCATCTTCTCCTCCCTCCAAGCGTCATCCAATTGTCTGATGACTCGCTTGACGCTCGCTTGGTGTAATCCAAAGCTCTCCTAAGGTCTCCAGCAAGGTGAAGGGTGATGTCAGACAATTGCATGCGTTTCTATCTAATAGATGACCCAGCACGGTGGCCGTAGCAGATACACATATAGTATGGTATTATGGACAGTAAATAGAGTCTCCTCTTCCTCTTCCTAGAACATCGGGAAGCCATCAGAAAAAAAGCAAGTATAACCAGAAGCGTGGCAGACCGATGCAAGCTGCATCTTTCCTCCTCGTCATCCATACCCAGTCATACTGTATAGCTTTCTGACCTGCACGTAACATCAGGGATATCTTCAACGTCACTGCCCAGACGCCTCGCAATGTCACTGCCCTTGCTGATGTTCAGGACTCTCAAGGTCACGCCAAAACCCACTCGCTCCCTCTCTTGATAAATTTATCAAGCATGATGCCGATGTCTGTCAAGATGAATCTGCACACGATGAAGCCAAAGAACTCTGCTGCGTGTCGGGCGCTCAACTCAAGCCCAACGTGAGTTTGCGAGGAATGCTTGAGTCCTGGATCTTCCACTTGGCGGATGATTTGATCTATGTTTTAAATTAGTACTTGGTTCTGGATAGTGAGGTTGGGGCATTCATTGCTTACCCAGGACCTGTGCAGCATCGCATAGCCTCGCAAGCGCTCCCATGTAACTTGGGTTGGGGCCCACACACTGGATTTGGTTGACATCACGCTTGGGAAACCTCGGATTTGGTGTTGAAGTCATAGGTACGGACCTCAGCGTCGGAGCGTCTTTAGAAGCGTCCCTAGTCATGTTGTTCGAGCTCACCGAAGGCAAACCTGGACCTAAAGAGTTCTTATTTCGAAGTTTTCGCCACGACAGGTAGGATCTGCTGCTGGTGTTTGTAGTCTTAGATGCCAACGCCTCTGGATAGGCTGTCTCATCTCCAGCGCCAAATGACTTGAATAGTTGAGCCGCGCCTTGCACTCCAACATCGCTGCCAAGCTTCTTGGTTAGATTCGAATGAACTTGTTCCATAACAGTCTCAAAAAACTCCATCTCATCCTTCATAGCGTTGGCATCAAAGTTATCAACCTTGCTAAGCTTGAGTAATGCGGCAGTCAAAAGATCGCAGCTTGAAACCTTCTCCTCCACATTCTTCAGCTTGATGTTCTTTACCCTCCATATGTCTCGAGGAACGAAAAGCCTGTTAGAGATGTAACCGCCTCTCGGGTGAGCAATCGTCTGATAGATGGATCGGAGAAACCAGAACGGCCGAAGTAAGGCTGACTCGGGACAAGGCTCAAGAGGTAGGGGAGCATGATTGGCCGAAGAATTCGGAGAGCCAGGGGTGTTCAGAGAGTGAATGTCATTGTCGAAAAGGTATGGACCACCAGTCGACTGCCCTTTGGTAATAAAGCTCGCCTCCATGGGTGTTGGTAAAACAGGTACTGGTGGTGAAGGCACCCTTTGTTGCTTTGGCGTCGACGACATACTACTAAGAGAAGCGTTCGATGATGTGTCGTGTGTCTCTGGTACAACAACAGTCAAGTTTTTGTTTCGTAGACTGGACGAGGAGAAGTTTTTTCTCAGCCCTGTTGCAGCTTTGCTAGTGAAACGGGCAGGTGATCCTGGCATAGATGGTACACTATTGTCGCTATCTGCTGAGGTCACTCTCGTTAGAGCAGAAGCAGTAGATGAAGTTTGATCGGTCGTATCGGATCCAGGAAACGGCGATGAGCCTTTGCGGCTGCTTGGTAGTGTCGCTGAAGACGGCACTGGGTTGAAGGCAAGACTTGGCAGAAGCTGCTGGGATTCCGGCACAAGGAGCGCGAATTTCGGTGGCTCGGCTACTGCTGGAGTGGACACCATTCGAGGTACAGCGGAGGCTGGCTGCGTCCTAGGAGCTTCCGATTCAGACGTGTCTGAATGTTTCGCATACGTCTCAATCTTCAACGGCTTTCGTTTCATGCCTGACAGCCTGCGCTCTTGGACGCCTGGACTAGTGTTCCTGGAGACTAAACTCGGACGTCTTACCGTAGTGCCGTTCGGTTGCTGAGAGATTTTGGGGGATGCTGATAATGGAGGGGGCGGAAGGGCACTCGAGGGTGGAGGATGCAGTGGCGGCAATGGATTATCTTTTAGCTGCGTCGCCATCGATGGCAGTATAGAAGCCTCAGCAACGGTTGACAGTGAGGTTCCCGCTGACGTTGGGTTCGAGCCAAAAGAACTGACCCATGTCCTCCTAGAAAACCCACTGGAGTCTGATTGGCGTGGAAGAGCGGACTTAGTCTGGAGGTCGTATTCATCATCCATGATATAGTCCCTGGTCATCTCTTCTAGCATTCGCTCTTCCTCGTCAGCTTCATCGTCGTTGTATTCCAAGTCAATGCTGTCTCTCGCGTTTTGAAGTCGTTCTCTCTCTCTTTCTTTAGCCCAGGAGATCGCAGCTTCTCGTTCAGCTTCACGGACATTCTCTTTGGCTAGCTCAACGTTTGTCGTCGCATGAGACAGGGCTGCGGGTTCTTCGTAATGGTATTCAGGATCGTTCATCAATTGCTCGTCATAGTCTCCCTCGTCATCGGGCTCAAACCCATCATCGTAGGCTGCCTCCACTGCTGCATCAAGTGCAGCGTCGAATTCCGCCTCCGTCTGGCCGCTTGTGGCTCGTATGTACTTCCTCCTGAGACCGACGGATGACCTCCGCGAATGCACAGATGAAGCTGAAGAACCGCTCGATTCGTTGATGGTGTTGAGCCAAGACGTATGTTCCCCATTATCCTGGCGAACAGAGTCGGACTGAAAAGAATCGTCGTCCGGCGCAGATTGCGCTGATACATCTGTAGATGACTGCGTAGTATTCTCTTTTACAAGAGCGGACGATAAAGAACGTTGCGGTGACAGAGGCGGCGGCATATACTCTTGATATACTGCTGTACTAAGATGTAAAGGAGTCTCATCGATAGTGTCTTGGCCTTTGTATCTCGCCCGTAGCGCTTGCTGATCTTGCATTCGAATCGAAGAGTGGAAGTCTCTGCCCTCTACCCTGGAGGCAGTTGTCTGTAATGACTGCCGCCTTGGAGGTATGTTGGCCAGTTGGCCAAGATGCGGTAGCTTTCCCGTGCGTGTTCCTTCGTTGCCGAGAGGTACTACCGTTGCAGTTTCCGAGACCGTCTCTGCTTCATCAGTGTCCGTGACTATCGACAACCGCTCGGAGTCTTTCGAATCTCTTTCTGGAGGACGTTGTGGCAGAGTCTTGCCATCTGCAGTGCGGTACGCTGGGTCAGTGCCCCGTAGCTCAGCGATACGTGCTTCATACGTATTGCGCTTCAACGAATATTAGCGTTGCTTTTCGCTCCCATTCATGGACAGCCATGAACTTACAACAGCATCCAGTTTCTGGCGATCTTCAAGACCCGAGCTTCTGATCATTACCTTCTGTAGCAATATACAAGCATCTTGGTACGCATGCATGGCTCCTTCAAAATTTGAGTGCTGGTCGAGGGTGACTGCATGGTGTGCCTTTTGCAAAGCCCTAGACAAAATAGCCTTCTGCGAAGGCGCCTTGCGCTTTTGCACCCTATCAGCCCGAGCACGGTTGTCAGAAGCTGAACTTTCCCCCTCCGTGGTGCCACTGCCCTGGGTGGTGTCGTCTCGGTGCCGATGATTCCCATTCTGGGAGCTTCGGCGAGACACATGCTTGAGACGGGATGCAGTGCGTGGAGAGTAGACGGACTCGGGAGGGCCAGGCGATTCAGGGTTTGTGGAATTATCAGTCATTATCGGTGAGGCCTTACTTCCTCTGGGAGAATACGAGGGCGCCGGCCGCTTCAATCCCGCCATCTGTTTCGTAGGAGAGCGCGAGCTCCACCCATCTCCAAAATAGTCGCGCTGGGTTGAAGTCTGGTCCGACGGTGAGAGTATGTCGGCTGTCGCTGGAGTGGCCGTTGCGACTGTTGATGACGAATCCGCTGCGTCAACAGCCTGAGACAAGGATGATAGTGTGACGATAGGAGGTAGGATTGGCGGAGGATTCGAAGGCGGCGACATCTTTGCTAACGCCGGAGGACTGTTATGTGGGGATGGTCGTCCTCTGGTAGAAAAATTTCCATTGGGAGATGGCGTTTGGCCGCCCGCAAAGCCACCAAAGGAACCAAAGGATCCGGAAAGTCTCCTCGAAAAGCTACTTCGTCTGTTGTGCGCAGAGTTTTTGCTGGAGGCCGTGGATTGAGACCACCTGTTCAGGTTACCCACGCCTTCTCGGAAGCCATTCCCACTATCTGGCCGAGTGTACAAAGCACTAGACCTCCGCTTGGTGGTTTCTGGAGACAAAGTACGACCTGTAAGATTTGTGGGTATCGTATTCGCTTCGTTGGGACTTTGCGATCTCAGACCTGTGACAGGTGGGTGTGTGCCATTTCGTGGGCCGAATGAAGAGGCACGCTGTACGGTGATGACGGAGGAAGATGATGCTGAATCAGGCCTGGAGCCCTGCCGCTGGTGTGTAGGGGGCTTGGCCAACGATGCCATATTAATCACGAGCAGTATCTGAGCTCAAGCAGGATGCAGTATTCGGCAGTGCCTTAGATGCTGGATAAGAGACCCGAGGACAGGTCCCACAGCGAAGAGGGCGCGTAAGCTGGCATGCAAGTGGGTCTTTAGGATAACAACGGAGATACCGATTTCTTCTGATCAATGTTCCGAATACAACAGGCTCCGATTACCCTGCCAGCTTTTCACTTCCTCCGCCTCAAACCATTTTCTCACTTGGATCCGATCATTTTCCTTCCCACTATACTTGTATGAACAGCATGTATAATTTGTTGGTTGCGATATCTCAACAGACGATTGAGTCGTATTACAATTCGAGGGAGGCTCCAGGAGAAGATTAGTACAGTAAGCTCTCCGTGCCGCGAGATGTACCTATACACAATTGCCGGTACCAAGTGGTACTGTCGGTGGAGGGGGAGGCGGCGCAGGAGAGGCGTGTTGCCACTTGTGGCGAGAGGTATCAATTGGCTATCCGTCGATTGTCCACACGCGATGGATCACTCGATCAGGAAGGGTTATATTGGTAGAGGGGTTGGCTGCATGACCACTTGGACCTTTCACGAAACCGCAGCGCCAGGGGAGAGGCACTTTGGGCAAGGGGTTCTCTGTTGGTAGAGGACGTATCTTTGTATAGGGAGCGCCCAAGGAACACGGTAAGGAATTGGCGAGCAAATAAACGCCGATGAAGTATCTTGAAACTAACTGAGGGCAAGATCAAAGGGCTCAGGGATGCTATCATGAGGTTTTCCTCGTCGTCACTCTAAGGTAGGTACTGTACTATTGACCTGGGTTCTCCGGAGTCCGCAGTTTAATTCCCCTGGAGCCCCACCCCTGTCGCCAAGCCTTAGCGCCGATCCGCGCACGGAGCCGGGAGGGCATGGCAACTCAGTTGGCAAGCTCGCATGCGAGTGCTTTCTTCTGTTTACTTACTCAACTTTGCCATGTGCTTGCGGCGTTTTTGTAAGGACACGCGAAGGCCAGAAATTATCTCCAATTGACTGTCTATACCTCCATGTACTCAGTCATAGGATTGCAAAACCAAACGCTCATACATGATACATATCAACAGGCGCCTCATCTTTCACAAGCTCCCACACATTGTCCACCCTCTTCGCCATACTCTCGTCTAATGGCCCATCCTCGATCGCTCTCAGCGTTTCTTCAAGCTGTGTCCCTCGACTCGCTCCTATCTGTATACAGATTTCGGGGTCAGCATACATTTCAAGAGGAGTGGCTTGGAATCGAAACACGCTTTGGAAGTGTCTACTCTGCAGACATGTTTCAATACTCCAGATTTGTTTCAGAAGAGGAAATATGGGCTCCGACAATACGCACAATGATACCGTCGCCATGTTCAACGCTGAGCTTCGAGTTGTACATCACCCATCGATAGGCCAACGCAGCCTTGGACACACGTGCCTCACTCGCTATCGCTTCCCACTCAGATAATGCCTCGAGCAGCGACGGTTTGACGTGTCTGTCAGGGTACATGTTTCCATATGGGGCAGATCGATCCCAGCGGCCCTGACCACCGCCTGTCCTGAGTGTCTGAGTCTCTTTCATGAAGACTCCGCCAGCGAGAGGAGAATATGCATAGAAGGCCATGTTGAGTTCTCGGAGGAGTGGCAAAAGAGACGTATCATAATGGCGAGCAACGGCGTTGTAACTCCCCCGGAATACCGTCGGCAGAACATATCCTTTCGACTTGGCATAGTCGTATACCCTCTTCACATCCTCCGGCTTGAAATTGGAAAGACCGAACTTTGGAACATATGAGCTTCAGGGCTGGAAACTCTCTTGCATTGCACCAGGCAAGCTTGACCTACATGTTTGTATTTGCCTGATGCATAGACCAGTTGCATAGCATCGACTGTCCGCTCAATCTACACAAATTTCCGAGTCAGCGTTGCTTATTCGAGGTAGGAGGTGGAGTTGCAAGACAGACCGGAGTGTCGGGGTCTGGAGGGTGTACGAAGTAGGTCTCGACCTTTGCAGAGGACGTCAGGGGCCTTCAAAATTGATCCAAGGGATTCGAAACGCCATACGCTCTTGACACCCAGATCTTGGAAACTCTGCTTCGCAGCTGCCAATATCGATGCTTTTGTCCCAGAACCTTTGGCAAACCGAGGGGATTCCGTATGAATGGTGAAGCTTGAGGTCGCGCCCAGCTCTTTCAGGGCCCTCTCACTCCCTTGCTATGAGCGCAAACAGTCAGCTTCTATCCTTGATTTTTAACGACGCACCCCTACTTACATACAGGGGGGCAATATCAATGTCCTTGATATTGTGCTTCTTGAGGATATCGAGGAACTCTTGACTGGTCTCCGTAGGTAACGACCCGAAATAATTCGTACCAAACAGTACCTTCATATGAGACATAGTGACACTGTTTGAAAGGGATCACAAGATTACAAGTTGTTGGAATTTGCATCAGTACGCCCTCTTTCGACCAGGGTAAACTTAACTCCGTAGCCTCGGCTACTCGCGGCCAAGACAAATTCCCTCATAGTACTCTACACCAACCAACCATTGTTTAAAGAAGCCATGGCTTTTTAAACATCGTATCGGCAATAGCCTACTAATTGGCTCTTGAGCGAGAGATGAATTGCGTGCTATCTAGGAATCTATATACTTCTGTAAGTTTACAAATATTCAATGTTGATATACACCATGTGTTTCCTCGACTTCTCGGTCAACAGCGAGCGATTTCCTTATCCTCTCAGAAACCGGCTCATCACGTCCAAGCAGTCTCTGTTCTCAATCCAAGCAAATTGCCCACAATCCTCGAGAATGACCAACTCTGACCTGGCTATGCCAACGTGCGCTTTCTTGGCAGCTTCCACGCTGCAAAAGGGATCTATCTTCCCGGCCAACCACGATCAAAGTCTTTAGATTTTGTTGGATTGGCAAAGTAGAGTCCCTTTTGCATCTCCTTATCCGTTTCCGCTTTGAATGTTTGCAGCCGTTTCAAAGCAACACTATATATCGAATCGTCTTTTCTCTTTATCACAAATTCAACGTATATTATAAAATAATGGGATGCGCGAGACGGAAGAACAATGATCCGATGACTCAATAGGCTTAGTTCTATGAAAGCACTGCTGACTAAGGTAGAATGATGACTAGAATAGTGATACTAAGAGTACTGCTGGCTAGAATAGTGATGCTGAGAGCACTGTTGAGAGCACTGCTGAGTGCACTCAATGCGACACTTAATGCGACACCCAATGCGACACTCAATGAGACACTTAATGGGAGCCATTGAAGCACTTCTCAGCAGTGGTCTCAGCAGTGGTCTCAGCAGTGGCAGTGACAGTGGCAGTGATAGTGATAGTGGTCTCAGCAGTGGTCTCAGCAGTGGCAGTGACAGTGGCAGTGGTCTTAGCAGTGGTCTTAGCATCATTATTCTAGTCATCATTCTAGCCAGCAGTGCTTCCAGCAGTGCTCCCAACAGAATTCTTAGAATATCCCATGAGGTTTATACCGCCCCCTGGTATGATACTAGTAAAATCCCATACCATCCCATTGTGGTGTGGGACCTAGAGACCTCATACCATGCCATACCATGATATGGTATGAGAGGTCAATATCCCATACCATCCCATACCTTTCCGGCCAGTAGAGTCACACGTTAAGTGCGCACACGAATATCACGGCTGCCGCTAACTTCATAATACTAGCTTTAAACCTTTTCGAGAAGCGTCTACGAAAGGCGCAGCGCAGAATAAATTTCGCAATAAAGAATGAGTCAATGATTACTAAACGATCGTGAGATAGAAGTCTCTTTACAGCTACAGGGCTCAATACGTACTCGTCGTGCTAGTATAGAGATAATATGATAGGAGTACCTTAATGAAGGAACTCAAGCTTTGAGTGCCACGGCCGATTAAAAAAGAGCGGTCATAGATGAGGGTTATAGAACCATTGAAAAGCTTGGCCGCTGGTAATCACCGTATTCTGAACAATCAATGCAATATAAAAGGTCTTTCGCAAGTGATGACAAACATTTCGTATTCACAGATTTCCAGCACTTGTGGGAGTGAGCAACAAGCGAAGATGATGTCAAGCTTTTGATACTGTCACCGTGGGAAGCTCCTAGAAATATTAAAACTGCTCGTATTTACCTGCAAAGAGCATCTGCTGCTGAAGACTTTCGACAATAGTCATAACACCTTGTTCACTACTACGAAGACTCGGATCGATATGAACTCACACGATCCATTCAGTATTCTCCCTCTTACTACGTACGGTGTTCAAGACTACGATTCTACATCTCATATGCGGTTTACTCAAGTAGAAGTGATTAATTGGCTGTAAGTGTCTTTCGACTCGTAACAGGGATTGATTAGGTTGATGTGCTTTGGAAGCAGTCCTGATGCTAACGGAAGGCTTCTACAGAATGCTTCATGTGGCGCGGAGTTCATATTGTTTATTTGTTTGTTTTGGTAATAGTTGAAAGGTGTTTCTTTCCATGAATGAAGCTTCTTGCTACTAGGTCTCGTGCAGCGTAGCAATGCTGAACAGAGGGGAATATCTTGCCTGGAGACTTCTATAGAAATCAACATCCTCTTCTACTCACACACGGACCTTGTGGTATCATAGCATTTGCTGATGCTGTATGCAAGCTCGCCGATTGGAAAGCTTGACCAATCTCATGTCCGCACGCCTGAAAAATCCGAGATAAGAATCGCATTTTTTCTTATCGAGTACAGCATGCTTGTCAAAGCCCATTTCGGCTATTTTCGATCCATCCCTGACAGCCTGCCACACTTGCCGCTCTCACTTGCGGCCAAAGCTAATTGACCTGTCGTTGTGACCTAGTACATCCAGGAGTAGGAAAAACACGTGCATTCATAGTAACAACGAGGACAACAATCGCGAAGTTCCGCCCACCAGCAATGGTCGCATTTGCGAAGTATTGCAGGCTGTTTTTCATTGATATTCCGCGGTGCTGGTTCGTCATCGTCAATGGCGATCACGTAATTGCGGAACTCGAATCGATCCTTCAGTCTCATACAGTAATAACAAGGATAGAAGAGGGGAAAGGGTTCGGAGTAGTGTTCGGGGATGCATTCTGGGTAGTGTTCGCACGAGCATCTCCACGGGAACAGGTATGGGTGTTGGCGTTCGGCGGCGAGGAAATGCTCTTTGGCTGGTTCTGCACTCTTCCAGGGATTAGGAATGATGTCGCGGAGAGATTTATGGGTGCGACGTAGGATCACGAGTGCGAGTGCGTGGTCTGGGTCACTGTCGTAGTCTGAAAAGCTGGACAGGATTTGCAGCTTCAGTTCGAGAGGCAAGGCGAGCAGGGGAGGAAGATTGCTGATTGGCGGGCTCGGAGGTGCGGTCTGTGGTGCCATGATGTTTCTAGTTCGGTGATAGTAGGAGATGAGACGGGTTGGATGGAGCCAATAATAATGTGGAATTTCAAGAGTCTGTCTTGCGTGGGTATGCATCTAGTTGATGTACATGATGCAAGCTGCATGCAACGGGGCTTACCATCTCTTCGTGCAACGCACACACCCTTAGCTTCGACCTGAAAGCACATGCATCCCTCGTCCTCCCAGAGAGTTGCAGTTACTCTGGGCTTCATGCCTGAAGGAGCCACTTGACCACTTGTATCCGCATTTTGCGGAGGGTAGTTTGGAGGAGGGCCAGTGGGCGCTCCTACATACGTATGCTGTGCGGGGCCGCCAGCTCCCATCGCTGTTTTGGTCAGCTAAAGAGTCGCAGTTTGGTCAAGAAGTATTAGGATTACCTGGTAAGGGAAGTAGCCCCGAATTCATCTGCCCACCCATAGAAGAGGACACTGGGTGGCCAGGGCCCGACGGAGAAGTTATGCTATTCGGGTAGCCATACTGGCCATAGCCTGGAGATTGCCCATAACTGCCAGGTCCTGGTTGCAACGGTGGCGGCTGCTGTTGTGCATAGCTCGGATATTGGGTCATACCGCTTGCGGTGGTTGAGTGAGGTGCGTACGGTTGTCCTCCCGACATCTGATTTTGTTGCGACTCTAGGTATTGGTGCTGCTGGTTCATTACGCCCGAATAGTGGCCTGAAGACTGGGGATAATGACTCGGTTGCGCGTAATCCGAACGCCCTTCAGGATCTTCTGGCAGTCCGTGGATCGGAGGCGCTGAGCACAAAGAAGTTGGCGAAGGCGACGGCGTCTTTAGCCCGTTATCAGAGTACGAGCCTGCTTGAGCGGTAGGATATTGAATGCCGTGGGCGCTTGACAAAGGCTCCGAAATTCCAACGCGGGCTGTTGTCGACGCGTAGGACTGAGGTAGGTGCAAATCTGGCAGGCGATCACTGGGCACTTTGGGACGGGAGTAATTTGAGCTGTACCACGGAGTGTCAACAGGGCCACGGGTTTGAACCTGGGATATCGACGGGAGCTCCAGCTTTCCGGTATTGTTCATCAATGGCCTGATTGACCTTTGGTAGTTCTATTGCTCAAGATTGCGGGGGAGAGGGGTAAAAAATTTCTTGAGAGCAGTCTCTGCTTGCGATTGCTGGATTTGTAGAAGAAAGCACGCCTAGTCACGGCAGAATTTGTATGCCTTCTCTTCCGCTGAGACTCGAGAGAGTCAAGAGGCTCCGATACCAGTACAAGCCTTGTCGTCGTTTCGGTCGTTGATCCAATCAAATTGATTGGCAGGTAAACTTTCTCAAAGCTTTCCAAGGGATGGTGTTTCGAGTAGGAGATCTATCAAATGTGTGGTCGGGTATGTAGAGCACTGCCAATGACAGCGGTAAGGACCCAGGTGGGATGTGAGTATGCAAGGCGGGTTAGGCTGATGTACAGAGGATTGTGGCAGATGATTCTGCGCTTCGACAAAGGTGCGGATGTGCCTGAAGAAGTACTGCAGCGCTGTATCAAGACATCAAAGGCGTGTCACTCGTTTCAGGTCGTTAGGGGGGGTGGCTTTGAGGTTGTTTGCTTGCTTTGATGCAGGTAAATGCAAGTGGATCGCTGTGCGCTGTAGCTTGCTGGATAAGGCGAAAAGAGGAAGATTTCAGTGCACAAGCGCTTCGGACACGCGTCTATGAGGTACTGGTGTTTTGAGGACTAAAGATCGTGTAGATGGCCGTTATGCTCGTAGAGTATCGTTCGTTGACAGGTAAAGTTCTCAGAGGGGAAAAATTTGATGTCTCCGCAGCTGTACAAGCTCAGGTTAGCGCTACAAGATTAGGCAAGATATAGGGTATGAGCATGAAAGGAATGATGTTTGCGCGACTATAAGCGTACATACGTACCTCCTGGCCCGTGAAAGGTGCATGTAAGAAGTGCAGTGCAGCGCCTGGAGAAAGCTCTGCCCACTTCCTAGGCTGGGGGGATGGAGGTGACTCTGTGAGAGGCACGAAGATGGCGGAGGCTGGGGGTGCGTTTTTAGCGTTGAAGCTAGTTGCTTCGGCGTCTAGGAAGTCCGCCGTGATGATAGGATACCTTACACCCGTGACCAGCGACGAATTTTCGGATGATGTCTGCTGCTTATAGTATTTCCTTGGTGAGACCAAAGCTAGTGATGGATCTCGGTTTATATTGAGTTGTGCGATTCGAGGTCCAATGAAGTAGATCAGATCTAGGGGAAGTCCGCTGTGGATATGCGCGAGGGCAATCTTGGGACTTCTGTGCGTGCTGTGCGATATATGTCTTTTTAGCAGCCAATTGGCATGCAGCGAATAATTGTCCAGGACAACAAGGACCCCTCTGTGCAATTGAGTTGTGAGAGAGAGAGGCAGAGGCAGAGGCAGAGGCAGAGATAGAATTCTGAATTTTGTCCTGATGGACTTGATTGACAGGCAGTGTGGTGGCCGTTGAAAAAGCAGTTGCAGTAGTCATGCAAGAGAGCGGGAGACGGGCTCTTTTCGATGCAACTCAACGGCTCGGGGCGAACTACAGGGAAAAGGCTGGCGTCTTATCAAGTCAGTTTGCCCAGGTCTCTCACTCTGCCTATAATAAAAAATAAATGGATGGGGAGCCAGGCCAAATTGCTTTGTTATTATTGCCAACAATAATAATTGATCTACTACTCCTAATTTTACGACCATGATGGAGCGAAAAGGACGGCCGGCGGGAGAAGGAAGATGTCAGGGATCAGTGTATTGGTCTAGTGGTCGGTCCGTGTTCAAATATTGAGAGGGAGCTGTCTCTTCCGCTTTTAGGGAGTCTTAGGGCGCTGCACATGCAGGCAAGCGAAAAAGCGTATTCAAGTGTCCTATCGATGGACAGAAAATCCCCTTCGTACCCCTGTCCTGCGAATTTTTGATCGACAGCCCAAGAGCGACACTTGATACGCGGGCTTCAGTCAGCCCAATTGGTCGGGCCGGAACACACTTGTGTCCACTAGGTACTGTACTTTGAAGATCACCAAGGATTGGAAGGGAGCATTGAGCCACAATAATCGTCCCCTCGATTCCCAACTGAAAAATCATAATCATCCAAAAGTTTAGATGCCTGTCAGAAGAAAACAGTTCATGCATTCGCGATCGCGGACGATAAGGCATGTTCAATTCGTCCCAGGTTGTGAGTGTCATTTTACATGCACATACTAGAGTACATGCATTGTGCAATTTGTAAAAAGAGGGTCAATGTAGACGCTCGGGAGAGCAGTTGAGCTAAAATCTAACTGGCGGGTCCACCCTTTTGATGGGCCTTCCTTTCCGAGCCATTGCAATTATCGTGCATTTACGGAGTATGGCGACTTCCTTCTTGACGATAAAGAGAATTCTCAGCGATCCTGGAATTTCATAAGCCCCGTTGATCAGATTATGATTGAGGACACAAGACACCTATCTCTCTTTCCAACCAAATGAGCCGAGACACGTACTCTAGCTTTCCCCCCCACGTAACTCCCTTAGCTGTCCGACCATCATAGAATGGATTCAGGCAAAGAGGCAAACAACTGAATAACGTGAGCATTGAGAGGCACAGCACTTATGGGACAAGCACAACTGGAGAAAATGAAAAAAGAGGGTGTGGTGCCTGGTGTCCTTCGGAATGCCCAGTTTGCTGGACTTGGAAGGTTCGAGACTAAGAGAAAAGGACTCCAGGGACTGTGATAGGACATGCCCAAGAACTTTTCTGGGGGAACGGCGAACTAGAGCTGGAAGGGGATTAGCCTTTGACGTTTCGATCCGCGGGTGGTGTGTGGAGAAGAAAACCGGGCTGAGCGATTTGATAGGTCATCAGCTCTCCGTGGCTTTTTTGAACAGCGCATCAGCCCACTCAGTCGCTCACAGAAAATGAGAAACTAGGAAATACGGTATGATGATTATTTCGATTCCTGGGCGCGGCGCTTCTATCTTTTGGCGGTGAACCCCAAACGTGGCACAAGTTTTAGCAAACACAATACGGTAAGTACTATCTATCACACATCCTTCACAAGAAAAAGGATGATTCGCAGATTCAAGGTTAATAATTGCTTTTTTTTTTCATGGATTCTGGCAGATCCTCCGACCATCGGACTTTCTCCACGACTTTGCTGACTTTGCTGACTTTGCTGACTTTGCTCACTTTTTCCCCCTTCCCAGCCCCTTACCTGTTTGATTAGGTATTACTTATTACTGTATTCCTTAATTCCCAATTCACAATCAAAGTCGTAGAACAACCTTTTCAAAGCATAACGGGGATCTGCACAGGCAAGGAGGGGCGCCAACGCCGCGCAATTAACCTCACACCGCATCCCGCCGCACAATGCTGTGCATATGTCTCGTCTCGAGGCGTATCTTCCTAAGACTCCTGACATCCTGACATATCGGCAAATCAGGCCGAAGGAATTCCTTTTGAAACATCTGTGCCCTGTTGCTTAGATCTCCGCGTACGGTGCAGTGATGTCAGCTTTCGGCGATTGAAGGATATCGATAGTGTGGTGGGTGGAGCAGCGTACCATGATACCATGGATTGATTGGCCTCATACATTGTTGCGATAGTGGTTACCCTTAGATCCCGCTCATGGTTCCAAAGGGTATGCGAGTGTATCCCCGGCCTAAGTCTAACCGTCACTCTGCCTCACGGGGAAGGATGGGAACATGCGGAAGCAGGCGCAGATAATCTTAGCTCTTCAAACTCTCAAGGTTTCATCTCAAATTCCTCAATCATGAGCCTCTTTGACAGGTTGATGAGAAAATTGTTCCAATATCAGTGACCGAAAAGTTTCAAAAGGCTGTGAGTAATTCGCAGCTCTTGCCGGAAAAGGGGGGGGGATGGGCGAGTCGCTGAATTCGGGGAATTGTGTTGAGCCGAGCGAATGAAAACGAAACACGTTGAATTTTTCTCCTTTTTTTTCCCCCCCCCAGCCTTCGATTTACGAAAAGAGGAAGATTAGCAGTATGAATTTGGAACGAAGGATTTTCTCGCTATCGGATCCTTTTCCACCGTGCATTATGCATACTAGTTTATTCTAGTCCATAGGCACCTTCCATCAGTCCAGAATGACCATTTGACCAAGGGTTATGCAAGCTACCCCTCAGTCCGGCTATCCTTGCCTTAAATCACTCAGTCTGACTGGTTGCGCATCCTTTCCTAAAGGCAGCTAGAACCCAAGTACCATGTACCTAATGAACACATGTTATGCATATGTAGCGGAGCCGCAGGAACGGTACCTACCGCAACGTATGCAGGATCATACACGCACTTGAAACACTCGCTCACCCGACGACATCTCTTCTACCCAGCATCAACTATCAACACTTCATTCTCTTCGACAAACCCACCCTTTTACCAGACCACCATGGGGCAAATATTGCGGTGAGACACTTAGTTTGCCACTTGGTCGGTGTAGAGGCCGAATCCTTCCGAGACACTTCGTAAAAAGCTGAAACCCAATGCTTGCTTTACACAGCATTAAGAATATTCGGAAGAGAAGGGGGCTGAGATCATAGATGTTACGGCCGGAGCACCTCTCCGCTAAGAATCGAACCTTCTGAAACGGTTTCAAGGGTGTATAGACTGTTTGATGCACACACTCGGGGGCTTACACTTGTGCAAGAGCCTTCCGAGCCAGGGAGCGACATCCCTAAGGCTAGAAGCATGGCACTCTTCGGCGGTCATCAAACTGCCACCGAATTTGCTTGGAAACTAATAGGTTGAGCTACACGTATCTACTCGGAAGGCCACCGCCTTGGCTTCCGTGCTTTTGAACCGGCTATGAAAATAAAGATGACTAGGCTGGTTCTCAGAAGCTCAAGGTCTGCGTGAATTCCGGGGTCCGAAACCACATGATCAGTGGGTAAATCAAACATGATGTTTCCGACTTTTTTTCTTTTAGCCAATGTAACATTGATCTATGGGCGCTAGCTAGATTGTCCCTCGAGTCACGAATTCTCCTAAGAAATTCCTTGAGCAATCTCCGCTAGGTTCATTTTGCAGCTTGCGAAATTGATCGTGTCAGACCTCTTTCGCCCTTTTCGTTCTTGCTGAAGCATGGAGGTCGCTAGTGGGCCTGCTCCGACTGTTGCCCTCTTGTGGCAAGTCCGATATCTGCCTCGATATTCATGTTCTCCAACCCTACTATCAGCTCCTCCGCACCTCTCATGTGGGAAGCCGGCGCTCCATGAAGACTCATATTCTCTATCCGGGACACCAACTGGTCTGTGTTTGTATTTGTGGGCGTCTGTGAGGTCATCTCTGAAGCAGCCACCACCTCATGAGCGCGCGTATCTGCCAGCCCGTGAAACAGTCTCCCTGGACCCAACATAGAACGCAGAATGCAATTCAATTGCCCTCTCGTCGACGTGGTTTCGAAAGGAGAAGCCAGCAAATTGCAACGTCCAAGCTCAGCAGCCATGCCAACATAGGTCTTCTCGAGCTTGTCAGCATATGCGTTCCAGAGACCATGGAGGTGAGTGAGATACCTATGAGGCGTCGCCCTCATAAACCAATCTTCATGCTCCGTTGTATCCTCGAGCGGCCGTCGGGCAGGCCTCGCTGGGTGAGAGGCAAATTTGTGAACGAAACTAATGTACTCATCTTCTGATATTTCAAGATCTGCTGTTTGATCGCCCATCTTCCGAAAGACCTTCTCCACGCAATCGGCCCATGCGTTCCAGGTATTCATAAGATCCTTAGTCGCCTCGGCAATATTTACTTCGTGATCCATCGCTTCTTCTACCAACCATGCAGGGCGCAGTGGCAGGGCCGGGACCCTGCGCGGATCTGAAATGCTGAGGGAATCCATTACGTTGGTGATATGGAACCCGCTCGTTGAGCTGCTGGAATTTAATTAGAGAGTAGTATGGAAAGGAAGAACGTCTACGAAGAATTTGAAGATGACCACGACGGGTTTGCAATCAAGTGGTGTTGAAAGAGTACACAAAGGCGTGTTGACCAAGCCTTTGTAAGAAGTGTTGACAACGCCATTCTTTGTTGTCGCATCTTCAACAAACACCTTTCGCGATTGTTCTAGTAAATACAAAATTTCAAAATTGCACAGGTTCGCAGTGAAGATAGACACAGTTTATCTGGACATAAGGCGTTGCACAAATTAATCTCCTCTCTGTGTCGAAGAATTAAGCTGGGAGTTTTCAGCCTTGGGGCATGCTTTGCGGGGCTCCGGGGTTTAAGCGAACCATGCAGGCCGACCCGGCAGGCACAGCCGCCCATGTACCTATAGTACTTACTCTAGCACATCAAATCCAACGATGAGGGTTCCCTGCTGCCAACTCAAAGATCAAATTTCGTAGTTCAAACAGTGGAGATGGTCATGATGGGTGCGCAATCGGGCGATACAGATTCTCGATGATTCTCTCCAGCAATTGATTTGGAGGAGATGCTACCATAACTATCAACGTTCTTCTGCGTATCATACAGATCCTCAGCTCCAAAATCTACGCCACAGATTTTGCACCTGAACGCCAGCCCAAATATTGATGCCAGATGCGAGGCGTGAGGCGTTGTTGTCAGAAGCCCATGAGCTGCATGTGAGCTTCCAAACCAGTTTTGCGGTTCTCCGGCTCCTCATCAGGTTCGCTGGCCGAGTCCAAAATCTTGTGCAACAAGCCTGTCAAACTCTCGGATCTCGGCAGGTCGGGGGAGAGGGACAAATGTGACAAGCCAAAGTCGCTCTCGTCCTGCTTAGCAGGCTGTAGCTTGCAACGACCCATTTTCTCGGCCAGACCTCGATGAATTGCCTCGGTCCTGGTGGCCCACACGTGCCAGACCTTTTGAACAGGTGTCTGAGCCATATCAAGCAGCGCTTTGGCAGCACATTCCTGCACGTCATATAGATTGTCTCTGAGCACGCTCGATATGTTGGGTCGGTGTGGGAAAGCTTGAAAAGTCCGAATGAGATCTGTGTACTCATCATCTGAGAACACCAAACCCTCTGTCTGTTTGATCATCTGGTGTAGGATACTGATAGCCTGATCCGCATAGTCATCCCAATGGCCAAATATAGCTTCGTCAGCGTGGCTCAGAGATATGCCGGGCTGGTCAAGGAAGAATATTGCGTCCCATACGCCAAATGTGGGTCGTGGGGCCAAGTCCGGGGCCCTGCAGGGGTCAGGGTTGCTGATGTTGTACACACGACTCATATCGCCAGGGGTTTGACGAAGTCTGGGTGTGGTATGTAAGCGAAGTGGAAATACATGGATGGTCACTGTTTACAATGGGTTTGGATGAATGCAGAGAACAATTAATTAGGAGCTGAGTATGGCCTGAAGCTGTCAGGTCTTGGCCGAACCGTTCAAAGTAAGTTTTTTGTTGACTTTTATTGACAAAGAAGTGTTGACAATACCAATGTGCTTCTATTGTTGCCTCAAAGCTCTGTGACTCGGGCGTTCTTTGATGGGTTGTCTCTTCAAGTGAAAGAGTACCCTGTCTTTGTTGCTCTTGTTGCCGCTTCAGATCTTCCTTCGACTTCAAAGCTTGCTACATACCAGGCCATTCCTCGCTCTCTCCGCTATCTTTACGTACATCAATTGCGTCTCAACCATCGAACCAAAGCGACACCAACATCACGCTAGCCTCGCCTCCACGATGGATCACTCAATCGCCCAAGCCTCCGTATACAACACTTCAGTCACATCTACTCATATATACAATTCTGACAATACGACGCATGTGAAGTATACATGCTACGATACCGCCACATTCCTTGCTCTTTACATCATCTTAGGCACGACGTGCACCATTGATGTTGCCAGCGAAGCATTTGAGCAGAGTGAAAAGGTGTCGAAGGCACATAAAAACATTGAGATCACTGACGCTCACAAAAACTTGACCAGACGTCCTAGCCGGGAAGTAAGGTGTGGCACAAGTGAGGACCAAGCTGGTGAAAAGAAGATGAGGCAGATGAGATCTCGAATTGGCGAGTGGCTGGAGAAGGTTGTGCGGAATCTGAAAGCTGAGTGACGACTGCTTTTCCGCTGTTCATCAACAAGAAATCATAAAAACCTTCTATCATCTACGTGTTCCATTCCTTGATTCGTGAACTAATTCCATCGAATCTACACCCTGAATATCTCGCACAAAGAGCTAATAGCCCAGAGATCGACAAAGATAATTAAGATCACGCTTTAGGTCCATCGACACAATGCCATCTTAAGCGTTCTTTGTCGAGTACTCGACACAGTTTTCATATATTAACACTTCGTATCGACACTTATTAACTTCTATCTCATACTGACCTTTCTACATTTTCTCATACCTCTAACCAGCTTTCACTAACCCGCCTCTTCAGTTCGACATTTCAGCAACAACATCCAACAAACTTCCATCCCAGCCCACAGCGAATCTACTAATTCCTCACAATGGCAGAGGAATTCCTCAGCCAGCTGCTTCGAGTCGAGAACAGCGTACAGCCCAACAGCGGTGAATGCTGCATCGTCTGCCTCACTGAGTACGGCACGCTTTGCCCCAAGACTGGTATTGTCGAGTTGGAGATACGCCTCCCCTGCAACCATACAGTAGGCTCAAAATGTATTGCCACATGGCTTGATCTCACGGGCGTCGCCAAAAATTCGTGCCCACTATGCCGGTATGCTTTCTTTCCCACACAGCCTCGGCCGTACCTCGAGCATGGGGTTATCGAAGACGTGCAGAATGCTGGATCTAACGATCCAGGTGCGAGTTATGGCCTTGCGATGATGGACCTTGGCTCGATGGATGAGAACCGTCTTCCTGTGAACACTCATTTTGTCTACGAGCACTTGAACGAAGGGCGCAACGACAACGAAGGAATCGCTCCAGAACCTCCTGTGATGGCTGAGCAGGTGCACACGCTTCGTCGTTCCGCGCGCCTGAGGGGCATTGCACCCGAACCTCTTGAGCAAGAAAACACCCCTCGTCGTTCTGCGCGCCAGCGGGCGACTGCGCATAATCATGAAAGACAGATGCATAGGGAGGACATCGATGAGGCAGAGCTCGACTTGCAGACGATTAGGCTTATGTGCGAGACCTACTGTTACCGGCTCAACCTCAACCTCTTTCGTGGCTCTAGCACAATCGAGATCTCCCAACGCATCGCCGTGAGGACACGCGTCGCTTGCCAATTCGCTGGTCACTCTATGCAGCCATGTGCAGCAGTGTCTGTCTACGTGACATCACATCTCACGGGTGCGCCGAAGACTCTGCACGAGGTGTCCATGATGTCCGGTGTCGACTCTGGCGTAATTCTTGGAATTTATAACTTGGTTTACTCTGGACGGGTTCGCGCTGAGTTCCTCGACCACGAGATGCTCGCGATGATTAATCGGGGCGATCGGGAGACTGTTCTTGAATTTATGCCTCTTTCGTCGCAGTCTTTATGAGCAGGAGGGGGCAGAAAACGGCATTGATTGTCGCTTGGATTTGAAATCCTTTGATGCAAAGGTGAAATATAGGGCGACATACAAGGTCGTAAGTGCTCAAGAATTTTGGGACCTGAGGTTTTATTTAGGTAAAACATCAACAAACGTTCATTATCCCCGAAACTATGTATTGAAGAAATAGAGTCTATCGATGTTGTTGTAATAAGATGGCGACCAGATGAAAAGTATCTCTCTCAAAGACTATCCCAGATTCATTCTCTTCTCTTGGTTAGTATATTCGTTCATCTTATTCTCGTCCGACTACAAGTCGCGTAGCATTCTCTGAACAAATTAAGTATCATATTTCTCCTTTGAAAAGATTAGACTCAAAAGAAACTCACGAGCATACCTTCATGAGTACAATGCAGGAGAAGCAGCCGAGTTTAGAGTTCATGCCAGTTTCCCAGTTTCTTCCCAACAAAGAGCAAGATGAAGTAGATTTCTATCCCCCAAGATCCGATTTATATCATAGATAGATACGCATCAGATTCCTCCTACACGAAAATGACTCCACCAACTCCAACTCACAACTCCAACTCCCTCGAGCCAACTTACCAGTAACCTACCTACCTACCAATCACTATCATCATCATCAGAACTCTCCTCGGCCTTAAACCGCTTGCCCCTCGCCGCTCCCCCATCCGTCATCTTTCTCTTCTCCCCAACCCTCGGCCCAGCAAGATTCGTCCCATACGAAGTCTCCGCCCAATCAGCCTCGAGCATCTGTTTCAACAGTGTTCGACTAACCGACTGCATCCTCGCTCGCTTAGCCGAGACACTGCGCGTGACATACCGCCCGTGGGGATAGTCCTTCAACGGGTCCTGGCTGTCGAGTAGGGGGCGAGTCTCCTCGGTGATGGAGATGGCTTTCAACGGGCCCTGGCTGTCGAGTAGGGGACGGGTCTCCTCGGTGATGAGGATGGGGTGGGTGTCTTCGCAGTCGTGTTCATAATGATAATGGAGGCCGGTCATGCTGACGGCGACGAGGGTGAAGGTGGCGAAAAGGGCGAGGGAGAAGATGGTGAGGCCGAGGGCGTAGGGGTGGGTGTTGGTGGTGAGGACGACGGAGTTGATGAAATTCGACATCGTCATGGGGAGAGTCTCTCGTGATTGGATGCTGCTTGTTGAGTATCTGTATGTAGCTGGATTGAGAGAGCTATCCTGGTGTGTGGAGCTTGTGGAGCTGGGAGTTGTGGGATGCAAAGATGGGGTGGTAGGGATTATATAAGGGACAGGAAGACAGTGCCGGCTCACAATGCTTTTGTCGTTGACAGGGTTTCCTTTGTACTGGAACATGGCGATTGTGTATTTCAACAAGAGGACAATGGGCAAAGTAGAGCGCAGTACTTGAAAGGAAGATCATCAGCTCTTTGATGATCGTATTCATGTCTCCAACGCTGGTGCGCATGGGACATGTGCAGCTGGCAAGAGAAGATTTGGGACGAAAATGGAATTGCGGAATAAAAGTCCTCGAGGCCAGCAAAGTCGCTCGCCGTTGGTAAAGTCGATATATTGTTAAATCCGTGGGCATGTCAGAACACATCTCCTCAAACAACAGTATGATCATCCTCAGCTAAGCTCCGCTGACGTTCTCTGCTGTGGCTTGACTAGAGTCACTGTGAACGGCGTTACCTTTGACGCACGCAACTCAAGGGTTTTCATGTGCTAAACTACGTACTTCGGACGCCAACTCCCATCAAAACGCCCAATAGATCAGGGTTCCACGCCGCACCTGGCAACAGTACTCACAGCGCAGGCAACACAGGCAGCAGTCATCGACATGAAGACCAGGTAGACCGATAGGACGAGCAGGAAAGAATCGAGGGAAAATTCGAGGACAAGTGAGAAGAAGTCCATGTTTGCGATAGGGATGGGAGATCTTGGGGCTTCGATGTTTGACTTGGTGGCGTGATGAGGAGTATGTTCTCGAAAGGACTTGCTATTTGATACAAGAAGAGCATGGCTGGTGAAAAGGATCGAGCGAGCACTCGTTGGCACAAAGGCGTTGTGTCGAGCACAAGGAGGCGGTGCCAGCCAAACGAACGCCTTTTTGAACCTCCTTCCAAAGAGGACCACTGATTGATCTTGACGTAGCTGCTGTTATCGCCAGACGCAAGCAAGAACAGTAAATAAAAGAGCACCATGCCGGCTTTGCAGTGGGCCGAACTTCATACCGAATGTAAAATATTGCAAGGCTTTTTGTAACTGCGTGATGGAGATGTATTTGGTCACAGATATTTAAAGACGCGGAGAGGTTTTCTCATTAGACACATGCTTCATTACCAGACTGGAGCCGGATCTGACTCCGCGAGCTTAAGCTATGAGAATTGTCAGACCATGTCAATCACAGCGGTCACTCCCGCATCCACTGAGAACTCATCGTCTGCCCACGCGAACGTGTAAAAGAAGGTCCCCCACACGACGATCGTGAAAATGCAGATAGCGGATACGACCGAATCGATATCGCAAGGGAGGCCCATGCTTATGATAGCAGCTTGGCGATTGTTTTGTGCTGTGATTCTGTGTTGAGTTTGCTGGAGCGATGGACGAGTTCGGAGGTTGATGAGGGAGAGAAGACGATGGTGGAAATCCGAGGTAATTAATACTCGCTTGATGTTGAGCAGCGAACGCACAATGGATGCTGTAGCCTTTGTTGGTACAAATGCATCATACCGTGGACAAAGGCGTAGTGGGCGGACCTTGATCTGCCAATGTGAGTCGATAGAATGTCTTTGTCAAGACAGGCCAATTGGTTCCTTAGCTGGTTGCAACTTCACGGCCTCAAGCTATCTCAAGTTCGTCCTCCGCTTCTGTCTCTGTATCTTGCCGCCAATCGTCAGGACGATTGACCTACGGATAGATGAAAGGAAGGGTAGAAATTACAAATGGTCTGTAGATCGGTATCACCAGCACCAAATCGCTGGCAATGTCGACCGTGAGCGGAACCAGCGACGTGTGAAATGCAGGCCTTTCGTACCAATGCGCAGAATGCTGGCTTAGATTTTGGGGTTTCTCAATCGAAGCAGCCTCCTTCAGCACGTCCTTTTCGGAGTCTGCTGGTGCTAAGTCCTGGCTGCCAGCCAATTGGGATGGTGGTTGCTAGCCAAGTTATCGGACAGCAGGTCTTGGTGTTCTGATGTTGTAGGTATCGAGGCTGAATGATATTCTTGCTTCTTTTGCGCTACGGGTTCTTTTTCATCTGTGATCGATAAAGCCTGTGTCGACGGTTCTTTGGCTGTTTTCAGCAGTGATATCGGCGAGTCCTCAAGGAGGCGAGACTCTTCTTTGACAAGGTCTCTGGTAGCAACGTGGACTGGCTCAGGCCTCTCTGTTGAATTAAATGCATCGATGACTGCGCTGAGGATGCTATCGTCAATGTCTGGTCTAGTGAGCTTTGGCTTCTCAGACGCCCTCTTGATCCCGAGTCCATTGACGGAGTTATGCACTGCTATGTGCTTCCGTCGCAGCTGTCGAGCCTTCATCAGATTTTGCCTCTCAGATGTTAATCGGCTCAGGCATCTTCGGTGTCCGCCCGGCCTGTGTTAAAGTGACTCCAACCGTAGTGGCAGAT
Organism: Pseudevernia furfuracea; assembly: GCA_022315425.1. Taxonomy (NCBI): domain Eukaryota; kingdom Fungi; phylum Ascomycota; class Lecanoromycetes; order Lecanorales; family Parmeliaceae; genus Pseudevernia; species Pseudevernia furfuracea. Next base: position 531,717 of record JAIUPT010000033.1, read on the forward strand.
GGCGTACCGCGAACTGGAAGGGCCTGAGATGTGGCAAGGAGGCCGAACACCACGAAGACAAGGACTATCACCACATGAAGCTGATGATTTGATGCCGCCTGATGGACACCAAAGCGCTGTGTCGTCGCCTATCAGCAGGGAATGGAGTAGTTGGAGATCGAATCGGACAGCGTTGATCCCGTAAAGCGTTGCTGGTAGAGAGCTATCGAAGGGTATGGAGCTGGTATTTTGCTGCGGTGAGACGGTTATAGACCTGTTATCTAGGTGCGTTTATTAGGAAGGGGAGTCGGCCAAAACTTAAGTGAACGGGGTTTAAGCACAGTGGCGTTATTGTTAGATATTATAGACATTCATCAGAATGGTCAAGGTGACTTGAGAGCTTGAAGAGTTAATGGTAAATGTGGCAAAAACCAGGGTTTGTATTCCTGAAGAGGTATTCCGTTGAGGTAAAATCCAGTGAAGTACAGCGTATTCTAGCATGCAGTGGGATAAAATCAGGAGAAGTGGCTTGCCTAATTCTTAGACCTTCATTTGATCCATGGCAGTGAGAAAGTGCCAACCCACTCTTCAACTTCCCTCCTCAGCTCAACGACCTCCCGCACTTCATTGCCATCACCAAGGAATTCCACGAAAGCTTTTACGCTTCCGGGATTCTTCCGTCCCTTCGCCTCAGACTCGTTCTTGGCCTTTTTGTCTAGGTGCTGCGTGATTGTCACAGCACGATCAACGATTTCAGCGACTCTCGTAAAATCGTCCGGCAACAGTCCTCGAGTGGTCATAGCAGGTGAGCCCATCCGCAGTCCGCCTGGTTTCATAGCTGACTTATCGCCTGGTACAGTATTCTTGTTGCTAGCAACGCCTACAAGCTCAAGCACACGTTCTACGCGGGCTCCATCAACACCTTTGTTCTTAAGGTCGACGAGCACCAAGTGATTATCGGTACCTCCCGAGACGACGTTGTATCCCAGGCCGCCCTTCTCCGTGGAATTGCCCAAGCGCTCGGCCAAAGCCTTTGCGTTCAACAACACGGTTTTCTGATAGTCCTTAAACTCGCGGCTCTGTGCCTGATGTAGAGCAACTGCAAGAGCTGTGATGGTGTGATTATGAGGCCCGCCCTGATGACCTGGAAAGACGGAGGCGTTGATTGGACCTTCGAGGTCGTACATCTCTGGATGGCCTTTCTTATCCTGCCTATGGACGCCTTTGCGGAAGAATATCATGGCCCCTCTGGGACCTCGCAGCGACTTGTGGGTAGTAGTGGTGACGACGTCTGAGTGTGGGAATGGAGAAGGAATGACGCCTCCGGCTACAAGACCTGATATATGCGCCATGTCGCTGAGCAGATATGCTCCCACCTTTTCTGCAATCTCTTTCATTTGTGCATATTCGATGAGCCTGCTATACGCTGAAGTACCGGCGATGATGATTCTTGGGCGGTACAGCATTGCCAGCTCCTCAAGCTTCTGGTAGTCGATAAGACCTGTCGACTCATCGAGTCTATAAGGTAGGGTCTCGAAGTATTTCGAGATCGCGGAGATCTTCTTGGTGGGCGTCTGGTATCCGTGGGACAGATGTCCGCCGTGAGGGAGATCAAGACCCATGATTCGATCGTGGGAATTGAGAAGAGCAGAGTAGGCATAAAGATTTGCGGGTGATCCAGATAGGGCTATCAATCCATACGTTAGCAAGGCACGCAAGTCAAATCATTTCAAGAGCGCACGCTGCACATTGACCCCCCATTCTTCCTCGCTCAGGCCAAAGGTCTCCAAAGCTCTTTTTTGGCAAAGTCTCTCTGACTCGTCTATGTGCTCGTTGCCGCCATAGTATCGAGCCCCTGGATAGCCTTCCGAGTACTTGTCTGTTTATTGTTTCCCTTTCAGCTGTCACTTCTCCTATGCAGAACTTATATGGGCGTACTTTGCATGATACTGCCCAAGGCATCGAGGACTGCTTGTGACGTGAAGTTTTCGGAGGGTATGAGGTTGATGAAGTGTTTTTGCCGTCTCTTCTCCTACATCTCATGCATCAATGAAGATCTTTCTGGAACTTATTATGGAAAGCAGTCATCGTTTGGAGGATAGCGTACCCTTTGAAGTATTCCATAAACAGCAGGATCTGCCTCTTCCAGATTGGCAGCCAACAGCTTAAACACCATCAGAATAATCATAAAAGCAATGCCCACCAATGCAATACCTTGTGCTGACTTTCCGAACTCATTGAGGCCATTGCTCGCCTCGACAGCCATTGCCACTGCTGAGAGCCCTGGGACTTAACAGATGGAGACCTCCGAGCAACAGTATGCAGTGTACGAGACCAACATCTAGTACATACAGACATGTTCATGTTCAACATTGATGGTATAGCTGATGCGTCAAAGCATCAAGCTTCTCCTCACGGTCAACCTGAAGTATACATGAAGTATATGAGCGGGGAATGGGGATGTGGGCTTCTTTCTTAGCCCCGGGATTTCGCGGGAGGTCTAAGACGCTTTTGTCATCGTCCCTGTCTTAAAATCCTGCGCCCACAATGATCTTGTCCAACAAACAACTACAATCCAAGATGATGAGATGACTTCTGCGGCAGCAGCAGCACTCACTTGGACAGTGCAAGCTGTCTGATGTGGGCTATGCTGATATGTCCCGGGTCCACTTCACCACCTTCCAAGGGACAATATGAGACTTTCTGATTGGACGTGTTGTTGTTATAGCTGGAGAACTACCTTACAGGCTCCCTTCATCTCCTTCACCCTATATATAATCCTATTGCAAACCCAGTCACAATTCTGCCATACAGCTATATACCATCAGCCCTGTCAAGACGATCATACTGTCCTCTTCCTCTCCCACGGTGGCATCAAGTCGAAATAACCCCTATCCAGCTCTTTGTTCTGTTCTGACCTATGGTACCTCGCGTTAAAAGGTTGCCCAGGCTTGCGACTTGAATGGCCCGAATCCTGTCACGAAATTTCATAATGCAATACGCTGTCTCCAGTGGAAACAGGATACCTCGGACAAAGACGAAGTCTGGTCCAGCCACGTATCGATGCTAGCTCTGGAAGAATGTCTTGCACGTCAAGTCTCTCAGATTGTCTAACATTGTGTCTGCAATATTATATATTGTGCTTATCGTCTTTGTCGTCTGCAATTCATGTCTGTTTTCGAGTGACAAAAGAGAAGAATGATGAAAGGTGTCCTTATATACGACTGCTATCCAACGGAAGCCAGATTTTCTCCTTGCTCTGCCTCATATGAACCTGTTACCCCGTGGTCATGGTTGAGCGGTATCGAGGTGGAATCGTCTGCCATTCATGTCTCTTTTCGAGTGACAAAAGAGAAGAAGAATGATGAAAAGTGTCCTTATATACGACTGCTATCCAACGGAAGCCAGATTTTCTCTTTACTCTGTCTCATATGAACCTCCTACCCCGTGGTAATGTTTAAGCGGTAATGAGGTGGAAATAGGATGCGAGAATAATGTCAAAGGTAATCTCATGTTCTCCCCTAGTCTTGGCTATGTCAAAGCTTTTAATGCTCACAAGTCAAGTCACGTCGGCGAGCCTCAGCTTGGAGAAAGTTGTGCTTTCACCATTCTAGGTGTGGCATGCCAAGCTCAGGCTATGGAGACTGGAGAGATAATTTAAGCCTCCTCGGCCCCGCTAACGGCGCCCGCTTGTGCGACTTCCCGTTCCTGCTAAAAACATCTACTTTATCTACTTTACTTTACCTTACCTTACCCTTGACATTTCATAATCCAACATCCAGCAATTCCAATCCGCTGTCAAGCACCATCCTCATCCAGTCCATCCGAAGCGCCCTCATTCTCAAGCTGTCACTTTGTGCTTGTGAGCCAAACGCGGTCGCACTCTACGATAGTAACTCAAGGTGAACGACCATGACCGTCGTGTTGACCAATGACAACACTCTCAGCTCATCCCACAAAAGCTCACTGAAGACGCAGATGGCCACCAGTAGAATTCCCATCCACATTGCTCACGCTCACCAACCCATCATGAATCATCGCTCTCAGTTAAACGAGAGGAAGCAAGCCTCACAGGTAGATCACTTCGACCTTCGGGTCAGACGCCAAATTTTTTAATTCGTCCCACAGGCACCTGTCGTCGTCACTGCAATGCCCCGTCCGCGTGGCGATAGACCCTTGCGCTCAGTAAAGCAAGTCCGACTGGCACCCGGATATGTCGACTCAAGCACCTTGCTCTTCGACAGTGACGATGAAGGCACTGATGACGCCAAGAGTGAAGGTGAGCATGATAGCAAGGGCGAAGGCAAGAGTGAGGACGATGATGAAGATCGCCACATCGCCAAGAAGCCTCGTCTCGGAGGAAAACTCAAATCTCGGGCTAAGAAGGAGGTCTTACCACCGCCACCAGACTCCTCGTGCCTGGCTTACTACCCAAAGACCTATGCAGCCGTTCAGAGATGGAACAAGTTGCTTGACTTACCACCTCCTAACCCGATGAGTGACGTGCCCGCCAAGAAGTTGACTAATCGTGAGGTTGACGCGCCTGAGCCACACGTTGCGAAAGCTTTGGCAAACCAAGGAGCCAGCAACAAGAATGCGTATTATGATGAGACAAAGGCTGGGTTTGAGAAACTTCCAGGGGAGATTCGCAGTAGGTGCTTTTCTCTCTTCTTCCCTATTACGTATCACTACAAGTACTGCCGCATGCAGCGCGTTGGCATCTACAAGGGTCGAGCTTTTCATCATAGCGCTCTCTTGACTCCCAAAGCTGCTTCATGGCCCAAGTTCTTGTCTGGACAACGAAAGACTAACCCTGGCTATCAATCTAGATAAGATCTACGCCCTTGTGTTCATAAAAAAGTCGCCCATCGACTTCATGCACCGCAGCGGCTTTGCCCACTCAGCTGGTTTCCTTCGAGTCAACAAAGTCGTCTACAACGAAGCTCGCGTGTTCATCTATCGCGAAAATCGCTTTCTCTTTGGTTACAATTTTTCCAAATCCGGGAATTATTGGGACTTTGCATGGAAAGAGCTCGGTTGGAGCCATGTTCGTCGCTTCTTGACGGATATCGGACCTAAGAATGTCGGTCTCCTTCAAGACGTCGGTATAGGCTTCTATGACGCCAGTCCGTCAGGGAACCCAGGTATGTTACGTCTCAGTAGAGTGAGACCTTCCTATTGGGTCGAAGCAAGAGCGTCACTTTCGCCAGTCATTTTTCTTGAAGCTGTTTCACGACTCAACTTTGTGGTAGTGGCATGCTGATTTCAGGATACTAGACACAACTATGAATCAGCGTCGCTTCACGTACAACAAGGACCTCTTATGGATCCTAGATCATCTGAGCCAACACGGCAAGATTCTGAAGCTCAGGTTGGGTTTCGGCGGGCGTCGCAACGTCAGGATGTGCACTAGGGATGGTGACTTTCTCAACGCTTTGAAGGGCATTAAGACAGACAAGCTCAGTATTGGAGATCCTCAGACCACAGATAACAGTGTCATCGACGTACGTTTCTCGCAGTCCATGTTGTCTCTGTCAATCCAGAGGATTCTTAGGTTGGGAAGTCTTGTACAGTCAATGCTAACTCCGAACTTTTTCACAGAGATGGGCACACAACAAACTCGATCATGTAGTCGAGGATTTGCTCAAAGCTGTGATGGTCCGTCCTCTGCCGCTAAAGGACCTTGATCCGCGCTTGGAATTCTAAGTCAAGCGAAGAGGTCGCTACAGCTTTGAAGGTAATCCTGCAGCCTTGATCCATGACCAGCATCCTCTAACCCGCTGCAGTAAGCCACGAAAGCCTTCTCGGTCCTCGGATCCAATCATCAATTACATCCTTTACGTCTCTGTACAATGTGTGGACCAAGGAAGCATGCACCAAATATTACACCCCTTCTACCTCTGCACGAATACTCCAGCCTGTTCAATTCATGGCCCTTTGCTCTAAGCTTATGCTTCTACCAAAAGAAGCAAATATTTACGATGACATCAATTTTACTTCTGGACCGGGTCCTTTACGGAATTTAATACGGGCTACTCTTTATGTTTCGAGAAGCATCTCACACTGTCTGCATCCACGGGAGCAGCGATCGAGGCTAGCAGATCACTATCCATGTTTACGGAGTGGACCCGTTCATGGCACAGGAAATTCCTCTTCTCCAATCCCTTGTTGGAGAGGAACGCACAGTGTAAAACAGCTCGGCCTCTAATTTCGCTCCGTGTGCATGCATGCAAGAGCAGGCAGCCGTTTCCGACAGCAATTTTTTTCAGACTTTTCGATGGAACATGTTACCTGTACAATAGCTTGCTTTTACTACCGGACAGACACATAGAATGCTACCAGTCACTCAATGTTCCTTGTGCCCCATAGATAGCCGATGTGAGCTGGCCAGCACGGCCAGCACAGCCCCCACCTTGCCCTTACTTCCTCGCCCTACCACCCCCGAGCCAATCTTTGTTGCCCACGGAGTCATCTACAGGTCACATTTTGACTACACAATACCAAGCATGACCAAGCATCCATCAAAGTAAATATCCCATATACTGCGCACTACCTCAACTAAAGTCTAATTCTCAAACAACATGTTGCTTCGAGCAAAAGAATCGAAGGTACATTTTTTGTGAATTTTCGCATGTGTAAAAAGGGAGTATGATCAAAGAAAAACAGATGTGTGTGTGTGTGTGTGTGTGTGTGTGTGTAGACATGTATGCCATGGTCGTGGAAATTGCTCATGATGTCTGTCTGTGTACCCATATCCATCATTCGTAAACTTTTCTCAGTCATCAATGCTACCTCTATGTGCATATCCACAGACATTCTCCACCATGTCACCGTTGCGAAGTCAAGCCTAAGGATCAGCGAGGGCTGCAGGGTAGGTCTCAAGCCTGGTAGCCATAGCTGCCGCCTCGGGGAGCCTGTGTCAGTTTCATTAGTATACCGCTCATTTGATTCGGCTCATGGAGGTACGACGAGCGACGTACATTACGCTTGGGCTTCTTGTGGTGATAGAAGTACTCCGAAGGGATTCCCTTGGGAGCGGTGTATGTGAACTTGCCACTAGTACCGAAAGACGATGGCGCTGATGCGAGGCCTGTTGATCCAGCAGTACCACTGGCTGATGTTGTCTTCGCAGATGGATCTCCGGTGGATGCAATGGTTTTCTTTGCTGACGGGTCTCCGGTGGATGCGATAGTTGTGGTGTTACCCCAGACCTTGGTAGAGACAGCAGTGCCAATGGTGCCAGATGGGTAGGAAGTAGGACGCGGCCAAGATGGGTGAGGGTATGGCCCATGAGCAGGATGGTCGGTTGGGTACCCCCAGACGCTAGAGTTGGATGTCTTGTATGGAGAGCCGCTAACTGTACCATAGGAGGTGGCATTGGCAGATGGAGTAGGACTACCACTGATGGTAGTGGTTAGGGGGTCAGCACTGGTGCTTGAGATTCCAGTCGAGAATGGCGCGGTGCCTGAAGGGAAGTAGGAGGTCGAGGAAGAGTTTCCGTAAGGAGCGGATGTTGATGGGACGCTGGTACCGGGATCGGTGCCACTCACACCAGTGGAGGGAGCTGGCGGACTGGTCCCAGTACCTGCACTTTTCAGACCGGGGAACGAAACGCCGCCATACCCATAGCCGTAACCTGTGAATATGTTAGCCCCAAGTCTCATCCAAGACAACGATGCGACAGTATGGGCAGAGTGTTTGGCTGCGATGGATGAGTCCTGCTCAAAGCAGAACACCTTACTGGAAACCCTGGTTCTTCTAATGTGAAGGGTAAGACAAAGAGTTACTATTCCACTCACCTTGTGGCTCTCCAAGTGCCAAGCTAAGGAGACCTCCCAGCCATACTAGCCTTGTGAGTTGCATCTTAGACGATAGTATTCCTGCTTTGTTAGTAACGACAGTAATGGAACGTGAGCCAACAGAAAAGTTCAAGCAAGATTTGGGGAATTGCGAGCGACCTGAAGCTTCTCTTATACAAGCTACAATGGAAAATCCAGAGCTACTGTCGGCCGAACAGGGTCTAAAAGATTCTCACGAAAGTCTCTCTTCCTTCGTGCCTTAGAGCAAGGATCAGCGGAGAATTCGGTCTGCTGAGGTTCCAGATGCATCTCAACCCTGGCGAGGAAGTTTCGTCGCATGGGGGTGGGATCTCCAAATGCGTACAAACCGGGTAGTGGACATCGGTGAGCTGCATCAGTCGGCGCTGATTGGCGTAGAGAGATCCCACATGTGCCCACCGAGGGAATCCTCTGGGAAGACGGCAAAATATCAATGTTTGATGGATCATAGATGTGGGCCCAACGTGCATGACGTGCAGCAGCTGGTGCATTAGCCTTGCATATCATGGCGGAATTTCCAAATTACGGTGCATACCCGTTTTCACCTCAAACTTGAAGAGCGACCTTGTTTGGGAGAAGGGAGACGAGATAGCGAGGCTAATGAGATTGTGCATATCTGAAATATCACACGGCTCAGGTACCGAAGAGTGGGGGTTTGGGGCACCATCGGGGAAGTGATGACATACTCTACTGGCTACAAACAGCTCCCTGCCTCCATAGTGTAACCGAATGAAACAGAGAGCGATCGAGACGGTATCGGGTACTCTACTTCCTATCCCTCTCGCAACCTTGAGAGCTCGGCTAGACTTGAAATGCGGCAGGGTGCGTGTAGTGTAGAGTGGTAACAAGTGTTAAGAAGAGTAGGCGCAATGGATAGAGAGAGAGAGAGGTGCTGTATCCGCAGCAATCACGGCGACCGAACTTTAAATTCTAAGCGTTAAGGTACCTTAGGGACTTATGCCTGCTTCCAGTAGGTACATCAGTAGGTCTAGTGCTTGCAGGCCGATGACTAGTTTTTGTAACAATTCCGCCTCCTTGGGTGACTCTGAATTGTAATTCATGAGCGTAGGGCCGTAGACAGCGAATTCGAAAATCGCACAACCATTCTCGACAGTACCGTCCGTTGGGTTGGATATGGTCGGCAGTAGGAGGCCGAGCCCATCGGATGTGCGCTGCATTGGGTTGTGGGTGCGAGGGGAATTCAGGCTGTATGGATTCCTGTAATTTTGAAAGTCGAAATTCGGCTGCCGACATGATGTTCTGTGGCTGCTTTTGCGAGTATGCTGCTTCTTACTCATAGTGGTAGCGCCTTCCTTTTAAATGCTGGCTAGATGGAGATATTCGGTGGTGATGATGATGATCATGCTTACTCTACTTTAATCACGCCATTGCCGGGGAAGACGCGGGTTCCTAGAAACAGCTTCGATTATGATTATGATTATGATTATGATTATGGATATGATTATGGATATGATTGTTGCAAGCGAAAGCCACAACAATATGAGAGTGGAATGTGAGTGAGCCCTGACAGCCAGTAGAGACTAGAGGTGAGGTCTGAAGTTTCAAAAGTTTCAAAATCAAGCCCCCGGTTGATCGTCGTCTAGCTCCCCCACGCGCTCTGCCGAGACTCGGACACATTGATCCAATCGTCTTTCTGGCAAACGCTACACTACTTTACTCTGTGGCCTCGCTTTCATTATTTCATACTCTACCGAGATTGAAGTCCTGTTTCGCTAAACGGCTTCGCTCCAATAAAGCCAGTAAGCGCGCTATCTTTTCCCACAAGTCCCGACACCATCATTATTATTGGCTTGTATTGGCAAGGCAATTCCCAGTAGGGTAACAATACAGAACGCTACCGACGATCTTTTTCACTGCTCTTCTGCAAGATTCCGTCTCCTCTCATGCAATCTTGGCTCGCTGACTCGTCTCGTTCATCCCGCCCCAGACACCTCCGACACCGCTCGGGCCGCTCAGTACATTTCCAGGGACACGCTAGCCGCCATATTTGACCACACCTCATTTGGCCTCAAGGATCAGAATGCGTCCAGAAGCCCGCCGAAGGATTTAAAGTGGTAGATCCGGGAAGCCTCGGCGCTTTCAGCATCGAGCATGACGCAAGGTACCAATTGTGTTGGGAGCCGTCCACAGTCCTGATGTTGGGGTTGAGCTGCTCTATTGCTGATACTCAAGCCGGGACTAGACCTCAGAAACTGAAGGCTGATGCAACTTACCAAGCACTTGCGCGAGAGGGGCTGCTTTGTCGACGGAGTTTATCGCTGTGCTTGCTCCGTAATAACACAACGCGAATGCAGCCTATCGTGAGTGTTACTAGAAAGGGCCGTCCGTTGGACGGTAAACTTATTCCCGAAGGCACCCAATTTCACCATGCCCAACGATGGCAGTGCCAACGTGCAACGTTATTTAAGATGATTGGCATGTCCTAGGCCTTGAAGGCGTTGCTAAATTTACAGGGTAGAGCGTCGAGGGATGGCGAGTGTGCAAACTTTCTTCGATTCGTCTGTCTGTAGGACGTAGTTGTTATTTTCTTGTTAATGGAGAACGGACATGCAGACATCAAGCTGTCATCAGTGTTCATTTCAGACTTTGGTCCTCAGTAGCAGACGACTGGAGGTAGACAAAGAAGGCAGTGACTTGGATGGGCAAGTCAATGAGCGGAAGGCAGCGGTACGACCCTCAGAGAGACACGAAGGAGAAAGCATCTTTCAAATCTTTTCGAGAAGAGCCAAGTCTTCGAAGAACTGTCACTGCTAATCCTTAAAGTCACCTTCAAGTTCCTCTTCGTAGCACTACGGCAACAAAGGCTCAGGGGCAGCAACAACTTTATCATTAGTGGACTGCTCCTGCGAGAAAGCACCATAACCAGCCTGTCAACTGGGCCCACGTAATTGGCGACAGGTTGGACTGATGCGGTTGGATGCTCCATTTTGGCGCCGGTAGAGCAGGCGTAAGACGCAACAATGGATGTTGATGCGCATAAGATATAGGCGTAGGCGGGCTGGTGGGCTCGTCGTCGAGTTGTATGGGGCGGTGGGGCCGGGGAGGTCGGCGTGACTAAGCGCCGACTTTAACGGGTCTGAACTCTGAAGCCTCCGCCAAGGCGCCAAGCACGGATTCCTTGTTTTCGATTGCTTCACGTTCTTTGCGCGGATAGGGAGGACTCGTCCAACTCCTGTTTGGAGAAGGAGTCCTCTAATCGCGCGACCATGGACTACAGGGCATAAATCACCATTCATAACCTCTATTCCTTTCACCTTCGTTTCAATTCTGAGGAGAAGCAACATACGTGGGTTGTTTACTTTGGAGGAAAGCTTCCCCAAACCTAAGAACCGGACCTAGAAACCGCGACAATGATCCTCACCACCCTTCCTATCGTACTCCTTGCCCTCCCCCTCCTTGTCAGCGCAACAGCGGTCCGTCGAAGCATCCCAAAGCCCGGACAGGTAGGCCAAGAGCGGCCATTGATCACCCCATCGCCAGCCAGCTGGGATGCGACCAAAACATACAAGAAGAGAGGCGTCGTCAGTGATCTTGCCGGGGATGTCAATTCTATACTCAGTGGCTTGGGCTCAGACATACCTTCATACGTCGCTTCAGGCGTGCCCAACTTCTTCCAAGGTTTTCCTACTGGGGCCGATGTGCAGAGTAGCTTGGGGCTCAACGATTCCCAAGTCAAAGCGCTGCCGACACAGGTGCTAAACATACCGTGAGCCATACTGCATACGTCGCTGATATGTCAAGTACTAATGATGCCAGCGGCTATGCCAATTGGACAGACCAGGGCTGGAATCTCCGCTTCCACGGCAACGTCTTCAAGCAACCTAACATTACGGAGCAGAGACTAGATGATCTTGCGAATGTATTCTTGGTCGGAACTTCCGTCGAAGCTCTTCCACCATCACAGGCTTCGCAGGCTCGAAATCTGACTGCTGAAATCTTCATACTCCAGCAGAGTAACCAGAATGTAACCTTCAACCTCGAGCCTGCACCTACTGCAGGCGCTTCTGGAGAACAAGGCGGAGGCGGTGCCGTGACTCCGAATGGCGGAAGTCAACAGATCAAGTTTCCAATTCCTACAGACGCGGAGGGAGATTTTGATGGCTTCGTCCAAATCAACGACGCCGGGCTCGATGCTGGCAACTCTACTAGCGAGATCCAGCGCCTGAACGTCTATACAGAGGGAGATGTGAATGGAAACGCAACAGCCTACCTTATTCCTTCGACAGGTCTGGGAATTATTTCCGACATTGACGATATCCTACGCGTGACCCAGATCTACGAACCATCCTTGGGCCTACTGAACACTTTTGCCAAGCCTTTCACCCCCTGGATGAATATGCCAGATATTTATGCCAAATGGGCAACCATTCCAAATTTCTGGTTCCATTACCTGACCACCACCCCTGAGCAAGTGACTCGCAACTACATGGACTTCATCTACAAGAACTACCCGGGAGGCTCCTTCGACGATCGTCCTCTGAACTTTAGCGACGTCAGTGCCACATTGAGCATCCGCAAGTTCTTACTCGATAAGGTCTTCCAGACCTTCCCACAACGAAAGTTCGTTCTGATTGCGGACACTAGCAATAGCGATGTCATGAGGGATTATCCAGCCATGGTAACAGATTACCCAGGCCAAGTACAGTGTATTTTCCTCCGGAACACCTCAAATACGGATCCTGGTGACAGATTCCCCTACGATACGAGCGGATTCAAGAATGTCAATACCAGCATGTATATGTTCTTCGTCGTACCTGTAGGTTCACCCTCTTCCTCTTTCCTGTCCCTGCGGGAGCTGACCATCCTAGGATGACCTCACAAACCTAGACATCGCCAACGGACAATGCGTCAACTCTACGATCAAGCAGAACCTCACTTTCGGCTACCAGGGCTTACCTGATGGCATCAATCTCGGAAGTGGCAATAAGAAAGGCTCTGGAAGCTTGCTCGCGGTATCGAATACCTGGGTGTTTGTAGCTGCGATGGGAGCAGCGGTGTGGGCGCTGTAGCCCTGCGGAGATGATACATATCGTACATAGCCAGTTTACATACGGTGCCATGAGCCATGGAGCAGCGGTCGGTATGTGTATTGCGTTTGTAAATACCCTTTGTACGATACGTTTTGGCAATTGTATAGCGGCATGCAGGGTCAACTCATTGTCCAAGAATACTCCGTAAAGTCATAAAAAAGAGATGGCATTCGACCATCATCACCAAATCCCACGCGCTTGTCTGAACCATAGAATTATTGGGGCCACGGTGTCGCAACATTACTCGAAGTGATACGATTCTCAAGTAGACTCGGCGTCGTGCTAGTAAGTACTACCAAATCTCCAATGGAGATATCATATGCAGGCCGTTCAAGTAGCTACCTAGCCACTGTACTAAGTCGTCGTACATACATACATGCATACATACATACGTACATACATGCATTCGACCCACGGCCCTCGCAGCCCACCTCCGCCCAATGCTAGCAATGCAGCCGCCCAACCCGCCCAGCAGATGGTGTGCTCTGCTTCCCGTGCCATGCTCGCGCAACAAGTACGAGGTTGTCTAGACCAGACAGACAGAAAACCGACCCCGAGAGTATATGTTATGCTTCGCTCACTGATGCCGCCGAAAAACGCCAGGTCGAAGGCACCAAGATAATAGACAGACGACAGTAGATTAGACATGCATACATATGAAACGAATACATGTGGTGGCTGACTGGAACAGCTTGACCGCTTCAGCGCGGAGGTAGCACACGGAAATGAATGTAAATGTAAAGCACAAGGCCTGTTCGGCATAAGCGGGACCTATGACGGGAACGGTGGTGATATGTGCTAGATTCAAAATGTAGAGGGCGGCCGTGGGAATAATACATTTGATGAAAGACCCTGGGTAGTACGATAAATTGCGATGATCGATGGAGGTATGTTGACGATTGGTAGTGGTAGAAATGTGAAGACGTGTCTCAATAAGATTATGTGGGTTCTGACCGAAGTTGCGAACGATATTGGCAGTATGGCCCGAGTCGACGTTCGAAGCCGTTGGGAGCTTTCACTCGGATGAGATGGAGGTCGCCAAATTATCACCGCCTTCGAATACCACTTTCCGCAAACATTGTAGAATGGAGCAGTCTTTCGACAGCGTTTGTGATATAGGGGCTAGGTCACCCAGCATTTTGATCGTCCGATCAAAGAGGTGGCTCAGCTTCCCACGCTCCACGTACTGACCCAATGTCTTGGATTTGTATGCTGCCGAGAGTACGAGCATATTTCCAAATTGGGCGTGGGCAGTACCCATTATGTTCGTGACTACCAATCTCCTATGGTCGAGGATCCCGTCGAAAGCTACAGTACTTTCCTCGGCAGCTCGTATACATTTGACCGCAAAATTGATGGTTTCGGCGCGACGATGGTATCCCGGATCGGAGACGGGCTTTGGTGGCCCCATGGTGCCCGCTTGGGCGTCAGGACTCAGCACCGGCTGATGAAGTGTGTTGTTTTGAGGACCATCACCGCTTTCGTGGTTAGGGGACTGAACGTCGGAAGTACTAAAGTCAAAATCAAGTGCAGCGTGTAGGAATGGTCGATGGATGATGTATTGGGCGCCATAGAACTTTCCACGTAAACGAGCGTCATTGATGTACCGGGCTGGGGGTTCAGTGTCTTCCCATTGAAGATCCTGAGGGAGCATTTTCCTCCACTCCCATATGTTGGTGTTGAAAGCATTAATCAGGCTGGCAGAACGAGTTACCCTTTCGAAATTTGGGGCCTCTGAGCAGTCGTTAGCCCTTTATGAACGGGCAAGGAGGGGGGAGTTCTTCGAGACTTACTATAAAGCTCTGTCTGAATATCATTGAGCGACTTGCGCATCATGAGCTGGAAACAATAATAGGTCATGACCTTTGCTTTACCCGGGTCGTCATAGACAGCAACTGGGTGATCCGCCATTGATTTCGGATATTCAGGAGGGGTTAATACACTTTGTATTCCGCTTGGAGGCACATCAAGCTCGGCCAATATGTCACTGTCCCTGGTCAGATCAGGTAGTAGAGTGCCACAAATGATGGATCTACCTTTCCAATTGCAGGCTTGACCAAAAAGCAATTTTGATCACTTCTTTTTTCGCTTCTCTCATTTTCGTGAAAGATTCCCTAACGTGCCATGTAAGCTTCAGTACCGATCGCAACGCACATCAAAACTTACTCTGAGACAAGGAGACGACATATCCTACTAGCCATCTGTATCCAAGTCAAACTTTCCAATGTGTTCGCCAGTTGACCTGCGTATAGACCGGCAAGCAGACAGCACTGTGCATAGGTCAAGTCATGAAGGCCAGTAAGGTTGCCTAGAATGTCCGTAGCTTGGGCATAATAAGCCAGTCCAGGTATCACATCAACGTTTCTAAGGCCGGGAGATAGCTCGCCGACTGAAGACCTTGGACTTGATCCAGCCAATCGACCAGCGCTCAACGGAGAGGGTGCAGATGTACTTGCAGTGGAGTGGGATGAAGCAGATGGAGAATGTCGCATCGGTTGAGAATACGGAGGCGGCGGAGAGTCTGTTGGACCTCTCGAGGGCGAATAGTGATTCGAATGTTCTCTCGCGTTGTCCTGAACTGGTCCTGGAAGTGGTGCTCTACACTCACAGATCTTCCCCAAGGCCATCACGAGTAGTGTAAGAGCAGTTTCTGGAGACTTTTCCAAGAGGATCTTGGGGCTCATTGGGCTTGGTGCAAGGCTCGACTCGCCCAACGCGCCGTAAAATTGTCCGTCAGAATGCTTTCGCTTCTGGGCTCTGTTGAGAATCGCATGCGAGTCTCGCACAGCATCGAGATTAGCGTTGACTGGGACTGTAAACCCAACTTTGGAGGAATTTGTATCGTGTGGATTGTGGCGACGCTTGAAATGCTCAACCATTCGGCTCAACTCACGCTGATCCAGGAAAGGGTGAAGTATATGTATATTGTCAAGGTAACTTTGAAGAAGCCGAGAAATCGTTCTCGCCTCAAGCTTCAAAGTGTTGTCTGGGCTGAGACCACCCACATCGCTGGTGGGTCTAATTTCAGCGACAGGCATGAAACCGGTACCCCAAAGACTCTCCGCTGGTGAAGAGGCCGGACTACTAGCCGTCGAACTCTCGTCCCCAGCAGCGCTGACATTGCTAGGAGTGGGGCTAGCTGCAGCTGCGCTCATAGGAGACCCGATTCCAGAGTTTCGCAGCTGACGACCTTTGCCGTAGATCCTCACTACGCCCTTGTTGATTTCATAGTCCATAACGTAGCCTTCCGCACGGTCAGGTAAGTCAAGTTTACTACTGGACTGTCGCAGCAATTGTTTAACAGATCGCCAGCGAAACAATTTCTGAGCTGCGGTGTTGTGCGCAATGTAGATCTCATTGGTCCGTGCTGCAACAGGATCACTGCCTGTCGAATCTGTTAAAGAGCCGCTGGGACTTGTATCAACAATTCCCGTATCCCTAGCGGTGGGTTCTGATGATAGATTGTCAACGCCTCCGGGTAATTGGCCAGTCGCCGGTCCCGTGGGGCTCTCTAACTTGAGCTGCGGTGGCTTCGTGTCGGGTCTTTCAATGGTCAGGCTTCGCCCACCGCCCATATCTAGGATCATCTGCTCAAGTTTGTCAAATCTCCCACCCCAGTCTTCTTTGAGAGCTTTCATTTCCTCTTTGTGAGACGATAACTGGTCGATTATTTGCTGATTTGCGCGATCCGCCCTGTAAAGCATTAGCACATGAGTCGCATTGAAAAGAGAGAGGAGCAATGTACTTCGCCGGAGCCACACTCTGATAATTGCATCGCATGTTATTCTCCACGCAGAAGCCGCATTCGGGTCTGCCTTCATCGCATTTTGCTTTCCTCGTTCGACAAACATCACATGCCTAAAAAGTTAGCTGGTAGTCTTTGGAGAGTGAAAGTCGCAGATATACCTGCGTTGCTCGATTCCCTTTCTTTAGAGGCCTTGCGCCCGCTTGACCGAAGTGACCAATATAGTTTGCACCTCCATATGGAGGACCAGCAGTGACCGGCGACTGAGAGTATTCAATGTGGTGTGACGTAGGATACCCGTGGGCTTGCTCATAAGGGTGCATTGGCAGACCGCCGTGGTGTACGTTACCGTTCGGCGGTGGTTCGTGTGACGGATACCCGCCGGGCTCACCAGGATATTGCGATGGATAGTGCGGGCCCTCAGCAATACTCAAAGATCGCCCAGGTGGATACTGATGGTGGCCATCTGGAGACCGAGGGACGACAGAGGCACTACTCCGACGAGAGTAACCTGGATCAGGTGGAAATCGCTGGTCGCGTGGAGTACTCGTGCCGGAATGTTCTTGCACATAGGCATGGGGATTGGGACCGCCGGGGTCTGGCAGGTTTCTATTATCATGCGGGCCAACATCGTAAGGTGACGGAGGAGGAGGCGGTTGCTGTGGCGGTTGGTAGGTGTGAGGAGGCGGTGGGAGAGTAGTTGCATGGCCGTGCGAATGCGGTTTATGGTAATCCAGACGCTGTCTTTTGGGTTCCGGACCCGGTCCATCCATCTCTTTGACTGCGACCCTCATGAGCGACCAGATCCATCAGCTTCGTCGAGCATGCCACCATGCGCGGTGCCCCAAAGTATTCCTCGTCACGGCTATGAGTGGATTTTGGTGCTTAGGCGGTGGAGCTTTGAACTCATTGGAACATTGATGCGATGAGGTACTGGTGATTATCAAGCTTTTTGGATGCAGAGGAGGACGAAAATGGGCGCGGCGGTGAGCTGACAGGTTTTCTGGACTTCCCCGCTACTCTGATAGCTCTTCGCTTCTCTCACTCTCTGTTTGGATGTGCGGGTGGCAATGAGAGGTCCGAAGGGGGGATGAAGTGCCGAAGGTAGGCTGACAGGCGGCTACTGAGGTAGTCAGAAAGGCAAAGATGGGAAGCGGACGATATGTACAATAATGTTCAAGTGGTAAAGATTGTTTTCGTAGGTGGGACACACGTAGAGCGCGGGGAAAAAATGTTTATTGATCCTGAAGTCACCGCCGTCTTCTCGCCTTATGACATGGATGATGTATCTGTACCACATCAAAAGGGAGGTGGAAGTACAAAGCCTCTCTCGAATCTCGATATGTCCGAAGCAGAAGTTTACTGCATGCAGATCTTCATGAAGCTATTGCGATCGTTGCCAACGGCGCGTTGACATTTGGGCCTGAGTTTCGGTACTTGGAGGCAACCACCAGGCACTAAAGGAATCCAGGGAACTGGGAACGAGTTACAGGGGTAGGTGCTGTGGAAGGTTGGGAGGCAAGCCACCGATGCACTCTTTTTGCGCTACAAATCGATATCAGCCCTCGAACTCTACGTGCTACTTTACTTTGACTTTACTTTACTTCACCTACTTTTCTTCGCTACGGCTAATGCCTCGAATGCTATTGGACGATTGGATCATCGGGCGATTGGATCACTGGATCATTGGATCCGTTCCACGTCGATCAAACCCTGTCGCTTCCTTTACCCCCTGGGCCCCTCCTTTTCTTCGTTGTGTCTGCTTCTCCCCAATTGGGTGGACTGCAGCAGCCAGGAACCAACCTTGAGTTGAGACGGCCCTTTTCAACAAGTTCACAACTCCTCACAGGACAGTAGACTGCTCCGTCCAAGTAAAGGCAAAAGCATATGGCGCTGGGCTTTCGCTTAGGGTAAAGACTCCTTCCGTCGACTGAGTCCTGACAGTCCGCAATCAGCTCTTTCGTCGCAGTGAAGGATTTCCTGTGCCATTATTGGCCATTCAATCTCGAATCTTCAACTAGTCCAACAAGAGATGAGCGCAGGTGCCACCAAAAGAGCCTAAATTTCCCAGGAATTCATAGCTCCTTGTCTAGTTCTTCTACCTAGTTCTTAAATACCCCAGTCTTCCGCTGCTCTGATCTTGCGCACTTGGTTGTACGTTCCGAGTGATATACGTAGTAGTATTAATTTCTTCGAGACTTCCCATGGCTGTTGCATTGGGTGTTGTATGTTTCACATCCCGGTAAGTTGGACGGCCTAGAAAGTAAGACTCGCGAGCGAACATCTGCGGCGACGGCGTAAAACCACTGGGGGGCAAACAAGAGCAAGAGCTGACACGCCGTACCAGATTCGGTATCTTCGGTGCCTTTTCTAACTTCCGATGACTTCGAGAAGCAAGAAGAGGAGGTGCCACTATTTCGATATCCACAACGCTTCGGTACTTGTGCTGTCAGGTCCACTAATCACGATCCTCAATAGCTGCAATTGTGCCCGAGTGGGGGAACTTGGGCAGATGTGTGGGGGTAAACTTTTTCACAGGAAGCCATCACGAGCTTCATTTGTTGAAATGCTCAAGCCACTGCGAGCATCGCTTCGGGGGTCGCTGCCGGCTTCCGATCGGCGATGAGGCGCGTAGGCGCGTAGGCGAGCTTGATGATATGCATCTTTACAAGTTCACAGATATTTGGAGAACAACAGATCTTTGCATCTGCAGAAGAACGGAAGTCTTCTTCAACTTTGAAGACTGGATTCGGATCCCTATTTCAACATCGAGTCTTGCGACGATCGAGTCGACTGCGCCGCTGGCAGGCTTCAGGCTTCCTGGCCCCAAGCGCTATTGGCAATGAACTTCAGTAAGTACTAAGAGGGAGCATGAAGTACTCACAGACCAACCTTAAATTCAAATATCGCCTTTACGTACTCAAATTGTCGAGGAACGTCGCAATCAAAGGTGCTCACATCGTTGCCTTGCAAATGGGTACCAAGCGCGGAAATCAAGTTATTATGTGAGAGAACAACTAAAGAGCTTCTCGGATACCGCAAGTCAGCTCTTTGATATTATTGTCTTGGTTTGGTTTGTACTCCGTATTCTTTAGGTGGAAAGCATCTCGGTTGCCAACTTTTTTGGCACCATGTCTGACGATCTTCGGTAGTTATAATTATGGGCGCCGCCCTGGTTCTTTGCGCAAGTATTCTGGAATTCAGTCAAATAAAAACAACGTCTGTTATCTCTCATGCTGTGGGGCTGTCACCTCTTCTGGTCGCTCCGGGTAGTCTCGCAATGGCTCATTCCCCACACCGCCTCAGTCGTTCAGCTTTTACTGGCTCTTGCTCGAGAAAGCCATCGTGGACGTGAGGAATAAGAAAGGGTATGAAAGAGCGAACGAAGTCGTTGGACCCGAGCGATATGAGATCGCTTGGGTTGTGCCAAGCGCCAGCCTTATGAAGATGCCATGTCATGCTGCGCAAAGGATGGCGTGCATAAGCCAGCTGCACCTAAAAGCTTGGGCTGTACTTTGTACTGCAGACGACCTTGAGCGCATATGCAAACAGAAGGGAGGCCATGGAGCACCGTCCGACAACACTGGTTATACAGCTACCTCTTTTGGTGTTCCTTCGTAAGATATGCGGAATTTATGCTACAGTATATCTTCAGAAAAGGGTCTGTCACGCAGCCATGCGCAGACATGAAGCAGTACTTTGGAAAATGATCGGTCACGACCTGAGATTTTCGATAGGGATCTTGAAACCCGGTCATCTGCCATCGCAACAAATCGAGAGCGATTATAGACCACTGTCAGCTCCAACGGTCGCTCGGGCCTCACTGCGTCATGCGGCGACCGATGTCACCCAACGACTCGAGCGCTTCGACCATAAGCAACGAATCGTTAGAAGGGTTGTCTGATGATTGGCCGTCAGTACTTGCGGCCCTCCGAGGCTGCAGCTCTTCGAAAGTCTCGTGAGGCCTCCCTGCAGACATCATGACACTTATCTGCCTACACTCTGTCGCAACCACCGACTTTTGGAATACGGTACGGAGAGTCAATCCGAACAATAATAGCGGAGCGAAAAAATTGATAAAACAATTTCTATCCTATGGATTGGCAGGGTGCACAGTTCAGGGGCTCCGACCGAACATCAAAAAAATTCCCTTCTTACAACCCACCACAGCTCAACAACGAGGACACACATAAGAAAATTCTTAACTTCGCCATTGTGCTATTTAAGCAGATCTCCAAGTTTACAGCTGAGAGTTTCATTGTAAAGGTTATTATCTAAGAGTTATTGCGTTGCGAAAGTATACCAAGACATTGTGCACCCCAGGCGCCAATCCATCCAATACTCCGTAGGAGCACTCCCCTTTCACGCGTACCTGATACCTCATGTCTGCCCTACCGGGATCTATTATTGATTACTTACACCGCATGCAGAATTAGTAACGTGCATGCTTCTTGAGCAGCTGCGGTGGAATTTGATTGGTACCATGGTCGACGCTGCATTTCCGGTCCGCCTTTGCTACCTCACCTGTATAAAGAGGCGTCTAGTCACATCGTCATAAATGTACACTTCCTAATTAGTAAGTCCAGATCCGAATGTCTGCAAGTATAGGCACTATACAATGATTTCACATCGAAATGGAAGAAGCAGGGGACTGCTGAAACTTGAGTGACGTGTCTATGATTGTGCCTTGCTTTCGCCGTATGCCTGATCGTCTATCGACTCCCCTGCATCTTGTGAATGGGGTACTAAACCTAAAGTCTGCATCACTTCCCAAACTTTCTCCAAGTCGTTATCTAAATACACCGCCCCAATAATTGCTTCCATGCTCGCAGCCATAGTGATTGGCGACACAACTTGACTTTGAGACAGATTGCCATTGACGTATCTTTGAAGTCCACGTTGCCGACCGATTCTATCCAAATTGGCATTGGAAGCAACTTGAGATAAGGTCTAATTGAGTCGTTGTGCTGCCTGTATTAGTACGTTATCTACAAGCTTGTGCACACGGCGTCAAGAATACCTCCGGAAGTCCCGCCGTTGTACCATTGCTCTGTGAGGACAAGCTGGAGCACAGTATCCCCAATCACAGCAAGTCTCTTGTTGCCATCCACTAATTCCCGATCACCTGCGTAACGTACGTTGGGCCCAGCGGCTGGCATAGCCTCCCATAAGATCAGTCGCTCTTTGAATCGGTACCCGATGATGTCCTAAACGGCTTGCAAGATCATGTCCATATTGTTGGCTGCCATGAGGGAGTTCAATTTGGTGACGGGGAGCCTGTCAACAGTCTTCTGGGTAAAACCAAGAAGACTTTAAGCAAGAGGCAGGCTCTGTTGCGTTATTCTGACCGAAACACGGTTCTGCATTGTTCCCGCCGCGAGCAGGAGCCATGAAGCAGTGGGTTGGGTCATAGCAAACTTTGAGGTCAAAAGCACGTAGAGTAGGCACTGTGAAACGGCGCTGCACCTGATGATCTGGGTACTGGCTTAATGAGAAAATGGGAGTGATGTTTAGAAAGGTCAACACAGGCCAGTTGTTGAGAGAGAGTTCAGACAGTATCTGCGTACTGGCGCTTCTTTGTGGCTCGCGTGGCCTCGTGAATTCGGGTAGTCTTGCCAAGAGAAATATTCCCGCCCAGTGCAATGTAGCCACCGTAGCATCTTGTCACCACGTACCATGAGCTCTTTTTTTCACATCTATCCTCCTGGAGGTCCTAAAAGTCATTGAGATCCTATCCTGGGATCGTATTCCCCTCTCTGCTACCCTACGAGGCTTCACCTTCGCCTTGTTCCTCAAGATGCTGTTCCTTCCAGCTCTCATGCTGGGCTTTCTCCTCCCACTCGTCCTCTGCGCTGAAGACTTCTACAAACTCCTGGACATTGATAAATCAGCCTCAGATCGAGAGATCAAGAAAGCCTACCGCCTCCTCAGCAAGAAATACCATCCCGATAAGAATCCGTGAGCTCGTCCCTGCCGCGCGTCCGAGTCTCCCAGTTCCAAAATTGCAGTAACATGAACTTCACTTTACACAGAGAAACAAAGCTGACTCTCTTCGTTCCTGCAGTGGCAATGAATCCGCCTCCGAAAAATTCGTCCAAATTGCCGAAGCCTACGACGCCCTCTCCGAGCCGGAAACCCGCCGCATTTACGACCAATACGGCTACGAAGGCCTAAAACAACATCAACAAGGCGGACAAGGCGGCCGCTCTCATGACCCATTCGACCTCTTCTCCCGCTTCTTCGGCGGCTCAGGACACTTCGGCCACCAATCTGGGCAACGGAGAGGGCCGGATATGGAAGTGCGAATCTCAGTACCACTGAGTGACTTCTACAATGGACACGAGCATGGATTCAACATTGAGAAACAGCAAATCTGTGAAGAGTGCGAGGGGAGTGGGAGTGCAGATGGGACTGTGGAGACGTGTGGGCAGTGTGGGGGGAGGGGGGTGGTGATCCAGAAGCATATGCTTGCCCCAGGAATATTCCAGCAGGTGCAGATGGGGTGTGATAAGTGCGGTGGTAACGGAAAGACTATAAAGCACCCGTGTAAGGTGTGTGGGGGCTCAAGGGTGGTTAAGAAGACGGTGTCGCATGCACTGCATATCGAAAAGGGCATGCCAAAGGGACGCAGAATTGTATACGAGAATGAAGCGGACGAGAGTCCTGACTGGGTTGCTGGAGATCTCGTGGTGGTTGTGGGCGAGCAAGAGGCGGGGTATGGCGATGAGGGGCAAAGGACGGACGGAGCTTTCTTTAGAAGGAAAGGGAGGGATATGTTCTGGAAAGAGGTGTTGAGTTTAAGAGAGGCATGGATGGGTGATTGGGAGAGAAATCTCACCCATCTGGATGGACATGTTGTGCGGTTAGGAAGGAAGAGAGGAGAGGTGATACAGCCGAATCAGGTAGAGGTCGTAGCTGGGGAGGGTATGCCCGTTTGGCTGCAGGAGCAAGAGCAGTCAAGAGCTGGGGAAGAGGAGCATGGCCATTTACATGTCGAGTATACGATCGTACTACCCGATCAAGTGGAGAAGCCGATGGAGAAGGAGTTTTGGGCGCTGTGGGAGAAGTGGCGGAAGAAGATCGGAGTAAACTTGGCCAAGGACAGTGGACGGCCGCCTGCGACGGAGCATAATGAATTGTAAGATCAGGAGGGTTGTACCATTAGTTGGCCTGGGCGTCGAGCAGTGAAGAATCTACTAAACACTAGACATAGAGATATCTTATAAATCATAAGATATGTGGGTTACAACACCGAGCCTTGACGATCTGGAAAGCCTCACTCATTTGCTGCTCTCCGTCTACTCGTGTAGCCGGGGCGTAACGAACACTCGCCGAAGGTTGTTCTTCTAGCTCAATGCTGACGTGTATTGAAGATGAAGGAAGGCAAGCAGGAGATAATGCGGTACAAACAGGGGTCTGGATAGATAGCAGTGACAGCAATGTAAAGCTATGGCAGGGAAGGAGTTGTGGTAACTCATCTAGACGCGAAGAGAGAGGAGTGTTTGCATGGCCTGCAGGTCAAGGCATCGAACAGTAACCGTGAAAATTCTAGATTGACGCTTTGATGGCCCTGGGTATCTCTTCGGTATCCTGTCCCCATAACCCCGGCTTTTCTTGCCGCATGACTGAAATGAAACAATACCACACCTAGTTCCGCCAGTTTGGCTGCCCATATCTACCCTATAGAAATTCTCCGAGTGCGCCTTTGGTGTCTAGATCCAGCCTTCCCCCTATAGCACCTTCGAGAAATGCTGGTGTCCGAATGCTGCAGTGTCAATACATGATGGAGTAGTGGCCTTGAAGAGGTGATGCTGTGCCTATATTGTTCTTCAAATCCGGAACACGAAGTGCTGATGCATTTACCTATGAAGTGTCTGTACATAGAGAGGTTAGGAAGGTGCTGCGTTACGATGCTATGATGCCGGAACTGTACTGATGTCAGTGGGGAATTGTGAAGCCAATCAGCTGGTGAAGCCGCCACGGATGACATTAGAACTGGAGGCCGGACCTGTGGTGTCAGATTGAGCGTGCTCCGAAATGCAAGCAAGTCATGGTCATAGTATTGTGCATCGGGGTTTGTGTCCGCTTTTAGACTCCTTTGGTCCCCGCTTCCTCCCATCCCGTGAATCGGACATGCCAATGGGGCCACCGCTTCTTCCAGGATTTGTTCCCGTCCTCGTGAGCTGCGTATCATGCCGTTGTTTCCTTAGCGCTCGAACAACCTCATAGAACGCCTTCTCCACATTGATGCAATTCTTTGCTGATGCTTCCACGAAATCGCAGCCCATTTCTTTCGCTAAGGCAGTGCCCTCTTGCGTAGACACTTCTCGTTCTGTCACCCTGTCGCTCTTGTTGCCAACCAGCATCACGGGTGCCTGGCCTCCGCCGCCCATCATCATGCTTTGAGGAACTGGAGATGAAAGATAGCCGGTAGTTGTAGGGGAACTAGCGCTCGATGACTCCTTCACTCTTTGTATTTGGCTGTGAAATCTCCGTATTCGTGTGAAGGATGATCGAGACGTGATGCTGTAGACAAGAACGAAGCCTTCGCCGTCTCTGATCCATTGATCCCGTAGAGCTGTGTATTCTTCTTGGCCGGCAGTGTCTAGCACTTCTAGCATGCATGACTGTGAGTCGATGACTACCTGCTTCCTGTACGAATCTTCAATTGTGGGATCGTAAGTCTCAACGAAGTGATTGAGGCATAGCTGCAAATCAGTCAGTTGTGATTCGCGCGGTTGAAAGAGGACTTTTTAACTTGTATAGTCAAAGCAGTCTTGCCGACCCCACCGTCTCCAAGCACCACCAATTTATACAACGTCATCTTTCCCGCCATCTTGGCTGCGGTGCAGTAGCGAGGCCTGCTCACTGGAAGCCAATCGATCACCGGGGAAATGACTCAAAAAGTTTCTGGGGGTATAAGGCTGAGAGGCACACGAGCTGTGTCGAAGAATCAATAAATCCAGATGCAATTTCTTTCCTGTGTATGGCTGAGCTCGCGGTCTTCTGTGACTAGAGAAGAATGTGGCGATGTGTCAGACTCTTATATCGAGCAGAGGGTCTGTCGTTGCACAACCGCGCCGGCGGTATGTGGTGGTGCAGGCCAATCAACTCAATGGATGGGCCCAAAGCGGTAAGTCTTGCGAACTTATCCTGAGCACTGAGGACGAGTGTTGAAGCAATGGGCGTTCACTATGGGATATGCAGTGGAACGGTGGGTCCAGTAATTTTGCGTATTTCGAGTGGGTGCTTGGAGCAGACTGGCCCGGCTCGGTCGAGAGCTTTGTGTCACATGAAATGGTGGGTCGGTTTAGGGAAATGGCGGCTATATGGGGTGTACAAGAAGATGTAGAAGACAGCAAATAGGTAAGGAGCACAGAGGAAGATAGCAATGATATAGGTGGTGGTGGTGGTGTAAAGGAATAGAGGGAAAATATTGGACGAAGAATGGGATAAGTAGGTAGAAGAGAGCAAGATGCTTTAGCTTTTTGTGAGGTCGCTTTAGAGGTCTGGCCTGTGCTTTTTAGACAAGTCTACTCGTAAGGCTTGTCTTGAAAGGGTCCTCGGGGCCTTTCCCTGGACGTATCCCACGCGATCAGCACGTGTACATATGTATTGTTTTTCACTCCATGCATCTTCATCTTCCATCTGTATCTCTGTGTCTTTTGGTAGTGTTTCGGCGGCCGAAGCAAACGGCGCTTGGTCAACACTCTTCTGCTTCCATCTTCTGTTCTCGCGAGAATCAATATTATTATTATCCAATAACATACGGGATGATGAATAATTAATGCTCCTGGTCTGATAGCTATACTCTGGATTGACAGAGTCATAGATTCCCAATCAGCGGGGCTCTCCAGAAAATAAAATCGATTACGGATAGGTAAGGTATAGAGAGACCGGAATGGAGGAATTAAAGAGGCGTCCCCCTAAATGCAGCATCGCGTTCTTACCAAACTACTGTTGGAATCGTTCTCTCTCAAGCCAACTACTAGTGCACCTTCAGTGGACCGAAACCCTCGTGTCATAGCATCCACTCTGCTACCTGTTTTGAACCCACGCATCCCGGCAGGCTTGCTTGATATCGATGTCTGCCGCTTCGAGCACGGAGAGCAGCATCAGCATTTTTTCGAGCAGGTCCCCGGCACACGTCGAGGTCCACGGCCGACTTCACGCAACATCCATATACACTTCCACCGGACTGCATTGGCATCTGAGATGGACTTTGCTGCGCCCGGGTAGCTTGTTACTACGCAGATCATGCCGATGTTGCGGAGGCTTTCTCCAACCCTCATGTCTCGCGATCGACCGGAGTACAAGGGTGCTCGTCGGGACTGTGGGGGTTTAAAGTAATTACACAGTCGTCGCAAAGGCAATCGCGCCAGCAAGTCGTGCGGGCATCCCCATTTGGAGGGGAAGAAATGCCGTCGAGTCAACTTCAAGAACAGCTCCTCCTGGAACATGGCCCTTTCCGCGCACACGGCATGGCATGATAGGTTCTCACCCATCAGCTTCTTACCTTCGACTAGGTTAACAGGCACTAACACCGCTTGAGCAATTTCACGTGCAAAGATAACAATCATAGAGGATGACACGGCAACCCGCGGGGACGGATCGCAAGGTGCATAGGGGGCCGAGTTACCCATCCCAGCGGCAAGACACGGCTGGGATGACATCGCGACGTCGAGCGGGCAAGGTAGGGACTGCTTGTCCGCTTAGTATTTCCACCGCGATATGGTCCTCAATTTATTGTCAAGTTCTATGAACGAATAGGAGAAGCACAAGGGCTTCACCCAATCACTACCAATCTACTTGTGGGCCAGAAGTGTCTTATCTTCCCGACTCATCGCCTCATGCGGGCCAACCCATGGAAGCTGACGAGCAAGACCCTGTTGTACCATGCAAACGTACTACAAAGCGGTACAATATGCTTGTGAAGCACCCAGGCACCCAGTCACTCACGTACCCACGCGGTCAAGCGTGAGGATGCCACTCGTGCATGGTCGTGGTGACTACCCACGGCCGTCGGCCCTCTCCCGTGCGTGGCGGACTCGCAGATCCCTCTTCCCGATGACCCAAATGGGGCAACGCCGCAGCTCGCAATGGATGGCCAGCGATGCCTCTATCTGCCAAATCGTTCACCGTTGTCACCGTCCTTACTGAGGTTCAGGGTCGTTGGCTGTACTAGACTTGTAGGGTTTGGTCTCGGGTGCTCCTTGCCAACTACGGTTTGACAAAAGGAAACCGGGCGAGGGGCAAATGTGCAAAATGAGGAAGCTTGCTTGAATCAGGGAAAGGGGAAATGGTCAACAAGCGGTCAATTCAGCTCGAGCTCGGAATTGGCCGCTAAATTACCGTGCAAAAATTCCCTAGCAAAGTGAGCGTTTACTTTCGCAATATCAAAACATATCCCCTAGTTTCCATAATATCCCATCTGTTTAGCTTCATGAAGAAAGGGCAAGTGAGGTGGTATCAACTGTTGGAAGCATAGATACTAACAACGGAGATACGGCAAACCAAACCCTCAGCTCGATTTGTTGGTTTGTTTCTAGAACATCTTGTTCGGCTTAAGACTCGAATGTATCTCTTTACTTCCCAATATGGCCGTGTTAGAGGATGTAGCGCCAATCACTCCGGTAGTGGTAGGCCGAGAGCATTTTACATCAGGCGCTGTTTGTGTTCACACGAAAGGCGAAGGAGGAAGTGCTGAGTGTACAAGAGTGTGAATGCTATGAAAGGTCAGATTATACTCATTAAGCAAAGGATGACTGGAAGAACTTCTTATAGAATACTGTTTTCGGCGTTTTTAGATTTAGACAATAGTTGGCAACATTCATGGCAATAAACGCAGCTTGATACTTATCAGTTACTCGAAACACATTGCCCCAATAAACATCAGATTGTTGTCACGAAGAGATAATGTGTACCAAAATACAGAATGTGAGTCCTGCCATGACGCTGGCGACGCTAGAGAAATATCTCTATCCCTCCCAGCGTTGACATTGGAATCTCGGTTTCATGTACAATTTCTTACTCAACATTCCCTTGTCTCGCCGACCCTTTACGATCAATTGATGTAAGGGTTGGAAGATGGACGACAACCATGAGCGCTTTGAGCCAAAGACGCGGGGCAAGATG
Organism: Pseudevernia furfuracea; assembly: GCA_022315425.1. Taxonomy (NCBI): domain Eukaryota; kingdom Fungi; phylum Ascomycota; class Lecanoromycetes; order Lecanorales; family Parmeliaceae; genus Pseudevernia; species Pseudevernia furfuracea. The sequence goes on from JAIUPT010000033.1 coordinate 560,465, forward strand.
CCCGCGGAGCTTTTGGTCCGATCAGGTCATCCATTAGATTTCAACGAGCAGCTATTATGACTACTCTCCTTTGGGTGCTCGACAACTGCGGTCTACAGGCGTCTGAGCAGTTGATATTCGACACTTGGAATCCCAAAGCTCACAAAGATTGAGCCTCCTCCCCAAATGGCGCCACAACCCCCGCACCCGCAAGACGATGTCCAAGCCCATTCGATCCAAGATCCCGAGTCCTTTTGGACACATCAAGCTGAACAGCTGCATTGGCACAAGGACCCTTCCTGGGCGTTGGCGCGGCTGACAAAGAATCTCTCCAATGGCACCTCGCATCCCAGCTTCACCTGGTTCCCGGGTGGAGAGATTTCAACATCCTACAATTGCGTAGACAGGCATGTCAAAATGGCAACGGCGATTCAAGGGCTATCATCTAGGACTCGCCAGTCACTGGGAGCAAGGATAATTATACATACAGCCAGCTGTTGCAGAAGGTGGAAACACTTGCCGGTGTGTTGAGGGAAGAAGGCGTGAGGAAGGGCGATGTCGTGCTTGTGTACAGTAAGGATCCCCATCGTCTGTGGGCGTGCTGACATCTCACAGTGCCCCTGATTTCTTCGGCACTTTTCGCAATACTTGCAATATCGCGTTTGGGCGCTATTCACACCGTCGTGTTTGGAGGGTTTGCGCCTGCGTCATTGGCGCAAAGAATCGAGGCTTCTGAACCTCGAGCCATCATGACCGCCTCTTGTGGGACAGAGGGTTTAAAAGGGCCAATGAGTTATAACCCATTCATCGAAGGAGCCTTGCCAAAAAGCCAGTACAAACCCGAGAAAGTAATAGTATGGCAAAGAGAGCAGTTGAGATGGCATCCGGTACCCAAAGAGAGAGGAGAAAGGAGCTGGCAGGGCCTTGAGAAAAGCGCAAGAAATAGGGGAATCAAAGCAGAAGCTGTCCCCGTCAAAAGTAGCGATGGAATCTACATTATCTATACAAGTGGCACAACAGGCTTACCGAAAGAAGTCCTCCGAGAATTGTGGGTTTGAACCTCTCGATCAAGTACTTGTTCGGAATCTATGGTCCGGGAGATGTTATATTCTGTGCTTCAGATATTGGTTCGGTGGTTAGGCATTCCTATATACTATATGCACCTTGTACGTATTTTCGGAGTCTACCTTTCCTCTTCTTGACAAGGCTCGAGTCTCGAGACATGTCGTGGGAGTGCTCACTCTCGAGACGTGATCCAAGGCTCAAATTATTCCTCCAAATAGACAATACTGACTGCGGAACTGTAATCCAGTGCTTGCCGGAGCCACTTCGATTCTTTTTGAGGGGAAACCCATCGGCACGCCAGACGTCAGCACTTTTTGGAGGATAATCGAAGAGCAGGTGCCGGCGACGGTGGAAGATGCGGGGGTAGTGGAGGTGGCGAGGGGGGAAAGCAAAGGAGTATTTCAAGTAAAAAGGGGCTTATTTGCATAAAGCAACAGAGGAGAGAGCGAAGTTGTAGGTAATCAAGTGCTAACTTTATCTCTACATGGAGACGAAAAGGACTGCAGTGATCGCCTTTTACAGCTTGTTCTCACCCTCAAGGTTCCTTGCAACCTCGAGAATTCCACCTCCCGCGCTATCATCACCAAGGCTCACCCACATGTCTAGCCATCCTTTGCTTTTGGCGCCATGAATTTTCTCCGTAGCCCACGATTCTTCTTGCGTTCTCTCGATATAGATAGTTTGCAGTCCGCACTCCCTCGCCGCCTCTAGATCTGCCAAATGTGCCGCAACCATGGCGCACTGGCCCGGCTCCAGCCCCAATTCTTTGCACGCAGAAGTGTAAACCGAAGGATGGGGCTTGTAAGCGCCCAACTTCTCAGCACTGAAAACCTGCGTCCAGGGCAGATCGGCATGGGTAGCCATATCCGTGAGTAGCTCGATATTGCCATTCGAAAGCGTGCAGATGATAAAACCTAGGTTTTTCAGAGCCATGAGTCCTCGGGACGAGTCCGGCCAGCCTTCGAGATAGTGCCATATTCGTGATACTCGTATCACTTCGTCATCCGTCCATAGCCCCGAGATGCCATGCTGATTGAGCAGTGCGCGTAAGGAGTCAAGGTGATGATCGTCCACCGTCTTGAAAGCCAGAGGCTCATCATTGTCTCTGCGCTTGGCTTGGTCGCGCGTGAATTGGTAGTAGGAGCTACGCCATTCTTGAGCGAAGGTTGGCCAGTTGACTTCTGCGCATTTTGTTCGGACTGTAGTAGCGATGGAAGAGGAGCCGGAGTCAAGGGTCTGGAGGCACTGCCTTTCCAGGTATTTGGTTACGGTTTTACGCCAGTCGACGACGGTGCCGAATACCTGTAAAGGGTTAGATTGGAGATTAGTGGGGGAGGGTCTGGGCTTGCATCGAAGAGCAACGCTTTTGGCTGGGGCTTCTGGCCGTTGGTGCTCATAATTCCGTGTCCAATTATCTTCACTCAAACGGGGGTGACAGCCCAGTAGTGTCACTGAAGTACCCTTGATCGCCAGACACTATGGTCCTCGCACGTTTATGGGCATCCAGCCGAAAAGATCAGCAGTTGAAATGAGACTGTAGGTCTGGTAGAATAGTTGACAGGGAAAAATTCATTGTTCAGTGCTGGATTTTGGAGGTATTCTTGGGAAGCGTAGCCTCGCAATTATCACGTCTTGTGGTGGCACCAGTGGCAGCGTGCTTTTCTTCTACCTTACCTTAGCTACCACCATACGGTCCGGGGAAGCTACCCCGCCAGAGCAATTAAGTCTTGCACACCCCATGGCTGACGTCGTTATCCGGCTAGGTATGTATTTTCAATTGCGCATGTGGATCCAATATTGTCACAGATAGTAACCAGGTGTGAGATCTTCCGACTTCAGTGATCCGTGGTTCTCTGAAATGGGCACCGCGGGACGTGAGATGTACTCGTACCAGGAACATGGTTTACAAGAAACATGATTCTCTGGGTACTTTCTCGAGGGTTCACTTGCGAAGGAGAAAGCTTTTGCCCAAGCACAGAGAGACGCCGAGTTCTTTCTGTCTGGCGAACTCCATAGGTCGCAATTCCTGCATGATGATCTTAAATGGTAGGCGGTCTTCAGTCCCTGCATCTAGTGCAGCTGGGGGAATCATGTCACGCAGAGCTCTAAAGAGAGTGTTTCTTGAGCTTTGGTTCCTCCCATACTCAACCAGCAGACGGTTGACGAAGTCTAATACGTAACAAGAATAATAATAATAATAAATCCTCTAAAGTCGAAGATAATGCCGCCATAGTTTCGGTAGATCGAGACTATGTACTGCCCCCAAAATTGAGAATTCCACATCCCGCAGTCAAAAAAGACTAAGGTACCTAGCTTACTACCTTAGGTACCTACCTATCACCATATGTTCATGTACCCCAAAATCAAACCCCTAATAAGATACGCTAAAGGTGAAACGGGCGGGATATTATTGCCCGGAAGCGTTATCCTCGTATTAGCGCCGTTGGGTTGATCGCTGCTCCCCTCGTCCCCCAAATAATAGAGTAAGCCTAATGATAATATTAATGGAACTATGACAAGAGCACTTGTACTGACTGAGCTTGGACCGCTCATACCCCTTGTCGTCAATCATTAAAGCATTGGTGACAAGTATTCCCATTCGTTCAAAAATGTTCTTGACTTTCGCCTGGCGCTCCCGGCACTTCGTTTCTGCCCCGAACGCGCTGGCATCCGAGGCATCTTTCTCTATGCTAGCAAGGTTATGGACTGAGAGGCTGACAAGGGGAAAAGGGAAGGTTCATCCAGCCCATGTCGTTGCCAAATGTCCCAATCGCGTCCATTCAGTGTGGCTGCTCTGACCCTTGAGGCTGCCGAAACCCAGCTGCGTCAACCTCACCGGTGAGTGATGGAGCCTTTGGAGTTGATGTCGTAGTCGTTGAGAATGCAAATTTCCAGGGGTTTTGCTTGCATCTGTTGGTATGTATCTTCTCTTCCCCAGTTCTGTGTCACTTCAAATGTGTCGCCCCATTGGCTACACAGCAACATGCGGGGGACATCGCTGGCAAACCGTTTGGGCTTCAGGACAATCACATACATAAATCACATACATATTAGGCGGAAAGAACTGACAGTACCAATAGAATTTTGTTCTGCAACTGCGAAGCAAGAGCGCTACGCGCACCCTACATTCGTTTAATCAATACCAGTAGGAGTCATGATAAGAGGAAGACGTGGGGGGGAAACATTTACTGTTCACACAGAGTGCTCATCACACAGAACCGCTCATCCCGATTTCCCACCGGCGTACCTCCAGGGTTCAAGGTACCTGAAAAATTTCTAGGGAAGTCCGCTTGAGCGAGGAAGAACGTTCCCAGCCATCGACGACGTCGTCTTTTGTATGAAAGACTCTTGTGATTTTGCCCACCATCTTGGCGGCCTCGTCATTGTGCTCCGCTGGTTGGCTACAAGCTCAGGTTAGACACAGCTTAATTCGAAGCAGACTTCGAATTTTCTTGCGACTGTGACGGACTTGCTGGCACCTCTTGCTCCGTTCGCTAGCTTTTCATCCCAATTAGCGGCTAGTAGAGGCGTCCTTGAGCTGTGCCTCAGATATGGCGCTCGACAATGGCTACCACTTTGCTGCGCAAGCCCTGCCTACACCTACAGATACCCCGTATGATAGCCCTTCTATGGATGTAGCAAAACAGCCCTCACGCCGGCGATCCTTATCCAACCCTTCCCCTGTCCCTGTTCCGCCTAGCGAGGATTCATATTTCCCGAAGCAACAAGGGACCACCGATGACGGCAATCTCGACAGAACTTCCGCCCAAGAATCTCGAAGATTTACTCCGAACAATTTGGGCATCTCCCTTGTTTCCCAAATACACTCGTTAAAGAAAGAGCTTGGAAGCAAGAACAGTATAATGGAGAGCTTGGAAGAACATTTACACAAGAGCAGAGCAGAGAATGAGGAATTCGCCAAGGACTTGAAGACCCAAAAAGTTGAGGTCACATCTGTCAAGAAACAAATGCAATCTCTCGAAAACGATATGCTCCAAGCATTAGAGGGTATCGCAAAAGAGAGGGATAGTGCGGTCGAAAATATTGCAGATACTCGGAAACGCTTGGAAGACTCAAAGAAGAAAATTCGCGCATTAGAAGAAGACGCCAACAAAGCAAACGCGCTTTGGGACAAAGACAGAGAGAGCTGGGATGACAAAAGACGAAAGATGGAAGGCAGGGTCCACGTGATGGAAGAGCGTCTAAAGACCATGGTCGCGGAGATGCTGATTGTGCAGAGTTCAGGCCAGAAAAGCCCTGGAATAGGTGACGACGTGGACGAAGGCGTGCAGGACACCTGGTTCGGTCAAAGCAATGACACTTCGAGTATTCGTGCCACGTCCCGTTTGAGCAATAGGAGTCTCGATGAGCCCTACGATTGTAAAGGGATTTCGAACTTCAGGTCTTCGAGAATGAGTGGTCTGCATGGTTTAGGAGGTTCACAAATGAGTGGACTGAGCTTGGCCGAAGAGCTCGAACTCGGCGAAGAGGATGCTGCCGAAGAGGAAAACAATGATCAGGATGCGCTGCCAGAGGAGGCATACCCTTCAACGAGGCGATATTCAAATGACAAAAAGGCTAGAAAAGTGATGGGCTTCCACGCAGATAGTAATGAAGAGCCACTTGGAGACGAAATCTCGGGGCAGCACTCAATAGGCATCATCAATGACTACATCGACTTCCCTGGAAAGCAGCTTGGGATTCACTACAAGGATACTGGGACGCAGTTCTCTCCTCCTCCATCTCCCACGCCACAAACACAAGAGCTGGGTGTATTAGAAAAACCTACTGAGCAAACAGAGCGTGCGGCCAATCAAAGCCGAAAGCGCATAGCTATTCCTCAAATATTTGTCGAGCAAACACCGGTTCCGAAGGTCGCCGAACCAAAGGCTGTGGCACCGAACGTTGCGAAACCGAAGGCTATGTCGATGGTTTCTATAGGCTGCCAGACCGTTGGGTGGCCTGAAGACCCTGCTTCGCCAGCAAAGGCAGCCAACGAAATTTCTGTCTGTGTTCCTACAATCTCAAATGAGATGAAACCGGCATCTACGCAAACAATCGAGGACGCCACACCAGTATCGAAACCTGCAAGTTCCCGTCTTTCGCCTCCGCCAACGGATGTACCAGTGATAGCAATCCACCCACCAGCTTCAAGACCTTCGTCGTCCCGCAATAGCGTTATGCTTCCGCCTCGTACCAAAAATGCAGCTTGCCAAGTGGCCATTGAGCTACCGAGGAATACGAAGTCGACGTCAATGCAAACCGAGGAGACAAGGATTGACAAGCGACCTGTCAGAATACTTTCAAGGTTGCCGTCATCTAACCTCTTGACTCAGCCGCCTCCCCGGTTGGCTGAAAGAAGGAGACAGGCAGGTAATTTATCAGGTCCAGAGTCATTAAGGCGCAACCTTCGGGGTCCACCTCCAATAAGAACAGAAGATGTAAAGCCAAGTGCAACGACCACCAGGATTAAGACTGCATTTCCTGGAAAGAACGATAACGGACCTCTGAACCATAAGCAGCGCTCTGGTCCCAGACGGCCCATCAGATCTGAAAGCATATTCGCTGGGTTTGATCTTTCGTCCGACGATGACCCCGAGAACGCGCAAGATCACTTCAGCGATGACGAATTCCTAAATGCAGCTCCCGTACGGAAGACATTATCAAAAGTGCAAAATTCATGGAAACTGGTACCGCATCTCAAGGACTCAGTCTTGGAAAGGCTGGAGTCTGCTTCTGAGGAGGCGGAAGACGAGAAGCATGTGAGCATACCCAAACCAGCCATGGTGAAAGCGAAGGTTTCATCACAAACCACATCAAAGACATTTCAGACCAGACCGGCGGAGAGCTATCGAAAAGCGTCGAGCATTGTCAAGCAGCCGGATATACGACGAAAAGCGGTTGTCTCGAATGGGATTGTAGAACACGCACAACGAGACAGGAGCCCCAGCAAATCGAATATCTTAGGAAGAGAGCCAACAAGCGCGCCACCTTTTCCTGTGCCTACAAGATTGAGTTCTCGGAAAATGCCTCACAGTGCCAGTGATGGAGCTGCCAGTCCTAGTCCGGACACCACGACCTTCTTCAGTGCTCGCCAAGGTCAATACTACGGCGGGCCTCTCACGAAACGTAAGATACTTCGTAAAGTCCAGTCGGCGGCCGCTGTAACACAACCACCGATACCACTGCGACCTCAACCAACACAGTCATTGTCAGCATCTTCCACTGTACCTCCAAGTCCAAAGTCACCTGCCCCTCGGCGGAATCAATTCATATTACCGTATGATAGTGTCGCAGAGCTACCAAGCCATTCCGCACCTCCTCAAACTCGTGCAGGAGAAACGTTGGTCGAGACGCCCTGTGAGCAGACTAGTGTCGTTGATGCGATAGCACAGACAATGGTAGGAGAGTGGATGTGGAAGTATGTACGCAAGAGAACCTCGTTCGGGATCACAGAAAGCCCGCAAGCGGAATTCGAAATGGGCCGGAACGGCGATAATGGAAATGGCACTGGCGTCAGACACAAGCGATGGGTATGGCTGGCGCCTTTTGATCGATCAGTGATATGGAGCAGCAAGCAGCCTACGTCTGGACCTGCTTTACTGGGCAAAGGTGGCCGAAAGCGTATGTTGTCATTGAACATATCTATGAGGATGCGCTGATCTCTAGTTCTAGTTGCAATTCAGTCGGTCCTCGACGTTAAGGACGATACACCATCGCCCAAGAATGCAGGCTCTCAGGCCATCTTTGACCGCTCTATATTGATCTTGACCCCACAAAGAGCTCTAAAATTTACGGCAACCTCACGGGAACGGCACTACATCTGGTTGACTGCTCTCTACTTCTTGAGCCATTCTACTCAAGGAATGGACAATCTTGCCAGTCCCCCGCCTCTTCCCAAGCAGGAACTTCAACATCAACCTTCGCAAGAGCATATGACTGGGGTTCGTCTGACGCCGACTCTCAGAGCGCGTCCGTCAATTGGCGCTCACTCATACTCGTCACCAATAGTTTCAATCGAACAAGAAATCATTGAAGGAGCGAAATTGCCTTGGGAAAACGGAGAAGCTGAGTCAGATGATGCAGCGGAGCCTCCGCAAGTGCATCGAGTCGCTGCCCACGCTCGAAAACGCAGCAGCACTGGGCCCCGTCCAGTGCCACTGAGTGCATTCCACAGCTACCCAAACAATGCGATGGCAGTGGCGTCCAGCTCCAGTTTACAGGGCGCAACGTCACGAGAGAAGTACGACAGATATATACCACACCGTCAAGTGGGATCGGGTCCCCACACCACGTACAGTAGTCTGACCGGTCGTATCACGGCAAGTAGCATTGCGCCGCCCCCTGTGGTGCCGGATAATTTCTTTGATTCCGCGGGAACGGTACGAATGGAAGCATTCGTTGACGGAGAGGAGAAGGAGTACGTGCTTACTGCCAGAGGCAAGAAGTCTCGGACAAGGCAAGGGCGCAAGAAAGAGATGAGCTTTCGGGGGTTTGATGCGTCGGCGACTAGCAGCGCAGTGGAAGGTGCGAGGCTGAAAGGGGAAGATCCCTTTACAGGATTCTAAGCGAGACATAGGATGATTTGCAGGCGCCTTATGCATTGCAGACTTGCAATAAGCCTTGAGGTTTGGCGCTTTGGAGATTCCCACAGGGGGAGGCAAGAGACTCGGCGCAAGCCAAATCTCTAGGTAGATGTTTTCATGTACCTATTTACCATCATATATCATGATATTTGACATGTTGCAATATGGAGGCAGCTCAAATCTTGATGTATGATGTACATATCTACGGTAATACATAAGGTAATGCACGTGATGGAAGTAATAAGTACCTTAAGTGAGATAAATTACCTTATAAGCCCCTTGCCCCCAAAAAGGATCAGACACCGCGCGTCAGTATATGATGTCGTATATAATGTCTTCATTGGGGGAACCTACCGACTTAGTCAGACGAACGGCCGAGTACGGTCTTTCGATTTCGATGGTTACATGCATCCCTCGGCCAATTACCATTTCAGGCATCCAGAAGAAGAGTTATTGAAACGCGCTTTGCTTACTCTCCCTACCAATCGACCACTCAGAGCCATGCATGTCTTCTTCTTGATGATTATTCAGCGTCCCTTCAGCATCGATTACAGGATTTGATGAGGATTTTATGTGGGTCTGACAATGCTCCTCCAAGGCGCACATTACACGTGGTGCTATCTCATGTTTTTAACCTGCTTTGTCTGTCTTGTCATTCTCCAGCCAATTTCCTCACTTTTCTATATCTACAAGAAGCTTTCATGCACCTCTACGTCCACCTAATCCATTCGTTATCATCTCTTGACACCGCTGCTAATCCCTCACGCTCTTTTTTTATCCTGCACTCTTTCTTTCCCCTCCTTCTAGCCACAATCTTTTTACATTCCCCAATTTACCAAAAAACTCGTTCAGTCAAGTCGGTGCCCATCGAATCGCAATGGCACCATTCACCATCTTCACCGCCCTCGCTAGCATCTTGGCTCTCTCCGCTTCCGTCAATGCACAAAGTGGTACCGGCACCGGCACCGGTCTCCCCATTCCCTCCCCCACCCTAGGTGCCCCGTATCCGCTCTCCAACGGCACTCTCCCCTACGGCCCAACTGGCACAGGCACCGGCATATCCATCCCGACTGGCTATGGCTCCTCCTCCTCCTCCTCCTCCTCCTCCTCTGCCCTCCCGTCAAGTCTCCCCGGCATCAGTCCCGGTGGTCTTCCCGGAAGCCCAATCGAGTCAGGACCCAGCTGTCCTGCCCCAATCACCGTGACTACGACAGCGCAAGTCACCGTCACAGTGACCGTGCCCGCTTCCAGCGCCGCGCCGACGACTCCAGCTTCCGTGCCTTATCCCATCCCCGGCAGCAGTGGGTCGCCGATTGGCAGCGGCACCGGAACGGGGTATGCGATGGCGACGGGATTGGCAAAGAGGATGGAGATGAGGGGCGTGAAGCAGGAAAGGAAGGAGAGGAAGCGGGGAGCTGGGTTTTGGTAGATGCTTGGGGGGGCAAGTCAGAGCGTGATGGACCTGTGGTTAGCTAGCACCGGGATGTGCGTGCGGATTTGCTCTCTGGGACTGTGGGACCGCTAATTTGGGGCACATGATATCGTTTGGGATGGCTTTTTGGATGGGTTTGGGGTGGAACATATAGATTTTGCTTCGTTGAGATTGCACACTCGGTTCAGGAGGGCGGAAGCATTGACTTTTCAATACATTCATTTGGTACTGGTGGTACGTTGTGACTTTTGCTGGTGATCATGGGATGGATGCAGTGATACCCGAGTATTTGAAGATGAACAGTGTCCCGTGTAAGACTGACGTGATCTATGTTCCCAGCAACGATGCTCGTTTCCATAAAATGAGAGCGTCAGCATCCTGCAACGTCATGGAGCTTTACCAGAAGCCGATGATGCTTACGACGGAAGTCCATGAAACGATGATATCATTCGAGAGAAAAAGTGCCTACCCTCCAGAAAGATTCGCTGACTTCGCTATGCTTACAGGCAGCTCAGCCCCGTTTGAGGCGTCCCCAGGAAGAAGCAGTCAAACTCTCTCTCTGCCCCTCCATCATCTTGACTCTCGAAACCCCCCGGCGCCCCTCTTCACCGCTCCCTGACTCCGGGCCATCCAGTTCGTAGCACCAGCTTGATCGCATCAGAGACCCGAGTTCCCAGGCCCTCCGGTGTCAACTATAGCAAACGGCCGGAGAGTGAGTGAATCTCATTTCGGACTTCTTACTCGTCGCGTCTTTAATAGAGATGGACACCTGCCCCGGCATCGGATCGCCAGCTATGCTGCCGCTGGTGCTAGGTCCCCCGATCCGCTCGTTCAGTGTGTCCGTGAACAAGGTCGCCTCAACTTGTGAGAATTTGCCGTCGAATTGTTGCAGCAGGTGGGCTCGATACTGGTCTTTGTCCGCCGAAGGCATCGCCCTCAAGCCGAATTGAAGCTGCCGTACACCTTGCGCGTTGTATTGAGTAACGTTGCCTGAGAATTTGGGAAAGTTCGTACTCTCGTCCCAGTAACAGTCACCTCCATTTGCGTCAGTGAAGACAAAAAGCAGCTTGGAGACTTCAGAGTTCGGATTCCCGCTCCACTCCACCGAGAAAATTCCCGGCTGGATCGGGATGGTAAAGTTCCCCGATTTCACATTGGCAAAGACGATGGGGTCACTACTTCCGCTGTTGCTGAGCGACCATGTCAGCGATGGCTCTTCGTTAATGCCGGCCACGAACACGGTTTGCTCAAACAATATGTCGTACCTCCCAGTCACAGGGCTCGGAATACAGTGCGCAGCCCCCTGTAGATAGGGACCAGCAGTCTGAGTGGCGGTCGAGAGGGCAACCTTGCTCGGTGGGGTTCGCAGCTAGCATGGCTATCTGTTGACCTGCTGCTATAATTGTAGGCAGCACTGTTGCCAAAACTGGTATCAGGTCTGCTGCCAGGAAGCCAGGAGGGAGGAGAAGCAGATTGGCCAAAGCATCTCCAGGTCCCGTCTGCGCTATCGCCATTGCTGCTACGTTGCCTGCGCAATCGAACATGCTATTGCGCATTGCTTGTCACTGTTCACGAGCGCTGTGAGCTTGGCGCCGGTGTCAGGACATAGGTATGCCGAGGACGATATCATTAGTTGGGATGGACTGTGAAGAAAGGCCTGTCGCACTCGAGGAGAGGCCGAGGTAAGGGGTAGCGCCACGGGAAAGGATGCTAAAAAGTCATTAGAAGGAGTCGGTCCGATCTGAAGACAAATTTCTCGTCCGTTAGTGATAGTCTAATAATAATAGACGCGTCATCGTAGCTGATTGAATGATATCCACTTCATGTCTTTTGCGCTGTGTGGTGACTTGTAAAGAAAACCCTTGCATGTGTCAAGCCATGTCTATGCTTTAGAGTAGCGGTGAATGCATTTATCGTACACTTATCCATTCATTCTCTGACAACTAACTTAACTTATCCTTTCACCCGCCGATTACAGCAACATCTTTCCAAAAAATAACAAAATAATAATACCGCCGGTGTCCCTTTTCTAATCTTCACGGTTAGTCGGCTACACTCACCGCTTTGAGTTTTCGGTAGCCGCCGAAAATAGAAACGCCACACCGGCGACGGGCGACCGATAAAGCTCGAATTTGACACTAATGCAGGTACGCGTATGCGACAGGCCCTTTTCGTTGTTCGGGACTTTGGACAATCTCATTTTCGGGGTGAAGCTCATGCCCGCGGAATCTGGGGGGGTTTGTTTTCTTCGGAGAGGACATGCTTGGTACTGGAGCAGAAGGCCAGTAGAAAGTAGATGTCGAGGGTGGTGATTGCGTGCATTGATTTCATATGTCAAGTGTCGTTATATACACACTAACACGCTCCACATCACCACTCCATCCACATTTTCTCTCTCCGCACCCATCATCCCCAACACACCCCTCATGTTCACGCCACTGTGAAGAAAATATTAAGAATTACTAGAATCAGTGTTGAAGATATCGCGACCAGATGCGCCATATTGAGTTACCGAACCATGGATGTGGGTATCTCCTCGCGCGCACATCCCCCCGTCGATCCCATTAGGGAAGCCGCGCAAGCAAACAAGGCCGTTGAAAAGGTATGCCACAAAGCTAGGAAACTCGTTGCCAGAAACTCCCTTTACAGGAGGAAAGCAGCGAGACCGAACAGAGCGACAAGGCTGGCGCTGGAAGCCGCCATCCTGTTGGCTGCGCCCTTGAAGGTGGTCTTCGCCGTTGGTGTGGTGACTGCAGTGGAAGCTAGCGAAGAAGATGGAGCAGACAGAGAGGCGGTGCCCGCCGAAGCGCTACCGACGGGGACCAGGGTAGTACTGTTGGACACTGGGTAAGGTGCGATGGGTACTGCGCTGCTGAGTGGGACCACGGGAGTAGCTGGAGCGGTGCTAAGGAGGACGGCTGGGGTCGAAGAGGTTGCATTGACGACAGGGGCGACTGGCGTGGAGGTAGCTGCCTCAACCGAAGACGGCACAACGACCGGGGTCGACGAAACAACCGGAGTCACAATTGGGGCAACTGGGGACGAGGAGACGGCGACTGGGGTTACGCTGGTTGCAACGACTGGGTGCGTCAAGGTACAAGGGCAGTCGGTAACCGTCAAAGTTGTGGCCTGCGGGAGAAATTCGTCAGCCAACGCCCGCAAATCGACCGGTTTGCAAAAATGCGTAGTCGGTAGTTTACCTCGGTGACAGTGTGCATCTTGCCATTAATGGATAGGGAGGTGGCCGATGAACAATATGTGGTAAGAGTGCTGACAACCTCGGTGGTCCAGGTGGTGGCATATTCTCCGGCAGACACACTGGCCGCAAGGGCGATGGGAGCAGCGATTATTGAGTAACGCATTTTGATGGTTGATGTTGATGATGTTTGGAAAATTGGTGGTGGTAGGTAGTAGTAATATTGATGGGATTGAAGATGGTATTATTAAAGAGCGTATGGTATTAGTATTCGTAGCAGTAGTAAAAGAGTGTAATCGGTGAAGACCGGAAGTGTTTGTGGTAGGTAAAGAAGATTGATGAAGGAGAGAAAGAGGTGTAGAATAATGGAGGGCAATAATGAGTTCTTATGGGGTCTCCGAGTCTCCTTTATTAAGCTTCAGCTTCAATGATATTGGCCAATACCTTAGAGCAGAGGTAAGGTAAACTAAGGTAGTAGGCTGCTTTGTCGGCTCTGAATCCTGATCCTGATGATCTGATCTAGTCTATCCCGCCTTATCGACCAATCGCACCGTGGAAGGATCAATAATAAGAATCGGTAAATGATAAATATTGCTTATTTTCCGTACCTTGCATTAGCGGCCCAACTTTACCCTGCATTATTTATTATTACTGCTCAATGCTCATTAGTAGTACATATGTACTTACTTTTACTATCCCAGTGGAAATTAATTGGCCCACTTCTGCAACTCGATTGGAAGGCGACTCTTCGTCAAGTCGTCCAAAGTGACCCACTTCTTCCACCCAACCCACAAGAACCGCGAAGCTGCTTGAGGAGCCTTGCATACAGCGAGATGCCATTGGCTGCATGACTCCATCATTCTCAGTGGCATGGTGGCCTGTTGCCTTGCATGTGATCAGTGCCTTCACTGGCAATTTGGCAAAGGGATCAATCCAAGTCCTTTCATGATTCCATCAGTAGGTCACTACACCGCGGTCCATAAAGCCCTGCCATTAATATTGGGCCGATGACCATGCTACTAGAAAGTTCGATTGCTATTCATAGCAAGTTAGTAGTTGCTAGCACGCTGCATGCCGCGACGTCTCCCAACGCCGGAGATGAATACTAAGGCATCGCAAAATTGAGCCACGCGGCCTTTTTCATCCATGTTCTCAAGACTCATCGTTATTGATTTCATGACGCTGATATTGGTTACTACTCCCAAAGCCATTAAGCGGCCAAACGCTTCAAATCTCGTTCGGCTCGATAACATCTCCTTGCAAGGTATCGTTGTTTGAGTGCAAAAATCACTTCGACTTAATCAAGTCAAACTCCTAGCTACATCAAGCGATCAACCAGACTCACTGTTTATCGACTTTCCCACCACCGCATGGGTGTTGAAGCGCAGAACAAAGATTCCACGCCAGGAAAATACCTCCAATTTGTACACCTTCAATGGCCGTTGACCTCACCATGGACCTCACCATTGACATACTTCTCCTTTGGCTTCCCCCTCTCAAGCGCCTGACTAGGCTTCATTTGCGCCAACCAGCTTGGAGGCGAGATTCCTGTCTGTTCGTTGATTGTCGAAAGAAGCGGAGGAAGGCTCTGCATAATATTTCGGATAGCTCCCGTACCATCACTCGAAGAGCCAGCGCTGTCCCCCGTGTTCCAGACAGTGATCTTCGGTTGGAGCCCGTTGATTGCCGCTGCATTTGCGTTGGCGAGCTTTTCGTAGGTACCTTCCTGGAGCATCATATATTGAAGTAAGCCTTGAGGTCCGCCAAGGACCTCTGACATGTGGCCATATGCTTTGGCCATTTCTTGATAATTTCGGAGTCAGCATATCTCTTCTAGGATATAACTTGAGTCGTGTGCCCAGAACATAACTTACCAGTTAACGCTTCCGCCTCTTTCTTCTTGGCGAAATAGGACGCTTCTGCTTTTAATGTCACCGCTTGCGCGGCTTGTCTCTCTGCATACAGCGTGGCTTCGGCTTCTTTGGCCACACGATAATCTGGAAAATAGAATCAGTCCCCGCTATTGTGGCAAGATAATCGCTAAAAGGAACTTTAATCACAATTGGCCTCTGCGTCTTGGCGCTGCTTATACAGGAGTCCTTCGGCCAATTTGGTCTCCATAAAGAGTCGTCCTTCTGCTGCTTGCTTTTCTTTATAAAGTAAGCCATTGGCGCTTTTGGTTTCGGAGTATAGCTTCGCTTCAGCTGCTTGCTCGGCCGATTCTCTCTTAATTGTGGCCTGGACGACCTCAGTTCTGATGTCATTTTTCGAATCAGCATGTCCTTTTTGAGGCAGGAATCCGAGACATAAGACAGTGCCAGTGTGTGAATTGTGCTTCTTGCACATGTCTCCATCTCCAAGATTCAGAATAAAAAGAGAACACTGGCTCGAAGAAAACATACGCTCTCATTCTCTCCAGTTCCATTTCCGCTCGTTTAACCTCGACGTCACGTTGCAACTCAGCATCCTTAGCTTCGGCACGACGTGTTGCCTGGATATTCTCTAGATTGATACCCATATTGAGTTTGGTCTGTGTAGTTGTAAACTCAGCATCTGCGGTGGCCTTCTGGGACTTCCGCTTAGTTTCCAAAACTGCGGTCTCTGCGTTGATCCGGCTAATCTCCTGCTTGGTCTTGCCACGCTTCTCTGCTTCCTACAAAGATTTCAGACTCAGTATTTCTTCTTCAAGGCAAGAATCCGAGCATTGGAATAGCTCGAAGGGGTGTTAACATCCATTTGCTTCTGGAAGATGTCTTGCGACTCGAAAACAAATCCGAATAGGGAAGAGTTTGCTCGGAAAATATACATACTCCAATTTCGCCCATCATACAAGCATTGGCGACATCGACTTTGGCTTGATTGGAAGCCCTATGTGATGTTGGAGTCAGCATGTCTCTTCTAGGATCAAACCTGAGCAGCGAAACAGGTCCGGGAGTGCTTTACTCCTGCGACATGTCTTGCAACTCAAAACGCAGCACCAATCAGGGCGAAATGGCTCGGAAAACATAACTCACCCTTCGTGGGCTTTGCGGCTTAGGAATTTGAAGTACTCTGATCCCGCCGTGTCTTGTAATTCTTTCACGTTGGCATTGTAGATTCTCAGTCCGAATTGGTCAAGTTCCGCCTGTACGTTTTCGATGACTTTGTTCTTGAAGAGTTGGCGCTCCTTGAAAATCTCTTCCATAGTCATTCCGGAGACAATCACGCGGGTTTCTCCTTCAATGATGCCTTCATCGGTCGGTTAATGTCGGATCCTTGATCACAGTGGTCGGGGGTTCTATACCTTTGACAATGTCTTGGACATGGCTACGACCTGTAGCAGCTTGGCGCTTCAAACTGTCTACGTCTCTTCCTGTAAGGATCTTAGCGTACTTTCGCAGAGAGTCCGCAGTGTCGTCTGGCCCGATGGTGAATACGGCAGGGAGACTAAATTGCAGCTTCTCGCAAGTCATAGCTTGGAGCGTGATCTCAAAGTCGAAAGGGCTGATGGATATGACGGAGTACTTTTGCCATGGGTACACGAAAGCCTTCTTGACGATTTTGATGTCCTCTATGTTACCTCCAGTAACCACAAGGTACGAGTTTGCGTCAGAAACGTGGTAACCCATCAGTGCCATCGTGAAGAGCCGCTGAGATGATCTGATTGAAAGAAGACTTTCCGTAGTAATGAGTCTATGTGTGGGTTTGTAAGTTTGAGTTGATGTTGCAGCAACGAGATGTATGAGACTTGAATAAATAGAAGTACAGTAAGCGTAGAAAACTGCCTTGTGTTAAACAAGGATGTCAGGCAGTGAGGGAATGTTTTTTAGACATTCAATTTAATCGAGTGCTTGTGACCATGACAAAGGCAGTGAAACCTTCTAAATTGCGCAATTCTGGGCAAGTGCCGCCTGTATGGCTGTGTTTGAGACAGTTTCATCTGACTATATGTTATGGACTACGGAGAAGGAGCAGTTGAGATTTGAAGGACGGGCAGGCAGCACTCCCTTTTCGGCCTCACGAAGCACAGCGATTAGCCCGGCTTTCTTGCCAATGAGATCCATTCATGCACGTATTGTTTCATAGCGTCGGTGGTCGCGAGGTGCGGCTTCATGCCGCAATAGTCGGCGTATGAGGCATTTTCCAGCCTTGTGGAGGTAAAAGGAGGCTGTGCAATGAGAAGACTCACAAACTCTTCGGGATTTCGCCTTATGATCTTACTCATATTCTGCCGTGACCTGACAAACCTTGCCACTTTAGTGCTCGGAAGGAGGCTGATTTCTGACTCGTTACTTCCCCGTGTGATGACACTGCGAACGGGGTGCTACCTAAAATCTTCACACGTATCTCCGTAGTCAGAACGCCCTCTGAACTCCTCTTTTCAGTCTATTACAACATGGGTTCCAAGTCCATTCCGTTCTCTGACGGCCTCCCCTCCTACTCTGAGAGTGTGCGCTCTCATCAACAGCATCCATCCCGTGATCTCTACCTTCCTCAAAACATCGCAGCTGCCCGTACTGCTTTGATATCATCGATCCTAACAGCGCAAATCACTCCTCACCTGCACGGGAGCGCTCTCTCTGGCCTCACCAGTACAACTCTTATCCTCATCCCCTCAAATGTCTCTGCCTTGCAGCCACCCGGCAAGATCGGATCAAAAAGCCCTTCGGATTCGGAAGACAGGCTCCCAAGAGAGACGATTGTCGGATTTCCTAGCGCAGAGAATCTTGCGATGGTACGGCTGCGTGGCGAGGAGAACAATATAGAATTCTGGCGGCAATTGGCAGTTATCCGTGAACTAGGACAGCAGTTGAGTGCCAACCTGCGGAATTCAGGGCATCAGGTCATCGGAGATGATGAAATTAGCCTTCGGGGACCAACTCGTCCAAACGCCGAATGGAAGACTGTACAGAAGGAGACTTTGGGGGATGGAGAAGTGAGAATCCGAGTTGAGATAACGGACATATGCTTGAGGACTGAGAATGAAATGGGCTTGTACGAGACAAGGACGGGGAAGGCTGTCGTTGTCAAAGTGGATGTCGGGGGCTGAGGCGAAGCATACACTGTAATTATGTGATACCCAAAACCAGATGATGACAGCCGCAACCTTCGGAAAGAACCGCTATTGATTGAAACCAGATTACCTTTGAGTTTGATTAAGTTGCCCAGTTGCGCAAAGGCCAGAAAACCCAAATTTTGGAGCAGCGGACCAAAATACAACAAGCACCGTTGAAACAAACCACAGCAAGGAGTGAATCGCATTTGACGTAAGTCTTTGGTTCCCTCGGTTCCCACTCGTTCGATCTCTCAAATCGGAGGCCGCAGAGCAATGATTTGCAGCTCCTACGAGGCCAGTAGACAACGCCTGAGAGATGGTTGACCAGAGAGTATCTGAAACATTGAATTTGTCTTCAAATAGAGTCAGCATGGCCGTTGATACTATGATGATCCAGCAGCTTACCGAGTCTTCCTTCAATCAAAGCAAATCAAAAGCCGTTCGAGTGTCAATTGTATGACTATCAATCTCTCAGCCTTTGGAGATGGCAGGTCATGGATTTCGTATCAGACTTACTTGCGCATCTGCAACTCCATCTCTGCTTCCTTCCAAGCTAAGGACCGTGGTGCATAGAACGCTATCCAAAGAAACGGGACAAACGCTGGTGATTGCTGCATATGCCCCTATTTTAAGCACAAAGACTGACTGGAAAGGCGGATAGCTTTCCTATCACGTGTTAAATCCCTCAGGACAAATCCCTCAGGGTCAATATCCAAAAGGAACGTGAGAATGGGAGGTTCAACGCTTCAGACTGTCCAAATTTTTCACAGCTTACAGCTCGCCTTTTACACCGAACGTATACATGAGCATAGAATCGTTGACGATGAATGTCAATGAGAATGACTGGGAAATCTGAACGACCAAAGAGAGAGAGTTCGGTGGCATTAACAGCCAGAAATTCTGGGTTTGCATGTGCAAAGTAGCTGAATACGAGCAGATTGAAATCGTCGGATTCCCTGAATAAGCTCGCTAAATTGTAATCTCTTTTTGGCCTTGCAAGAAACCCATGTTTGACAGCAATCGCCGTACGCCTCGCTAAATCTCACGAACTGCATCAATTACCTTCTCCTGTCTAGGGGCCGAGTAGAAGGCTACGCAGACAAGTAATCACAGTGGACCAGGTACGCTATTCTTAGAAACCTCTGAGCTGCTGTCTCACTGCCATGATCTGAGCTCTATCTGCTGGGCCTAATTGATCGATCTGATGCTGTGGCATATTGAGGATCTGCTGCAATAGTTCTTCTTGATTAGCCGGCTGCTGCGGCGGAGGAAGAGGCGGTGCTGGTGGGGGCTGGTATAGCTGGTTGTGTACTGGTGGGGTGGGCACGTGCATCTGACCCGATATCGGGGGGTACTGAGGGTAAGGTTGCTGCACTGGAGGCTGATAACTTGGAGCTTGGCGAGGAGGAACCGGGTGTACTGGAGGTTGTGCTGGATGCGAGGCTTGTTCGACCACTGAACCTAGAACCGAAGTGTCGACTAAGCCCATAAGCAGCAGCGCTTGAAATATTGCGTAGGCAAGCTGGGGTGCTTGTTTGAGGAGCTCGGTGGCTTTTGCCGGGTCACCCATCACGAGGCCCTTCATTTGCGAGAGAATATCGAGCAGCTGGGGTGCTGGGAGAGTAGACAGGGTTTTCGATATGGCATCTGGACAGGTGATATTGGGTTGAAGGTCAATACCTGGTGGTAAAGGAGGCAGACTACCTGGTACTGGAGTTTGGTACCCATTAGGCGGTAGGTTCTGTGGAGGGTGTTGCGCGTTGTATCCTGATGGAGCCCCGTCGTCCTTCCCCCCAACATGCGAAAAGTCCACACGCAGCTCACGTCCCATTATTTCGTGGTTGTTGAGATTGCGGACTGCTGATGCAGCAGCGTCTGTGTCGGCGAATTCAGCGAAGCCAAAACCTTTCGGCTTGCCGGTATCGTTGTCGTAGACAAGTCGAAAGTTCAGAACTTGGCCAACCTGTCCAAATATGTGAATAATCTGTTCTTCCGTAAGGCCTGAATGTTGTTAATATTGTTCTGTGGTCAGTGTTAAGAAAACTTCGAACCATAAGGGATATTTCCTACGCCAAGCCAAGTCAGTATGTTTCGCATTGACTTCTAGCAGTACTCACCAATAAATACAACTCTACCAGCTTTGTCTGCCATCGCGTCGAAGGAAGGATTTTCCTAGTTTGTGTGTAGTGTGTCGATTCTCTTCGCTTCCTTCAAGAGTATGTCGTAAAGCTAGGTGTCGATTCAGATAATGTTCAGATTAAAACCAGATCTAGACAATATAATCGTGGTTTCCCAAGACAAAGAATTGAAGCATCAAGGAGCGGAACGGAAGATTGATTCCCCGAGGGCAAAAATGAGCTAAACACATTAAGTATTCTCCTCGACTTGACGAATAACGTTTGTGGTTGATTCTACACCTGACTACCAATTCGTGCAAACTTCTTCAAACCCGGCGTAGAGCAACAAAATGGGACAAGACCCAAAGGAGATGTTCCGGAAGCTCATGAGCTTAGCACAGCAAAGGGGTAGAGGAGGCCTGCCAGGCGGTCCTAGGAATTTCTTTGGTGCAGGTGCCGGCCTGCTACTGCTTGGAACTGGTGTTGTGGTGGTCAACAATGCGCTGTTCAACGGTGCGCAAGATTACGTTCTACATAGCGAAGTTCTTAGCTAATTCTTTCCAGTGGACGGTGGTCATCGAGCCATCAAGTACACAAGGATAGGTGGTGTACAGAAAGAGATTTACAACGAAGGTACAGCTGCCGTGTCATGGCACGGTCGTTCTACGATGCTCATACCATCTAGGAACACATTTCAAGATTCCCTGGTTCGAAACTCCCATAACCTACGACGTCCGCGCCAAACCTCGCAACGTCGCCTCCCTGACTGGAACGAAGGATCTGCAAATGGTCAACATAACCTGCCGTGTCCTCTCTCGCCCTGCAGTCAACGCTCTTCCTACAATATACCGTACCCTGGGTACCGACTACGATGAGCGAGTCTTACCCTCCATCGTCAACGAAGTCCTCAAGAGCGTAGTTGCCCAGTTTAACGCAAGCCAGCTTATTACGCAGCGTGAGAACGTTGCGAGATTAGTGAGAGAGAACCTTTCGAGGCGAGCACAGAGATTCAGCATTATTCTCGATGATGTGTCGTTGACTGTACGTCCTTTGCTTCATATCTTCTAATTCACGAACAGATACTGACTCCCCCATTCAGCACCTAGCGTTCTCTCCCGAATTCACTGCAGCAGTCGAAGCCAAACAAGTCGCCCAGCAAGAAGCCCAACGGGCTGCCTTCGTCGTAGACAAAGCTCGCCAAGAGAAGCAAGCTACAGTTGTACGCGCGCAGGGTGAAGCTCGCTCTGCGGAGCTCATTGGCGACGCAATCAAGAAGAGCAGAAGTTATGTGGACTTGAGAAGGATCGAGAACGCCAGGAACATTGCAACGATCCTGCAGGAGGCGGGCGGAAAGAACAAGTTATATTTGGATGCCAATGGGCTTGGGCTTAACGTCACGGAGGCTTACGTACGTACTTTTCTGAGATGATCTTTCCTTTTTGGTATCGAAATTGAGTCAAAGACATGTTTCGGGAGCAGAGGGACCTTTCTACTCCCGAGACCTATCTTACAACTCCTTTTCCTGCATCGAACAAGCAATGCTGACTCTGAAATCTGCGTAGGAGGAGAAGAAGCCGCATTCATAGGAGGGGTAGGATGGAGTCGGATCAAAGGGCGCAGTGAAGGGAAGTGCGGAAATTTCCTCTCCTACTCTGAATCCAAACGTGAGCAACGGTTGGCGCTCAGCATACCTCACGATTTAGCATTGGTTTGATTGTAATTGTAAAAAAAGCTTGTTGAACAACGGGTAATGTTCTACTGCATACTATGCCACAACAACTTTTTATGTGCGCCAGCTGGTGTCCTACCATGGCCGTCCGGAAACTCGTGTGCCCCAGTACAGGACTTTTACGCTTGACTTCATGCCTATTGCTTTTGGTGCTTTCATACTTCCCCCCTAATTCAACACGTCACATCCTATGCAACTTTTTGGGCTTGCGTAACAGGTACTAGTACAAATGAAATAATCAAGTGAATGAAGAGTACGAAATCGATGTCCCCTGAACTCACTGTCCCATCATAATAGTTTGCACATCGAAAATCTCATTCCTCCAACCACCACCCACGGTGGCGTCATCTACCCTCTCTGTAGCTTGCCTTGCCTCTTCTTCGTACAATTTCACTACGCTTCCTGGGGCATATACGCCATTGAAGACGCCCTTGCTTGGCGTTACGCCCACAGCTGTATAAACATCCGGATCCTCTGCCGGCGTCAATCTCGTGATGATTGCTTTCACAAAAGTACGAATATCTCGCGGATCCGAGATGCGTGTAGCACGAAGTCTTTCGCGGGCGAAGAGTAATTCGCGGTTCGCTGCATGCATACCATCCGCGATGGCGGTAGCAAGTTGCTTTTCCAGAACCTTGCGGACAATGGGACGAAGTAGTGGCTTAATGATCCACGCCACCCAGGAAAACTTACTCTTTCGCAGCGAATAGGACAACTTATGTACGTGTACACGCACAGCTTTGAGAGTCAGAATCTTTTCAAGCTTTTCTTTGCCAATCTCGACATCGAGGGCAATATCGATGCCACGCTCATCGAGCTGGAAAGAAGCAATGCCTTCGTCCGCAAGACGAAATATGCCGCTATGGGCGCGCAGCCAGAAACCGACCTCGTCTGCTCGGACCGAGAGGCCATTGACGGCGACTGTGACAAGAGAGGTGGTGGAAGTAGTGGTACGCCGTGTGTGAGCTTTGCGGATTTCGAGGTCGTTGTAGGTTTCGATGCGGAGTTTGTACGGGAGGAAAGACGTGTTGTTGATAGTGCGGCCCGGTTCGATAATCAGATTTTCAAGAAGGAGATCGATCTCTGGAACCGATATTTCGAGGCGTGGTATTGGGATGTATTGCACTGCTTGGATAAGTAGTGGAATAAAAACGTGCAAGGCATCCTGGATCAGATCTTTATTTGTCGCGGCATGGAGAGGAGAGAGGATGTTGAAAATTTTAGTAGTTGTCGTGATCAGGTTCGAAACATCAGTATCTTCGAGAACCGAATTGAAGGTGATTTGGAACTGTGAGAGAGCCTCGTCGATGTCTTTGCGAAGGTTGGACTCAGTACCCACATCTCTAGCCTTCTCGCGAAGTTCTTGAATTTTCTTATCCGCAGAATCGAAGAAATCAGGATCAGTGAGCAGCTTTTGAACGGAGTTGCCAACATCCATCATCAAGTTCTCGAACTCAGGGTCTGTCTGAGAGTGATCCATGACCTTGTTGACCTTCTGCTCCAATAATTGCCATTGTTCCCGATCACCGAAGGCGCTGATGAGCGACCAGAAATTCTTTATAGCTTTGTCAAGCGCAGGGTTAGTGTTCACGTCGTCTTGGGCAGTACTGAGAGTCTCATCCACAGCTCTGGAGTATGCTAGGGCGTAGCGCTTGATCAGGAGCCCAAGGGTCGATACGGAATCTGAGTAGTCGTTTCGTTTTCGCAATTTTATGACAGCCTCTTTCAGACGATACAATAAGGTCTCTTTCTGGTCTCCAGACACATTGTCCTGCAAACTTGAGAATGCATCGTGCCCTGTCTTTGCCAATCCATTGCCCACAATCTTGGATATATCGGTAGCCCCGTTCCCGAGATCATTTGCTGTGGGTGGATGTCCTTCCTCCGATCCAGGCTCCTTTATGGTTTTGCTTTCTTGCTCAGAAGGCTCCAACTTTTTCCCAGCTTCTTCGGCGACTTCTGACAGAGAGAACGCAGTATCTGCGAAAACCTGACGACCAATGGTGCCCAAGTCACCGAGGAATATTCTGAAATCTGAATTTGTGAGGAGGAGGCTACCTACGGTACGTAGGCTTTCGAAGGCTAAGACAGCGTCAGTCAATGACAAGATGGATTCCTAAATTGGATTACTTACCAGCAGTAGCGTCTGCCTTAGCCTTGACATTTGAAGCAGTTTTAGCAATATCTTCAGTGTCTAGTGAGATTCTTGATTTGGAGAGAAACCAGATAAAATCCTGGATTTGATCGCTGTCGTTCTTGTGCCGTAGAGCTTCGATAAATTGTGATAGCCATCGCTTGGAGAATTTCGACAGCAGTCGGCCGGAGTCACTAAGGTCCGGGTTGTCCGGGTTAAGAAGATCCGATGCTAGGAGAGTACGCAGATTGATGATCAGCTGCTCCGTAGACGGCATGAAACCAGCTGATAGGGCTTTCTGTATCTTGCATTAGAAAATCGTTGGGAAAGAGGGGGGAGGGAATTGTACAATCATCTGATAAGTGTGCATCTTCTGATGTAGAGACTTCTGCAGGCTCGTATCATCCGCATATTGAGGGAGCAAGGCTTCAGTATCCTCGCCCTTGGACTTGCGGAAGCCAAAACAGGAAGACATGGCCGTTGATTTTGTGATGCGATGCCTGACAAGAAGGCCTGGCAAGAAGGCCTGACAAGAGTTCCTAGTACAAACCCAATCGAAAGCGGGATTGGTTGAAGGATAATATATCACTTTATAAGGAAGGGCAGTAATACACAGAGTTGGGTTTGAAGGACGTTAAGACATCATGTTGGGGCTTTCAGTCAAAGCCTGGAAACGGTCCAGCCAAGACCACACTCCGTACGTCATTGGTATGGGGTGGAAAAAGACGCTGAGGCGCATCCTTTAACGGCGCAACGTGCGCTCACACTTTTGATTGGAATATTCTACACTGAATCAAATAAAATGATTCATGAACTAGATTTGAGAAAGGCTTTTATCATTGTTTGTCGAGTTACAAACTTTGGGATTATACATTTTGCCATCTACGCAGAGTGCACTTGATTCCGTTTTGCAAGGAGTCAAAGACCACCCCGCCATTATGTATACTTTACAGTACACTAGGTAGGTAATTAAGGTCTCCCTCGTATGTGGAAGAGCAAGGTTGGGACCGGCGCTAACTGCAGATCTATTTTTCTTCTTCTCCATCTTTGTTGCTCGTGTGCTCGACTCGCACGCTTGAATGGCTACCTACTTCTTACAATGGACCCGAAAGCAGCATCGCACTGTTCCTGATGAGTAATCGGTTTAACCTATACATTCACCGTCTTCGTGCGTAGGTACGGATCGAGTGTGTAATCGGTCACCGATTGTTGGGGTTTCGGCGTTGTTCTCACGAGGAAAGTCGCCGACATATTGTGAGCGCAATTGCTTCCATGCAGTAATAAAGCGTCCTCTTCCCTCGATCCTGAGGCCAATGCAGACACTCAGAGATTTTGCTTTACGACGATCAAGCAACAATTCCACAGCACTTCGAAAGGCCTGCCAAAAACCAGTGAATCTAAGACATCGTGCTCTATCAAATAACACATCAGTACCCTCGCAAGGAATCATGTCAGCAGCACATGCACCGCCAGCGGCTGGCGACTACGATACATCCAATTCTGCCACCGTTCGCAAGTACAATCGCACATACGGGCTTGTTCCCCCAGCAGTCGAGAGCTTAGACGTCCAAGCTTCTAGATGTCTGAAACAGCTAGAACGAAGGCCGCAGAGTATCGACAAGTATCTCTACCTTAGCAGCCTGCGTAACTCTAACGTCCACCTCTTTTATCGCTTGGTCACCCAGCACATCAAGGATATGGCTCCTCTCATCTATACACCAACTGTCGGCGACGGCTGCTTGCAATGGTCTCATAACTACGTCCAACCAGAGGGTCTGTATCTGTCCTACTCTGATCGAGGTCACATCGCTTCGGTGCTGCACAATTGGCCGCAGGCAAACGTCGAGATTACCGTTGTCACAGATGGTTCTCGAATCCTTGGGCTAGGGGATTTAGGTATCAATGGCATGGGCATACCGGTTGGCAAGCTTTCTCTTTATGTGGCCTGCGCAGGAATCCGCCCCGAGGCCACTTTGCCGCTTGTGCTGGATTTGGGTACTGGGAACAAGTCACTAAGGGAAGATCCACTGTATATGGGAAGCAGGAGAGAAAAGGTTTCCGCTCAAGAAGAGAAAGAGTTCTTGGACGAATTGATGGTGGCATTGACGGAGAAATGGCCTGGCATTGTCATCCAGTTCGAGGACTTCAAAAATCCCTTCCCAGCGCTCGAAAATTACGGAGGCAAATATACATGTTTCAACGACGATATTCAGGGGACAGGTGCCGTAGTTCTTGCAGGAATAATCAGCGCTGTGAAGCGAACCGGTATTCCGGTCAAGGACCAACGAGCAGTATTCTTCGGAGCTGGTAGCGCCGGTGTTGGTGTGGCCAAGCAAATTGTAGAGTATTTCATGCGAGAAGGGCTGACAGAGGACGAAGCACGGCGATGCTTTTGGCTCGTCGATACCAAAGGTCTTGTGACTAACGACAGAGGGGACAAATTAGCGGAGCACAAGGTCTATTTCTCGCGCGACGATAACGCTGGAAAACAGTACAAAACCCTTGAGGAAGTAGTGGAACATGTGAGACCTACAATTCTGATGGGACTTTCGACTATAGGAGGGGCGTTCACGCCAGATATGCTAACAAAAATGGGACAATGGAACGAGCACCCAATCATATTCCCACTTTCGAATCCATCGGCGAACTCGGAATGTACTTTCGAAGACGCACTCAAATATACGAACTTCAAGGCATTGTTCGCGAGTGGAAGCCCATTTGCTTCAATCGAACATGACGGGAAGCTCGAGATTGCCGGGCAAGGTGAGTTATCTTCCTTCCTTCATGTGGCAGAGGACCAACACTCCCTTACGTCTGACTGACCGCAAAACCAGGCAACAACATGTATGTCTTCCCAGGCATCGGGCTGGGAACGATCCTTTCAAAGGCAACCACCATTACTCAGTCAATGATATACGCCTCTGCGACGTCTTTAAGCACCTCTTTGCATCCTTCTGAAGTTTCTCAAGGCTGGCTGTATCCAGAGCTCGCTCGGATACGAGATGTGAGTGTTATCGTCGCAATTGGAGTTATCAAAGCTGCGCAAGAAGCGGGCGTGGATCGCGAGCAAAGCATCAAGGGCATGGGGGATGATGAATTGGAAAAATGGGTGAGATCAAAAATGTACGACCCAACTACGGAAACGCAGAGAGTTGAGGAGGAAGTCCAAGGATTGATGGATCCCTCGAAAGGGGGAGCGAACCGGGGATCTCACCTGTGACTGATCATGCGAAGGCTGTGGGTCGTAAAATGACTTGAGTAATTTTCCCTGCGAATGCCCAAAATATAGTGCATACTCGTACCAAACAGATATAGACGTCTGTGGCGTGGACATGGACTTTTGGAGTGGTGGAGGAAACGAGATTCCTGTGGTTTTCTCTGACCCTGAGAGCATACATTGAAGACAAACA
Source organism: Pseudevernia furfuracea (assembly GCA_022315425.1). Classification (NCBI taxonomy): domain Eukaryota; kingdom Fungi; phylum Ascomycota; class Lecanoromycetes; order Lecanorales; family Parmeliaceae; genus Pseudevernia; species Pseudevernia furfuracea. Next base: position 588,148 of record JAIUPT010000033.1, read on the forward strand.
CCCTGCCTGGGAATTAAATACTCCCTTTTGTTAGAATACTTCTGGAGCGGACAAATTGAGTCTTTTGCGTTTATGCGATTGCCCCCAGCCCCCATGGCCAAGGAACTTATCGCCGCTAATCTAGCTCACCCGAGGTTCCCATTTCTCAGCCTTGGGCCTCTACTCGTACCTCGAACACCAGCAATCTCGCGTCGCCCACGCCCTTTGACGTTGTACATACTGTGTTTTTCAATGATGACTTTACGACTAGCATATTGATACCCACGTTGAATTACTGCCGACGGTTGTGGCGATCTCCGCTTCAACATAGCATTCCAGAGGATTACTAGTAATATACCGTGCATACAGTGAGTTGTCACGCAGCTAACCGACTAGATGCTGCATTCTAACATTTCGTCCAATCAGACTCGAGGACGAAAGAACAATGTGGAATCGATTCAGTGGCAAATCAAATGATTCTAAGGATGATTTATCCTCACAGAATTCCCGGCGCAACGATGATGAACAGCGACAACCTGCCCGTCGCTCCGGTTCTATAGCGTCTACTAACTCGAAGAAAAAAACTTCTTCCCGGGCTGACGACCGTGATCCACAAGGCTTCAACCCAACGTCCACAAGCTACTCATCTACTACCCAAGAGCAGTATCCCGGAGCAGCATCGGCTTCAATAGCATCGGGCTACGCAACAGCTTCCAGAAATACTAATGGCGAACCATATGTTGCGTCTGGTCTAGTCAGGAATGCCAGCCTCGCAGACCAGATGCCGAGGTCGAGTTTGTCGCGCTCCTCGCGCGATCAAGATGAGGCTCGCGAAAGAAAAGATAGAAAGCGGGACAAGACAATGAGATCTGATACCCGTGATCAAGATATTGAGAGACGGCACAAGGGGGACAAGCGAGACAAGAAGGTCAAGGGCTCGAGAAGATCTGAAAATGGACTTGACGAGGAGGTTGGAACCAGCCGTGGTCCTGGTGATTTCCCGGATCAGGTTACAAGCTCTGGTTTCTCGCAATTTCCTGGCCAATATGACGAGGCAATATCAGGACCCAACGGCGCTACGCCCGGACATCCGGCTATGTCCTCCCATGTGCAAGATCAGTTTCCCGGCCAGTTTCCGACCCTGTCCTCTACTCCCTACCGTCCACCACTAGCCGCCAGCGAGGGAGGTCCTGGACTTGCGGCTGAATACTATGGTGATGATGGCCAGTCTGTTGCAGAACAGCCTGGAAATCGAGTGGATACGCCATCTCTTATCATTGGGGCAGAACCTCACCTTAAGCCTGCATTGGCCGTGGCAGACCCGCCACCAGAGCCGAGCGCTTCTGGGGGGGTCGGTGCAGCAGCGTCATTCTTCAGCGGCGAGTTTGAAGAAGATGAAGCTGCATCGCAGCAGAACTCGTCCAGTTACGTCACCAGCCAAATCGGACCCAACAGCAACTACCATTCGTCTTCCGCCCCAGTAATACCAACCATAGGTGGGACAGCGATAGGATCGGCGGCTGGCTATCTCATTGACAGCCAGACCTCATCACATCAGTACCGCCCGGATCATGAGTCATCAATAGGAGCCTCCCCCAGTGAATACTCTACCATCACGACTCATCGCCCGCCGTCCCAAACGCAAGACTCACATTACTCCAGCACCTCTCGGCCACCAAAGCCAGGCAAGCAGTCATCTCAGTCGTCTAACATTCCAATGTATGCAGCGGGGGTAGCAGGTGCCGCAGGGCTGGCAGCAGTAGCCTACGAACACAATCATCACTCTTCAAATCAAGATCTCTCGTCAACTCCTCACTACTCAACGACCTCCATGGCTCAGCGACATCGCAATCAAGGTCCCCTTAGTGCGTTAGTAGACTTCTTCAAAGATCCCGAAGGAGTAGCTCAGTTCGAAGAATACTCTCAAATCATAGGTGTTTGCAGACACTGCTTCGCGCCCGAGTCCTCACCGAGAGATGCGCCACGAAAACATTTTTATGGGAGACGACGATCAAATGAGCGGTACGGCAGCAGTTCGCGCGTTGATAAAGATAGTCGATATTACTCCTCTGAAAATGAGGGCCGACGGAAGAATAAGTCCTGGCTGACCACTGGCCTCGCGGGATACGGATTGGCAAAAGTTGGAGAGAGCTTATTTAAGGAGAGGGATAATTCTGATGATAACTACAGCATGAAAACTGGGCGCTTCCCTACCGATGGAAGAGATCGCAGGACACGACGTCGGAGTCGCTCTAAAGAGCGTATCGAAATCGTAGTTGCCGGTGATGGTAGATCGGACGGAAAAGAACTGCGGGATGATATTTCCAACGGCACGAAAACAACGACATATAGCACGAGACGTCACTCAAGAACGAAGTCTGGATCCAATGATCGAAAGACTGGCTTGCCCGAAGTTGCCATTGGCGCAGCACTAGGAACCTCTGTGGTCACGTCAAGCTCTCGACGCCAGAGTCGCTCTCCACAAGGGACGTCCGTCAAGAGCAAGCACAAGAGTCAAGCACCCTCACCTGAGAGACGTCCTAAAACTAAGAAGAAGAAGAAGAAAGACAGAGGCTTTTTCTCGTTCGGCAACGGATCATCATCATCTTCTAGTGTGGACTTGGCGTATACTGGTCGTCAAGACAAGCACCGAAGCAATGTACGATCGAACGGCAAGACCAAAGATGATAAGAAGGCCGAAGCAGCTCTACTGGGCCTTGGCGCGGCGGCAGCAGCGCTTGCTCTGAATGACGGGCGACAAAGTCATAGGAAGAAGGGTGTAAGAGAACTCGTCGGAGTGAAGGAGACTATAAATCATCATGGGCACGGCTCTGCAAAAGCCCACACACCTAAAAAGCCGTCAAGACAGCTGAATGACGAACTTTGGGAATCGGTTGCAGAAGATGACTACGATGACATGAATGCCGACCTGGCATACGGCGCACCAACACGCAGGGACAGTCGAGCATCGTTTTCCTCCGAGTCATCAAGAACCAATAAATGGGGTTGGCGTTGGGGCAGCAAGAAAAGTCGGAGAACTTCCCCCCCACGGCGAAAGTCATCTGACCATAGCAATTTTCCCGCAGTAGCTGGTACCGCAGGCGCAGGTCTAACAGGTGCAGCCATGACGTTTCCAGATCAGCCTCAGGGTAGTGCGATGGACAGTACAAGCAGCCTCCCTCTGCAGCATGTCTACCCAGTGCCGACTTCTGATCCTTCTCGCTTCGACGTTGGGCGAGAAGGTTCAAATGTCTCTTCGAATAGACCGGTCATGTCCTCTCGGCCAGAAGCAGTTCCCCTTCAGCATCCTCGGCCAATAGCCCCCATTTCAGCAGCAATCTACTCGAGTCAAACGGCGTACGATCATTCGTATAGTGCGCCAACTGGTCCTGCTGTTTTCTCTCAAATTCCGTATCATCATTATCCGAGAACGTCTGATAGCACCCAGGAAGCCAGCATACCCGGCAGCTTTCCTCGCCTCGAGCAACAAGCGGATGACACAGCTCGCGATTTTAGGATACGGAGGAGAGATACATCCCCTGCAAGATTTGGAGAGGACTCTATATCGAGCTCCATGGCACCTCGGCGCCGAAATGCCGCAAAAGACGACTCCTCCGCAGTTCGATTCGATCTGACAGAAGAGCAAGAAGAAGAAAATCGCCGCGAGAGGCGTCGGAAGAGGAAGCAAGATAAGGAGCGTCGTGAAGCCGAAGAGCAAGAGCAGATTGAGAAGGATCGTCGTGCCTCAAAGGAACAATCGAGCAGGCCAGGCTCGAAGACCAAGCCGGCCGAAGGCCTTGAAAGATCTCATGAAGAACCATGGATCGGTCCTGTAGCTGCTGGTGTTATTGGAGCCGCGATCGGTGCAGCTACTGCAACAGGAAAGTCGAGATCTGAAGAGACGCGGGAGGAACGCCGCGAACGTCGACGGAGAGAACGTGAGCTCGAAGACGAAGAGGACGCTCTCAGCAAAAGCGAACGTCGGCGAAGGCAGCGGGAGCGTGACGGTCAAGAAGCCACAATCAAGGAACGTGGAAGACTGCCTGACGAGATTTCTGCATTAAGCGAGGACGCGGATCGTCAAGGGCGTTCTCCGGAGAAACGGGATATGTCTGTGTGGCAAGAAGCGGCAAGCACCAAGCGAAGCTCTAATCATGAAAACTACGGTACTTTCTTCAGACCACTCGAACTCCTCAACAAATCGAGTGACCACGTGAAGATTACGAGTGCTAATGCTGACGCTGACATCGATCTTGAACAAGTCCCACAAATTGTCACAGTAGAGCCGAAGCGAATTCACGATCTCTCTCACTCCCCGGTGTTCTCGCTTGCGGACACCGACGACAAAATTGATCTTCCAAAGCTGTCATTCCCTTGGCAGGTACCGAGGCTAACGCTTGTAGAGCCGACTCCGCCCTCAACTAGAGGATCCACACCCATTCCCCAACCTAAGGACGCCGGTGACGACGGCTCTGAAGAGCCTCGGAAGGAGCCTTCGCCATCGAAGGTCAAGTGGGAAGACGATCAGACTCACGAAGACACGATTATCGCCCCAAAGGAAGATCATGATGAATTCATCGCGCCATCCTCTAAAGAAGTTAGCATTACGGATCCGATAGATTTGTCAAAGAGCACGCATGAGCGTGACTTGGCAGATGATGAAATGCACCCACAAAACGACTTGACAATGGAAAGCAGCTCTGCATCGTATGGTGAGGACGTTGAATTTGCGGCCACATTAGCTGCCAGCGCGGAAGATGCAGGCTTCGATCCTTCTATTGTCATCAACAACCCAACGTATCGACGTCGAGTCTCACCCCCAGGATCCAACGAAGGCAGCATGCCTGACGAATTTGGTGGCGAGGACGAGTCACGGCTCAACAAGAAAGAGCGGAAGAGGAAGGAGAAAGCTTCTGGGCGTCAAAGACAGAACGACGGCCCCAACCAGCGAGATGGCAATGCAGTTGTGCAGGATATCATCAGCCAAGTGGAGGACTCTGAGTTCCCGCCTTTAACTCAGGTTCCGTCGGAGAACTTCGACGACGAGTGGGAGAGCGCAAAGAACATTAGATCCAAAAAGACTAAGAGAGGTCGAAAGAGCTCCGAGCCCGAGGACGATTTCTTCGAGGCATCTGAAACCATGAGTAAGCCCCTAGACTCCGAGAGCCGTGACGTGTACGAGCTGCCTAGCGAAGATGTTCGCTCCATCGCATCAAGTACTCAAATCAGCAATGAAGCAGAGAGCGGCAAAATGTCTCGCAAGAAGTCAAAACGGGATAGTACTGGCTTCGACGATGCTGCGTCTACTGCGTCTTCCCCATCTACCATCGAAGTTGGCAAAGACTCCAAATCCAAATCAAAGGACAAGCGCAAAGGCAGCAACTGGAACCGTGGCTTAGGTAAATCTACCGGCAGCCTCTCACAGGAAAATGGTGCCAAGAACGTCACAGAAGAATCAATCTTAGAGGACTTTGAGGAACCTAAGAAGAAGAATAAAAAGCCCCAGGAACGAAAGTCTACTCGCGACGGGGACGACGATCACGACAGCAAAGAACGAAACAGCATCGCAGGCACCACCCCGCAAGTCTCAGGTAGGATCTCCCAAGACCTACCGGCCAAGGTATATACACCAATTCCCAGTGGTCGTGCATTATCAAAGGAATTGCTGATCAACTCGCAGGATCAGGGTACTAGTCTACCCCCAGCATTTTCAAAAGCGGGTTCAGTGGCCCAATACCTAGACCACGGCGTAGAACCGGAGCAAGTTCAGGAAAAGCAGCCAGACCCTTTTTTAGGGATGCGCCCTGAGCCACCACCGCCACCTGACAGACATGCTGGAAGTGAGGAGCTTTTTGATCCGTTAGAGACGACCAGCCTCCCAACCTCACCTCGCTCCACAGAGTTCAAGTCCTCAAAAGAGATCAGGCCTTTGTGGCCTGCAGAAAGACACAGATCTCACCAAGAGCCAGCGCCCGACGAGATCTACCCTTCTCTTCCTTCAAGCCATACAACGTCGAGGAGCTCCTCTGTCCACAACCTGGAGGGAGGTGAACGCCACCAGAGGGGGGATTACGAATTGAACGAGACAGAGCATGAGCCGACTGAGGTCGAACCTCGGCCAATGGTCTCCGCTGATAGTCATCTGATACGGTCAGATCTGCTTGACTCACAAAAAGCAACCCCTACTGCATCCCCTTTCCAAGATTCGAGCACCGTTCAGGATTTGCTGTCTCCGCAGGCTAGTAGAGATTCATCTCCCAAAGCATTCGCTGAGGAAGACCCTCAGCATTCATCCTCCACATTGAAAAGTGCGGTTTTAGGTGCCATCCTTGGAGGTTCTGCCGCTCTCGCTCTGAACGAAGCAGTTCAGAACAATGATTTACCACGAACAGACCTGTCCCGAGAAGAAAACGAGGAATTCGAGCACGGTTTAGATGAGATGGTTCCAGACACTGCGACTTACCAATCTGATAACGACTCGCTTGTTCAAGAGCAGGACTTCGTTCCTCAAAAGACCAAGAAAAGCAAGAAGAATAAGCGGAAAGCCGGCCAATCTCAACAACAAAAAGCTCAACTCTCTCAGGCAGGTGACACGGAGGCTACGCCAAGCACGAATGTCGTAGACCCGGAGCCTCTCAGCCCCGAAAGTATGCGGCAACTCCAGGAGCAGGATGCTCAAGATGCCGTGGATTCTTGGTTTCCATCAGTCCTCTCGTCAAAGAAGGGCAAGAAGGGGAAAAAAGGCAAAGGCAAGGCGCTTGTTGAGAGATTACAGGAAGAAAGTGGACAATCCCCAAATACTGACAAGCCTCCACGGGACAACCTCGAAACTACTGTGCTAGCAGAAGTCCAGGAGAGTGACACCTTGACGCGAGAAATGCCTCGCGAGCAGATTGTGCATATCATGACTGCTGCCGCACAGGATGCTACTAAGGATGAAAACGAGGCATCGCAATCTTCGACAGCCGTAGTTCATGAGCCTTTTGAAATCCCGCGAGACGACTTCCGCCAAAGTGATCTCCTACGAATGACCATCTCCAAAGATGACCCACAGCATGGCGAAGTCCCATACGAAATTCATCAAAAGGCCCGCCCACAAGGCGACGTCCTCCAAGGCGAATTCCTGAAAGACGGTCTCCCGCAAGATGACCTCCCGCAAGACGACCTCCCGCAAGACGACCTCCACCGAGAGACCCTCTCCAAAGATGACACTCCTCACGGCGAATTTCCACCCGACATTCAACAAAAGACCCACCCCCAAGGCGACATCCCTCAAGGCGAATTCCCCCGAGGCGACTTCTCACAATCGCAAGGCAACCTCCCACAGGACGAAAATCTAGGAAGCGATCTCCTGCAAAACAGCCCGCCAGCGTTATCTTCATCTGCGCCAGCAAAGGTCACTTTCATAGACCCGTTCTCAGAACAAGGTCACGAGAATGTGCTACAGTCACCCGACGCCCCTCCCACTTCTCAAGAAGACTTTGACCGTGGTGACTTGACGACGACGACATCGCCACCACTTGAGCTTTCTCCAAAAGCAACACCATTGCCCGACGGTGACGATGATCATGACCTCTTGGACGAGCGGCTAGAAACCTCAATTCCTTCAACTTTGGATAATTTTGATGAAAAGGAGATGGAAATTGCTGCTGAAACCCCTTCAGACGCCCCACATATAGAGGATCCATCTGGTGTTAAACCTGGACCTGGACCTGGACCACAGAAACAGTTGCAAGAACTCCCAGCTCAAATCGAGAAAATTGATGCAGATGACTATTTTGCCGCACCATCTAAGAAAAGGTCCAAGAAAGGCAAGAAGGCCAACCAGAGCGTTTCGGTTGAAGATAACAAAAGTACTGAGATACAAGATGAGGACGGACCGTTACCCATGTTCGTCATTTCTAAAAAGCCCGAAGACGATTGGCCAAAAGGTTTGAATGACGAACCTGGAGTAGATGTTCCCCAGGAAAAAATTGAGATGGGGGGGGATGAATGGGGGCCCTTCATCAGCAAGAAAAACAGCAAAAAAGGAAAGAAGGCCAAGCAGAGCTTCTCGACTGAGAATAGCAGGACCACCGAGATTCAGGGAGGACAGGAATCGCTACCTGAAGCGGCTGCGTCTGACGCGCCTGAAGACCATAAAGCCATAAGCCTCATTGACGGGTCTGCATTCGATGTTCCGCAGCCCAAGACTGAGCCCCTCGAGGACGAACGGACAGGCTTTAATGGCAGGAAGAAAGGCAAAAAGGGGAAGAAAAGCAAGCCGAGCTTTTCCGTTAAAACAACCATGGCTACCGAGATTGGAGATGAAAACGAGTCGCAGTCTACAATGGCCACCTCTGAGGCCGCCGAAATTCATGAAGCCAGAGACTTGATTGATGAACCTGCAGTGCACGCGCCGAAGTCTGAGGCGATAGATGAGGAACCTAAAGATTTGATTGATGTACCCACGAAACAGGGGCCGAAGTCGGAAGTGATCGAGGACAAATGGGCGCGCTCTGACAGCAAGATTCGAAGTGAGAACATTGAGAAGCAAAACTCGACGACACTGAATCTGGGGCCTAGATCAGACGAGACAGAGCATCAATTCGAGCGACAACTAGACGCCAGAGATGACATGAGCGATCCCCCTTCGGCCCTGGCCAACACGCAGACGTCTCAAGAAGTCAGTGCTATGCTAAGACTCGGTGAAAATGAAGTCCCTATCGGAGGAGAGTTGAAGGAAGCCTTCCCAAAAGTGTCTCAAACAGAGCATATTTCAGAGAAGTATTCAGAAGATCAGATTTCGGCGCACGAATCAGAGACTCCCCGGTTTGAAGACGCTCCCGGAAAGGCACTCGATGACGAAACATCTCCGACTCTAGACACGTCAGTCGCTGGCACAAATACTGCTCAAGCTGTACAGGACATCTTAGCAGTGAAGGACAATCCAGAGTCTGCTGCTGTTGCTAAGAGGGAGGTCATGGTGGTATTCACCGGCATGGAAGAGACGGGTACGGATGGACCAATAGAGGAAGATCGGCTAGATTGGGATGCGCCAAAAAAGAAGAAGAAAGGCAAAAAAGGGAGGAAGAACGAAGCATCCCCGAGGGACGAGCCCGAAACGATAGAGCCTGCAGAGGTCTCAGGTATACCCGGGGCAATGAACACTCCCCTCGGACAAGAGCCTGCAGCGGACAGGCCAATAGAAGAAGATGAGCTGGATCGGGATGCGCCGAAGAAGAAGAAAAAGGGCAAAAGAGGGAAGAAGAGCGAAGTATTCTCGTTGGACGAGCCTGAGATCACAGAATCTGCGGAACTCTCCGGTCCACCCGCTGTAATGAAAACCCCTCAGTTAGAACAAGAGCCTCCGATCAAAGCGATAGATGAGGTCTCTTCCAGACAGTCCAAGAAAGAGAAACGGGACAAGAAGGGCAAGGGAAAAGGTGTTTTGAGAGCTGTCAGTAATTTTCGAGACGAAGATGAGCCCAATGACGTCCCTACCGAAGCTCCACAAGATGATCGCGACACAAGGAATCTTTCCAGCATAAAGAATGATTGTCAAGACGAAGTTGAGCCCAATGTCGTTCCTACCGAGGCTCCACAAGAAAATGACCGGATGGGGGATTGTCTTACAGTTGCCAGTGAAATTCGAGAAGAAGTGCGGCCAAGTGTCATTCTTATTGAAGCCCCACAAGACGACGACAGGGTGAAGGATCTTCCCGCGGGTGGCATGCCACCTACGCGGGCAGAGATTCGTGCACCTGGGGAGGTATTAGAGCCAGCAGTACCCACGGAACTTGCTCAGGATGATGAAGATGAGGAATCTCAAGAGGCGGCGTTGGGAGAGGTGCAAGATATCATGCCACCAAAAAGCAAGAGGGACAAAAAGAAGTCCAAGAAGTCTAAGAAGTCCAATGCCTTCTCTCTGGATGACGATGAAACCCCCACAGTTGGAGAGGGGCAGATATCCGTAACCAAGGATTTTGAGAAAGATGGAGCGGAGAAGTCAATTCCTTCCAGAGTCAACCTTGTCGAGGAGCCTAAAAAGGCTGCTCAAAAGAAACAATTGGAACAGGAGGAAGACTTCATGCTACCCACAAAGAAGGACAAAAAGAAATCCAAGAAATCCAAGAATTTTAGTCCCTTTCCTCTAGACAATGATGTGTCACCCGCACTTGAAGATAAGCCAGTATCCAAAATCGAGGAGGCTGAGAAAGAGGCGCCTGACCAGACACATCCTTCCAGTGTCGACGTGGCCAAGGAGTCCGAAACATTTATCGGAGGTCGTCCTCAGGAGAAAGACCGAGAAGAGACCAAGGAAACACAGCCTCTCGGAACGAAAAACGATTTTATTCCTGCGCAGTCTGAGCAGGAGACTACCCCAGAGCTCAACAAAAATTCCGAAGTTGACAGCAATATCAACCCACTGAGTGCTTCGGGAGTTGTTGTCGTGGAGGGCAAAGATGGGGAACCTGTGCATGGGTACTTTGACTCGGCCTCAGCGCATGCCGCTGCGTTAGGGATCCCTCACAAAGCCACTTCATCAGTGACGTCGTCTCTAGAGCAGCCGGCCAATGCATCGGATGCGATCGCGGCTAATCAGGCCAACGAACTGGAAGAGAACATTGGCCCGGTAGTCGAGACCCATATAGATCCTCTATATAGCGTCAAGCAAAGCCAGGAAGACAAAAACAGGCCAAAGAATGCACCACCGTTGACTTGGGAGGAGGATGAGGTTTCTCAAGAGCCCAGAGCTGTTCCGAAAGAATCTAGCGCTACGGAAGATCAGGAGAGGAAGTCGATCATCACTGCCTCGCAAGACAGCGAGTCTCGGTCTAAACCAAGAATAACTACCCAAGAGATCGAGTCGATGGAGATCGTTCGGCCGGCTATCAGGTCAGGGGAGGATCATGGATTTCAAGGAAGCGTATTGGAAGAACAGCCATCTCAGGCAAGAGATGACGTTCCTACAATGGTCAAAGCTGAACATGAGGGAAGCTTTACAGATGTCAACAAGGGTAAAAAGGGCAAAAGGACCAAGAGAGAAAAGCTCTCCGACCCCGATCTGGAGGAAGATCGGTCTGCTGCAGATGAAAAGGAACTTGCATCGGTAACTGCTACTAGCTCTGTACAAGGAAATCAACAAACATCGGAGCAGCAGCCTAGAGACGACTCGAATCCTGCTGGAGAGATACGCTCTAATCAGGAAGAATATGCGGCAGGATCGAAGAAGGTACAAGTCCCCGTTCTGACAGAGCCCGCAGCGATCGCCGAAGCAGAAGATATAGAGTTTCTTTGGGACGTGCCAGCCCAGAGGGCCGAGAAAAAGGGGGGGAAACACAATGAGACGCAACGGGAAGACCCTGAAATTGTGGACTTGTCTTCATCTGCAGCTCTTGAGCCTGCTCGAGCAACAATCGAAACAGTCCGAGACACAGAACCTATCACAAATATGGAGCCGCTTGGAAGCCTTGACAAAGACGAGCCGACCCCCGCACTGGAGGTTGATATGTTAGACACACAAGAGCAACGCGAATACGATGAAGAGTATATAAGAGAGCTTGAGCGAGCAGTCCCAAACACAGAACCTGTCGCAAATTCCGAGCTCCTAGGAGGTCCCAACAAAGAAAAGCCAAACCCTGCAGTGGAGGTTGAATTGTTAGACACACAGAAAAGAGGTGAATACAAGGAGGAGAACGCAAAAGAGCTTGAGCGAGCAGTCCCAAACACAGAACCTGTCACAGATTTCGAGCCGCTAGGAGGTCCTGACATAGATAAGCCAATCCCCGCAGTGGAGGTTGAAATGTTAGACGCACAAGAGCAACGCGAATACAATGAAGAATATGCAAAAGAGCTTGAGCGACAATTGAGTCCGCTGCAAGAGGGCGAGCGTGCCGATCCCTCGCTTGATGAAGCCGATGCGCCTGTGTTCTCTCAAGCGAGCATAGCTTCAGTAATGGAGAGGCCATACGAAGAAGAGCACAGACCGTTAGCCCGGCCTCCGGCTTTGGAAGACATCATTGAAGAATCCAGGTCAAGATCTGGCTCGGTTCAAGGTACTTCCGCCGATCGAGAGGACACTTTTACACCTTTCAAATCAACCAGAAACAGCAAGAAAGGCAAGAAAGGAAAAAAGCAGGAGCCAGTCATTTGGGAAGACGAAACTGCTACGCCACTATTGGAGCCGCAAATCGATCCAGGAGCAAAGCCCTCTATCAGATCCTCGGGAGGTCCAGGCTCGTGGGACATCGACGCTGCTCGGCCCCTCGACTTGGAAGAACCGGTAGAAGGACGGTCTCTCGAAGATAAGACAATTGCTTCGCCCATTCGAGACTTCAGTACCGCTAATAATGATACTTTAATCGACAATGGTTGGTCAGGGGACTACTTTGCTATTCAGCCTAGGAGACCAGCCGAGGAAGATGTGGGAAGGGAAGACAATCACGAGTTCCGTCAGGCGCTCTCGACTGAGCCGCCGTATTCTACCAGGGGTCAATCTCCAGCTCGAGAACCGCAAATAGCCCAAGCTGGTCACCCAAGAGATGATGCCGTCAAAGCTATTAATCAAAATGAAGAGTTTGGTTCTCTTGTTGCGGACTTCCACGACAAATCAAGAACGGAGGCAGAGCCCGCTGAAGAAAAAGTCGAAGACGATTTTGAACCTGCTCCTATAAAGACTACTAAGAAAGGTAAGGAATCCAAGAAGAAAGCCTCGGCGAGGGAGCCAAGCCCTCAGGCTCTAGGGCAGGAAGATCTCATGGACCGACCCCAAGACTTGGAAGCCCCAACCACGGACACTTTAAATGAGAGATCGCCTTCTCGGCAGCACATTTCACGACCTTCGTTGCGCGAGGAGGATGAGCAATCGTTAGTAGCTGAGGGGAGACCCACCGGTCCCAGCAGGTCAGGAAGCATGGGAGGAGTCGCCACAGCAGTGGGTCTAGGCGTTAGTCAGTCAGCAGCTGAAAATTCCTTGAGGAGAGACTCAAAAGAGGAAAGGGGGCGTGGTAAGACGGGGAAAGAGGCTGGCAGGTGGACAGACTTCGAAGCTGAGATAGACGAACCAGAAAGCCCTCTCGACAGAGGAGAGCTGGCAATCGAGGAACAAGAGCATCGTCAGACGCCCGAGTCAAAAAATGCCGTAAGAGAGTGGCAGCATCACCAAGCTACCCCACCACAGTCTTCGCCTTCAGCAGATCATCCAGTGGTGGGGAATCCTGGCCAGTCTTCAGAAACGCCTCAGTACCGAGACAGCGCCATCTATGTATCTGGTTCTCCAATGGTCTCAGAAGAGACGCCTTACCACCGTGCTGTACGAGACAGTGGTTATCCAGATACTGAGGCAAGCCCGGTTATTGATGATAAGCTCGAGACTCCAGACGACCCAACGGATTTGGAAAGTGATGTTGCTGCAGGTGAAAGGTTCGGACATGTGCAACATCGGCATAGCCCGGCTCATGAGACCGATGAGCGTCGAAGATCAACGTCCAGGAATCCACACAAAATGTCTGTAGAGGCTGACTCGGACTATGATGTCTCGGCATCAAGGCCAAAGGAGAGACGGAAACGTTCGAGGCGGAGATCAGGGGCTGCCTACGATAGTGATGACTCTGCGGACTCAGGCTTTGACATTCAGCGCCGTCGCCGTCGGCAAGCCATGGCAGGAGAGCCCCGCGAACCTTCTCCAGTGAGCTCGACCACTAAAAACAGATCTTCGGCACTTTTTAATTCCTCGCCTTCGGCAAGGGAGGAGACAGTCGCCAACAAACCACAGTACCAGGATGTCTCGCCCCAATATAATCCGGTCCGTAAGGAGCCTACTTGGTCGTTTGACCGCGAAGGATTGCCACAACAGGGATCACGAGAGGCATCGAGGGAAGGTAGATCAGGCAGTTTTGGTGAGCGTGATCCTGAACCAACAAACTACGAGATCCCTACCGGCAATCATGAAGACACAGGAACGTCATTATTTGGAGGCCCTCGAAGTTACGAAGATGACTTACAGTCTCTTACTAGAAGTCCTCGTTCAAGCGAAAGCCGTGGTCGCCAAAGACTGAATACTATTTCGGAGGATAGTGCAAACGGATCACCGCTGCATAAGAAAGACAAGCGCGCTTTGTCCGACATTGGATCTCCTGAATCAGGTGTAAAGGGCCGACGAATGCGATCGCCGCCTGTCAAAGACGATGTTGCTGAAGAACATGTTTCCACTTATGACCAGATCTCACGCCAAGCTTGGCCCGCAGCTGACAGGGAGAAGCATGCACTAGATGAGCGCAGCAGAAGCCGCAACTCAGATCAACTGTCAACTTTCTCGAGTCGTCATAGCGGGCTCTCAGGGGTCACACCTAGGCACAGAGAAGATGAGTATCGAACGGCGAGTGCAGCGAGCATACACTCGGAGAACAGCGTTCATGCAATCATCCGGACACCGGATCAAGTTCGATCAGCGAGTGGATTGAGTTATCGTTCTTCTGGCACACCACCGTTGCGACGTGTCGACCGTAGCGCTAGCGGGGATTTGCGGGGTGCCAGCAAAAAAGGCGAGGCTAAAAGTCGCGCTAAAAGCAGCTCCGAACTTGAGGCTGAACTTGACATTGGCATTCCATCTTCTTCAACCTACGACCCCGTAACTGATAAAGGCAAATCCCGTGCCGATATGGCTGATGTCTATGTAAGTTTGCTGCCCAATTCACCAGGCGGTAACCATAGTGCCCAAAACTAACACGCTTTGGCAGGAGGGTTGGGGTGATGTGCGCGGGCAATCGCCAATGTCTCCGACGCGTCCACCGAGCATGCGTAAAAGGCAAAGCATGCAGCTCTTGGACCTGGAGACTAGACTTGATCAAATCGTCTCGGAAAACCGACTACTGGCGAGTCAGAAGTTGACAGCGGAGAAAGCATTGCAAGAGCAAGCACGTGACCACAGCCAAGGACGGCGTGCTTACGAAGAAGCCATGCAAGAGCACAAGATGTATCTGACACGAAAAGACTCCGAGCTCAGCGAGCTAAAGCAGATAATCGAACAGCTGCATAATCAGGCAGCTCATCTTACAGAGGTGAATGAGGGACTTGCATCTTCCCGTAGTGCGGACGACGAGCACCGACAAAGGTATAGTCGACTGCAGGCTGAGCACGCAAATACCCATGAGCAATGGCAACAGTCCACAAGAGAGTTAGAGAACCTCAAAGAGCAGCATACTCAGCTATCGACTGGCATGGAGGACATCGTTCGCCATGAGGTGACTGTGGCCCTCGAAGAGAAGAACCTTGAGTTGCGCCAATTGCAAAGTGATCTTGAGAAGGCCAAGCAGCAGGTCCGGAACTTGCAACAGCAATTACTAGCATCCAAGAACAGTGATGATTTCATCGAACGAGACGAGGATTACTTCGATTCCCAGTGCCAATCGCTTTGCCAGCATGTCCAGCAATGGGTGCTGAGATTTTCTAAATTTTCGGATATGAAGGCGTGCTACCTCGCCAGTGAAATTCGGGACGAGAAAGTTGTAGATCGAATGGAAAATGCCATCCTGGATGGCTCCGACGTTGATGACTACCTCCGAGATCGAGTAAAGAGGCGCGATGTTTTCATGTCGGTGGTCATGACAATGATATGGGAGTTCATCTTCACCCGTTACCTCTTCGGGATGGACCGTGAGCAGCGTCAGAAGCTCAAGAATCTTGAGAAGACGCTCCAGGAAGTTGGACCAACAAGCGCTGTGCACAAGTGGCGGGCAACAACACTGACACTCTTGATGAAGCGAGAAGCGTTTGAGACACAGCGTGCCACAGATACTGAAGCGGTTGTCCACGAGATCTACGACACGCTAGCTACTTTCCTCCCACCACCATCTCATCTTGTGGGCCAAATCCAGGATTCACTCCGCAAAGTCATAGACTCGGCTGTTGATCTGTCAGTTGAGATGCGTACCCAACGTGCAGAGTACTCTATGCTGCCTCCTCTGCAGCCCGAGTACGATACCAACGGTGACCTAGCTCGAAAAGTGTACTTCAGCGCCCTTACCATGAATGAGCGCAGCGGTGCTACGTCCTCAAACGAGGCTTTGCAGGAGCAACACGCAGTCGTGAGAATGGTTCTTTTCCCACTGGTGGTCAAGAACGAGGATGATGACGAGCAGATCGTGGTCTGCCCGGCTCAAGTACTGACTGCGGAGGGATCAAAGGGGAAGAAGACGGTGAGGGTTATGAGTGCGCAGGGAGGGAGAAGCGAGGCGAGTTTCGCGGGGAGCGACGTACGAATGGAAGGAGGGATGATGTAGTAGGAATACCAGGCTTGACGGATCACAAGATCTGTGACAGCCTTCACCCTAACGAATTGATGACTGCATGCCTCTGGAGTTGGCGGGAAAAGGAAAATCATGGGCTAGTGAGCTGGGTATATTGATGGGTTTTTGTCTGTGTGCATGGCTAGATAATTGGACATAAAGCAAATGAAGATACTCTTGGTGAAATGTTGTCCTCTTGTAACGAGCTAGACCTGATCCTGATCTTACACTCGGTGATAGGCCAACGCCACTCCTCGATGTAGCCAATGAAGCACACTTCCACTTCGCTCTTCTGTCTCTTGTAAGTCGCAGTAGCTCACGTTTCCTGCTTGATCGACACCCTCTTAGATTTTGCCGACTTTGGACAATTCAATCTCCAGATCAGGACATTGAAGTACGATTGGCTTACCTCTTCCCCCAAGAATCAGCCTTCTTCCCTTCGGGCAGGTTGATTTCTTGCCTATGTTCATGATGTTGAAACGAGGAAGGTTGAAACGTTTGGAAACTCCGTGAGCAAGTTGGAGGCAATCCTATGACAACGACATGTCGCGAACGAGGCGGCCTTTTCTCTGTTTCATCCGCCACTACAAGTACCACAAAACTTCCTTACTACTACTACTCATGTCGTCTTACTCGTACCTGAATCCCAAACATACCGTTTGTAACATTACCCCCTCTGTTTCATTGTCGCCTTAATGTTGACTTCGGAGGCTGCGTTTGTGCGTACTAGTACTGAGAAACAAAGGCAGGATGGAATGCCGACATCTCCGTTGGACCAAAGAGAAAGCGAGCTCCAACTGCTGTTATTCCCAAGAATAGAGGGTCCTCCTGCAACAAAGGACAAGGGAAGATTGCCACGTGCACCATATTTTCCATTTCCTTCATCCTTTTTCCACCTCGATTCGTGCCTCTTCCGCCAGCTCTGCTCTCACCAATTTCTTTTGCAGTACATATAGACTATCCCTCGACGTTACATCACAGCAGGCAGCAAGAAGCCGGTCTTCTTCTACTCATACTCGAATTTTCTTCGTCTCGGCTTCTTGACCTCTGTTCCACTTTCACCGCTGATCAGGTCGGTTCATGCTTGTATGCAATTTGAAAAATGGGCAGATTCCGACCCTCCTTTGCACCCTTGGAGCCCTCAAGTCTTCATAGACTTTCAGGTCCAACTTCTCCAGCCAGCCCTACACCGCCTCGCACCCCTCTACACTTCCCGAACCTCCCAAGCCCACGGACAAAGCCCCCAAATGCCTTCAGCTTGAGCGACCAGATTTCAGTTGAACCCCCTTCAATACCTCTGCCTTGGATTTGGTCGTGCCACAAATGCCACACTCGCTACCTTCTAGGTGCCACGAGAAGGTGCCTTAATGACGGTCACTACTTTTGCGGCGGCACTACCGTTGACAAAATCAGTGGCAAAGTGAAGAAGCACAGAGCTTGCGTTAGCGAATTTGACTACAGTGGCTGGGACTATTTTGGTAGATGGAAAAGAGCGACAACTGGTTCAGTTGTAAGGCCTGGCAGCAAACACTGCGAAGACGAGTGCAATTTTCCCAGTTCGTGTCATTGGAAAGAACAACATGCTGTTCAGGAAACCAAGTTTGGGTCTCTTGATCCAACATGTTTCGACAAGGAGAAGGACACCTCGTCAGCCAAGGGCAAGCTAACAGTCCCGAAAAGTGCCGGACGTTATATCAGCAAACTTAGGAGAGCAGCAGAAAAGCATACAACGCAAGTAGCTAAGACACTTTTATCACCGATAGAAGAAGAGGATCCGAAAGCATCGTGGTCTCTCGACACAAGGCCAAAACTGAATGGCCTGGGCCTCCACTTTCCAGTCATGGACTTCTCGAGCTCCAAGAATGGCGTCAAGGAGAGTCGTGAGCTCGTGGACAGACCCCAGATAAACTTTGCGGTCCTCAAAAGCCCGCAAACGTCAGCTCGCGTTGAAAAGGTATGGGAAGATGATGTTGACATGACGGATTGGATTACACAAGATGCCACAGAAAGTCCGCCAATGTCTCCTTGCGCCCAGCCAGATGGGGTTGAAGTAGCATTCGACTTCGGGCTCGAGCATGATCAGGGTCCTGCAGTATCTTTGGCTGATGATGATTCGCCAATTTTGCCGATGCGCAGTGCGTGGAACTGGACGGCTGGCGGTATTGGAATTGCGTTGTCACCGCCTGCGGTGCCAGCAGAGAAGGAGGCTTGGGAGGTAGAGATGGAGGATGAGATGGATGATGCAGATATGCAGTGGACCAAAGAGGGGGTTATGATGCCTCACGGCATTGATAGAAGACTTAGTATTTGATGGGTTCATATATTGAGTTGCAAAAAAGCAGTGCAGTCGAAATAGGTAGCAGGATAGGCAGATGACCGAGACACGCTACCGAATGCAAGACACATTGTGCAAAGTAAGACGCGCAAAAGCAATAATAGAGTAGGTTCCCTATGCATGAACACTTGTATCCGGTGGTTCTTGCTCTCGGTATACCTACATGTTAGGGAGGTAAGGGTGGGCGATCAACGGCGCAGCGGCGATGGATCATGGATTCATGGATGATGGGAGTGGACTGTTGGGGTAAGATTTCGAGGCTAGAGGCTTGGCGAGCTTGGCATTTACGGGGGGGTAGCAGATAAGGTAGAAAAGGGAAAAGATAAGGAAGAAATTGGACGAATCAGATGATGGCAAGAGAATGGAGTCAACAGACCCCACGGCAGATTGAGCGTCATCAATAATAACAATCATGTCATAGATCAACCGCTCAAGAGGCAAAAATCAAAAGACGGGGGAGAAAAGAAAAAGAAATATATCCTTGTTTGACCAATGAGCATTCTGTTGTGAGCATATTATTACCCAAATAAGGGTACCCAATAATAAATAATAATATGCGGAAGATATCTCCAACATCCTGCATATCAGACTCCAACCAACACGGTAGCATCGGCTTTGCTTTTTGCTTTTTGTCTTTTCCTTTTTCCTTGAATTCAATAATCCTTACCCCCTATCTCCATCTCCGCTTGTCCAGGTCCTTGACCCTCCAATTTATTAAATGCCAATCTCAATGCCGATGCCATGTTTGCCTGATAAGCCCTTCCTGCATGCGTGACAGTGGCCCAAGGGAAATAGTAAGAAGTAAGAAGTAAGAAATAAGAAATAAGAAATCAGAAATAGAAATATATCACTTCCCCAGGATTTCTTTCAGCCTCTTACAACTCACTTCCACAAAGCTGTGTCGCCATTATAGCTCTTCCTCCTTTCTGCTCCTGTGCACGCGACCTGTCACCCGATTCGCATCTTGCACCTCGGAAGCCTCAACATGACCAGCTATCCGGCACCCACGGGCTTTGCCCCTTCCTACTCATGGATTGGAGCACCGGCCGCTTTCAACGGCACCAATCCTCTCTCGGGTGGTGACTCTTGTGAGTCTACCTGCCATCCTCTGATTTCATCTGCCACAACCATCCCTCCCCGCCGAGCCGCTCCGACTCTTGTACAGCCAGATTAGCTAACGCACCCTCTAGCCGTGGAAAATCTAAATCAATGGTATTCTCCTGGCGATCAAGCGTACATTCTTGTCGCTTCCGCCATGGTAGTGGTCATGATACCCGGTCTAGGATTTCTGTACTCGGGGCTGGCAAGGAGAAAATCCGCTCTGACCATGCTTTGGGTTACCATGGGCTCCTTCTCCGTCGTCACATTTCAATGGTACTTTTGGGGTTATTCGCTGGCATTTTCCGCACAAGGAACAAGCGGATTCATTGGAGATCTCAAGCATTTTGGCTTGACCAACACCCTCGGTGCCCCGAGTCCTGGCTCACCCTTGATCCCAGAGTTGCTCTATAGTTTCTATCAGGTACCCCGAGCATCCCACCTTTCACTTCGCCCGTGCATGCTAACATCTCCCCGCAGTTACAGTTCTGCGCCACTACAGCAGCCATTACAACGGGCGCCGTCGCCGAGCGAGGTCGTGTGCTCCCCTTGATGGTTTTCATTTTTTGTTGGGCTACACTTGTCTACTGTCCGATTGCTTGTTGGGGTTGGAATATCAATGGCTGGGCTTTCAAATATGGTGTCAAGGATTACGCCGGCGGCGGGCCCGTCGAAATCGGCTCTGGCATGTCTGCTCTGGCATACTCTGTCGTACTAGGTAAACGCCAGGAGAAGATGATGGCAAACTTTCGTCCGCACAATGTCTCCCTGATCGTATTGGGCACGGTCTTCCTTTGGTTCGGTTGGCTGGGATTCAATGGAGGGTCTGCGTTTGGGGCAAATCTGAGAGCGGTGCAAGCTTGCTGGAATACGAATCTGACCGCCATGTTCGGTGCCGCATCATGGGTGCTTCTCGATTTCAGATTGGCGAGAAAGTGGTCCATGGTTGGTTGGTGCTCGGGCGCTATTTCTGGCCTTGTCGCTGCAACGCCTGCTTCTGGATACTGCACCGCCTGGGGATCGATAGTATTGGGCGTCGTCGCGGGAGTGGTCTGCAATTATGCTACTAAGGGTACGCCCTTTGTAACCTCGTTTTTTCCCATCTAACATGTCACAGTGAAGTACTACTTACGAATTGACGACGCATTGGATATCTTTGCTGAGCACGCCGTTGCGGGTATGCTCGGTCTGCTGGCAAATGCACTATTCAGCGCAACGTACATAATCGGACTTGACGGTGTCAACACTGGCATCATCACCGGCGGCTGGATCAACCACAACTACCGCCAGCTCTACGTGCAAGTCGCCTATATCCTAGCAACAACCGGGTGGGCCTTTACCGTAAGCCTTATCCTAGCTTATGGCATCAATTACATCCCCGGACTACACCTGCGAGCATCGGAAGAAGCTGAGCTCTTGGGCATGGACGATGACCAACTTGGCGAATTCGCTTACGACTACGTCGAGGTCAGGCGAGACTACCTCGCATGGACACCAGCGAGTACAGATCCGCAAAAAGGCGAGGTCAATCTGCCCCAACATGAAAGGCACGGCATTACGGAACAGAAAGATATGATAATGGGCAAGGATCCCGGCGAGAGTAGTAGCGAGGAGAGCGGGGAGAAGCATACTGGGGTGGGAGGTGATAGGCATGCTGTCAACTATGAGAAACAGCAGAGATAAGCGCGCGATCATCTTTGATGAATACGCACAAAGGGCAAAAGCACGATGTGGAATCGGGATGGAGTGTGCGGTCTGGGATGGCGAGCATTTTGGGAATGATGGGTTGGTCAGGCTGGGATGGAATGGGATGGAATGGGCCAAAGGTCAGAATGTATCACTGGATCTACCATCTACCGGGTGATGGGTGTTATTCGCGAGGCATCACCTGTTTTTTTATGAATTTACTGGTTTCCTTGGATGGCTCCGAATGATAGCGTATTCTATCGGGCGTATTCTGTCAGCACTGTATGAAAGGTAGATAGTTCGAGTATTATTGGGTGGGGCCTACGAATTAAGGTCGAGATCGAAGTAGCCGACCGTCTCCGCTCTGCAGCTCAGCTTCAAGCCGCCCATGGAATTTCCGTCGATGCTCGCCATTTCCTTTACTTTGGCCGCCATACCCTTTATTTTGGACGATATACGAACTACTCCTGCTTAAAAACAGGCTTGTTTTTGCACATTGTCCAAATCCGGGTTCTATTCCGATTCCTTGTGCTTTTCTATGTATAACTCTGAAGAAACGCTTTTCCATTCCTCGTGCTGCTTTATCCGTTTCCTCATCTTACCCTGCTCTTGGAACCGGCCGCTTCCTCTAGCAGACAGTACGGTGAACTCCCTTGTTCATTGGTCTCTGCGCCTTGTGCTTGTTGGTATGGTCGACACCTTTGCTCTGGTGCTGCTTTTCAATGCTCGTTGAACCTGGCTGGAACGCCGACAAATCCATGGGATCAGATTTCATCAATTGCTCGGTGACGGTGATAATGTCGGTAATTAGCCGGTCGAGAAGGTCCAGTGACATGCTCTCGCGTACGACAACGCGCAGAATCTCCGTCTTCTCCTCCGTGGGAGGAAGCGGGTAGTTAGGAATAATGTACTGTTTGACACGCAGGAGAGTGCTGATGGTCTCTTGCTTGATGTGGCTATAGTCCTTTTTAAAGGCATCGGACAAGCGGAAAGCAACGACTGGGAGGCCCGCGACGTAATCTGCGCTGGTTTCGGTCTCTTCGTTGACTACGTCCTTGGTTTTACGATGGATGTCGGAGACGCAGGTATCTGGATTATGATTCCAGAGTCAGTACAATCTAGTTGAGAGGGTATTTTGAGTCTTGGAGCATGTCTGAAGAGCAGACACTCTCGAGACATGTCTCACGACTCAGCGTATGGTCCAAAAGAGGAAATATGGACGCCGAAAATACGTACACCAGCCAGTAGCTTCAAGGGACTTGCTCAAAAGACGAGCATTGGAAAGGCAGCTCTCCATGATGGCTCTGAACCCGTCGAAGCCAAGGTGAATGAGGTTATAGTACTGAGCGATGATCTGAGCACCCGGGCGAGAGAAGTTGAGGGTGTATGACTCTATTTTCGGAGTCAGTATTGCCTATTTGAGGGAAATATTGAACCTAGGAACATGTCTACAGAGTATACACTCTCAAAACATGTCTCAAGACTCAAGACTGAGTCCAAAAGAGGAGCAATGAGCTCCGAAAATACGTACCTTCTGTGCCGCCAAGATAGTGTAGCTCGAAGATCAAGTGCTTGGGAAGGAAAGACTCGTCTCGCCAGATAATCCAGCCAACACCTGAGACTCTTCAGCATGTGGGCAGTAGCCAAGGTCAGAGCTTTCAGAACGGGCTTGTGACTCTACCCACCTGCATATACGAGACCAAATTTGTGGCCAGACGTGTTGATTGACTTAACCCGAGGGAGCGAGAAGTCCCTGTTCGTCATGAGCATGGATTATCTCCCAACGATACTCCAGCGTTAAGAGCCAGTTGATGTGCGTCAAAGAGCACAAGCACCAAAGAACGTGATAGCCTGCTGGGGGATAACTTACCATTTTGGTCCACCAGCATGAGCATATGTGAATGGAGCTATGAAACCTCCTGAATGAATTCGAAGTCAATATTTCTCCTTTAGGATCATTCTAAAGTCAAAAGACATGTCTCAGGAAGCGGAAAAGATCCACGGCCCCCAAAACATGATGAAAAGGATAATATTTGGTCGGAAAAGATAACTCACCACTGGCAGCATCTACGTGAATCGGGATATCGTTCCCGGTCTTTTCCTCGTACTCATCCAAGATCTTCGAGATCTCTTCAACTGGTTCATAATGGCCGGTATAAGTGCTACCCATGACTTAATCATGTCGGAGTCAGCATGTCTCTTCCAGGATACAACTTGAATCGTACGACCAGTCTTAGGAGTGGCTTGCTCGCGCAACATGTCTTGCGACCCAAAGGGCGATCTCAATGGGGCAAAAAAGCTCCGAAAACATAACTTACTCACAAACACCCCGATAGTGTTCTCGTCGACGTTCTTCTTCACAAGCTCGGGGTCAAGTCTGTACTTGCTCTTTTCGCTGACATCCAGGATTCTCGCTTCAACCTCGAAGTAGCGAGCAAATTTCTCCAAAGCTACTTGAGCATTGGAACCCATTCTAGATTATCATTTCGGAATTAGTATTGCCTATTAGACGGGGAATATTGAGCCTGGTACATGTATACAGAGTGTACACTCCCAAGACATGTCTCACGACTCAAGATTTGGTCCCAAAGAGGAAAAATAAACTCCGAAAATACGTACAGGATGTTTGGCTTCGTTTTGTCCTTGCCCTCTGCATCACGCTTTTCCTGCCATCTTCTCTTCATGGCAAGACCACCGAGGTGAATTGCTTCGGAGCTCCCAGTCGTGGCAGAACCAATGGCGGTTTCACCTTTCTGCACTCCCCAGAGATGAGAAATAATTGACACACAACGGGCGTGCATGGCCATCATGGCGGGATACTCATCGGCATCACTCATGTTTTTGGATAGGTTCTCAACCATCAAGGCTTCTGCTTCACGCTCCATATAGGTACCCACGAAGCTGGCCAAGTTCAAATTGGGCCTACCATCCAAATCCAATTCGTCTTTCAGCATCTGATGCACAGCATCAGATGCACAGCCCTCCTTTGGGATCTTGAATTTGGAGATCTCCTGCTGACTGGCATAGCGGGACGAGTATGGCGTCACGGTAGAAATGGCGCTCTTTGTGTGGACATGATGTTTGTGTGCTTTGCCTGATTGCTGGTCAGAATCTCAACAACTCACACTATCAAGTCAATTGACCGAAGTCTGGATGGGAGATTTACCGGGATGATCGTGCTAATAAGATGGACTCAGTTTCGTGTGTATACACAAAGATATACAGTGAAAGATGTGAATGCTTACCAAAGCTTGGATGATCTGATCCGGATCGACCTATGGCTGATGAGACCACCGGACAACAGAGCACTTAACCAGACAGAGAACTCACGTGGCGTGCGAGAGACATGATGGTTTAAGCAAATAGAATGCTTGTTTCCTTGAAAGATGAGATTTTTGGTTCCTAATGAGCACTGAGGAATGGCGTTTTAGTAAAGGTCGAATAGAGAGGGCGAAGCTTTTGGAAAGAGAATAGTAGAAAGGAGCTTACCAATTGAACACTGAACTGAGGAACAAATCGAAGGAATCAAAGTAGTGTTGGCTCACTTTATAGAAAATGAAAAGGCAATAAATAAATAATGAAGAGGAACCTGCTTCTCCTTGGACAAAACAGATGCACTAGCTGCAGATCATTACTACGGGAGCACCTAAAGTAGAGTAAAATGTGTAATCGCTGTCGTCACTTTCCCGAGCTTCCGAAAGCTTAAACCACCTTTCAAAACGACGCTAGAGTAACAGAATGCTCCGATAGGCTAGGTATTACCTTATTATTACTCCGTACAGTACCTTACTTTACTGCCATTGATAAGTCTGCCTCCAGAATTAATAGAATTAATAGAATAAACAGAATCAACAGAATCAACAGAATCAACAGAATAAATAAAAATTGGGTATCGCTTGCTCGCTAACTACGCTCAAAAGGTATCAACACAATCCACCACGTCCTACGGAGTACATAATGCATCATAAAACCAATGTCAGTCCTCTACCGAGCACCATATCACAGCTCGATCAAGTCCACCTCCGAGAAGTCAGGAGGACTTCTTCTGTACACAACCCTCCCATGACTGTCCAAGCCCGTAAACTCATTGCTAATCCAGATGTACTTCGACAACTTCTGTGTCCGAAGAATCTCATCATCACTCACCCCTAGATCGTCTCTGGGCATCCAAATCACAGGCCTTCTGGCTCTCAACGCCTCATGCTGGAAGGCTCGCTGTACGAGCTTGTCTCGCTCGTCCGGCGTCAAGTCCTCGATCTCGTCATTGATCCCCGCAAACAGAGCTTCTCCAAGCGCATTTGTTCCACTGCGTTGAGCCTCAACATCTGGTGACTTACGTACAGGATGGTGCCGGCGATGGTGTTGCCTGGGTGAGGCAGCCTGTCCGTTCTGTTTGGGAGAGTAAGGCGCTGTCTTCCGGGAACGGTCCGCCCAGGACGATGCCTTGAGTGGAACGGAATTCCCCACAGCTTCCGGTACTATGAGGCCCAGATTTCTTGGATCCAGTCTACCACGCTCGTTGGGGGCTTCCATATTTTGCATCTCAATGCTCTCACCCGCCATATTCTCGTCTGCCGATAGACGTTCGCGATCCCTGAGAACATGGTTTATGTCGTCACCCTCTTGCTCGTTCTCATCCAGCTTCCAACGCTTTTCTTGTGCTCGTGCGAATTCTTCGTCGCGCATCACAGCCTCGTCTTCTAGTGTGATGGGCAAGTACCTCAGCAATGGTCCAAATGCACCGTTGAGGAGCCATTGATAGAGAAAAGTAAGAATGAGGACAACAATCATAATGATACCTTGGACCTTGCAGGGTGTGCCATATGCTTTGCCATCGCTTGATGCATCCTTGACAAGGAAAAATAAACCAATTAGACAAAGCTCCATAAGGTACAACCCTGTGAAGAGCTGATTGATGGCCGTAGGATAAAGCAAGCCACCGGTGTCGAAGCGGAACTTTGTCACATAGAGCGTGTTGTACCTATAGACCAGCCAGAACAGACTGAAGGTGATGATGTTGAAAAGCATGATCAGTGGAGATATAATGGAGTACACCAAACCTGAAAAGCGTCAGCTGATTCAGTTTTAGTAGACATGATAATGTTTTCCTTATTCACTCACCAATGCATGCCAAGTTGGTATAGACTGGAAAGAAGGTTCCCCACTGCATGCTGGGCAGAAGCGTTTGTCTGTGCCATTTCTGTCTGGCGGTATTGTCCAGTAGTGGCGCGAGGAGAAACCACTCGATCAACCCAAAGATTTGAACGAGATCCCCGGCGCTAACTGATAATGCTTGCAGCAGCAAGTATGAGAAGAAGTAGTTCGACGCTTTGGGTAGGTTCTGGGCCAAGATGGCTGGTACGCTTTGAGGGTCGCGTGTGATCTGGTCTATAATTGAGGTGATTCCCGACGATATTGAAATCACGAGGAATACCTGCACAAACAGAAAGGCAAAGTAATATTTCTGCACGCTCAATTCTACTGCCATGCCAGTATAATCGCCTTGAGTCTTGGCAAGAAATCGTAGAATGATGGGGAGGAGAACCAAAAGGAGCGCCAGGAGAGCTTGTGGCAGGACACCTTGAATGATCGAAAATACCTCATCCGGTGCGTCGGCAAGCCAATGCAACCATTTGACTGTACCAGTGAGCGTCCTGATTTGCGACAAGATAGCAGTGAATGAGACTGGGAATGCCCATCCAATTACTAGTCCGACGATGATAACAATGACCACAGCGGGGCGAACATAGTACTCCCACCATCTCATTGACATGTTGTCCCAAATGACATCGTCTGGCGAAATTTCCACAACCCTTGGAGCCATTTGGTTTGGTATGTGATGGCTGACAGCTTGACAGGCCATGTGTGCAGCTACCTGATGGTTGAATTGTACGAATGCCGAATTCATAAGTGGAAACCTTTCGGGTGTTTTTTGATCTTGTTCGATCTCGGCGTTAAGTCGAGCAACTTCTTTACGGCAATAATCGATCGTATCAACCTTTTGTCCTAGTAGTGGCAAGGAGATCATCCATTGCCAACCAAAGATGGGAAGTCTCATAAATTCACGATCCTTCTCGGTTAAATATCGCTTCCACACAGGTTTACCTTCTTTGGAATCATAGTCTTCGTTATAGGCGATAGGATAATCGACTTGTTTTTTCTCACTCACTTTGTCCTTTGTCGACTCCTTACGTGACTTCTTTGCGTGGTCTTTCGTCCCTTCCAAGCCTGGGTTCGATCCTGGACCATTGACTGTTGGTTGAGAATTGCAACCCGGCGTCATTGGACTTGGGCGGCTCAGTGGGAATTCGTCTTCCTCCTGACCGTGAGGAGTAGGACTTGGAATACCGTACGGTACGTTCTTCTTGCTACTCCAAAAATTGAATCTTGACTTTTGCGGTTCTTCGGTCTCTCCAAGTCGCTCAGGATTACGCAATATGTCTGTGTAGCCCGAGTCCCGCTTGGTCCTGTGATCAACAGCTGCGCCTTCGATGCCCAGGCCTTCACCATTACGACTCGATCTCGATCGTGAGTATGCAGGCCCATCTCGCGATGTGCTCTCCCTAGCTGTAGTATCGTTTGACGGCTCGCTGAAGCTCTGCTGGTGGTCTCTTCCTGGGCTGGGGTCACGGTTCTTGTAAGAATAGTCAAAATTTGGGGATATCGACCGTGACCTAGTCCCATCGAAGCTAGAGTTGGCCTTTTCCACATGGGATTTACTTCGTGGAGCTGCGCGCTCAAGAGTTGTCGGAATGAATCCTCCTGTCGTCTTTAATCGCTCATCAACACCCTTGCCCACTGTCTTGAAGCCTTCGAGAACAGTCTTCCCAAGATTACCAATACCGTGCCCAACAGCTTCCATTCCTTGACCCAGAACAGGGATTGGCAGTAAAGGATTTTTCCGGTCTCGAGATTGCTCCCTTGACGACTCATTTGAAGATACCGCTAGTGCTTCGTCTATCGTATGCCGGACTTGATGCGGATCTCCAGAACTGATACCGTCTGTTTGGGCTATGGCTACGCCTTGTTCTTCTGACGCTTTCAGCTGTTCTGCTGCGGTTACCTTAAATTCCTTTCTGCCAGCTTTCTTCACTTCCGCTTTGAGCTTGTCAAGCTGTGACCTTTTCGCATTTTTTATAAGGGACGTCTCTGCTGATTCCAAGGAACGAGCAAGTTTGTTGCGACGCTTGACCTTGTCATTTAGCTCGTCGAAATTGCGGTTGATCCAAATGTTACGGATCCCGCCAGGGAAAACATCGTAAAGGCCATCGAGGGCCTCGAACGTGCACCATTTATGTGGTATTGCTGTCACTAGAACAGTTGTTGCAGAAGCTCGCAGTCGGTGTTGGGGTGAAGTCAGGTAGGCTTGGCGCAGACGGATGTAACCCCTGAGCTCATCAAAGAAGACAAAGCATGTGTAGATGACCACGCCAACAGCCAAGACAAGATGGCCCCAGTATCTATTGTTCTTGTCAGGCGGTACATCGCCCCAGGCGAACCGATCGAGCCCTGTGACGTTTGTGTAAGTGCTTGAACCGAATCTCCCTGTAGCAAAGTGTGGGCCTCTCCCGTTAACGAAGTTTAAGGGAATTAGTATGGGGAGGATGACAATTGCCATGGGGATAAAGATTTTGAGCAGGGTCCGTAAGTATCGCAGAAAAAAATAGGCATCCAGCCCACATTTCTGTATGAAGTCCGAATTTGACGTCCTGAAAACGGGTAAGATCCATTGCCAAGGGCCTTTGGGAGGTGGGGCAGTTCGTTCACGTTCAGGGACAAGGAATGTACGGGGTCTGCTAATTAGACGTTAGCATTCCCTGTAAAGGATGCATGCAGGCAGGCTCACTAGATTCTGCTAAACCTGCTATGAAGCAGTAAAAAAAGGCCAAACTCGATCCCAAAGACGACGAGACCAGACACCAAGGAGGCAATGAATGAGTCGAGTGAAATTCCTGCTGATTCACCCGCAGTGCCACCTCGAGCCAAAGCACCACTGAACGACGTAGGCTCGGGTGTTGCTGAAGTAGGGGCAGACATGCCAGTAGTAGTTATTCCTTCACTCAAATAGTATGTTCAAGTGGACTTGATCTGTGAGTGGATGCGTGGAAGCGTGGATGCGTGGATACGTGAGTAGCAGAGCAAGCTCTAGCGACTACCTGAGTCGTTGGCGGATTGAGGGCGACGGCATGAATGATGGAGAAGGTAGAGGAAATTCTAAGACTCCCACAAGCCATGTTGAAGGCGACAGCATGTAGCGCTTAGTAGCAAGTTGTGTATCATGGGAGACATGGTCCGAGTGCCCCTTTGTTACCACTTGGCACTTGGTGACGGGTAGGGATCACGACCTTGATTAACAGCGAGCCACCAAGATTGAGAAGACGCACGCGATCTTAAACGCTAGAGTACTCTACTTTAAGCTTTTCTACCAATTTACAGCTAGCGGCGGTAATCTCTCGTCCAATGAACGAAGCTTTTGAATTGGTACATATTCCTCGGTCACGACAAAGTCTTAAATTAGATTATGGAGCAGAATAGCAGATGTTCTATGCAAGGCCCAAGCTGTGCAAGAACATCATACAAAACACTTGAACTAGCAACTTTGGAAGCTGTTTAGAGTACTTACTCTACTATCTCTACTCTACGAGTACGCGTAGAGATGGTTCCTTCAGCCTCAAACCCTGATAAAGTGGGGTCGTGTGGGGCAACTTTTTGAGAAAAGAAACGAACGCAATGAATTGACTACGACTGCTTCTGCTTCTGATCCTGATCCTTGCTCGCCATCGCCCACGTTTCAAGATTCGAGATTCATTCCATTCACTACGCCTGGAACCGCCGAGAAGAATCAATCGAGCGCACACTGTAGAGTATGTGGCCAAGCGGCCTATTGCGGCAATCCCCCCACCATCTTCGGATTGGTAAAACCTTGCAGCGCATGAATAAGCTAAAGGCTAAGCTTACTACACACTTTCATCCTCAAGCCCCTCAAGCCCCTCAAGCCCCTCGTGTTCACGATTTCGTGTCGCGCAATATGTGCTGATCTGCTGTCATGTAGTGTGAAGCGACTCCTGGAGTATAGATACTCAACTTTGGAATTAAATTGGGACTCCAGCATTGCAATTGCCAGAATCGCCAAATTCCTCAACACCTTAAGAGCCCCGAAGACGCAAGACAAGATGGTTGGATTAGGACCTAGGCGCCAGCCATCCCGAAAGGGTTCGTTGTCCCTCTGGGTGAAGCATGCAGCTGGACACTGATGGAGTATGCGCGTAGGGTCTATGGCAGATGTCCCTGACGATCTTCTCGAACAGATCAAATACTTGGAGAACATATTCACTGTGGACCAGGCTAAGTTGAAAGAGGTGACCAGCCACTTCGTCAAGGAGCTGGAGAAGGGAAAGTCACCTGTCCTACTGCGCTGGTGACGACATCCCTAACACCTACCAGGCCTCAGCGTCAAGGGTGGTAGCATTGTCAGTAGAGCGAAGTATCAGAGGCCACCTACAAAATACTAACTTACACGATAGCCGATGAATCCAACCTGGGTCATGGATTTTCCTGATGGCTATGAGACTGGAACGTTCCTTGCCCTTGACATGGGCGGAACCAACTTGCGTGTCTGCGAGATCATATTACTTGAAGAAAAGGGGGAGTTCGACATAATCCAGTCAAAATATCGCATGCCAGAGGAATTGAAAAGGGGAAAATCTGAAGAGCTGTGGGAGTACATTGCGGATTGTATCCAACAATTCATTGAATATCACCATGAAGTTGAGGACCTGGAAAAGCTCGACAAAATCCCTCTTGGTTTCACGTTCTCGTTTCCAGCCACCCAAAATTACATAGACAATGGCATTCTCCAGCGCTGGACAAAAGGATTCGATATCTCTGGTGTCGAGGGGAAAGATGTCGCCCCCCTCTTTGAAGCTGCCCTTGCCAAACGAAAACTCCCCATCAGACTCAGCGCCTTGATCAATGACACCACGGGAACCCTGATTGCCTCAGCTTATACCGACGACACCATGAGAATTGGCTGCATCTTCGGCACCGGGTGCAATGCTGCCTATATGGAAAATTGCGGTTCCGTACCCAAAATAGCCAGCTACAACCTACCCCCTGATATGCCTATCGCGATCAACTGCGAGTATGGCGCATTCGACAACGAGCACGTAGTCCTCCCTCGCACACCTTATGATGTCGTTATCGACAACGACTCGCCCCGGCCCGGCCAGCAAGCTTTCGAGAAGATGATAGCAGGCCTGTATCTTGGCGAATTGTTCCGTCTTGTGCTCGTAGATCTGCACGACAACAAGAGCTGCAAAGTCTTTCAAGGGCAGGATATCAGCAAGCTGCGGAAAGCGTACACTCTTGATTCTTCCTTCCTCTCCATGATCGAAGAGGATCCTTTCGAGAATTTGTCAGAAACCGGTGATCTCTTTCACAGAGAGCTGGGCATCAAAACAAACAAACCCGAGCTTGAGCTCTGCCGCCGCCTTGCCGAACTGATTGGCACTCGCGCTGCCCGCCTCTCAGCCTGTGGTGTCGCAGCTATCTGCAAGAAGAAGAACATAGAGACTTGTCATGTTGGCGCCGATGGCAGTGTGTTCAACAAATATCCTCACTTCAAAGCTAGAGGAGCGGTAGCACTGAGAGAAATATTGGACTGGAAGAAGGGTGAGAAGGATCCCATAAGTATTTTGGCTGCAGAGGACGGGAGCGGCGTGGGGGCGGCGTTGATTGCCGCCTTGACGATCAAGAGGGTCAAGGCTGGCAACCTTGCAGGGATAAGAAATGTGGAGGGGATGGTCTAGATACTGAATGACATACCATAAAGCGGAAACAGGCTTGGTCCTTCGAAATGCGGCAACGTCAGTGACTATTTAAGGGAAAAATGCTCCGCCCCTCTCGAGCAATGATGGGACAACTCATGATCTGATTTCCACTGCAACCAGAAGCTAATTGCGAATCTCCCACAGCCTAATCTTGCCTTGCTCATTTGCCACGGCCAGCATCTCGGAAGTAGCCGACCAAGCAATAGCGGTGATCCTTCCAAGCGGTGTCGAACTCGTAGGCCAATTTCGATACACAGTACAGCTTGGCAGGTGAATCAACCTCAATGCATCTCTCTTCCATCGACTAGCCATGCACAAAAGTTGTCCGTCTTGCGAGAATTCCAAATGTGAAGTTGGCGTTGTTAATTGGTCGAACACCCTCACTGGTTTTGGCCGCGCAGGCACGCTTTCTGCACTCCATTTCCGTCGATCATAGACGTTGACAATACCACTTGAGCTGCCGACTGCCACCCATCTGTCGTTGCCCAGCGCCTTGAGACCCTCTCCACGTCCTCCCAATCCCACGACTGTAATTCCCACAGCACCTTCGTCTATCCACCTCGCAATAGCTCGTCTTTGTCGTCCGTCCCACTCGACGACTTCGCCTCCTTTACCAACGACCACCAAGCCCTCACCGTCTCCCCACCAATCAAAATCTGCAACTCCGCCTTTGCCTTCCACCCTCACCTCTGCAATCCACTGGCAACTGTTTGCATCGAGAACGTTTATCGTGCCACCACCTTTTCGGCCAGAGCCCACAAAACCTACCCAACGGCCACACGGGCTCAGCTTGAAGCGCTCCATACTGCGCTGTACCTCGCCATGCCCAATCACCCGCGACACCTTCTCTACCTTTCCAGTTTCCAGATCCCAGGTATGGAAATAGCGGCGACGGCCAGAAAGGAATACTTTGTTGCCAGCTGGGGGTTGGAAAAGAGAAGTTGTGAGAGCAGTGGAGCTTAGGTGTAGAGTCGTGAGCACCGGGTTTGGATTTGGAGGATGCGGAGAGATATGGTGGAGGAAGAGTGTAGAGGAGGGCCCGGAAGAAAGCAGGAGAGAATGAACGGGGTGAAAGGCGAGATTGGTTATGGCGGACTAGGAGCCGAGAGACGTTAGCAACGACAGAAAAAGAGAAGAAGAGGAAACAAGTCTTACAGGTTGGGCAGTGCCGACATCTTTGGTACGATGGATGTCGATGACTTCTGGGCGGAGCTTTCTGCGAATATCGGAGCCTGTAGATGTAAGTTGAGTAAGACTATGGGTGCTCTGTAAAAGCTTGGCGAGTGGTTGGGTGGATAGGTCGTGAGATCCGACAGACATGTCGTCCGCCGAATCATTGGCTTCGGAGCTTTCTGAAGCACTTGACGCTTTCCTTCGTTTTTTGGAAGCTACTCTTTTTGCGGCAGAGGGATTTGTCCAGTCTGGTACCGGGTGTAATCGCTCGAATTGGCGTCCTAGTCGTTTACTGTACTCCTTCCCGTTGACCAGATCTTCAGATTGAGTAATCCGGAGTTTCCGCAGTCTAGGGTTGGAGGCCAGGGAGACGACGATACGTTCATCGTCGCTATCAACCCATGCTGCGGCGTTGCCGTCGTCTGACAACGTCGTGTCTTGGTTTGATTTTGATTGAGGTAAAAGGTCTGGGACATTCACGACGGACGGGATGGAGTCAAGAAAGAACAGCTGGGAAGATATTGAGCGAAAGCAAGTCCTACGGGCAGCTCAACTTTACAAACATCAGCATCGTCAAGACCTTCCAAATTTCCCTCCTCCAAGCCATCTTGGACTTGTTGCTGGTCACCGTCCACCAAGTCTCCAAGATCAGTACTATGATCTTTGTATGATTTCAGGCCTTCATGAAAGCCTGACTCATCACCAAAGACCAGCTTCTCGAGCTCAATTTCGGCTTCGTCCTTCTCCATTGGTTCATCACTGTCGAGTTCTTCGAAGTCATCGACCATTTCGTCTAGCATTGGGGATATTGGCCGCTGGACTGGCTTATGAGAACTCGAGAGAGGCATCGATCCGAAGAAGAGAAGGTTGCCTAAGGGAATCAGGAGTATAATGTGTAACATACGAGGGTATTATTATTGGAGTCAACGTGCTTTGGAGTTGAATGAAAATCAAAATCCTACCGGCGGTGGCGGCTCGGCTCGCAGGGCTACTTTTTTCCGCCCTACTCTACGCCGTACCTACCTAAGTACTCACCAGTGATGTCCACCAGTATTTGTAACTGTGTTCAATTACTTCGAATTCGCACATGATTGCCGAGAGACAAAGGAGCAGGCTTTCTGTTCCTCGCAGCGCTACGGAACTGAACAGACTGCTCCAAAAAGGGAATTTCGTCCTGCAGCCGAGGGAATGCAGTGAATACTGGTTTTGAATTTCGAGTCTCGACATTTCTAGGTGCTACTCGTATGTACCGATTTACTAAAACAAGAATGGATTCAACCAGGAGCCTGAATCTAACGTTGGACTGTCAATTTCAATTTGAGATTGTTGACGTCCGGATAATAAAAAGGTTGCCGGACAGGAGCCTGCAGCATTGTAGATTCGCTTATAGCCTACGAGTTCGAGCTGCTAACAATATTAATGTAGCTTTTCGAGTCCGAAAGACAGTCTTACGTGGAGTAGAAGCTTATCCTCAGAATCCAAAGTAGAACGCGTTTTCAGTGCGCCTACTCTTGGAGGTGTAAAGTCATACCCCAGGCATCAGCACTGGAACATATTCATGACCGCCATGTCCACCCCGGACGGGGGTCGAATTGCCAGCGCTGAACTACCTATGATGGGGCAAGCGATCGGGGAGAAAGTGGCCAAAGCGAATGCTGTTGTTGAGTAGCATCTGCAAGTTGGTCTATGCGCCTTGTTTCAGCCTCCTCACAGTATCCACATCCCGGGTTCTGGATCGTCGTGCGTTGCGGGACTTTGCATTGGAGATGTCTGGAGATAATCGAATTTGAAAAGCGGTATGAGCCAAAGTCCGCCTTATCAATGGTATCCATGTTCGTGGCTTCGGGATTTTATTGATCAATGGGCATACTCGTCCCCACATCTACGCTTGCTACATGTCAACCTGTCATTATTGCGGATAAGACAGAGGGACAGACGCCTTTCTGTCTAGAAGTCACTGCGTAATGAGAGCCTGCGCGTTATCGCAACTTGAAGCCGACCTAGGCTATTATTCTATGATCATAACAAACAGCAAACAAACAACAACTGATCCCATCTTTTCACTTTGTTTTCCTCACTTTCAGTATCGTGCCCTAGCATGATACAATCACTGCCTGTCTCAAGCCGCTTTCTAGGGCTTTCTGTAAATCTCAAAGACATTCGAATACAGTTTCAGATGAGGGCATAACTTAGATTCGCCACATGCTGGTCGCTAAACTATGGTTGCTTATCATTGGGGGTCCTGTAAAGGGTAGTGACAATGATGGCATTGATAGCAATGCCTGTATGTCAAACACGTTTCAGTTACGATTAGTACCTTTCGCCACGTGTGTCGGCCGGATATGAGCATTGACCGTACGCAGAAAGGGCGCTTAGTCGCTACACTTTCCACCAACGGATGCTTGCTGACCAACTCGCGGTGCGCATGTTGGCAATGAGCGATGCCGATATCAATAATTATTGGACAAGTGCCTATCGAATCAGACAAGCTCGGGAGTTGGCGAAGCTGACAGGATGCCGAGCAAAGGTGAAGCCTCCGACTTGAAGGACGACGGGTCTGTGAGAAGGAGGCATGGTTCCTGAAGAGATTATGTCCTCCTATGACGAGAGGAAAGTAGGCTGATTTGTAACGATAGGAGCCATGTGTGAAAGGTAACCTAGCTTGCACAGCTTTGGTAGACAGGAATCTCGAGACTCATGGCTTAGGGTTTCATCATAAGATCCGGGCAAGTTGATAGTCCAAAGACTCAAAATGATTACCCCAAGCTCCCATGTGACCGTGCAGAATGCACCATCTATTAGCCGCCTGCGCTTCGCTATTTTCCGGGGTAGCGGCGTACCACTTGTACATCTGCTGGGCCCGGCGATTGCTAGACCTTATCAACGCCTTGCGGAGATTTGTTGAGATCGCTCCAGGTCAAGCGACGAGCACCACGCCACCCCCGGTCGCCATCTATTTCAGGAGTGTCATGATTTTTCATCCGAAAGCTTGTCACCGGATTCCTGTTTTCAAAAGAATCAGATGGATGAGGTCAATGCATGAGAAGCTAACGTCGGCTGTCATGATACGCGCAGTACCTCAGCTTAGCCTTCCCCAACCCCATGATTCGGATGAACATGGGATAGCGGGTAAGGAACACGCAGGAACAGTCAATGGAAGATCAGAGGCTGCTCTTCTCGGCATGACAGAGATTTTCAGACGCAACACTACAACAGGGTCGGTTCGGCAGAAAATAAAATTCTTAGAGCTCAGAGCCAGGGATAACGCAATGAGAGTCGAAGGCAAAATTTATTAGAGGCATATCCTTGCGACAGGTAGCATAAGTATATACTTGTGCCACCTTGCAGCTACAAAAATCACTCACGGAAACCTTTTGATCGCTCAAGAACGTGTTGGAGGACGGCAAAAGTTTGTTGTGTACTGTATATCTTTCCTGCTGTCAGGCGTTGGTGCTGGTGAAGGCGAGGGGTCTTCTTTGCCTTATCTTTTTAGCGGAAACGCTTATCTTATCAGATCCTGCTAAGGGCTCGCTAAGGCACGCTCACGCAAAAATATGCCTTGTCCTGCGGATCGGAGTGGGGAGGATGTTGTTGTCCAACGCTTTCAGTTGGTCGACAAGTTCGACAACAATGATTCCAATCACGTCAATTGCGCCTCCACCACCACCAACAACAGAAATTTTCTGACCGCCTCCAAGCTCACACCTCACCACCTACCAATTCAAAGTCTTGATATCAACGCCGCGGCCAATCCATTGACATCCAACGGCGCTTTCTGGTCTCCTCTCAAAGCCATCCCGCTCGCGTCCTACTACAAGCTTCATCGCGTACCCTCCTTGTCAACCATGACCGAGCCCGACTTGGACGAAATGGATGCAGTTCAATTGCCTCAAAGTGAATCAACCGCAGAGCCGACGGAGCAAATGGCTGAGAATGGAGTTCAAAACGCCGTCAAACTGCCTCGCAGAGAATCTACCGCAGAGCCTTCAGAAAGACTGCAACAGAATGGGGTGCACAACAAGATTCTGGAGCAGGTCGTTCGCACTCCCGGCCGTCAGCCTTCTCCGCAACCCACACATCTAAGCGTTCCGGGCTCGAGTCAACACAAGGTCTTGCATGAGGAAGGTTCCGGCTATGTCGCTCCTAAATTCGAGGGCAAGGAGTTGCAGATGGATCAGGGTATGCCGTTCCTAAGCAAAAACCCCGAGGGCTGAATGGACAGTGCTGACATGTCATTACTATAGTAATGGATCAAATTGAAGAGAAAGGATTCATACCGCCAGAATTCGTCGAATCCGAGACCAATTGGTTTTACAACGAATTGGGTATTGATGACATGTACTTTCAAACAGAGACTGTCCCTGCTATCGTGAACCACATTCTCTCACTCTACGCGGGGAAGGTAGCAGCGTTTGCCCGAGACGATGGTCGTTTGGAAATTCGGCTTGACAAAGAGGCTGCCGATCACGCCGTGTACATAGACACGAGCATGCCCGGTGTCAGTGTAATCGATGGCCCAAGATATGAACAGCGGATTGACGAAAAGTACATTAACGGCTCTACAAGCGACAACAGTTACCGGGTGGAGACCTTTCGCTCTGGGAGTCATCTCCCCGGGGAGAAAGATCAACAGCTACGTTGCTACTTCGTGTACAAATGCAATTTTGCCAACCCTAACCCTGGCTCAGAAGAGACCAAATTGGATGTCATAGGGGAAAAGCGTTTCCTGCAGAAGGCTACACAGAACACCAAGGACATTTATCAAGAAGTCATGAACAATGCTGTGGGGAGGACTGGACCTGTCATTGAAATGTTCGAGATGGAAGCTAGTAGAGAGAAAAGACTTGTCATAGCATATCGGCAAGGCTCTGCGATGGGCCTGTTTAGTGCCCTATCTGATCTGTACCATTACTATGGTTGCACGAGCTCGAGAAAATATGTGGAGCAGTTCTCCAATGGCATCACGATCATGTCCATCTACCTCCGACCCCTTCCACAAACAACCTTCAACTCAAGGCATCCGCCAATCGAAGCCTCGATCCACCAGATAATGAAGGAGGTCTCACTGCTGTACTGCATACCCCAGAACAAATTCCAGGGGCACTTCGCAAGCGGTCGACTGAGCTTACAGGAGACAATTTACGCACACTGTGTATGGGTGTTTGTTGGCCATTTCTTGAATCGTCTGGGATCGGAATACGCTTCGCTTGCCTCTTTGCTAGATCCAAACAACAGTGTCCATGCAGAAATGCTGTCCAAGATCAAGCGCCGTCTTAGGACGGAGACATTCACTTCAGACTACATCCTTGAGATCATCAACAAATACCCTGATTTGGTACGATCACTGTATTTAGCCTTTGCTAACACCCACTATGTTCAGACGAGAGGGGAGCAAGACGACTTCATTCCTACGCTCAGCTACCTGCGCCTCAAGGTTGACGTTGTACTTGACGATACTCAGCTCAAGTCACTAATCTCGAAGACTGCCATGAATGAGCACGATCAGATGGTCATGACCGCCTTCAGAGTCTTCAACGCTGGCGTTCTGAAGACCAACTTCTATACTCCAACAAAAGTTGCGTTGAGTTTCCGACTCAATCCAAATTTTCTCCCTGACGTTGAATATCCTCAGCCATTGTATGGCATGTTTCTCGTCATCAGCTCGGAGTTTCGTGGCTTTCACCTCCGCTTTCGTGACATCGCCCGCGGTGGCATTCGCATTGTTAAGTCAAGGAACCGTGAAGCATATTCTATCAACGCCAGATCTCTTTTCGACGAGAATTATAATCTCGCAAACACTCAGCAACGCAAGAATAAAGACATTCCGGAAGGAGGGTCAAAGGGTGTTATTCTACTAGATGTGCACCACCAAGATAAGGTCAAGGTGGCCTTCGAGAAGTACATCGACAGCATCATGGATCTTCTATTACCTCCAACAAGTCCGGGGATTAAAAACCCGATCGTTGATCTCCATGGCCAGCAAGAGATTTTGTTCATGGGCCCAGACGAAAATACCGCAGACTTGGTCAACTGGGCAACAGAACACGCCAGGGCAAGAGGAGCGCCGTGGTGGAAATCGTTCTTTACCGGAAAGTCTCCTAAGCTAGGAGGAATTCCTCACGACGTGTATGGAATGACAACTTTGTCGGTGCGAGAATATGTTCAGGGCATATACCGAAAACTCAATCTCCAATCCAGTGCAGTCCGGAAACTACAAACTGGTGGACCGGACGGCGACCTTGGGTCCAACGAGATCTTGCTTGGCAATGAGCAATACACAGCGATCGTCGATGGTGCGGGCGTGCTCGTCGATCCAAATGGCCTGGACAATGTGGAGCTCGTCCGGCTAGCAAGGAAGCGTGCCATGATATCCGACTTCGATGTCTCAAAGCTTTCTGCTGACGGATACCGAGTCCTAGTAGATGAGACGAGCATCACACTACCGTCCGGAGAGACCGTTAACAATGGCATGATCTTCCGCAATACGTTTCATTTGCGCGGCGAAAAGCAATTCGATGTCTTCGTGCCTTGCGGTGGCAGGCCAGAGTCCATCGATTTGAGTACGGTCAACAGACTCATTGTCGACGGCAAGAGTACCATTCCTTACATCGTTGAGGGTGCTAACCTATTCATCACGCAAGACGCCAAGCTGCGGCTCGAGAAGGCTGGTTGCATACTGTACAAGGATGCTTCAGCGAACAAAGGGGGTGTCACATCTTCATCCCTAGAGGTCCTCGCTTCATTGTCATTCGATGAGCAGGGTTTCGTGGAGAACATGTGCATACGTGATGATGGTACGGCACCACCGTTCTATGACGCCTACGTGAAAGAGGTTCAGGATACGATCAAGCGTAATGCTGCTCTAGAATTCGAAGCTATCTGGCGAGAACATCAGCAGACTGGCATTGCACGAAGCACTTTGAGCGATACTTTGAGTGTCGCCATTACCAAGCTTGACGAAGAATTGCAGAAGCAAGACCTCTGGAAAAACACTGAGCTCCGGGACGCGGTACTTGAGGATGCGCTACCAAGATTGCTCCTCGAGAAGATTGGTTTGAGTACCATCATCGAACGTGTAAGTCCATGCCTCCGGATTCGATGAAGCTTTGGGCTAATCATTCAAGGTTCCCGACAACTATCTTCGGGCGATATTTGGCAGCTATTTGGCCAGTCGATTTGTGTACGAGCATGGCAGTAGCCCTAGTCAATTCGCCTTTTTCGATTTGTGAGTAAATATATCCCCAGTGTTACAATGGCCGTTAATATGTGCGCAGTATGTCCAAGAGAATGGCACGGTTGAAGCAATAGCGCGAGCTTACGATTTGAGTGATTGGTGCATCAGGGAATGCGAGTTTACTTGTAAGCTAGGTAGAGTACAACAACTTATGTGGTGGACAGGAGAGGCTTGCTGCTTTGCGATAGTATGATTAGGAAGATAAAAGGCGTGCTATTACTATTAGATAGATACCTTTAGCATCTGAAAAGTGGGTTGGCAGAAGAATGTAGGCCACGCATACACATACATACCCTGATTTGTTTTTGTTTTGATGTTGATAAATGATAATGATACGTTGAAATAAAACCATATCATGCGCTTCGAGCCCCTTGAAACCCTGCCCTGCACCTTCCAACATCAACAAACCCCCCCCCCCCCCCCCTCTCTCATCAACGTACTTCAACGCTTCTTGGCCGCGCAAATCCAACATTATACATACCATCAAGAGATTATTCCGAAATTCTTTTGACTCTCCGTCAGTCAGCCTTTTCCGAATCTTTCTTTTTCTAAAAGTAAGTCTCGTAATACCGAATGTAAACAAGCCCCGCAACGCGCCTCGAATCCCTCCATCAACCCCACCAATACCATCCACTACAAATCTTCTACTAACTCACATCTCAGACTCTGCATCCTCTTCACTT
The DNA here is from genome assembly GCA_022315425.1 of Pseudevernia furfuracea. Taxonomy (NCBI): domain Eukaryota; kingdom Fungi; phylum Ascomycota; class Lecanoromycetes; order Lecanorales; family Parmeliaceae; genus Pseudevernia; species Pseudevernia furfuracea. The sequence goes on from JAIUPT010000033.1 coordinate 629,433, forward strand.
GTCCACCCCAACCTCTAGCAATGGCAAAGACAAAGGAGGTTCGCGAAGGTACCCGCGAAGGGCTTCGAAAAAATAGAACGCCCCGCGTACTTTTCGCCATCGAGGACGCGGCGCCCAAGCCCAAGTCAACCTCCAAGAAGTCCACTGTCCCGAAGACGAAAGCGAACACCTCCAAACCCCGCGCCAAGGCTGCGACCGCGGGACGCGTTGAGAAGAAGAAGGCCCCGGCGACCAAGAACAAGAGGACCCCGACCGTGGTTGATAAGGTGAAGGGGGTTGTCGAGAAGGCCGTGGGTACCATTGAGGGCAAGCCGGCAAAGAAGGTATGCTGCTCCCGTTCATCCTTGCCGTCCAAGAGCTGGGACGCAATGTTTGTGTCGACTTGTTTGGCGCGGTTGATCGCAGAGAGGCTAACGGTTGCATCCAGGCTGCTGGCACGAAGAAGATCAAAGGCACTGATGGAAAGGGATCTACTCGTGCAAAGAAGGCTTAAATGGAGGTTCGCGACTTATCGGAAATCGTTTCATCGTGCGGAAATGGTAGAAAGAGCTTGGGTTCTATTTCGTCTGCCATTGAGCTGCATGCATGCATGCCTCCCATTCTCTTTCTCTTTTTGCAAGTGAAGCTAGGCGCAAGATATGGTGACGGCCTTGACTAATGGCGGGCGTGCTGTGACATGTCGCTTGTTTACAGTTCTGGGAAGATAGAGACGAATCAGGAGTGGCGGCGTGTCCTTTCACGTTGTTGGAAATGTACGATACCCTTTGGTTATGTTCATAGGAGTATTCGATGGCTTTCTCTTTCTCTTTCGCTCGTGAATTCACAAATTGAGGTCTATCCTGACTCTTCTTTCTTCATGTGGAGATCTTGTTAATGTAGCGCAGAATCTTTTCCTCTTGAGATTGTTTCATCTGTATTCGTTAGGTAACATGACTATTATATCTAAAAACGTGGTAGAGGCATGACCAATCCTTTGGGGATACGTATGATAATGTTGACTTCAATATCAGGCCTTTCGATGCGGCCCTGGAGTATCTAACTCCACGTGAACAAAGACACATTCGAATCCAGGACGCCTTTCAAACCGCCATATAGTACAGCACCAGGAGTATCATCATGCTTAGCGCCAACCCAATCCCGAACCCGCGTGTCATTCACAAACGCCAGGATACCACATTACGCCCTCCCTCTTCTCCGGAGCCCATAATCTTCGGCCTGGAGCTCTTTGATTAATCTCATACTATCTTCGTCCGCCATATTCTCCGAACCTATTCTCACTGTAGGTTGTTTCGGATCTGAAGATAGATCTGCCATTACTGGCGGCGCATCCTTCTCCTGTGCATTTTCACCGTACGAACTACTGCTAGCTCTTCTCATCGACCCCGACTCGGGGGTGTATCGCTGCATCTGCTTGGGTTGACTCGAAGAGTGTCTCGATGAAACTGTTGAGGATTTCCATCCGAAATGTGCGTTGATTGGACTGATACCGGCATCATCGTGTGACGAGGCAGGGGGAGAGACTAACGATGAAGCGGGTGGTTCGAAACTTTCTCTAGACTCTAATGTCGCCGCACCGACCTCCACGTCAGGTGCATGACAAGAATCTGTGATCTGCCATTGGTCTGCAACCCTGCCCGAGAACTCTTTTATATAGCTGCGAGGCGATACCGCGCTCGGGCCAATAGACTGTTGGATGGTGACTGGGGCGGTCGTTTGCTCTTCGTGCTCAGTACTGTTCGCACTATCCTCAAAGAGTGCTGGATCAAGCGGGAATGGCTCTGCAGACGGCGCCTGTGGGAAGCCGTCCGGCAAGCTCAGAATGCCAGGTTCCTGAATTACTGGACTCGCTGGCTGTGCTATCATGTTCGCGATGGGCGCTGGTCTCCTCATTTGCTCTTTGAATACTGGTACAGTAGACACTGGTTGTTGCTGATCGACATTACCTTTACGGACAGCCCCTGGCGCATGTTTCTTAGGCGTAGAAGCTTCTTTAATATGAGTGTTCGACTTCCGCGCATGAGGCCTTGGAATTGCAGACTCGCGGACCTTGACGGGATCTTCATTGCCATGCTCATCGTGTATACAACGACGCTATATATGCGTAAGCAACACTCAAATAAGAGCTAGCGGATACGGTACTGACCTTGCTTTTACGGCATTCATTGCATGCCTTATGTCTTGGTCGAGCTGACACAACGTTGCCCAAAACCGAGTCAAGACCTGGGTTGATCGTTGCTGGCATTGATTCCTCAACTTTAGGGAACGCTGAGACGGCTCCCTCGGCCGAGAGGTTCGATTGAGAGGCCAGATCATCAGCTTGATACGAGAATCCGTCGTTGGAATGCGCTGTCGAAGTTGGTTCAGGAATGAAGCCCAAATTTCCATCAATGGATTCTGGAGTTCTGCTGGTGGAAGTGGTTGAAAGAGTTGAGTCCTGCGCGTTATTCAGACCTGGCCTGAGCGACGAGGTAGGGTTCTGCAAAGCTGTGCCCAGGTTCGTTGAGACACTTCCTACAATATCGATTTGGGCAGAAGGGATTGGCAATGCAACCTGGTCCTTATGCTTGCAGGCTCGCCTTCTTTTACGGCAAGATTCACAAGCAGTCTTCCTATGGGACGTTCCACTCGTACCTCCTGATAACGTTCTAGGTCTTCTCGGAGTGCTAACATGTGTTGCATCGTTTTGGGCGTGCGCAATCGATGGTGCTGCACCTCCTGGCGAGTTTAGTAGTACTTCCGAAGTTGCTTGTTGAGATTGCATGCGTGCTGATTGCCGTCTGGGTGCTTGAAGTGCAGCCTCTCGGTCGAGCTTTTTCATCGCAGCTGCACTCAATTTATCAGGCGCAAGCGTCTCTGGTTCAGCATCGGGATAAGCCCAATGTGGAATTGGTTCATTGCCACGCTTCCAAGCACACCAAGCAGCAAACGTCTTCAGAATGTCAAGTGGCTCGCCATGGCCTCTAGGAATTGACTTCTTCACTGCGTTACGTGTCTCTGCAGATATGCCATCCGTGATACTACCAATATCGATCAACGCCGTCCTTAGCAGGTAGCGCGTCAGATCCGGCAACCCGTCAAGTTCCGGTTGAGAGTAGTATCTTGTATGATAATTTTCCACACCAGGCTTAGAGTTCTCACCCCACGAGTCAAACTCGTTATGAGTTGGCTGCTGACGAACGAAAGTACCACCAGCGTGAAGCAACTCCTTGACAATCCTAGGTAAGGGGTCTTTCTCGAAGTAATGTAGGGCAGTGTACCAATGGAGCTTCTGAAAGTGAGGATATCTAAACTTCCTAGCGACTCGGGTAGCCTTCTCGACCTGAGCAACTCGTAGCTGCATACCAAAATTTAAACGTGTGAGGAAATTGCCTCCGATAACCAGGCTATCTTCAGGAGTCCATACAGCATGAATCCACCCTGCTGGAATTAACATCGTATCCCCTTCTGAAAGGTCGACACGATAGCACTCCTTAGTTTGATCGCCTAGAAAAGTCCAATTCTGCGCAGGTGACATACACCATTCCTCGTATTTCTTCAAATGTTTCTCTTTAGGTGGGATGAAGAGGAATGTTTTCTTGCCCTTCAGTATATGATAGAAGACCGATGAACCACCAAAATCGATGTGAAAATCCGTAAAGCAATCTGCAACGGACATCAAACAGTAAAACTGTACCCTAGGATATTCCCCTTTGGCTAGCAACTCCTCTGGCCAGACCGAGTCTTGAAGATCGAGGTCGCGCACAATCTGTGGTCGTCTGATCAGGCGTCCCAGCTTGCTTTGAGAGACTTCTAGACTGATGACGTTCCGTACAACCTTGTTGTTCGGGTTTTCATAGTAATCTGCCCATCGTCTCATATTCCACTTTTTGTTTACACCATTCTGAGACTTGACATCGATCACCTCTACCTTCTCATCTTGGCCGTAGAGTTCTGCAACTTGTCTGACTGTCAATCCTTGGGGGATGACCATGTCGAGAGCATCTTGTCCCTGGTCTGATACGGCTTCAGGCTCGGTATGGCGAGAGAACCAGTCTTCGGCAACATCACTGTCGTCCAGAGGATTGGGCGAAGATGCGTCATTAGGCTGCTTTGTCGCTGTAGAAATTGAGTTTCCGTTTGTCTTTGGTCGAGGATTAAAACATGCTGGTATTACGATAGGTTCCCTGATGCCCGTACCTTTCTCAAAGTACTCGATCGTCACCAATTCCGGACGCATTCTGGCAAAATTTTCGGGTAAAAAGGTGATGGTGCCGTCCTTGATTGGTTTAATGTAATGATGTTCTGGCCGCTCATCAGAAGTCTTGATTACTCCTTGGTGCAGACCAGCATAGTCAATGGCACTGTGGGCACGGGATGATTTTCGGACATATGTTGTAGATCCGTACAGAGGCTTACATTTTCGACATCTGTATTTGTCCACACTCCGCACTTCTCGGTCATTCTTGAAGCCCGCACAAGCAAAGTGGAACCAAGATTTGCAGCCATCACAGCTGATCCAGGATGTGGCGTTGTTATCGTTCTCAATGGCTGGGGAGTTGCGGCCAAAGTTGCAAGACGCACAAACAGCAGCTGTGGCTACTGCTGGGCGAGGTTGACCGTCAGGAATGCTGACGTCGTTGGCGCTGATTGGAGTTGCATTGGCTTCTGGCGTGGATTGTTTTGTGTTTTCTGCTTCTGCGGCCAAGTTTTCGTCCATGGATCCGACTTGGTTCCCCAAAGCACCATGCATTGTACGTGACTCACTATCCACCAGCTCCTCTTGAGCCTCACCAGGAGCATCAAGAATTTCCGAATCCTTAATTCTTGCGCTACCGACACCTTTTTGCCCTTCTGATGCTTGGACAGCATCCTCCAATGTCTGGAGAGCATCTTCCATTGGATGCGCAGCGTCTTCTTGCATCGGATCAGCTGGCATGCACCGCTCGTCAGATGCGATATGGTGGTGTGATTCATCGTTGACGTCCGCGTTAGAGCTATTGATCTGTTCTCCGACCTCTATATCGTTCTGCGATTCACTACTTACGCCGGAGCCCAAGCTTCCGGTATTTTCTTCAGCCTCGGACCTGTCCAACGTCTCCGTCGTCGTATTGCCAGCATCTTTCTCAGAGGGCTCTGGTTGGATGTCTAGGTCACTCTGCTGTGTGATTGCCGCAGGTGACAATTGCTCTTCTTCGATCTCAGTTTGATTAACGCTCGTATAGAGAGTTTCGCTGGCGGGATCGTTAGACATCCGTTGGTCCAGATTTGTCTCTTGCCGAGGATCTGCTTCGACCGGGGGTCGCTTTTCATCAATGTCTCGTTCTCCATACGAAGGCGTCTGCACTGCTGCCTTCTCAATAGTATCTTCAAAGGTCCAAGCCTTGCCTTCTGTGAAGCCTCTCCCACGCTCCTCGGGACTTGGAACGGTAGGCCCAAGTGAAATGTTCGATGATGGACGAGAGGCACTGAGTGACAGCAGTGTATTGACTTGAGGAGATTCTTGGGGAGAGCATACGAGCTTGGCTGCTTCGTGGGCGAAGTTGAGTAGAAGCTCCGCCTCAAACCTCCTGCTTTCTGGTGATTGCTCGTAGCTCGTGGCAGGTCTGGCGTTTGGCCCCGCCATTTGCCTTGGCCAGTCTGGCAGCGGTAGCTTTTCTGACTTCGCGCGCTTAGAAGGGCGATTTGTATAATCATACCCATCATTGATGAATTGCACCCCAGTAGAAGTGCTTGGCCGGTGACGCCCACTCGATTTGGTAGCCAGCGCTATCGAGGCAAAAGCGTCCATTGTACCCCCGGGCAGATAATTTTGCTCGCGCACATCAACTTCGCTATGATCGTATAGAAAATATGGTCTCTTGAGGCCCGCATTGCGATGCCCGGTGGTGTCTGGACGCCGTACTTCGTCCGCCGCGATCCCAGCGAGGATTGGGGAGATGGGCTCGAAAGCGTATCTAGGAGGTGAGGGAGTGCGGTATCGACTGGGAGCAAAATCCGCGCTCCTCTTGAACGAGGAAGGCATGACAAAGTTGCTTGTGGATGATTAAAGGACGCGCTGTTGGGCGGCCTCAAGATTGGAGGCGGACCCAGGGCTGCAGCTCAGAGCAATGCAGCTGCGCTCCGCCGATGAGAGGGTAACATTAATTTTTCACTCACATGAAGCCAGTATCAAGCTGCTCTGCAAAGCGAACGTGTTGAAAGGGAGTTGGTGGATTTGCGGAGTGAGTGGATGGGGGGGTTTAGACTCGGTAGTGAGTCGTCCCATTGAAGCCTCACTAGCGTTGATTGTAGGTTTTAGCCCTCTAGTCCAGTTCATTCACTCCCTCACCCTGTTATCTACTTTACACCATACTACTTGCATTATTACAATGTGAGCTTCTCCTTCCGATGTTCGTCTCGTGTTTCTCAGAAAAATTGCAACAAAGGGCGCAGCTGCCTCGCCCCGAGGTTCGCTAGCTTGGTGCTGTTGCACATATCCACAGAACTGACCGTGAATCATTTCCCGAGGATGGTAGACCTTGTCCTTGACTGTCTCCCCAAGTAACCGGTACTAACCCGAAATGAACAATTGATAATATTGCAGGCCGTGCACGTCGTGACAAAAGAATTGAGCGAAAGCTGGTGCTTGTCTACATGGCTATGGTGTCTTCAAGCAGGTTCAACAGAAAGTGTCCTGTCTTCTCTACGTTATCGCCCATCCTGAGTGGCATCATTATCGGCTGTCTCGATTGCATCCGTGCCTCGATTCCTCTTTTCAATTCTTCGCTTATTAAAATCGAATGCTGGTGACATGGTCAGCTCGAAGAATGGCTGATTGGAACCGCAAGCATATCCGGTCTTTCAGATATCAAGGGCCTTTACTCACGAAGCGATTGGTGTATTTTCGTTGGGACACACAGACAGGCATGCTGGGTCATTAATTCATGGATTTGAGGCTCGAGGCGCTCGTGAGGCTGCTCCTACAAGCAGATTTACATCTTCGTCTTAGAAATATGTGAACGGGCACGTGCTCTCGATTGCTGAGACCATATAAATGTGACTATATTTACTGCTTCTCCAGCACGTGTCGACCGTGTTGAGGGATTGCTCCTTCAGCAGGTTATAATTTTACCTTGAAATGACGCGGTAGAGACTCGGATATTAATTACAGGAATGTGGCCATAATTTTGAGCGGTTGTGTCAGTATCGAGAGGCTGCACCCCGCACCCATGTATCTGTCGCTCTAGATGGCTGATGTAAGAATGGGGCCAGACTTCGGAGTATGAGGCCGTGCATGCTTTGTGCTTCCGTGGCCTCCAAGGGATACGGTTGTAGTGAAGTCTGAACTTCAAACTGGAACAGAGACACCGTTTACCATTATATCTAGCCCTGACATATGCAATTGAGTCCAGTTGTCGATGCGGAGGCTCTGGCATGTCAGTAAAGTCTTCAAAAGTCCTTTGATAAATTTGGCCAATTAGGCGGAGTTCTAGATTATTGCATAAGTAGGCAGCAGATAGAAGTCCGTGGTAAAGATGCTGCGACATACAGGCTTTCAAGGTATTTAAAAAGGTCTCAAGAATAGAAGACAATTGGTCCGCGAGTACTTATGCAAAATTGAGTTTCTTCAATTGGTCCAGGCTGGGAAATTGTGTACCGCTGAGGTGGTACATGCAGGATATTCGCGTTAAACGCATGATTTGCTCCGGTAGTGGTCAGAACTTTCAGAAAACTTACCTCGATCATTTGTTACTGTCTTTCACTCCCCTCGAGACGTGCTACGATATGGTTCCAAGCGCGTGCCATGGAGATGGCGATTTTGTATCATGCTATGTCAATGAAATTCTTGATTGCTACTACAAGCTGTCTCAGTCCCCCGATCTAGAGCCCTCACCGAGTATCAACTGTCTCTTTGAAAGGCTGGTTGGGTTATGTAGTCAAGTACCCTCTGAGGCGATCTCCAGCCAGGTTTGTCACTCTGGGTACACCGCCAACGATAGTACCTTACATGAATAAAATTAGGTCTTGTCAGACCCTAGAGTCGTTGATATAGCTCCTCATTTGCGAGAGCTTTGCTCAGATGGCGAATATCAACTCGAAGCTCACTGGGCGCGAAAGGTGTGTTGCTGCAAAACACACAAAGAGGGCAGGTACCCTTTGACATGCTCTGCTTCCGTGCAACACCAGCTGACCTCAGTGATGTAGCGAATGAGATGTTGCTCACATTTCCCTACCATGGAAACTACCTCGACCTCGTCCGTATGGAAATGAATGCTATTGCATCTGTGAAGCCGGAATTCGCCACGCGAAATTTTGCTTTTCTCGGCTCAGGTCCACTTCCTCTGACCTCTCTTTGCATTAGTCATCATCTCAAAAGTGAATGTGTAACCTGCCATAACGTTGATCAAGATGCGACGGCCATTAAAACGGCCGTTACATTGTGCCGCGCCTTGGGCCACTCCCCGGAATCAATGTGCTTTCAGTGTGCAAGCGCCGGTAGTCCAGAAATCGACTTGGCATGCTTTGATATTGTCTATCTGGTATGCACATGTTGGAGTCATTCTTCCCTGTTTTATGCCAGATCTTGAGTCGCAAGACATGGTTCCAGAGCAAACACCTGCCCCTACTCCTGAGACGTGTTTCTTTGACCGAGATTGCGTGCCTTGGTCAAGCAATACTGACTGCGAAATGTGCGTAGGCCGCTCTGGTGGGTGGTTGCAGCAGGCATAAGCACGAAATTATGGCCGACGTCGTCAAACGGATGAAGCCAGGGGCACTGGTGGTGATGCGCAGCGCGCACTCGTTGAGACGCTTATTGTACCCGGTGAGGACGTCACACACCTCCACTTACCAGGCAATATCTACTGACATTATTCATAGGTAGTGGAGATCACAGAAGACATGGCATCAATTGGACTCAGACCGTTATTGGTCGTTCATCCTTACAATCACATCGTCAACTCGGTTGTCATAGCTGTCGTCGAGTCTCCACGTGGCTGCGGTCCATGATCTCTGCCACTTTGGAAACAAATGTTACAGACTTCTTGTCAAAGTCCTGCCACTTGACGGATGCAGCATATGCTTGACACTCACGCCGTCTGATGCGCGGTTTGAAGAGATGATGGCGGACAAATTGTTCTAGACTGGTGGGGCGCTTTAGGAGATGCTGTACCTAACCTTGAAGGAGCAATTCATTGTGCAAGCCACTCATGTCACGAATATGGTTCATATCACTCTTGAAGCAACGACCTCCCAGTCCCTCAGCTCCTTCCAGGTCTCTACCAGTGCAATTCTGCCCCCATTCCACTCACAATAGTGGCCTTTCCCATCCTCGAGCAATCCATTATCTTCGACTATCCGTATTCCCGCCGCTGTGACCACCCGCAGGATTTGCTGACGTTTCTCTGCGGTAACTTCAATATCGGCGTACATCAAGCTGACATGCGGAGCCCAGGTCTCTTTCGCCCATCTTGTCGCCGCAGTCATACTTCCACTCTCTACCGCAGCGGAACGCACATGCGCCCCGAAAGTCTCTAGGGGCCCCTTTTTCACGCCTAATGTAAGTTTCTTGAAGTATTGGGCTCCCACATCGAGCGACTCAAGGCGAACGTCGAGATCGAATTCCTTCGGCAGCGGCAGATCGTCGAGCCATCTTTGGGCTTGCTTTTTGCCGACAATGTCCGGAGGAAGCGTTTATGTGGTTCGAACACCACATTCTGGAGCTTGGGGAAGCAGGAAGGGATCTTTGTGGTTATGAGGTCAGAGAGTGTATGGATTGAGCTGGAGAATCGCTAGGTGGCAGAAGCCATATAGAGCAGCCTATGGAACGTATATCAGCCAGCTTACTTGTTCCGACCGTTGCTGGAGTACATACCTGGCATAGGTATATCCGCAGCGTTTTGTGCTGTAGTCTTCATTCGGGCTCATAATTGATGAACCCTCAGACGTTCTCCGAACCTCAAGAATTGGAAGACGAATTTGCGGTTCTCACTATTGGTGCTATGGGACCGAGGCGAACTTCAAGATCTTCGACCTTAGACGTTCCCTCAGCGAGGAGTTAAAGATTGTGAACAAGTGCTATATGCGTATATTCACGACTTTGACTACATTTTCTTTGACAACAATGCGTAGTTCATCATGGGTTCCTCGCTAAGACTCGCTTATAGTGGATTGATAATGATAAGCGTTAGCGCGCGGCTTCATCAATTCCTGATAGTTTTCTAGGCGCCTATACTTGTTCCGGCACTGAGGTCTGAGAGTTTCTTTCCAACTTCTTCTTCAAGTAATTTCCTTAGTGAAACGCAAAAGAGGCTATCATCTATGCGTCAGTTGATTTCTGCTGACTTGTAGAGACCTCCCAAGATTGTTGATGGTGCCTTTCCTTCAATTTCTATGTTCCAGCACTTTTGTTTTTTTCTGTTTGTCTCACATCATTAATCTACTTATCATCTCATACTTGAGCGGTCCAGATCATTGCTCCTCAGAAATACTCTCCAGGGTTTGAAGGATGGACATCTAGACTGTTCACTGCCTTTAATGTCCTGCCCGCTAGCCCATCGCTTGCGTTGGTGTTTCAATTCATAAGCTTTGATTGTGAGTGTACTCCCAAAAAATACATTTGTACTGTGTAGTGTGGCTGGTGGACTCAGGAGATTTCAGCAACTATACCAAATTTTAGATGAGCATAGAGCTTCGTCTGGCGTTGATTGAAAGCTCCACTCGTAAGTTGTTTCCTGTCGCTTTAATCCTTGAATCGTCGTATGTCATGCATTATCATTAAAGTCATGAACCGCTTCTCCACGATGCCGACTGGCTTGATTTAGAATGTGCGATAAAAAGTGTGCTAATATTATATTTAGTTTGATATCATGATCAAGCAAGTTCCGCCGCTGATGTCTACATCCGCGATATTGTGACTGTGTCACTATGCGCATTTGAGGGTTTTGATTAGATTCCATGAAGACGACATCTGTGTCAAGGCGACCTCGGACAAACTAGTTTCCCTTATACTGAACAGATGAAATTCAAGGTCCCTGAATTCGATTAGTGCAGATGGATCTTGATCAGCTTTGTTCTTGGTCTTTACCTTGGACCTACGACTCTTGGGGGAGCCGTGAATTTCAATACATGTTTGGTTCTCGATCGCTTAAGACAGTCTTAGTGGTTTGTTTTCTGGGGAAGAGGCTAAGAAACCATTTTAAATTAACGGGCAATAGCCTTTCGCGGTAACTGAGGAAGGAGCGCATACTCAGCTCGCAGTGTCCCGCCTTTGCGAGTGCAATTAATCTCCGAACAGAGCCTCGTCGATTCAGAGTCCAGACCTTTATCGGCATCCCACTTTCCAATTTTCCTGCATACATGTAGAGTCAAACGGTGTTTGAGGTGTTTACCCCGGAGGTCCATCCGAGATGGCGGTTTTGGGAAGAATAAGGCTGCTTTCGCCAAAGACTTCTTCGGCCTTCCAAATCTGCACAGCGACCCCTATTTCTTGATAGTTCTAGGACATTTTTCGACAAGTCAGCAGTAACGGTCGACGAAAGCATACACACGAGAAAGCTATACCTACACTCGTATTACGGGCACGGCGGCCAGAGCAGATGACTCATCAAGCTTGGCAGGTGTCACCTTCTTTCCATGATGGATCGCAATTCTTGTTCGAGATTATATTCGCCATTGAAGAAAGATGTGGCTTTCTGTCTACGGAGAAAGTACACTGATGAGATGTATATTCAGCATTTAAGAAAGATGTGGCTTTCTATCTTTAGATGTACTCTAATGAAATGTATCGATATCGATCTTCAATGCAGACATGATGGTTGGTGGAGTGGTGGTGAGACGAGGACCGAGGGAGGACCTGTTGGGAAGCCGGCATCTCGGTTGTGGCTTTTGAGGCGCTGCCTTACATAATCATTCAAGTCAGGGACAGTCCCAATGTGGCCTGCGCTATTACTGATCCTGGCGAGCCTGGAAGCGTTCTCTCCTTCATCCTGGTCCAATAACCGTTTCCAAAACATGGAACTATTGGCACCTCGTCTTATATTTACTCTTCGGCTTTTTTCTTCTCATCATGCCTCAATTTCCTCCTTTCTCCATCCTATCTCCATCCTATCTCAGCGGTGCATCTTTCTTCATCTCCCTCCTTCACCTTCTCTGTCTTGACCTCCAAACTTCTAATCGCCCTTTCTCCTCTTTCTCTACTACTATACTGCCGAATGCGCGTGGATTGTTGATTGTAGAACGCACAAAAGATGGGACTTGGGCACTCCGTGACTGCGCTGACAGTCCTACTTTCCATCGTGTACTGCCAAAGTCCCGTCACATCAGCGAAGAGAGGCCTTGTTTATGTACCAAATGAAAAATATCCCCAAGACGATGCCAATTGGGACTCCCCAACTTCCGACCTCACTTGGTATTACAACTATGCTTCCAAGCCTTCCCCCGCCTTCGCAAACTTCCCCAAACTTCAATTCGTCCCTATGCTTTGGGGTACCGGCAATTCATCCACCTTCCTCAGCGATGTACAATCCCAGATCAAGGCTGGAGCAAATATCACTTACGTTCTCGGATTCAACGAACCGGATGGGGATTCTAGCACGTACGTATTTCTAGAAATTATTCTTGCTGTTCGGGACCGAAGTCCCATTGCAAGATATGTCTTGGGACCTAGAAGCTTCTTTAAACCTAGAGTCGTGTCTCAAGAGTCGAAACTTGAAAGCCGAACCTGTTGCTTGACGGAGGAATACTAACTCCGAAGTCTTGATTAGCGGAGGCAGTGCTATTCCAGCAGAGATGGCAGCCCAAATTTGGATGCAGCAGATTGAACCTTTGGCTAAGCAGGGTGTAAAACTTGGAGCCCCCGCATGCACAGGTGCGTCTACGTTTCACAGCCATCTCTTCCCTAGCCCGAAATCCATTAGGGTTCTGAGACATGTTTCGAAAGTATCGCAGTCACTAAATTTGTCTTTTGAAGTCTTCTCCCTCTCGAAGAAGAGATACTGACTGCGAAAACTTGAAGGGGCTGAAACTGGCCGTCAATGGACTCAGAACTTCTTCACAGCTTGCAGTAACTGCACCATAGATTTCATTCCAGTGCACTGGTATGGCAATTTTCAAGGGTTGGCAAGCCATATTGGTGAGTATGTCGGCACCTTCAACAAAAGCATATGGGTGACTGAATTCGCGGATGCGTACGTATTCTCGGAGTTCATTTCTCCTCTTTTGGACTCAGTCTTGAGTCTTGAGACATGTCTTGAGAGTGTATACTCTGTAGACGTGTTCCGAGGCTCAATATTCCCCCTCAAACAGGCAATACTGACTCCGAAATTATAATCCAGCGATGTCAGTCTCCAAGACTCGCAGACTTTCTACAATCAAAGTTCCAGTTATCTGGACCGCACTGAGTAAAGTTATCATGAATCACAAGATTCTAGTCCGACGACTAATCACCACCACAGAAATGTCACCCACTACTCATATTTCGGCGCCTTCCGATCAGACGTGTCCAACGTCGGTGCAAATTCAGCCATGCTCACGCAGGATGGGAAGCTCACAGATATTGGGAGCTGGTACCTTGGTGGAGGCGAGACTGGCAACGTGCCTAAAGGCGCTGCAAGTCGGAAGAAAACGTTCCTTGGTTCTGGCCTACTCGTAGGCTTGGCAACCATGTGGTGTGTACTGTGACATTTGTGATTACTTTTGAGCGGAATAGAATTAATTGGGTAGAGGTTTTGCTGGTCATATAGAAGGATAGCGGGACTCGGTGTCGTGGAAGCAAAAACGTGGGTGGGCTCGCGCCCTTCATCGTCTCACATTTGTACAAAACAGTGCTCCTCGCTTCCAACTAATGTGGACGTGAATTTGAAAATGTTCGAAAGCGGAACAAGCATAGATAGACTGTGCATGGAGACATCAGCAACTGCCCACTGGGTCATTGTCATTCGTAATGTACACACAAAAGCCATCCAATGAGGACAGTATGGATGACAGATACCTCTCAAGGATAGGACTATATTTCATGGGCAGTATGTGCAAACCATCCTGACGCCCCTGAACATGGTCCTCCTCGCAAAATCGCCGATACCCAAAAATAATCCCTATCTAATGCTTCAGCCTTGACCTCCATCAGTCTCAATATGCTTGCCCACGATAACCCATGTTTGGTATCGTCGGTTGCCGCCTTGCAGATGGCGAACTCGCGCCATCACCTTCTCGGCTGACGCTCCAGTCATGCCCGTATCCCATGTCTGCAGCAGAGCTGACTAGATTTTCCGAACTTTCATCAGCACCTCGAGGTCTCCGAGGTGGCGGCGTCTCGTCTCGGTAGGGTTGGGCCGTGTCGTAACTTCTCCAACTAGAATAGGTGCTCAATGGGTAGCTTTTTGCCTGTGGATTCTTGACATCTTTGTAATCCGTCGGGTCGATGAGAAGGGAATTGCGAGCATCAAGGGGAGTCAGATCGTCGAGGTCACGGTTGATTCGCTCTGGATGATTGTCAGTGAGATGGCATGAGAAGATTCTGAAGTCTAGCAAATTTACCAGCCTGCTTCCTCTGCTTGCGGTGAGGATTCTCCTTGATGCACACAATTATCGCGTTTACCGCAATCAAAATAGCCAGGACCGCAGTCAGAACGGACTGTACAGCGATCAAAACCACACCAGTAATGGTCTTGGTGGATTGCGCGATTCCAAGCTTTTCCACGAAAACCATAATGCAAACGACCGAGAGCATTCGTACGACCTGGATGACGACGTTGATCCAATTTCCAGCGGTAGTCGCGAAAGGTCTAGTGAAGAGTACCAGAGCGAGCATCAGAGACTCGATGATCAACTGCCCAGCTGTTTGCACCAATCCGTGGCCGTTGCCTGCGGCAATGACGCATCCTTTAGCGAACATGTACACAATTGCAGGCATGAAGAGCCACCAATAGCCTCGCTTATAATTGTCGTAGAACAAGCTGTACTTCCGCCATGTCTCCTTGTCTTCGAAAAGGATCGCTGCGTCGCCCTCCATTTTTTTGAACTTTTGAGCAATCTGCCAAATTCGAATGGTGAAGAAAGCTAAGACCGCAGTGAATAACGCGAGTGTGACACCCGCCAGAATTTTGGCAGCCCAGGAGTCACCGTTGGTGAATTGATATATGCAATAAAGGGTCCAGACACCGTAAAGAAGCAGGATCAAGTTGGTGATCGTCCTAGCCAATAGGCCCCAATAACGCTTGCGGAAGTTGGTGAGTTTCTTAGGAAATGAGCCGAATAAGGCCCACGTCTCAAGAATGACCTTCAGGAGTAGGATACCGACGGCAATAGCGGCGATGACAATGGCAAAGATCAGGAGGACAGTCATGAAGGTGTTGGCCTGAGGGATTGTGAGCTGCTCCACATAGCCTTGGATGCCATGCACGATGTGCGTGACTTTCGAGTTGCCAGAGCTTGTGCCATTATTAGTAGCAGCGGCACCAGTACCTGACTGAGTGCCATTGATGGTAGTCGAAGTATCCCTTGACAACAGATGAGGTTCAAACAAAAAATCGATTGTGCGTCTCGACACGATGCCTGAATCTGACGTGGATCCAGTAGTGTAAACCAGACTGGCATTTTGTAAGTATTGAACATTGTCATCTGTCAGGTTGCCACCAGTCGCCCGCCTGAACTTGTCAATTGACGTCTGCATCGAGTTCCATGGAATAAGACCTCCGGAGAAGGCGAAGTTTTTGGAGAAGCTTCGATATACTGGTGGATATTGGGCGCTCAACATTCCATTCATGGCAATTGATTGAAACCAGCCAACGATGTCTCCAAAATTAGGGCTTGGGGCATGGCCACCAGCTGTACCTGCACTGCCAATCGCTGAAACACCGGTGATCAGAAGTGCGGCTCCCGCAACCCCTACCGCGATATAAGAGACTGCAGGAGATTCCACGGTCTTGCCGTTGGTCACATCTGACTCTATGCATGCTAGATCTTGTCCGCCATCAAGCGCCGTCAATTCCAACTTGGCTCCTCCCTCGAGATCGGGAACATTGAAGGCTATCGAAGGTATCTCACTTGCGTAAGACGGAGGAACGTCTTGCACACCCTGGGCTGCAAATGACCCTGCTGGAACTAGAACATGATATCAGCGCTCAAGAAGTGATAATATGCATGTTTTAGAAACTCACCGGGGCATAATTGATCGACTTTGCTACTTTCATCACATGGATTGAAATTTTTCTGATATACCTGCTTGCCATAGGCAGTAACATATAAAGCAGCAGTGACATTCTCTACTTTTGAGCTGGTACCTGCTACGTCGAATGTTATCTGCCGAGTGGTGCGGTCATATTGAATATTAAGAGCTGTGACTGTGATGTCAGAGTTCGCCATGCACGTCGTGAAGCCCGACGTTGTTAGGATGTCGTTGGCTGATACAATCACTGTCAAAGCCGCAAGGAGTGGTATCCCAACAAGCCATCGCGGTGACAGTGACCGCGACCTCATCGTCAATAGGGACTGGGGTAGAACAGGTGTTCCCGGAATCTTATCTATGTGCAGCGGAATGCTTGAAAGGAGACCGTAAGGTTGGATATGTGGAAGGATGTCAAAGGGTTTTGTATATGGCGAGGGTGATCGAGGAAATTTGGAGGCGAATTGTTGGTTTCACCACTGCAGGGTGTGGACTCGGTCCAGCTGAGAATACACACAAGAGACAAAGTGACACAGATGCTTGGGATCCACGAGAGCGTCCGATTCGCAGTTGCAGGCACCAGAAGGAAAGGCGTCGGCGTATATACTCAGGGGCGAACAAAGAAGGCAATATGGGCTGAAAGGATGATGGTTGACAAGACTGAGGACATGCAGAAAGAGTGTGAGAACGAGTGTGGAACAAGGAAGGGCAAGCAAAGTCTCAAGTAGTAGGTGATGGATAAAAGAAGATGAGAAAAGAAAAGAGGAGTCGTAAGCAAGAGCATTCGAAACTTGTCAAACTGCTCCGAGGGAGACTTGAACGGCAGGCTAGTGTCAGGGGCAATGCTGACTGACAGCCAATCAACTTCTACCGCGGCGGGACCTCGGGGATTCCCGACTGTGTGGCAGACCAAGCACCCAAGGGACCAAACCCCCGAGTTCGAACAACGGGTTGTTGCTTTCTATGTAAAGACCGAAAATATGAATACACGATCATCATCAATTTAAAATCTATCAGTCCCTTCGATAGCAACGTGTCTCTACGAGCAGCATCTAAGCAAATGATCCTTCCGCTCTTTTCAACACATGGCACTCAACAGAGGTGGTGGAGGTCTCGTCTTTCCATGCTCTGCAGGACCACCCTTAGTCGACGAGCTTTTTGTCAGCTGGTGTATGCCAGTTGAAAAATCAGGAGGTTCCAATATGCCTCGGGGTCCCTAGCTTTATGGCCGCTTTTTCACACCAGGTTGAGCCCGTTCCCTTAGTTTTAGCATGGACATGGCCTTTAGTTCCTTTGGGTGTGGATGCTCAATCTTGAACTTATAGGGCTACTACGTGGAATACTATGTACCGAGCAGCAATCGCTTCTCGAGTAAGGCATCGCGCTCTCTCTCATGCAGGGAGCAGGACCCGGAGAATCATCATTCATCGGTATCATTTTCATCTCAAAACCTAATCTCTCTCGTTTTGCCTCTTCTCATTCTCGCATCATACTCCATCCATTGAGCTACTCCTTTTCTGCCTTGGGGCGTAAGCGGACCTGGATTCATGACATGACAGCCTTCGTATGTGACTGCGAATGGCGGTGCTTCCGGATCCATGAGCACTAAAGCTGTAGGTAATGGGTACAACTGTAATGTCCCTGCATAATCCCACAATACAGGACGATCTGAGGGTGGAAATGGTGACAAGTAGCCTTGGTCTAGTATCGTTTTCACAAGTTTACGTGCTGTTTGTAAGTCAGATGAGACTTTTGAGTCTGCGGATTCTTTAGCTTTAGAGGCTGGAACGTGAGACTCTGCTGTCTCGACCGCAATATCGACTTCCATACTCTCGCTCGGCTGCTGCCCTCCTTCCATTGCTGTTGCGTCTCCATTCCCCCTTTGATCCGGCACGATGCTCGACACAGGTTGTGTCTCCGCCTGAAATGGCAGAAATCTCACAGCGTTGCGACGAAGTCTGCCAGACATGTCATCGCGGAAAAAGACGACTTCTTGCGCAGGTCCGAACAAAGTCAAACGTGTCGGATTCGTAGACCAAATGACCTTTCCATCCGCCTTCTTGCCTGTCGCTTTCTCTGCCTCAATCCCTGCTGTGGCGAATGCGCGTTTGATTCTAGTAGTGAAAAGATCCGGCACGCTGGTCCTGGGTAGCGCTGTAGCAGCCCCAGCCGAGAAAGCAGAAGCCCATGGGTCGTTGTCGCCAGGGACGAACACAAACGTGGTGCTCTGAAGCATGGTCGGATAGTCTGAAATGGCGGAGGCGAGAGAATCGAAATACTCCTTGTATTCAATGCTCCCACCACTGGTACCTCCTGTCATAACAGCATGTCGAACGAAGTTGCCCATGAGGACCACGACCATTGGAGTCTGATGGGCTTGCTCCGCCGCGTACAAACCAAGAACTCGTTTCAGCGCCTGCAGCGTCTTCGCATTATCGAGCTCTACCTCACCGCAGATCACCATTCTTGCCCTGCCCTCCGATAGACTTTCCGATGAGTTTTTTTTCAGCACTTTTGTTTCTAGTTTTCGCATCGCTGAGCCAGCAGCTCTCTCACTTCCAACGCCGAGGAAGTCAACCCAGCCGAAGCCTCCTCCCGCACTTGTATGGCCGTCTTTATTGGCACCACTAACGCCAACTGTGACCTCACGACGTTCGCAAGGCGGCCCACCGACAGAAAAGGCGATGAACTTTCCACCAACAGTACCGCCCACTCCATGATTGCCGTCCAGCCCACCCCCAGTGCTTGAAGCTTCTTCCTCATACACTCCGTCCACCAAGACTATCATTCCCGGAGTAAACCAAGCGCCATCTTCTGGGACTGGCCTGGCATGTTGGATGTCAACGGCGATACTCCCCGTGAGATCATTTACAGTCAGCACACCAGTAGGAGATATTGTTAACATTCCGAGCAGGAGGTAACTGCTACCGCTGCGGCCCAGAAGATTGGCAATGGGTGTAAGCTTATATGCTTGCTGGGTCGTCGCTATGGTTGACGAAGAACGTTGCAGGGAGCCTATGCGCGCAGATGCCACTGACGACGACTGAAAAGACTCATTGCGCAGCAATCGCTGATATATGAGATTGTAACGATGGCGGAAAAGATGCGTCTTGTGTGAGGGATCTGGCAATAATGAAGGCGCAGTCGAGGCTGCTTCGAAATGCTTCTGTTTGACATTATACGTTAGTCTTGGCTGTTCAAATGCTCCTACAATCTTCAGCCATCGTCTAGGATCCTCGGAACCAGTGGTATCTCCATCATCGTCAACGCCCAGAGCAGACATCCCAAGGCTTGGTTCGCTGTCCTCTCTTCCCAATATCCCAGGCTTTGAGTTTGAGTCTGTAGCATCTCCGTCAGTGTTTCCGAACGCAAAGCTTCCTTGACGGCTGATTCCCCCCTGTTGGGAAGGCTTTCCCCCGCTCATTGAGCGCTCCAGGTTTCGCAGGATGCCCTTCAATTCGTCTCCCTCGCCTGGTACGATGACACCACCACCATTCTTTTTCCAGCTCCTGGCAGCCTCATCCAAGACTTTCTCGGCCAGGCCTTCCTCCCGCCATCCTGAACCGCAATGCTTACCTATGA
This sequence comes from Pseudevernia furfuracea, assembly GCA_022315425.1. Classification (NCBI taxonomy): domain Eukaryota; kingdom Fungi; phylum Ascomycota; class Lecanoromycetes; order Lecanorales; family Parmeliaceae; genus Pseudevernia; species Pseudevernia furfuracea. Next base: position 649,135 of record JAIUPT010000033.1, read on the forward strand.
AGGTAGCAAACGCTTGTAGTGCTGACGATGTGAGCGTGAGATTGTGCTTCTTTGTGAATGTACGGAAAGCCAAAGGTCTTAGCGTAGCTGGTGGTAGAACTATGGGCAATATTGATGGCTTGGATGGCTCTGGAGGTTTGGAGACTCGGATAGGGTGAACGGGCGTGCTGAAGGCTGGCGATGAGGAGGGAATGGGATTTTGGTGGCCAGGTTTTTGAGCGGCGCGGAAGAGAGATGCTGTGCGAGTCTTTGCGGCATCATTTTGCCTATCTATAGCTTCGATATCCATCGTTCGTGTGCTGCCCTCTCGTCGTGAAAGAAATCGCTGTAGGGCAGGGGCACTGAAGCCCGACGCGTCTCGGATAGGTCGCGCTTCCAAAGTGGTCGCGGAACAAGCCCGCGAGCAAACCTCCCTCTCTCGTTCAAGTCACTTTCGCTTCAGGCCGTATTGACAACAGGATCAAGCAACCATCAACACATATTGAAGTCGATACTATACTTTACTTGTTCGGTGATTCCAAAAATGTTGCAACCAAAATACTTTTAGGCCTCTACCTCCGCGTAAGTTCGCCATTGACTGTGCCTACGTTTTCCTCCTCAGCTTACTAGGCTTCGTGCACCTCTGTATCGCGCCACCATGGCAGAAGTTTCAGAAGCCCAATCAGATCCTGCAAGCGTTGATACAGGTGTCAAGATGAGTGGCGAGGGCAGTACTCAGCTTCGAATTCTCACAGCGCAAGCGACCCTTAAGTATTCAGTCAAAGATTACAATGCTGCAGCAGAGCTCTATTCCCAAGCTACCGAGCTACAAGCTGAGATCAACGGTGAACTGTCGTCGGAAAATGCCGACCTGCTCTATGCGTATGGACGATGTCTCTATCACGTCGCGGTAAAGAACAGCGACGTGTTGGGCTCCAAGGTTGCTGGTGAGAAACGCGAAGAGGGCCACAAGAAACCGGGCAGTAAGCAGAAAAAGCAGGAAACGATCGAAGAAGGCGATGGTCAACAAGGAAGGATCGCCGAAGAGGTTGTGACAAAGATTATTGAAGGAAAAGATGGCCCAATGCAGCCGAGCGAAGAACCAGACAGGAAAAGCAAACCATACTTCCAATTCACAGGCGACGAGAACTTTGATACATCGGATGAGGAGGAGGAAGATGGCGCCGCAGCAGACGCAGAGGACGCCGAAGATGCCGATGATGAAGACGACTTTGTTAATGCCTATGAGGTACTCGATCTAGCACGTGTGCTGTTATTGAAGAAGCTGGACGAAGTCGAGAACAGCAGTTGCAAGGGAAAAGAGAAAGGCGAGTCGCAACAAGTACAGCACCTCAAGGAACGTCTCGCAGACACCTATGACCTCCAAGCTGAGATATCGTTGGAAGGAGAAAGGTTCCCTAATGCAGTCGCGGACCTCAAATCTGCGCTGGGGCTGAAGAAAGGACTCTTCCCACAAGAATCAAGTCTTGTAGCAGAGGCCCATTTTAAGCTATCTTTGGCTCTAGAATTCTCGTCTGCGACCCAGCAGAAAAATGAAAACGGAGAAGTGGATTCAGACACTGACGCACATGTCGATGTATCAATGAGAGAGGAAGCAGCTCTAGAGATGGAGGAAGCCATCGCTAGCTGTCGGCTGAGGATTGAGAAAGAGGAGGCGATACTTCTTGGTCACCGCGAAGATACCGAAGATTCTGGGAAACCGAAAGTCACGGATGGAGACATTGCGGACGTGAAGGAGATGGTCAAGGAAATGGAACAGCGGGTGAGTAACACGATTAAGTTAAAACGTAAAAGACTACATGCTCACATTCTACTTCAGCTCGTCGAACTTCGCCAGCCCCCCGTATCTATTAATGATCCAACTGGTATGGGAACAATTGATGGTTCTAACCCTCTCAGCGGCATCCTAGGATCCCTCCTTGGCGAGTCTCCAGCAGCACAGAAGTCGAGGCTAGATGAGGCGTCGAAAGGTGCAAAAGACTTGACTAACCTTATCAAACGGAGGAAGCCAGCGGAAGGCGAAGCGTCCAAGGCTTCTGAATCTCATCGCATTCAGGGCAATGGCAAGAGAAAGGTTGATATCATAGACGAAGTCGAAGAGGTGGGCACTGGAAAGAAAGCGAAGATCCCCGACGGTGCCGAGGATTGAGGATCTAAGTCTGGCGTCCACGAGAGACTCCCCCCAGTCCAAAGTGGATAGTAGGATAGGCCATCGGCAATGATTCTCTCTTTATCTGCGAGATATCGTACTCGTGGCTGTATATAGCATAGATTTCCAGGGTTGACAGGTAAATCCTCTTAGCGGCGAGACATGCTAGCCACATACCAGAGTCCATCATGGCATTCATACAAGTCATTGATTGAGAAGGTATTTAGACTCAGTAGGGTATTGTAAGATTAAAGCGCCAGCACCAACTCCCATTGCCCAAATCAAGACTAGCCACCCGTTCCATCGTCCATTCCCTACTTCACTGAGATAGTGATGGATCTAAAGTTCGTAAAGGTCGTTGAACAATCGTTATCGTCCATCGTAACGGTCAGGGCTGCCTCGAGTCTATCTCGGTTGAGGCCCCAGCCATTGGCTTTCTGAAAGACTTGCCATGCCTTCTCTTCACCGCCAAGGATGGGCTCCACACGCCTGCAAAAAGATCTTCGCACTCGTCCTCATCCTGACTGTCAAAGTCGACTGCATCCTTGCAGCTTGTATCTTTCTCCACTTGTCCCAAGCTCGTAGGAGGCAGCTCCAGCTCGTCGCTCTCCCAATTCGAAGAGGAGCATATCATCTTCGTCTCCAGGATGTATTTTCCGACTTTATACCTCTGCGACTCCTCCTCTGCTCCATCGTACTTCCAACCTAGCATAGAACTGCAAAAGGCACATCGCACATCGCTGACCGTGTGCACTCCTGTAACGAGCTGCCGTGACGACGGGGCGTCGGTCTTTGTGTTTGGCAAGCACGAATTATTGGCGGCTTTGGACACCTGGGAGGATTCGGACAGCACTGGGGACGGAGAAACTAGATAGGCTCTTCCGTGACGGCCGGTAAAGCCTTTGCTGATAATTTGGGAAGTCAGGCACACGTCAGTCGAGCATTTGGCGCAGCGAAGGTGAGAGGAATGGCCATTCAGATAATTTCCGACAAAACCACTAGCAGTACCTGTTGATTGGTTTGAGTCCCTAGAACTAGTCGAGGTTGTGCTCTCTTTGCGCTGGCGGAATGGGATAGAGGGAAAGAGATAGAGGGGGAAAAGTGACATTGGAGAGGGACGACTAAACATTTTGAGCTCTGAGGCTTCCAAAACAGCTCGTGAGGTATGAGCTTGCGTCTTGAATGTGGCGAGTAGAGATTATTGTAATGTCAGGCGCAGAATGGATACTAGCGGTCAGAACACTTCATGTGTCATCCGCATGGTCAACTTGTCAGCCATGATAGTAGGGACACCGACCGATCAAGAGAAAGAAGGGGCAATGCGAGGAGTGGAGATGGAGGTGGGGTTACAAATCATAAGATTACCATGGGGGCATTGATTGTTGTCACATGGGAATTCGGACGCAGCTGTTAATTCCGACACCCGGTTTCGCTACTCGTACATGAACAATCTGGCGGTGTCACTACATAAGAGGTGTTCGAACAACCGGTGGTGCCTTTTCAATACTCAGATAAAGGTCTTCCTCAGAGGTAAAGCCTAATAATTCATGAGACCAGTGATACACAGACGAGTACTTGCACATGCATTGAAAGGGTACACTCATATTATGTTCGTATAATGTACATAGACTGGTGCAGAGCATGCAGGAGATTTGTCTAGTCATTGCGTTGATGTTCTTCCCTCGCCGCCTTGAGAGAGGACATGATGCCAAACGCCCAAAACAGTTGCCAGAAAGGGGTATCGATCCAGAGACGCCATGCTCACTCGTTTGACCATGCCACTGACCCTTATCCGTGAATCCCATATTCAATGCATAATGATGTTGATACCCGCCCGACCTTCCAGGCTCCGCAAGATACCTTCATTGATCCCTGCTCGATCTAGATCTCGCGGTAGTCTGTCGGCCTTTGCACGTTCCGCCTGGCTTGATGGCGATGTGGATTGACCGGTTTGCGAAAGTACGCGCTGTCTTCCTCATTTGTTGTCGGAGCGCTAAAAGTCGTCCGCTGTTGGTTAGCAAATGACCCCATTGCCTGGCCAGTCATGCCCTGGCCATTCGTTCCAATGCCGGTCATGCTCATGAAGCTATTGCCCGTCGGATTAAATTGATTGTAGCCACCATTCGGCATCATACCGTTCTGGAAGGCCCCCACCGTCACATTCATAGGTTGCTGTGGAAAGCCGCCTCCCCACATGTTGTTCCAGTCACCCATGAATGATCCATTCGCCATCAACAGAGGGTTCTGCATCGCAGCATTCATATTCATTGCAGGCGCCATGCTCATTGGCATGCCCATGAAGCCATTCATGTTGGGGAAGGCTATGGAATTCATCGCTTGAGGCATTGTGAACTTCCCATTCGAGAGCGAAGATTGTTGGTTAGCAGGCGTGTTGGATGCTACGGCTGGCTTCTGCTGATGGAATTCTGACGTGGTACCGTTGACAGAGTTTTGCTTTGGAACTCCACCAGCGAGACTAGGCGCCTTACGCTCGTTAGCAATCTCTGACTCGGCGGGCCGTTTCCGTGAAGTACCAGTAGCGGTCTGAGGCTTCTGAGGCGGCGTTGTCTTGACGGAGTCGCTATTTGGTGAAGAATCAACAGCTTTCTGTGGCCCACCCTTGACCGGACTCTTCGAGCTCTCTTTGTGCACCTGATCAACAGCTTTTTCTTCCTCGTAGCTTTGGATCGTGGTCATCATTTGCTCATCAGGCACTAGATCGTCGACTGGGACGTTCTCAGTAGAACACTCGGGGCAGCGCAAGTCGTTCTCGAGTAATGTATTAGTAATGCAATCACGACAAAATGTCGATTGACAGCATGGTGTCTTTGTAGGATCCACAAACAGACGCCTGTCGATCGAGCACTCTAATCCTCTGTCTTGAAGCTCTTTACTACCACGCGCAGCAGCTTCTTGGGCCACGGCAGCAACCTTGGCCTTTGCCTGAAATTGTGCCCATGCCGCTTTGTCAGGCTCTGCTATGACCCATTCTCCTTCAGCATTAACCATGATTCCGGCCGGTTGTTTTGTGTCGTCCATGGTACCGTCGTTCACGAGCGAGGTGGGCTTCTGAACAGTTTTTAGGAATGAGCGAGGGATGCCTGTTGTGCGCTTTACACGAGGTCGACCATCGTATGCCGGGTCATCGTTTGTAGGACAGACCATAATCCAATGGCCCTTTTCGCCACATCGGTAGCAAATATATCCAGGAGGGGGAGGATGGTCTGGCAGGTTCGCTGATTTGCCTTTATTGGGGCCAGCACGGTGTACTGGTGTAGCACTATCATAATTCACGTTAGCAATCGAATTCCATCGTTCCATGGAGACTCGAAACTCACTTGGCCATCTCTTGTTGTTGCTGCGCCCACTGATCTGCGCCCATTTTGAACATTGCCGCAATTCTTTCCTCTTCATTCAGGGCTCCATTCATCGCTGTTGCCCCATTAGGTGCGCTGGAAGAGGAGGTTTTGGTTGCTGGTGCTTCCATTCGATGCAAATTCTTCGCAGTTTGAGGCATCTTGCCAGATACGTATCGGGCAGCCCCTCCTCGTCCTGCTTTTACAGCTGGAAGTCTCTTCGCAATGACGGTGGTAGATCGGGGTATGATTGAGGTATCGTCATCGTATTCTGCGTCCATTTTAGAATCTCAGACGTGATAAATCTTACGGGGAGCGTAGTCTGCGCCATTTGGAGACTTACCTTCGTTGGTGTCTTCAGAACTTATGATCAATTCAAAGTCTGTACCATCACCAAGTCGATTCACTTTTATGATCTCTCGTTTTAATTCGAAGACCGAGATGCCGGTCCCATCAAAAGCTACCCTAGATGGCTCCTTTTGAGATTTGAAGCGGAAGAACACGGAAGAAGACATGATGCTTGAGGATCTATTTCACAGATGGTTCAGAGAGGGGTCTGTTGGGCGAAAAAGGCGTCCGAGGAAAGCGAAACGGTATGTCGTCTGCAGGAGTCTGAGTCGAGGAGGCTCAACGGCAGTTGGTGAGGTCGTAGACCCACCCAGGAATGATCTTAGAACGTCGAAGGGCAAGAATCAAGATTAGTATTCTGAACAAGATATCAATTGTGTCTTGCAATATCCTAAAACAGTCTGTTCTCGCTAGCACAAATCGTGTTCTGGGGTTTTTGAGCGCTCGATGAGCACAAGCACAGAGTTCGCAGTATGCCTGATTACAGAAAGCTCGGACTTGTATACACAGCAGGAACTCCAAAAGATAAAGAGGTTGAGTGTGAAACAGTGGAAAGCAGCCCCCACAGCATCAAAAACCCAATGCCAGCAATGTTCCCCTCCCCAAGATCCTCAGCCAAGACCAGTATGTCAATAGGCCTTCACCTTTTTTCGTTTGGATTGATGTGAGTATGATCGTGTGGGCTAGATGGCTTAGTCACAAATCAATGTCGAGCGGGCGAGCGGGACAACGCCAACGTGAAGTCGACTTAGACCGGACAGTGGAGAAGGAAGTGAAGATCAAGATGTGTTTTGGAAAGATATCAGAGCAGCGTGATGTACGATGCGGTTGGATGCTGTCGGTCAAGATGGGTTGTGGTTTGATGTATGAAAGGAGGAAATGAGTGAGTGGGGGAAACACAAGGCGGCAAGAGCTTAGCGCTAGTGGCAACTTCGCATGAATCAGCACAGCCCTAGAGTACAATAATGAAAGCAATAAGGTAAGCATCTACCTATTTTATTAGTGTTTGTTCTTGTCAACAAGGTTACACATTATTGACCTGTCTTTGTTCAAAAATAAAGGTCTTGGAAGGCAGGGTTACATCGACTGTGTGATACTTGTCCTTTCTTGAGTGTATCTAATCTTTTAAAGAACCCGATACAGATGTTCCCATTATTGGATGGAAGATGAATGACCGTTTCAAATTCGGTCTTCAAACTGCCTCACCAAGAAGCCTTTCTCCCCCAGGTAATCTTTGACCTCCTTCACTGTGTACTCGGCACGGTGGAACTGTTGACGGTTTTAGCAAGTAGTGATGATGGATTGGTGCAGAGACATACCATGCCGGCTCCCAAAGCAGCATCTGTCGATGTCCGCCCAAAAACTTGTTCAAAATGCTCGGGTTTACCGGCACCACTTGATGATATGACCGGTATCTTGATCGAGCTTTTTACCTCGTTGATCAGCTCCAGATCGAATCCGCTACTGCTACCGTCCTTGTCTATGCAGTTGAGTAAAATCTCGCCGGCGCCCATAGCCTCGACTGCCGTGACCAATTGATGGACGTCAATATCTCGCCCTTCGCGCCCGCCTTTGATCGTGCATTGGTACCAGCAATATGTTTCACCAGAAGGACCAGGATATTGCGTTTTAATCGTGTGGTGATCCGTCTCGTCGGGTGACTTCATGTAAACCCGCTTGGGGTCGATACTGACCACAACCGCTTGGTTTCCGTACGCAGCAGAGATCGTCTCAATTGCCGTCGTCCCTGACAAGCGTGTTCCGTTCTCAAAGTACTCCTCAGCAGCCAAAACAGCATCGGATCCAATGCTGACCTTGTCAGCACCAGACTTGAAATACAGCGTGGCGACTTCGAGAGCCGATACTTTCGTGCCGTCGAGGTCAATTGTGTCCCTGATTCCACCGCCTATCGTCATTGGTACGAAGACGTTTTCTGACGTTCGCCTCAATATTTCAAGCATAGGCAAGTCTGCTAGGGGACAGTTGCGGAAAGACGTGATGTTGAGAAAGGTTATCTCGTCGGAGCCTTGCTCATAGTATTTCCGTGCCATGTCAACCGGTTTACCCAGATTTCGGACTTGCCCTCCGCTCGCAGCACTGCCTTTTTCCCGGACGTCATACTGATCTCCCTTCGTGACCACTAGATCACCTTGGTCATTCGTACGTACATCAAGGCACGCAATGACTCTGCGGGTGAGACCTTGGCTGGTGTCGAACTGTGAAACTACTCCTAAAGTCTCCCACCTTTTCCCTTCGAGGAAGGCTTTGAGGACCCTCAAGCCAGCAATTCCGCTTTTCTCTGGATGAAATTGGGTTGCAAAAACATTGTCTCGGCCGATGGCGCCAACAAATTGCTCCTCGCCGTACTTTGCAGTTGCAACGGTCCAGCCCTCGTGCTCAAGTAATCCTTGCTGGTACGGAACTGCGTAAGAGTGGACGTAGTAGTATTTGCTGCCATTTCGTAGCCCGTAAAAGCTTTCATACTGCGAGGCACCATTCTTAGACACCCTTGCCGAGTTCCAACCAATGTGCGGTACGCTTTTGTTCACATCATCAAACCTGGTCAAGTTTCCGGGGACAATAGCAAGACCTGGAACTTTCGGGTTCTCTGCAGATCCATCGAACAATGCTTGAAGACCAACACATATTCCCATAAAAGGTTTTCCCGACTCAACGTGCTTACGAATAGGTTCGAGATAGCCACTGCGGGAAAACTGGGTGAGGCAATGTCCAAAATGACCCACGCCCGGTAATATCAGTGACTATTTTCATATTATCAGCACCTTCACTGCCGATATCCACCTCAGCATTCTATCTGTTCTATGCTTGAATGCTGTTCACGAACCTCGGCATTTTCGATATCTTTAGGTTCCTTGATCCACGCTATCTGGTAACCCAGTTTTTCGATCGCATTTACTAGAGAACGCACATTGCCAGCCACGTAATCTAGGAGATGTACGGTGGGCATTATTTATCATGTTCACTTAGTGAACTACTCAAGTAATCTCCACGCGATTAAGGGCAGGTCTTGTCAGTCATTCAACATTTTCCCGGAAACACAAGGGTGGGCACTTTATGGTAAGCTTGGCGGCGGTCCTCCGAAGCGCGGCAAACTCGTCTACGTAATAGTGATCAAACGTACTCCGTAAAGTAGAGTACGAGTACTTGAGTTTAAGCCTTTCATAGATTCATTCTCTGAGGAACACTCGGATGCCCAAGCGTCACAAAAAGGAATCCATCGACAACTATCTATGGAGGGCTTTCCTGAAAACGCAGAAACTCCAGCTTACGACGAACAGTGGCCTGATACCTTACTTCCCATTTCCATCACAGCACCTTGAATTCCATTGTCGCCTCATAAATTGCTCCTGGAGTTGGTGACCCTGAAAAGTTACTCTGGTCAATTGTGCTACAACCTCACGATGTGAACAGGCTGACTTCTCAAGAAGCCAGTCTGGGCGGACACAAGCACTGGCATCTATCAGTCGAGCCAGTGTAGTCCTATTTCCAAGAGCGAAGGTAACCCGGAGACGCAACGTTGGAACCCCGATCTTGGCAGCCGCACTCATGAGGGTTTATTCGGCGAAAGCGCATATCAGAGTCAAGTCTGCATCGCTTTTGGTCTCGCTCTCTGAGGGAAGCAGACCAATTGCGATAAGTCGAATCATTTGCCATTTGAGGGATGCTAAGAAAATTGGGGTGAAATTCCTCGTTGGTCGAGTGTTTATAGCAGGCAAACCTTCAAAGTCGCGGAAGCGGAGACCAGACTAGGCATTCTGCGCAGTAAACGCCCACCCAACACCTTTGCCCCTTCCATATCGACGGATCTATGCTAGATGGACTAATCCTTTGCGAGGCTACAGTTTAGTCAGCAGGTCAAAAGATCTGATTTGGAAAGCTTATTTACTGGAGAAAATTGTCTGAGCTTGACACCGCTCTCGACGAAGACAGCCGCTGTCTGCTCATTCTGGTTAGGACTGCTGTTGCCTGATGTGCGAAAGAGTGTACTAACTTCGGTATCCATGCCATATCCTTGTGAGTAAACAACTTCAGATATCCCAACTTGAGCGATTTTGATGCTGCAAGTCAGACAAGGACAGCTGTACGCAAAGCGTTAGCGTACGCATATCAACAGGCTTGCCGAGGGACCTACGTGTCGCAGTAGAGAATAGAGCCTTCTCTGATCCGTTCTCGACCTGCTTCAAGCAGCGCATTCTCTTCAGCATGAATGCACAGGCACGTAGAGAGATTGACACCGGCTTTGTGTCCAGCGTTGCATCGTGCACCTGAATAGGTCAGCGATTTACCTTCTACGCTGTCTTGGGAACACTAACAGCCGCCTTCGTTACAATTCTTCAGATTTCTAGGCGTACCATTGTAGCCTGTACTAATCACTCTTTTCTCGCGGACAAGGACACATCCTACTCGCCGTTTCATGCAATTACTCCTTTGCGCAGCAAGGGATGCTAGTTGCATGAAATACTGGTCCCAATTTGGTCGCAGGCGTTGCTCATTCGCCAGGTCTAGATCCCGCAGGATCTCATGTAACATATCAATGGACTGCGTCTGATTTACCAGGCGAACTTCTGCGCGATCGATGAGGCAAGCCAGACCGGTCTTTGGGTTGTACAAATGATCATCGTTGCGAAATACGAATTCCTCCAGGGTTGGCGAGGTCATGTTTTGTTGTTCAAACCTACCTAAATTATCAATCTCCGGGGTCTGGGGCCTATTGATCTTTGGCAAACTCACCGATTCTTGAGGCGTTTCCACCGCAGGCTCACGGGGGCATCCACACTAACAAGAATGAAAGATGGTCGCCTTAGGAGGTTCTCTAGAATGTTTTCATTCCACACATCGGTCGTTACCCAACGTTGCTGCCAATATTTTGTAACGAAATCCAGTAAAGAAGCCACACAAGCAAACGATCTCTCTTTGGCATCTTGTTGTTTGACTTCTGGTAGTGTATGTGGATGCTGAGCTAGATGCAGCCTCATGAACCCATGATTTTCTGTTAAATAATCGGCAACTGAGTTCTTCCCAGCGCAGATCCCTATTGAATTATAAGTATATGAGCTTCTCGAGCCTTTCAGGTAAGGAACTAAAGGTACGGGGACAACTTTACCACCACATAACCCAATGAGCATTATTATTGTGAGCGGCTTTAAAAAATATTCATCAAGTAAAGTATTGTTATTGCACGCGGGCACGCGCGTGTGATCGGCGTTTCTTTGGCATGGGACCGGGACGGGATCTTGGCGAAAAGTCTTGGCGTCCAGGACCTGCCGCCGACCTCCACACTCCATAGTCCCTCGGTCCGTATGATACACGAAGTACTGTAAGTACTTGTACATGTCGTCCGTTTCTTTACGCCAACAACATCAGTGGAACTGTTACGCAACACGCAATGTTGAAATTCGCGACATTCACCTCAGACATCGAGCTCCCCTTCTACACGTCTCTCGCCTCTCACAAGATCAATCATGATAAGCTCGACGATTCCGCTAGAAGACTTCTTGGACTATATGAGATCAGATCAAGCGACTCGCCAGAAGCCTCATGTCGCCTACAGATCCATGGTAATGCGCTAACGAATGATGCTGTCCAGGCGGGCTTTTTCCGAGCTGAAGGCATGATCAAGAATGTCAATACAATAGAGGAATATAGAAATTTGGACAAGGGAGCGATATTGTCGCAGGCAGCGCGCACCATCTGGGATGCGATTAATGATGGCACAATATTTTCATGCCCTTCACTACTCGCCTTCTTCACTGCCATCTGCTTTGCAGACCTCAAGAAATACAAATTCACCTACCTTTTTGCCTTCCCAGCTCTGCACTCCGACCCCTTATGGAAATTAGTACCCCACATGGAGCCGCGTCTGGGACTAGAAAATAATAGCCACGGAGAAGGCGATGCGGTGATTCACATGACAGGGGAAGAGACGGCAGCATTGGTGGACTCCGTTCAAACCTGGCGATACAGAGTTGATGCGCGGCAGCACGGCTTCTTTCTTGCCAAGAAACGACGAGCAAGCTCGTTCGCCGGATACACTGGTAAAGCCAAAACAACGGAAGGTGGTACCGGCATGGACGATGAGACTGGTCGTAGACCGACAACACCCGGGACACCCGGGGACAAGCTGGGGTTCACTTGGACCGTTGGGTCGTTGATAGATTATGAGCGCGGGTTCTTCGAAGATATACTAGAAGAGGATCGATTCGTCGGTTTCGCGGATCCATCTACGTACCCAACGGATCCGAGCTGGATGTTACGAAATCTACTGGTGCTAGTACGGAGGCGATGGAAGCTTGATAGGGTCCAGATCTTATGTTATAGAGACATCCAAGCGCGCCGGGATGATGCAAAAAGTATCATACTTCCATTGGTGCTGGAAGCTAGCGATGCATCTACCTCGTCCGCTCAGGCATCCTCGTTTTCAGATAATATGCCAAAGGTAACAGGCTGGGAACGCAACAGTGCAGGCAAAGTGATGAGTCGTATTGCAAATCTGGGGGAACACATGGACCCTCAACGGTATTCGAAGTCGGAGTTCTAACTAGATAGTAGGATCTGACTGCTATCTTTAGGTTGGCCGATCAAGCTGTTGATCTGAACTTAAAGCTTATCAAATGGCGCATTGCACCGGGCCTGGACCTTGAAAAGATCAAAAACACAAGATGTCTACTTCTGGGAGCAGGCACATTGGGCAGCTATGTCGCGCGTAATCTTATGGTGCGTATACGATAGTTGCTTTATATTGGCCTTGTTGTTACTGAGCATTTATTCCGATCATAGGGATGGGGCGTTCGAAAGATTACATTCGTTGATAATGGTTCCGTCTCATACTCCAACCCTGTTCGCCAACCGCTCTTTGGCTTCAAGGATTGTCTTGGTGGCGGAGCGAAAAAAGCAATACGAGCGTCAGAAGCGCTGAAGGAGATATATCCCGGAGTCGATTCGAGCGGCTACGTGATGTCAGTCCCTATGGCGGGGCACCCAGTCATGGATGAAGCGGTTGTCAAGTCAGAATTCGAAATCTTGCAGCGGCTCATCGAAGAACATGACGCCATCTTCTTGCTTATGGACACCCGTGAAAGTCGATGGCTGCCTACGGTAATGGGTAAAGCAGCAGGTAAAATAGTCATGAACGCAGCGTTGGGATTCGACTCCTTCGTTGTCATGCGGCATGGTACGAGCAGCAAATGTAGCCCGGGGTCAGAGCTGGGTTGTTATTTCTGTAATGATGTTGTAGCCCCGGCAGATGTAGGTTAGCCATCAAGCTGATAATTTCCAAGAGACTGATCATCTTCTCTCACAGTCCATCACAGATCGAACTCTTGACCAGCAGTGCACAGTCACACGTCCGGGAATTGCAGCGATAGCTTCGGCAATGCTCGTCGAGATCTTTGTGTCCCTAATACAGCATCCTTTGGGTGCCTCCGCCTCAGCGCCAACGAGTACGACGGAGGACCGCGGAGATCATCCTCTAGGTCTCGTACCTCATCAGATTCGTGGCTATCTATCAAATTTCCAAAACATCATGATAAAGGGCAACAGCTACGATTGCTGTAGCGCTTGCTCGGACAAGATCACTGGTGCTTTCAAATCTGATGGTTGGCAATTTGTGAGGAAAGCACTCAATGAAAAAGGCTTTGTTGAGGACCTCAGCGGACTAGCAGAGGTGAGAATATTTTCAGTGCCCCGAATCACAAGACTGATGCACCGCAGGTCCAGCGATCAGCAGAGAAGGCGCTGGCCGACATGGAATGGAGCGACGGAGAAGAGGACGGGGGAGAAGGTGAAGGCGAGATAATCTGAAGATCACTTGCACAGTCTGCATTTTCCGGTCTCAAAATGTTGTGATTGATTGACCTGCATTGGCATTGGAGCTGGCATTTAGGGAGCTTGTACGAAAGTGGTTAGCGCAGAGACGGGAATCGGTGTTGCGGTTGTATATACCACTCATATTCAAAGCCATCGTTCCTCTATGAACCAGCTTTTCTTCTCAATGCGACAAAATAAGCTTCCTTTGATTCCTGTGCAAAATGTCAGCCTCGCTCAACAAAATTTTCATGAAACTCTCACGCTGCGTGAAGATTCTGGCTTCTCTCTGTGGACCTTTGAAAAAAGAGTCTTCAATCGGAGCTCTAGAGCCTTATCCTCTGAGCCTTGATAGAATTTGCAGACGAGATGGCCGCCAGTCCGCAATGTGTCGAAAGCAAAGCGTAGTGCAGCGTCACATAGATCCTATGATGTATCCCGATCAGCTTTTGGGAATATGAAAGGCCACCGTTGCTTTTTACCATACTACCGGCATGATCTCTGAAGCTCACACCGCTCGTATTCATCATCCTATAGTACGGGTCACTCAGACTTCTCTTCCAAAAGCCTTCTGTCTGCTCCCAGGGTTCGGACATATCGCTGAGCACCACATCCACCATCCCACTGTCCGCCTTGTCTGTCCCGGACCTGCCTCCACGTATACTTTGCGCGGTTGCATCAATATGGCTGAAGGTTCCCGCGTCGGCTCTTTTCTCAAGCTCGAGGTAGCTCCTCGAGCTTTGTTCGAGATCTTCTTCCGTCATCTGTTTTTCTCCGTCCTCTGCGATTAAGTATAGCTCCTGTTTGATCCGCCCTCGATCAGATTCACGCAGAAACCTCTTTACTTCCTCCTGCACAGCCGGTGAGAGGAAATTTCCCTGAATGGTGGAGACACCTTTGGGTGGTTGAGCCGGGATAATGTCAATACCCAGCACTCTTCCATTGGGAAAAGTACGGTCCAGGGCAACCTAAAGTAGAGAAACACATTAGAGTCTGCGCTGAAAGTAGAGACGTATGGTGACCAACTTGCGACCAAGATCCAGGAGCGTACCCCTACAGTTGTCAGCGCCCGGTTTTGGGTTTCAGAAAGCCTGCGTACCAAATCTACAACTGTCTGACCTCCACGAAATATCTTGTATTTCTGATTAATCTAATTGATCTGGTCAGCAGACAGGACTCGCCCTGGAGGTGAACGCAGGCTAGAGCTAACCTCTAAGAGCTTGAAAGCAGCGCGGCTTTTCAGACCTTGTACTTTTGCATTGATTGCAAATCTGTCCTTGACTTGTCGTGTCTGCCATCTTTTGGAGGAGGCCGAAGAGGCATATCGTTGGATAGACAAGCCATCCTGTCGGAGCAGTGAGCGTCCTCCCAGCGCCCAGCTAGCCTGGCACCTTGTTTGGACGCAGGTACAAATCAATGTGATTTGGAGTGATATGCCTGTGTATTTGGAGCCACCTTTTGGCCCTCTAGGAAACATGAACTCAACAGTTCTCCATCACCACTTCAGCTTCGCGTGGTTGATATTGATTGGGTCTAATTATACGGAGTACTGCTGGAAATTATCTGGCTAGGGTACTCAGAGATCTTTTTTACAAACTATTATAGTTATGCAAATCTTGATATTCCCCCTTAATACCTAGCAATAAAAAAATTATCGCACACATATTGTACGAAGCTTTCAAGATGCTGCCCATTGATCCATAGAATCATAAAAAATCACATATGTATCCAGACTCTTCCACAAGGCTTTTCACCCACTACTCAGCACCCTTCCTATCCTTTTTCAAGGGGGATATGGCACCGAAGGTACTCACACTGGGACCAATTGCTTTGCGAAGCCCAAATTTTGGGGCCCCGAATCCGCCTTTCCCCAGCGTCCCAAACCCTCTGACTCCACCGAGCAGTCCCGGGCCACCTTTGAGTGCATCCCCTTCATCCTCGTCAAACAATGTCTTCCCCGGACCACCTCCGAGCAATTTCCTCTTCCTCCTTTTCGTCCCAAGGACCCCATGAAATGTCTCGTTGGAGAAATCTTTGGTGGCGGCGGCCTCGCTCATGCCCGTCGTTGATTCCTCACTCTCAATGTTCTCCTCTGCAACCAGTTCTAAGGTAGGCGCAGCTTTTATCTTCCGCGCAGGAGGAGCTCTTGAATTGATTTTGCCTGTCTTTGAGTTTTCGACTATGGTGGGCTTTTTCGCTTGCACAAGGGGTTTCATGGCATCAGACATGTCCAATGGGTCCGAGATTGCCCCGGACAAGGCCGCCTTATGGTTGGTATTACCAGATAGGCGGTCAGACTCCTTGACACGGTCTTCGTCATCTCCACCAGCGTTGTCTGAAGGTGGACTTTCTGGAGCCACGCTCGCCGTCCGATTGAAGAAGGGAGTGATGGAGAATGTGGATTTCTCACCAATCAGACTGGGTCCATACTTGCTCTTTTTGGCCGCTGGAAGGTCTCCGGGCGTACCTATTATGGTGTCGCCATCTATCTGCGCAGCTGCTCGTTTACGTGGATTCCCCGCCAAATTGGTTGGCTTCATCGACACGGATGCGCGATTTGATTTGCCGTGATTGGAGGCTTGCGCCGTCTGCAGAGACGTTTGCGCTTCTTTGAGCTGCTCCTTGGTAGACTTCAACTTGTTCCTGAATGCATCCAAGCGAGAGTCCAGTGTTGTTATCCTATTGTGTGTTTCAGTGGAGTCCTTTTGAGCCTCGCGCTCGACCTTCTGTCGTTCTCGGCGCTCTTTTGCAAGATCCGCCTGCAAAGTCTCTAATCGAAACTCAAGTTTGGCGTCTTCAGCCTGTAATTTGCTCTCCTTAGCTAGCGCTCTCTGGGTGGCACGCTTTTCTGTTTCCAGCTCTACCTGCACTATGTTCAACTGCCGCTGTAAAGATAGTTTCTCTGCAAGCAACGACTGGTGTGATGCGGCCTGAGATCGCAAATGATCAACCTCGGGTTTCAGTGCTGACAGCTCGCGGGCTAGGGTAAGCTTTTCCGTCAGCAATTTCGTAGAGTCCAGGGTCACTCCGTGCAAAGAATTGAGTTCTGCCTGCGACGAGACGTTAGCTTATCCATAGCATTACTATCGTGCTCGTGTTCGCAAATACCTTCAATGTTTCAACTTCTCGTGATTTTATCCGTAAATCCCCCTGTGAGCTTTCAAATTTGCTGCCACACACTTTTAGGTCCTCTTGGAGTTGCTCATTGAATGTTTCCAGTCCAACAATGCGATCGTCATCTTGAGACAATTGTGTGTGTAGGTCTTGATTGTCCTCCTCCAAGAGGAGTGTCCGTACTCGAAGCTGCCTGAGTCGTTCCGTATCGCAAACAACTTCGACCTGGCGACAAGTCTTTTCGTAAGCCAGCTCGAAGGCGCGAGACTCGAGGGCCAGCTGCAACTGCTCCATTGCGCTCACTGCTCAGGGAGACAAGTCGTATCTTCTCAATTTGAAAGATCTCACAAAAGTATACCGAAGTAATTGATATAGCTGAATTAATCGGCACCAGGAACAAAAGACGCGCAAATGCGAAGGGTAAACAAAACAAACACTAATTCTAGCTGCCGAGGTGCACTGATGTAACGGATAAACGATTATGCGAAGGCCAGAAATCCAAAAACCACACGTCGTCTTGATTGCTGTTCTTACAACCCCGATTGATATCCTAGCCAGAATGCAGTTCTCAGGCTTACTCACTTTAATATTGTTGCCAGTCTTATGCCTTGGAGCAAAAAGACCGTCCGGTGGGACATTCGAAAAATACCATGCCAAATCTCAAACATCGGCACCTCTGCGACTAGATGATGCATCGTACGACGAGTTGACGGCAACTCCTCGTAACCATTCCGTGGTTGTCCTTCTTACCGCTCTCGAAGCACGATTTGGCTGCCAACTATGCCGTGATTTCCAACCTGAATGGGATCTGCTCGGAAAAAGTTGGGCAAAGGGAGATAGACATGGAGACTCTCGAATATTGCTGGGGACCCTAGATTTCGCAGATGGGAAGGGGACTTTCCAGAAGGTACTTCTTTACGAAACTAGCGTCAATACTGCCAGCGGCTGGATTCGGCTGACAGCTATTTCTTAGCTCATGCTTCAAACGGCTCCCATCTTTCTTTTATTTCCACCAACAACGGGTCAGAATGCAAAGCCGGACCGGCAGCCTATCCGATATGACTTTACCGCTGGGTAAGTCTGTGTGTACGATCTCGGTGCGCCACTTGGCTGACCTTCATGATCTTGGAGTCCCCAGTCCGCCGAGCAGGTGGTTGGTTGGATTAGTCGTTATTTGCCAGACGGTCCCAAACCCGCCATACGGCGACCCTTGAATTACGTTCGTATCATCACGGTCACTACTACTCTCCTTGGTATTGTATCCTTCTTGAGTGTCGCATACCCCTACATTTTACCCGTGATACAAAACAGAAATCTGTGGGCTGGAATTAGTCTTATCACCATTCTACTGTTCACAAGTGGTCACATGTTCAATCACATCAGAAAGGTCCCATACGTGGCCGGAAATGGCCAAGGCGGTATATCTTATTTTGCTGGTGGATTCTCCAATCAATTCGGCATGGAGACCCAGATTGTAGCTGCTATGTGTATGTCTTCCCGGTCGAGGTTGGCTTAGCACATTCACATTAATGATCTTTGTTTAGATGGCACGCTTTCGTTCGCGACCATTGCGCTAGCACTAAGAGTACCTCGCATGTCAGACCCCAAGAAACAGCAACTTGCAGTATTCATTTGGGGTGGCGTGATGTTTGGCATGTACAGCTTTTTGCTCAGCGTCTTCAGGATCAAGAACGGGGGCTATCCTTTCCATTTACCGCCATTCTGACAGCAGGTATGAGGACCTCGGAGCAGCTGTCAGTGTTGTTGAAGAGTTGTAATACGATGGTCCTTGTGTCGATAGAGAGGTTAGACATGGACGATATGTCCGTAATCTGAAATGCATACACATTCGATCTTTGATAAACTGCACGGACCGCAAGGGCGGCGCTGCAGATCGTGCGGGCTTTCAGATTCACCTCACTAAGAAAGAGATGCGTTCTTGTGGACACTTTAAAACCTCATCGGCTCAGCACAGTTGTCACTTTTCCGATGCTTGGGTTTCGCTACCTTTCTATAGGGATCTTCAGGGTCATCGTCGGACTTGTCTTCCTTTCGAAGCCCTGCTCCCGTGGTAAGCATTACCATCCTATTGTATGCCTCAGTTTTTACCATCCTTCGGGCCACAAACCAGCCTAGCTATTTCCCGAATCGTCAAACCTCCAGTCTGGGTGACTGCTACATTGCTTTCTCGGCAGCCAGTTCAAGAACCTCGTTCACGTCGACACAACAGTCAAATGTGAAACCGCCAAAGAGATAGCCTATAACACCAAATGAAGTGAGGGAAAACACGGGTCTCTGGACCGTGTACTGAAATTCTGATGCTTTTCCTCAGGACTCACGGTTTTCAGAACTTTGACGGGAATAGGGCGCTCTATTAGATACCCCAACGATAACATGCGAGTACAGAACAAAGACAGTCTCAGGCACTGTGGCAACAAAGAAGTGTCCAGCTGTTTTTGCCACGGAGGGTGCCCCTAAAAGCCGGGCGCCAACGAATTCAATCCCACACCTCAAGAACTCTTGAAGTAGAAGTAATGGTGAGGCACAGTTCTTGTGAGTAGCACGGTGATGTAGAATCTATGCATGCTGCAGGAGGTATACCCCTCCGTGCCAAGAAGCTATGCTATATATGGCTAGCTACAACAGCCTTCAGGCCGCACCTTCTCACTAAGGTACCTTATGGGCCAAGGCTTGTACCAAAAAACGGCAGGGACATGACTTCTTTAATTTCAACGGTACACAAATGGTTGATTTTTTGGATTCTATTTCTTTACAGTTCTGCAATTCGTACTATATTACTTTGTTAACGCTAGAATTATTAATATCGTTCATTTAAGTTAACGATATAGATATGCTTTCTCTTAATAATTATTCTTAAATCTTATACGTTTATAAAATTCTACAATAGATGTCTCTCTACTGTTTAATATGCTTCATTAAGATTAAGCGAGAGACTCGAGATTTCTATATATTTAATCTCATCAACATCGCGAAGAAAAGAACTTTAGAATCGATCGATTCAGGTGATTTTCTAGCGGGGGTGACATTTTCGAAGTATCTTAGATCGGTGAGTGTCAAATTTCGAGTCACGTGATGCGCTAAGACGTATTCTTATAGTCGCTCTTTACTCTCGTAACATTCTATTATAATAAACAACTAAGTGTTTTATTATCTAATCTTAATAGATTATAAGCTCGAACTTGCTTAACGATTATTTTATTTATATATTATAATTATTCTATATCTATTAGAGTTATAATAATCTTTAAACATTACGAGTCTATTGCAATAAACGTCGCGATAGTTATAAGACTCTATTTTTTAATCTTCTTAAGATGAATATTTCTCTTTTATAAAATAATCGTCTTTAAAATTCAAAAGACTAAAAGTCTTGATCGCGAGTCGCGATATATCGGATCTAATCGAACGTCGAACGTCGAACTCGTTATACGATCGTGCGATCGAATTTCATTAAAATCTCTAAAACATTATTAGCTTTTCTGCGTGAAACACGTTAAATATATTTAATAGAAATATTTCTTTCGCTATATATATCGCTTTATTATAAACAAAGCTCGCGTTAAAATCGAATTAATTATAACGACTTAAGAGACTAAACTTTAGCATTAAATCGTTTAATCACACTTTAGAATTAATTAGTTATCGATAAATCTTCACTCAGAGCGCGTATACGTCTATTAAAATACGTCTATTAAAAATCAAAATAATAAGAATTTCTTATTAAGATAGATCTTTCGATTTTATAGGTTCTTTAAAGAAGAGAACTAAGACTCAGTTATCGAATTCTTTTTGTAAAGACAATATGGAAATCTATTCGTCGTGTGTAGTAAGCTTGCTTATTTCTATTTGAAAATCTAACTACTTATAATGCTAAGCTAAGAATTCTGTCAAGCTACTTCCTTGACAGACAAACTTTCGTGATAAGACAAGTATCTTATCAAGTCTATATGCTTGTCGTGACAATATTCTCGTCGTTAAGAAAGAAATTATAGCGATCTCGCTATTATAAGCAATGTGTCACGAAAGTCTTCCGCAGATGCTTAGGTCGGTAAGCTGCTTACCTTGGCGAGGTACTTGTCTTTGTCAGTGATTGACACCTGTCAGAAGATACCTAGATAAGGGCCTTGACGTATATACTTAAATATGTAGAATTTAGATAGAGAAGATTCATCTTCTTTATATATTATTAATACAATTCATGTTATCATTATAACATGATAACAATATCGTTATTTAATATTAATTAATTATCGAATAACTTATCATAGAAGCTTCTTCGTCATTAATTTTATATTTTATATTAACTTATTCTTTGTTATATCTTCAACGTTAAGTAGTCTTTTATTAAAGTCTTTCGTTGATATCTTTATTTTATCAATTATTTACTTCTCTTAACATTATTATCTTAATAAGTCTTTAAGCTAACAGATCACGTTATTATTATCGACGACGTTTAGATTTATTTGTCTCGAAGAGCACTCGTATTAGTCTTTTAACTCGACGACTTCAATAATATAACTTATTCTCATCTCGAGTTGCTGAAGTCTTTCATAAAAGATATAATTCGATATATTAACACTTATACGTTCAAATCTTTTAAGTTATTAAGACTCTTATCGACGTTTTCGACATTACGAGATAATCGAGCAAAAGCTAGATTCAACTTTTTAAGTCTTAAGATCTCTATATTCTAATCGTTAGACTAAATCATTAATAAGTCTTCCCTTCGCAAGGTCATCAAGCAATTCGATAATCTTATTAAATAACTTGTTAAGCTGCTGAAGCCTTCGTTAATCGATATTATATCTTTTAATTTATTAAGCTCGTCAAGATAACGAGAGATATTTAGTCTTATCTTATTAAGTTCTTTACGTCGCTCAGCTATATTAGAGACGTCTATAAAAACAATCATTTATAATAACATTATGACTTTCTTTAATATTAATATCGACTATTAATAATTATAACAAGAAATTAATATTACTATATAAAGAGTCTTAACTATAACACCCATTAATCTTTAACTTCTTATCGACTTAGTTAACTCAATCGAAGAGTCAAACTCGTTAGACTCGTTAGACGAGTTAATTAATTTATCGTTCTTCGATCGATGAAATTCATTAGATCTCGAATACTTCGATTCTTATTTAAATAAGTTATACGATAACGACGAGATCGTAATCGTCGATAAGAATATCTATTTTCGTAACGTTATTCTTTTTATCGAATAACTACGAGATATTGTTATTATAAAAAAATTCATCGCAGTTAAAGTTAATTTAAACACTATCTTAAGAGAAATAGCTCTATTATAATATATAACAAAGCTTTCGAATCTTAAGAAACTCGACTTACGAGTTGACAATAATATCGACGAATAATATAAGATCTTATTAAGACGATTTAAGAAATCGATCGAAGTTGCTCTCACTTATTTTATTATTAAAAAGTATATCTTAATAGATGCTCGTAATAAGAGAGAGTCTTCGAATTATATATAAATAATTATTCGTTGTATTAAATCTATTAACATCGATAATGTCGAAAATTAGCTTATCTTTGTCTATCAAGACATCGTCGTCGACTTACGTGCCTTTATAAATTCGTCGTTTGTTATAATATCGATGTTATTATTTATTTAGCTTCTTGAAATTAAGAAGAATATCTAATTCGAAATATCAAGACTCTTTAATCAAAGACTTCAATCACAGGAACAGCGTGTTATCGAAAGCTTTTAATAAGATCTACGACAAGATCAACAAAATATCAATTAATAAGATTAATAGACTTACGAAAATAGATCGTACTTCAATTCTCAATTTCGATAGTCTTTTAATTATTAATATAGATTTAACAACGATAAACAATATACTTATAATAATCAACAGTACGACTACTAATCAAATCAGTAATACGCATCACAGCGTTTTATTTTAGCGTCGTTTTAACGTCTTTAAATCGATTCTTTAAATACGTTAGATTCGATATTTTCCAATCAATTTAAGTAATTAAATTCTTTATTTTAAGACGAAAGATTTTTAAGACGAAACGATCGAGACTATTAAAGTAACAATAATAAACGTTCGTAACAATTTTAAGATGTTTATTACAATCAGATTACTACTTATTAGACGAATCATAATAATCAGACTATTCATAATTAGATCGATTATGCTAGCGAAAATCAAGATAAGACTCATTAAAAGCATAATAATCTATAAAATATTTATTAAGACGAGTCGTCTAAATAAGACTTTATCGATAATTACGAGAAATCTTTACACGAAGAAATCTTTGTTAACTTCGTTAATATTTATATTATTTATCGTAACTATAATATATTCTTCTTATTCAAAATAAGTCTTTATAAACACTTACGTGACGACTACTTAATTAATTCGTCGAAGTCTTTCACAAATAATTAATCTTTTATCGCTAGTCTAAACTCTTTCGCAGAGACTATTTGTTATTAAAAGTCTTATTTAAAAATTATAGACTTTGATTTCATCGAAAAGTTTAATCTAAACATCGAACTTGCTTTTCAAAAATGAAATTACGCTTATATTCTTATACGTTTACTACTTAAGATCATTAACGAAGAGATTTATATTAATATCGACTGTGAAGTTATCTTAATAGATAAGTTATAATTATTAATATTGTTATCTCATGTGAAGATTCGAAGAATAACATTATCTCTTCGTGTTAAGAATCTAAGATTAACGATACACGATATCGCTAAATATATATTAATTTTAATATATATCTCTATTATCAAAAAAGACGATATTAAAGTACTTTATCGTATTTATAAAAAAATCTATCTCGTTAATAACTTAAAGATCTATATACTGCTGAGCAATAATATTATAGATTTTAAGAAGATTATTCTCGATATTGTTTAAAGTAAGATATATATCAATAATTACGAAGTTATCGTTGTCGTAATTAATCGATAACGTGATCTTTATTAAAGACGTATTATTTATATTAAAAAGTCACTTATTATAACATCTCGATCGAATATTATAATTTCTATCGATATTTCAAAGAGACTATCTAAAAGAGACTTTATTTTCGAGCTAGTATTATAACGAAATCTAATTATATATACGCATCTAATGAACTCGCGAATAGTCGATATTCTCGTTAAGAACGAGATCGATAATATTATATAAATTCTTAAAAGACTTCGTTTTGATATGCTCTACGAGATAAATTATAAGAATATGTTCTTTGTTAAAGCAAAGAATCTATCGAAGTCTTTAATAATAAATAAAAATTTATTAAAGTCTTCGATAATCTCTTATTTAAGCAAGATTAGCTAAATCAAGAAGACTATTACGATTGTTATTGTAGCGTTTATAAGCTTGATAAAAAGTCTTTTTTAGCTTACTCACATGAGTTAGATAATTAATATAATTAGTGTTATTATCGAAATTAAGCTATCAAACGATATTATAATTTACGACAACAATTAGAATATTAAGATTTTTTCGAATCTAATAAATAAGTTTTTTATTCTTTAAAGAGATAAAGATTTTGTTAATATTTCTAAAAAGAATTAAATAAAGCTATGTTAGCAACTCAGCTAAAAAAGCTAATCTCGAGAGTGTCTGCGCTTGACAGTCTCAGACACTCTATTTAAATATTAATTCTAACAATTATCTTCTTCTTTATAGGGCTCGTCCTCGAGTCTCAAAGATAAAAATCGCAATGTTTCTTAGAGGATCTTTGATTCGCATTAACGATTTTTAAGAGTATTCTTTGCTCGATCTCAAATTCTTTAGAGATTTCGTGCTCGATACTTTCGAATAAGGCGTCTCGTTCGAATTCTTGCTCAAATTCTTTAGAGACTTCTCGCGAAAATGAGATTTCTTCACTCATTTCAGATCTGTGATCCCGTCATAGCGCATTACAGCTGACCCATTTTGGGAATTTCTGCTCGAATTCTTCGGGGCTTTCAGAGCTTCTTACCCGGCCTGAATGCTTTAGATTCATATCATTTCGACATTTCAAGGGGATTACTCAAGGTCTCGTGTCCGTGCTCGATGCTTTCGAAACTTCTTGTTCGTGGCGAGTCTTTTATATAAGACATTTTACTCGAAAGATTTATTTTGAATAGAGCGTTTTATTCGAAATTATTTATTTTTGTCTCGATAATGAAATTCTTCGAATCGTTTTTAACTTCGAAGTTCTCTAAAATTTCAATTTTTTCTCTCTGAAAAAGTTTATTTTTAATCTTTTAAGATTTCGAATCTCGATTCTTATAGACTAAGCGTTTCACTTTCGATTTAATTATTTAGACTAGACTCTCTCAATTACGTCTCGAGATGATCGACTAGATCGACTCGAAAATCAAAGCGTAGACACTATTATTAACAACTTAGTTAAAAAAGCTAACCCCGAGAGTGTCTGCGCTTGACAACCTCAGACACTCTATTTAGATACTAATTCTAATAGTTATCGAAATTCGTGTTTTAGAAGTTATAAAATCGACTTTAAAAGTCGAAATGTCGTTAAAGACTTAAGACTTTTGAGAACGTAATATCGACGAGATCACTGCTTCGAGATCGAGAAGTCTTTTTCGATTACTTAAAACAATCTTTCGACGACGAGACTAAGAATTATTCGAGGCCTTCTAAGAAATCTCGAAAGCTACGTCTGACGTATTAAAACGAGAATCTAAGAGTCTCTTTCGATTACTTGAAGTGATCTTTCGACGAAGAGATTGAGAGTTATCGAGAGTCTTCTAAGAAGTTGTTTTCTATTAAGAAGCTTGAATGCGTGATAACTCGTCTTCGTAATTCTTGATGAGATTCATCGCATTCTCGAGATTCTTGACATTGTATCATTTATCGTGTTTCGGCTTATATTCTTTTTATTTTATCAAATACTCTATAGCGAGACTCCGTTCTTTAATAATAATTCTCTTATTTAACAATCTATCAATTATATAAAACTTGAAAACATTAGTATCGTCGTCGACGAAAACAGACGACGAATAATCGAGTCGCGAACGATCAAAAGAATTCTCGTCGAAAGCTAACACAGGTTTCAGTTGAGCTACGATAAAGATCGAGTATATTCGTCAATTCGTGAAAACGTCGAGAACGTAGACAAGTCGTCTCACGCGTTTAAGAATCTTAAAAGGGTCGATATACTGCAGCGTTAGTTTCTTTATAATTTTCAGATTCGTTAAAATATTATAATTCTTGTCTAGATATAACTGCGCTTAGTTATCGACTTTAAGAAATATTAACTAATGTCGACGATCGTAGTGAAATTTATTAGGTATTTACGCGAAGTCGATAGCGTTCTTTGCGAAAGCTCGAGTTGTGATATAATCTACTGTTGACGATAATTTTAATAAATTAAGAGATCTGTTAGATGTAAAGTCGTAGAAGACTTCGTTTAAGATGCTTTTAAAACTCGTTGAGTTGTTAAGCAAGTTCTAAATTCGTGATAGAATTTTAGATTACATCGACGACTTTTCGAGCGTATATATATAATATCTCAGAGCAATCTCTGCTGTCTGATTTATACGTTCACTAACGTCGTCGATTTATGAATAATATGTCGTCGAGTATAGAAGTTTCACGTCGAGAAGCTTAAAAAGCGAAGCTTATAATTTTAATAGAAATTTCGAGTTTTTATCGCTGATAATTATCTTAAGAATTTCTCAGTCGACGATATCGAGACGATTTAGAAGGGCTTTGACTCAATTAGCTACTTTTCAAATAGCCTTTTCGACTATTAATTGAATTATCTTAATGAATTTATAAGTTCTCGATACTTTATGATAGTGTCTAGAGATTCGCTTAATAGAGACAATGTCAAAATAAAATTCAATGTTAGCGTATAAAATAATATCGATGACGAGAAGATCGACTATAGACTGTTATAAAATATATATCGACGAGTTTATAAAGCTTGATATTTCGAGTAGTGTCGAATAAAATCACGAAGTAGCTTGATAATATTATAAATATATTAAAAAATCGAGACTATTTCGTAACATCTCTAAAATCTCGAATATTCGAAGTCGTAAGTAATAGTCAAGATCTTCTTAACAAGATTGCTTAAAATGCACAGACGATGATATTCTGAGATTTTGTCGATATGAAATATTAAGTCGTTACTTGTTTGATTAGAATTCGAGGTCGATTTCGAGAAATGAGATTCTCGTTTCGACATTATCAACTTTAAGAAAACTTTCGTCGATGTCGCTGTTGAGAGCGACTTCAAGAAAACTTCTAATTAATTTTTCGATGTCGTTGATTCAGACGACTTCAAGAAAACTTTTAACTAATGTTTTGTTATCGACGTCTCTAATCGAGAGGAGAAGTAAGGATCTGCTTCGATAACAGAAAGATCTCTCTCTTGAACAAATAATAAGAATACGACGTTCTCGTCGAGAGCAGCGTTGTCGTCAATTTGCTTAAAAATTCGTTTTTAGTAACTATTCTCTTCATAGCTCAAAAGACATTTTTCTCGAAAAGATTTACTTATTTGAATTAGAACAGCGATAAAGAAAACGTCGATAGCAAAGAGGAAATCGAGCTCGAAATAATTCGAGAACAAGCTGTTATCAGAATTAAAATTTATAAGTCTAGATAAGACGTTAAAAACTATGTATTCTTTTTTAGACTTATATCTAATATCGAGATTGAACTATCGCAGAAACTATAAGACACGAATAAGTCTAACGTTTATGCGTATAGTGAAGATCGTTGATACTATAAAATTCTATCTCATAATATTCAGAATTGCGAAATAATTAGTTTGAACTTTTACGAGATTTTTAAAAGATTCTATCATGTGTCTGATCTTCTTAAGCACTTAGACGAATTCGACTATTTTTAGCTCTATAAGTCAGTAGTTCTATTCGATAGAGGTTAGAAGTCTTAACAGAAAAAGTATCGACTTCATATCAATATAAAAGAGTCATTTTTTAACGAAATCTTTATTGTTCTTGACGTGAAATACGATAGCGTCGAAGTCGAATTCTTTAAAGACATCTAGATCAATTCAAAGAATTCTCTTATCGTCGAAATACATTAGAATCGAAGACTCAAAAAGTGCTTTCTGAAGCATCTGAAATAACGTTATTTAAGAATTTAATAACGCGAAAAGACGTTTTCTCGACGAGAATTACTTACGCTATTAATCTATTACTGAAGTCTTCTTAAGAAGTAGTATTTTGAGTTTCTATAAAGATTTAACAAGTTAAGTATAAAAGTTTACGTATTAACGAAGATATTCGATAAGATTTAGATAGTGTTCAAGTTTATCGAGAGTACTTAGATACTCGAGATTCGAGATTATTTTCAACTTTTTCTTTGAGAAAATCAAGTCGAAAGAATTTATCTTTCGACTCAGAAGATTGACGTTAAAATATTTTAAAAATGTCTTAATTGACGAGATCGTAATATTGTACTTTATAAACAGCTTAAATGATTCTTTTAGATCTCGTAGGTGTTCTTATAGACTGACAGCGTTAGTGATAATATCGTCTATATATACTTTTGCTCTGCGTACACGTCTCAGAATCTTATCGATTTGACGCTATATATAAACAATCGAATTTATACATCTTATTATTAAGACGTTGAATGTTTCTTGATCGCGATAAGTTATCACTATTAACATGTATCTATAGTCGAGATGCATACGTTATCAATAAAAGAATAAGATTACGTCGAGGCAAGAAATGAAGTTATAGCTTAATAACATGTTCACGACTTCGTTCTGTAGCGACGAAACGTACGCATTACGAAGAATCAAGTTATTTAATTCTCGAATGTTTACGACTGATCGATCTTTTCGCTGATTATTCGAAAATGTTTTTTAGATTACGAAAACAGAATAAACGAAAGACGTGACGTTCTTGATATACTTCAATCGACCTTGTTTCTGAAGTTCGTCAAAAGTTTTATCGACGACTTCGCGATCTCTGATTCTCAGAAAATAGATCTTTACCTTATCATTGACGCGAAATTGTTAGTTATCTCTCAAGAGAATTTTTCATTCATTTATTCTCGAGGACCTTAACGAATTTAGTGTCTATTTAGATTTTCGAAAATTCTCTTATTAGATTTGCGAGTGCTTGAGTAGCTTAAGAATCTTTATAGATTATTACTTCGTTAAATAGCTTTGTTTCTCGAACATTAGAATCTAAGAAAACGAACGACTCGAAACGAGATTTCAACGCTATTATCGTTAGATGAGATTTCGACTTCGTTTTCGTTTTCGATCGAATCGTAACGAAATTAGATTCGATGAAAGCTTAAAAGCAGTTCTCGTAATTCATTTTTAAAACACTTTCAAGCTTGAGTTTCCTGAGTACTTGAATTAAGAAGTTCGATTTGTTTCTAACTAACACGTCGATTATAATATAATTCACTAAATGAGCGAAAAGTATAAGATTTGTTTAAGTAGAGAATTCGAATAAGAAATTACGATTAATAGACAATTTAATCTCTTTAATAGATAGAATCATGTCACTATAAAAAGATACTATTATTGTCGATTTGACGTGCACCTTTCTTTTAACAAACTCGTCTCGAGACTTAATCGAAATCTTTATCGAAGTCTTATAGTTATCTATATAAGCTTTCTTATCGATGACATTAATAACGATATTCTCTAATTCGAGAATATCGTTTTTTATAAGCATCTTGTCAAGAATAGGTGATAGAACTCTTAGTTGTTTACTGTAGAATGCTACGAGAGTAAAGAGCGACTATGAGGATGCGCCTTAGCGCATCACGTGACCATGTCACGTGACCCGAATTTTGACACTCCCCTTCGCTCGCATACTCAAACATACGAAAACACGATTTTCGCACTTCGCGACGCAAGAACCTCAATCGGGTTAGCGCGAAGTCCGATTCACAAAAGTGAAGAAATCAAGTTCTGAAAACGACTATATCAAATTCGAAGACATATAAAAATCCGTTCTGGTTCTTTATACAAAACTTCCATTTTCCGAAAAAAGGCGATTTTTTGAAAGTTTTCTTTGAAATAGACCTGATGCACATCAAATTTCTATCAAAACGAGGTCGATGAATACATGAGGCAGTGAAAGAATACTGAAGATCTGACGTTCACAGACAAGATGAATAGCGTCACTTCTTTGAAACTGACGACTTCAGGTTAGAAGTAAGAGCGCTAAGGATTAGTCTTTGACGCTGAGAAGATGTTCTGAGACTGATTTTATCTCAAGAACATCGCGAAAGACAACGAATTTGTCGAGGCAGAGAACTTTGATGAGATCGTCGATTATTTGTTTATTCGTGAATACGAATTGCATATTCACGATGTCGTCATTGACTTTTTCACGCACGAAATGATGAGCGATATCAATGTGCTTGATGCGAGCATGGAACTAAGCGTTCTTGACGAAGGCAATTGCGCTCTAATTGTCGTCGAAGATTATGATGACTTTCGAGTCAGAGTTTCGAGACCGCAGAAGTTGATTGAGAAGAGTTTTTAATCAAATAACTTCTTTAATAATCAACGTTTAATCGATATACTCGACTTCGCAAGTGAATAACGCGACGATGACTTGACGCTTTGATGATCAGCTAATGACGCCGCTATCGACGTTGAATAGGTAATCGAAGATAGATCTTCGAGTCGAGTCGTCAGCTCAATCGAAATCGATATATTCGATAAGGGCTTGAAGGAATTCTTTATACACGAGTTCGTAGTGTATCGTGCCTCTAAGATATCGAAAGATTCGAATCACTGCATTTCAGTGTGTCTGAGTCGAATTGACTAAATAGCGACTGATAAGAGAGACAGCATAAACGATATCAGAACGAGTTTTTAACATTATATACATAAGGGATTTCACGATAGATTGATAGTTCTCGTATAGCTTCCTCGAGACAACATAGTTCTCTTTCGCAGATTATAGCTTGCGACTGGTTTTCAGAGACGTAAAGACTGAATTGAGACTTTAATAATTGAAATACTTTAAGAGACGAGTAACATAGACTGCTTGTCTCAGACGAAGAATATCGACGACACGATTTCTTTTAACGATCATGTCTAAATAATAGACGTAAGGTTCTAAGTCGAACATGTGAAACTTGTTATTAAGAGTCTTTTTGATGCGCTAAATGCCGATTTTGCTAAGATCGATAATTAATATATCGTTCACATAGAGAGCTACAATAATATTCTTCTTGACGTTCATAAAGACACTCTCGTTCGATTCGATGAATATCAATTCGAGTTTTTTCATATACTTTGAGAAGTACTAATATCAAATTCTAAGAGATTGCTTGAATTCATAGAGAGTCTTATTTAGTTTATAAACTTTGATATTGTTCTTGCTGAAATCATCGAGCTGTCGCACATAAATCGTCTCTTAAACGTTATCGTAGAGAAAGACGATTTTGACGTTTATTTATTTCACGTTCCAGTTTAGGGTCGCTATTAGAATAAAGATCGTCTTATAACTTATAAACTTGATCACTAAGGCGAACGTGTTATGATAGTCACGACTCTTTTATTGTTCGAATTCTCGAATCACTCAGCGAGTCTTATAGCGAGTGACTTTCTTAGCGAGATCTCGCTTTACGATATAAATTCAGCGATCTCTTAAAATATGAGCATCTAAAGGCGTCTGAATCAGACATCAAGTATTGTTATTTATAAGAGATTTATATTCATCTTATATGACGAGCTCTCAGTGTATGCGAGAGAGTTGATTGAAAATGATCTATTGATAGGTCGTCGGCTCGAAAATATTCGACTTATTGACATAATTCGTTAGTAACGCAAAGGTCGCGAATGTTCTCGAGAGAGAGTTAAATGATAGATCTCGTAGGTTCGAAATCGTATTGTCGAGATGATCAAGAAGTACCCTTTGAATCGCACTTAGCTCGAGGTCTTCGCGAATCATTTCGACGACAGTGAGAGAACGAGTTATTTCTTTGATAGCTGATAATGTAGCAATTGATCGAGAGATTCGCGCGAACGTGATCGATGATACGAATCGTGCGGGGGACGAGGGCTTTGATATAGACGTCTGCTTTCCAGCTGGCTATGGAAAATTTGATTTTGATCTATTTATTACAGATACAGATACAGTCGTTGAGGGCTTCATAATAAAGATAATGTCTTTCGAAATGTTAGTAATACGCTATTCATTAAGTGTCTTCTCTATAGCGAATGCTGATATATAAAGACGTTGTCGCTTGATCGAGAGCTCATAAACGTTCGTCTTTTCTTCGAGGTTCACAATCAAGAGACGCTTCTCAACGAAGTGAACATTATTAACTCGAATAATCTTCTTCTTGATGAGGTTATATAGGCGGAAAATGAACTCCTCTTCATATCCCAGAAGGACACACTTTTCGCTTTTATTTACGAGTTTCTTTTGAATACGCTTCAACGCATAGACGATGAAATCAATCTTATTGTCGAGGCGAATGCGATAGATCTTATAGTCTCGTGACTCTAGAAAGGCTTTGAAACGTAAGAATATAATAAACGTTTCACTCTTATGACGAATACAGTACACTTTAGAGTAGGAGGTGAAATCATTCTTGAATGTTATAAAGTATCTGTAGTTATTGAATTCAGTAGGGGACAGAGACTCTACGAGATTACTATAAACAAATTCGTTAGGCTGCGTTTCTGACTCTGTGAGACTATCATGAGAGATAGTCTTCTGACGTCTCATGACATAGCATTCGCAGATGTGCTCCTCCGCAATATCCTTGATGAAGTTCACCTCAACGATCATATTTGAGAGCTTGTTCAGATTGTTCTGACCCAAATGGTCCATGCGAGCATATTAGAGTTGATGAATGTTATGACGAATGCAGTAAACTTTAGAGTAGGAGGTGAAATTATTCTTGAATATCACAAAGTATCTACAGTCATTGAATTTAGTAGGGGACACTATAGATGATTAGAGCACTATTTCGGCTCTGTCAGAGATTCAAAAAGAAGAGATCACGATTGCGAGTATCGATAAGCTTCAGGTCGTTCTTAATGAAAATATATTTTATCTTATGAAAGGAGACAGCGATGTCGAAGTTTAAGAGTTTATCGATCGAGAGAAGGTTAACGTTCATATCGAGCACATATAAGATATTTCGCAGAGTGACTGTCACACACTCTTTTCTGATCACACAGTCGAGACTAATAATATCATAGTCTTGAGACTGCACTTCGCTTTTCTCGATGCCCTTGATCGATCGAGAGTAGATCTTTTCGTAGATAATAAATATCGAACGATTCGCGAAAGAATAACGAGAGCAGTCTGAATCTACGACGACTCGAGTAAGAAGATTCACGAAATTCGCAGTTATGAGACTATGTTCGAGAGCTTTCGTGACGATCAGATTAATGACTTGATCATCAGCCGCATCGAGAATATTGAAGTCGTTCGAGTTGATATTCGAATAATATATGATGAAGTTTAATTTCTTCAGAAAGATATAATTGATATTAAGATAATTGTTCTCCTCTGAAGCAGAGATATTAAAAGACGTCTCTTCGATACGCTTGCGCTTGTTATTTAAGAGTTTATTTTCGAAGTCGAAGATCTTTATCTTCTTCTTCTTTTTCTCTTTCGTTATGAATTTCTCAAACTTGAAATAAGAGAACTTGATTTAATATTTGACAAAGAGATATCTGAATTTGTGATTAGCTATCTTACACGAAGAGCAGATCTCACGATTAATATTAGAGTCGTCGAGATTATTAAAAGCAGCTTGTTTGTTTTTGCTCTTATCGTTGTAAACGATATATATAATCAGTTCTTCTTCTTTGAAGGAGATTCTAACTTCTTCGTTCACGACGATCACGATAATCTCTTGAAACTTGACGAACTTGTTCTCAAAGAGATCATGATTTTGAATATAACTTGACTCGAATATGTCGTAAGAGTCGTCAAGTCTCATAAGGAAAATTAGAATTCGCAGAGACTTCGAAATAACGAGAGATTTATGAAGACTGATAATGTCGAAGATGATCTTGCGAAAGTTCTTTTCGTATCAACGAACTCTCTCTTCTTCAAGAATAAGATCGAATATTCGACGTATTAGTTTTCTATAGAGACTCGTATTCTTAGACTAATAGTTCTTGATTAGAGTATCGAGCATGATCTAAGAGTCTTTATCGTCGAATTCGACTTCGACGAGTTCGCGATCGTTATTCTCGAGACGATAAAAGATAGCGATGCAGACTCTATGACTAATAATCGCATTAAAGAGAACAAGATTATTAAGCATTAATCAATTGTTGATATCCTGCTTTCATCGACGATATCTCAGATTGAACTTCAAAATGACAATAAAGTTTAGAAAAAAAGCGCTTCCCTCTTCGAGGGGATCAGTCGCTGAAACTACTAGAGCTGACATGTTCCTTGCGGCGCCTTATGCGCTTGATTCTCCGTCGGTCATGAATGCTGAGGGTTGCTGAGGAGAGAGAGACGATAGGGGACGAAGATCTTGAAGTCGAAGAAGTCGAAGTCGAAGAAGTGAGATTCAGAGAGCTTTTGGCACGAAGATCGAATAACTTAGTGTCACTTGAGGCACTGAGAGTGTCTTCGCTGGCTTCGAATTGAAAGTCAACACTATTAACGTTCGCGGAAGTAGTGAGAGTGAAATAGATGCTCTGATCTCCGTTAGAGTTCTTGAGAGTTTTATCGATATCTGACAACTTTTGCTGTTACTCTTCGAGTTCTTACACGAGAAATAAGAAGTGCTTGTGCTTGAATCTTCGATAGATATAGACGATGTTGTTGAGATGAAAGATACTTAGGGGCAAGAAAGATTTAAATTGATCTAGTTTTCGCTGAGACTGTATCGAAGACAATTGCTGAAGACGTGTAAATCTTCGAAGGGGAATAACGTTCTTCTTATGTTAAGTCTTCGACAGAGACTCGAATTTAGAATAGTCGCTTCGATGGCTATCGTCGTGAGATGAAGTCATATTCGATAATAGAATAAAGTCGAATAACGATGAAGAGAATTCGATGACTGAGTTTTAGTTCTCTTCTTTAGAGGACTTATGAAGTCGAAAGATCTATCTCAACAAGAAATCCTTGTTGTTTTGATCTTCAATAGACGTATACGCGCTCTAAGTGAAGATTTGTCGATGACTGAGTCTCAGCCCTCTTCTTTAGAGAACTTATAAGATCGAAAGATCTATTTCAATAAGAAATCCTTGTTGTTTTGACCCTCAACAGACGTATACGCGCTTTGAGTGAAGATTTGTCAATAACTGATCAACTTTGAAGTGTGATTAGACGATTTAATACTGAAGTTCAGTCTCTTAAGTTGTTATAATTAATTCGATTCACGTAAACGCTTCATTAACGTTGAAGCGATATATATCGCGAGAGAAATATTCTCGTTGAGCGTGTTTAACGTGTTTCACGCAGGGAAGCTAACAATGTTTCAGAGACCTTAGTGGAATTCGATCGCACGGTCGTATGGCGAGTTCGGCGTTCGGCGTTCGATTAGATTCGATATGTCGCGGGTCGATTTGCGATAGGGCTCCCAGCCCCTCGAATTTCAAAGACGATCATTTTATAAAGAGCAATGCTCATCTCAAGAAGATTAAAAAACAGAGTCTCATAGCTGTCGCGGCGTTCATTGCGATAAACTCGTGATGCTTAGAGGTCACTGTGGCTTTGATAGGTATAGGGTATAAGTGAAACAGTCGTCGAGCAAGTTCGAGCTCATAACCTATCAAGAATAGGTGATAGAACACTTAGTTGTTTTCTTTAGAATGCTACGAGAGTAAAGAGCGACTATGAGGATGCGCCTTAGCGCATCACGTGACCATGTCACGTGACCCGAATTTTGACACGTCTCTGAAAATTAGTCGCAAGCTACAATCTGCGAAAGAGGACTATGTTGCCCCGAGAAAGCTATGCGAGAACTATTAATTTATCGTGAGATTCCTCATATATGCCATGTTAAAAACTCGTTCTAATATCGTCTATACTGTCTCTCTTATCAGTCGCTATTTAGTTAATCCGACCCAGACACACTGAAATGCAGTGATTCGAATCTTTCGATATCTTAGAGACACGATACACTACGAACTCGTGTACAAAGGATCCCTTCAAGCCCTTATCGGGTATATCGATTTCGATTGGGCTGACGACTCGACTCGAAGATCTATCTTCGACTATCTATTCAACGTCGATAGCGACGTCATCAGCTGATCATCAAAGCGTCAAGTCATCGTCGCGTTATTCACTTGCGAAGTCGAGTATATCGATCAAACGTTGATTATTAAAGAAGTTATTTGATTAAAAACTCTTCTCAATCAACTTCTGCGACCTCGAGACTCTAATTCGAAGATCATTATAATCTTCGACGACAATTAGAGCGCAATTGCCCTCGTTAAGAACGCTTAGTTTTATGCTCGTATCAAGCACATTAATATCGCTCATCATTTCGTACGTGAAAAAGTTAATAACGATATCGTGAACATGTAATTCGTACTCACGGATAAACAAATAATCGACGATCTCATTAAAGCCCTCTATCTCGACAAATTCGTTGTCTTTCGCGATGTTCTTGAAGTGAAATCAGTCTCAAAACATTCTCTCAGCGTTAAAGACTAACTCTCAGCGCTCTTGCTTCTAATCTGAAATCGTTAGTTTCAGAGGAGTGACGCTATCCACCTTGCCTGTGAACGTTAGATCTTCAGTATTCTTTCACTATCTCATGTATTCACCGACCTCGTTTTGATAGAAATTTAATGTGCACTAGGTCTATTTCAAAGAAAACTTTCAAAAATCGCCTTTTTTCGGAAAATGAAAGTTTTGTATAAAGAATCAGAACGGATTTTTACATGTCTTCGAATTTGACATAGTCGTTTTCAGAACTTGGTTTCTTCACTTTTGTGAACCGGACTTCGCGCTAACCCGATTGAGGTTTTTTGCGTCGCGAAGTGCGAAAATCGTGTTTTCGCATTTTTGAGTATGCGAGCGAAGGGGAGTGTCAAAATTCGGGTCACGTAACATGGTCACGTAATGCGCTAAGGCGCATCCTCATAGTCGCTCTTTACTCTCGTAGCATTCTATAGTTAATAACTAAGTGTCCTATCACCTATTCTTGACATATAAGATCTCTTCGTCGTTATATTAAGAAAAAATATCATCGTTAACGTAATCGAAAGAGTCGATCTCGAATATAACTTTTTTAAATCTATGAAAATGACGTAGGGCTGAGGCCTAAGTGACTACTATTTTGAATTGATTGAATACTTATTAATATGTATTAGATCACTTAAATATGACGTTCTTACGTGTGAGACGAATTAGTAATTTAATAATCTTTAAGAAGTCTTTGATAAATCGTCTATAAAAGTTATAAAAGTCGACGAATAACTGAGTTTTCTTGAGATTGATCGATATACATTAGTCGATCACTGCGTCAACCTTATTCGAGTTTATTCGTAGATCTTCGATGAATATGAAAAGCCTTAAGAATTTGATTTCTTAAACGTGAAATTCGCACTTAAGAATATTCATCTATAAATCGATCTCTCGTAGTCTCTGAAGAATAAGTTAAATATATTTAACGTGTTTCTTCTTGATCTTGCTGTAAATGAGAATATCGTTTAAATATATCTAATAAAAGTCATTGAGATAGTCGAAAAGAATATCATTCATATATTATTATTAATTGACGAGCTCATTGATCAGTTCGAATAACAATATTCGATACTTATATGTCTTAAGAGACGTAATAAACGTAGTGAAATCTTCGCTGTTCGAGTATATTCGAAATTTATTAAATGTTATTATGATATTCAGACGTGTCATATAATTATAACTTTGAATTTTAATTAGAACTTCGTCTGTAAGAGAAATAAAATAACGATTTCTCTTAATTATTTGATTAAGTCTTTTATAGTCGATACAAAATCATAGATTATTATTTAACTTCTCAGCGAATAATATAAGAGAGACGAATAATGCTTAACTGAGAATTATAAAGTCTTTCTTTAAATGCTCGTTTAAATACTTCTTAATCTATTTCAACAATTTTGAATTCGAAATAAGATAAATGCGACTGCGAGAAAGTTTTATTTTATCAGTCTTATTTATAAACTTCAATTTATAATTACATTCTCGATGAAAAAACAATTCGTCTATCTTAGATTTATCGAATACGTTTAAGAAGTTATAATATTTCTTCGATAACTTCTTTTTGATGTTCTCGAGAGTTAATTCCTTCGTGTTATTGACTCGAATAATAATATATAATTCACAGCATTTCTTATATTTGAGTTTCGAATCGCATAGGCACGATTTATTGACTAATATTCGCGAGTTTCGAACGAACGATAACGATATAGAGTTATAAATCTCGCTTGATGTTATGCTAAATAACTTGTTTATCTTATTACTTATTAATAAATAAAACGTAAATGCTTTTATTTTTACGATATTTAATATATTTGATAACGAGATTCGTTATTTCTTTGCGATCCTTAAAATAGAAGTTCTTCGTGATTTAAAAGACTGCTTAAAGAAGAATAATAACTCGAAGACGATCTCGTAATTCTCGTCTTTATATATCGAAATTAAGAATCGCTTAAGAATAATATAAAATGTCTTTAATGAATTTAATGAAGTTGATTTAGACAAGAAAGACAAATTCTCTAATAATAACGTCTGATTCTTATCGTGCTCGTAACGTTACGAGCACGAATAAAATCTTATTCTTTATTATATTTAATAAGATCTTATACTTATTTATTCATAATTTACTTAATATCACGTTATGTTATATGAGAGCGATTAACATTAAGCACGTCTCTTTTTTATGTTTATTGACGTTTAATTCAAAAAGTAAATAGTGTATAATGAATCTCTTAAATAATTTCTTATTATAGTCTCGCAAAGGCTTAGATACAGACAATAAAACTATCTCGAGTTTTAAGTCTTTATATACTTAAGTCACGCGAGACTCATTAATAACGATATTGATCTCGATGCAGTCGCTGTCAATCAGAGTGTTCTTAAGAACGCACTTTTTATCTTAACAAAATAGTGTAACGATTATTCGAAATGAACGATATATTAATAAATCGTTAAGAATATTCATTAGACACACTTCATCGTTATTTCTTTTCGTGTCTTTAAAAGAGATTAGACGTTTTTCGAATCGAAAGAGTTATTAAACTCAGCATAGTGATACTTCTCTTTGTTATTTATATGTTTATTAACGTTATAAGTCTTAATAACATATAGTCTAGCGTTTAACGTTATCTTCTTTTTAATTTAAATCTATTTATTTAAACAGTTGTTCTTTTGATGACTCGAACGTTTATATTAAAAGCATATATACTCTTTCTTGATCGCGAATAAAAAAGTTGTCTTATTAACAGAGGTAATTAATATAGTCGATATAGTAACAAAAGTCATACGTCTTATTAAAATTATATAGATGAGTGAAAGACGATCGAAGCGAGATATATAAATCTTCTTTTAAATCAAAATCTGTTTAATCTATTTCTTCTGCTTATCGAGATTCTAAGATCATAGAATGTTATTCGTCTTAATTAAGTAATTTCTTATTAAGAGAAGTATACTAAAGTTTGCACTGAGATCACTAACATTAATAAATTTGATATTAAGTTTGAAATTCAATTTCTTTACGAGATTATTTATTAAAATAATCTCATTAATAATTAGTTCTTTATCTAATCGCTTAATTTTATAAAGAAATCGCGAAAAGATAGCTTCGATGCTTAAATTAGAGAGTTATATTTTCGTCTAGCGTTTATATGACGATCGATATTCTAATAGAACTCAACGAGATCATTTATAACGTTTTGAACTGTTATATATAAATTAAAGAAATTAGATTAACGACGAATAACGACTGTCTTCTATATATCATTTTTAACCCGATTAATTATATAAATAATCTTAGATCGCTTAATTAAGTAGTGATCTTCATTAACTGTGAGTTTATTTAAAATAATATTCGATTAGATCTGTCAAGTAGAGTCTATATCGTCTATAAATATTATTAAGTTCGATATGCGAGTGAACTTCTTCGTGTTATTAATTACAGAAGAAGCTTCGACGATGACGAGAATAAAAGAGACGTAATTAGATTTAGTCTACTTTATAGACTCGTTCGAATTGAGTTATATATATTTTACATTTAAATACTTCTTCTTATATACACGAATAATATCGTGAGACTCAAAGAATTTAATCTAAAGACGATCGATTTCTTTATGTAATTAATCTCTCTTTTTCTCGAGACGAGACTTCTCTTTATTTAACATGGCTACATGGCTATATGGCTGCAGTGACTGCAATGGCTGCAATGGCTCCATGGCGACATGACTGCAGTGACTGAGATGTCTCCATGTCTTCATGGCGACATGGCTGCATGGCTGCATGGCTGCATGGCTGCATGGCTGCATGGCTGCATGGCTGCATGGCTGCATGGCTGCATGGCTGCATGGCTGCATGGCTGCAGTGACTGCAGTGGCTGCAATGACTACAATAACTGCATGGCGACATGGCGACATGGCGACATGGCGACATGGCTGCAGTGACTGCAATGGCTGCAATGGCTGCAATAGCTGCAATGGCTGCAATGGCTGCAATGGCTGCATTGACTGAGATGTCTCCATGGCTCCATGGCTGTAATGGCTGCAATGGCTGCAATGGCTGCATTGACTGCATGACGACATGACTGCAACGACTGAGATGTCTCCATGTCTTCATGTCTTCATGGCGATATGGCTGCATGGCTGCATAACTGCATGACTGCAGTGACTGCCATGGCTGCAATGACTGCAATGGCTGCAATGACTGCAATGACTGCAATGGCTGCAATGGCTGCATCGCGACATGGCTGCAGTGACTGCAATGGCTGCAATGGCTGCAATGGCTGCATGACTGCTGTGACTGCTGTGAATAATTGCGAGACTTAAAAAAAAATTTCAAGTATAGCACCTTCCTAAATAACGAAGAAGACTTTAAATTAATATAATCGTTATATAACCGTTATATAACCGTTACGCAACTATTTATAAGAATTTTGTTATATATAACGAGAATATAACTAATCAACGACGAGGGTAGAACTATTATATCCCGGTTATATAACTATATATCGTTATGAGATCATCATATACTAGTTATATGATGGTATTAGAACTTCGCGGAGGGCCCGGACAGTATATAATAAATTAACTCAAAGATACGATATCTTATTAATACTAAGTTTTTGACAAAGCTTTTATTAGTCAACTTCTTTGAATTCGATTGCTATTACGAATAAAGTAAGAGTGATCTAGTTATAATATTAGAATTAGTATAGAGTCATATTATATAGATGTTTTAAATAAGACAACTAAATATAAAACAACTATGTACTAAAAGAGAGAGTCATATATGTATAATTGAGTGAACCTGTTAAGGCACGTTAAGTCTAAAAGGGATAGTGTGTCAACAAAGAAATGCTAACATAGGCAGATATCATTAAGGGATGCGAGGTACGCTCGTAACAGTATATCATATCAGGGCGAATTCTCTTAAGACTATATTAAGATTACTTCGAACGATTGCTACTTTCTTAATCGTGACGAGATCTCGAATTCTTTTTATAAACAAGATCGAGCTTCTATAATAAATATCTTTATCGATCGTAACGATTTCTTCTTCGCCGTAAGATTTGTTTAAATAAGAATCAAAGTAGTCGAGATCAGCGATATTTCACTTGTTTTTCACATTTTCGTTTTCATTGATATCTAAGAGACTCGATAAATCTAAAGATTCGAAAGCGTCTACTGAAGCATTAAAATTCTAAACGACGACATTAATTGATGCGATGCATCTATGCGAAGGACTTGGGTTGATAAAATGTTGTCTTATACTATCTATGAGATAACTACTTAAGTAGAAATATCTTAAAGACGCTAATATTAACTTGACTTGACTTCTTCAGTCTCTTTAAGATAAACGCGAAAGATATAATTTATAAAAGACTTTCGCGAAAGACATAGTCGTAATAGATATCTTAAAATAAATAAAGTTATCGTCTCGATGATATAATCATAAACGTAATAAAAATACGAGTTACGCTTCAAGTCGAAGATTATTAAAACGACTTAAGTCGAAGATTATAACAAAAGTAATAAGGGTCGCGTCGACGACGTAGCTATCGATATCGACAATATCTTTAATAATATGATCGTTAATGCAGATTTAAGAGAAGTGAAAATCTTTGATAAAGACGATAAAGAAAGCAATAATTGTCAAGAATAGGTGATAGGACACTTAGTTGTTAACTATAGAATGCTACGAGAGTAAAGAGCGACTATGAGGATGCGCCTTAGCGCATCACGTGACCATGTCACGTGACCCGAATTTTGACACTCCCCTTCGCTCGCATACTCAAAAATGCGAAAACACGATTTTCGCACTTCGCGACGCAAAAAACCCCAATCGGGTTAGCGCGAAGTCCGGTTCACAAAAGTGAAGAAACCAAGTTCTGAAAACGACTATGTCAAATTCGAATCAGGTTCTGAAAACGACTATGTCAAATTCGAACCAAGTTCTGAAAACGACTATATCAAATTCGAAGACATGTAAAAATCCGTTCTGATTCTTTATATAAAACTTCCATTTTTCGAAAAAAAGGCGGTTTTTTGAAAGTTTTCTTTGAAATAGATCTGGTGCACACTCAATTTCTATCAAAACGAGGTCGATAAATACATGAGAGAGTGAAACAAGAAGTAATAAAAGAAAACTAAAGATCTGACGTTCACAGACAAGGTGAATAGCGTTACTTCTCTAAAACTAACGACTTCAGATTAAAAGTAAGAGCGTTAAGGGTTAGTCTTTAACGCTGAGAAGATGTTCTAAAACTAATTTCACCTCAAGAACATCGCGAAAGACAACGAATTTGTCGAGACAGAGGGCTTTAATGAGACCGTCGATTATTTGTTTATTCGTGAGTACGAATTGCATATTCACGATGTCGTTATTGACTTTTTCACGCACGAAATAATGAGCGATGTTAATGTGCTTGATACGAGCATAAAACTAAGCGTTCTTAATGAGGGCAATTGCGCTCTAATTGTCGTCGAAGATTATGATAATCTTTAAATTAGAGTCTCGAGGTCGTAGAAGTTGATTAAGAAGAGTTTTTAATCAAATAACTTCTTTAATAATCAACGTTTAGTCGATATACTCGGCTTCGCAAGTGAATAACGCGACGATGACTTGACGCTTTGATGATCAGCTAATGACGCCGCTATCGACGTTAAATAGATAGTCGAAGATAGACCTTCGAATCGAGTCGTCAGCCCAATCGAAATCGATATACCCGATAAGGGCTTGAAGGGATCCTTTGTACACGAGTTCGTAATGCACCGTGCCTCTAAGATACCGAAAGATTCGAATCACTGCATTTTAGTGTGTCTGAGTCGAGTTAATTAAATAGCGACTAACAAGAGACACAGCATAGACGATATTAGAACGAGTTTTTAACATGACATACATGAGGGATTTCACGGCGAATTAATAATTCTCGCATAGCTTTCTCGAGGCAACATAGCCCTCTTTCGCATATTGTAGCTTGCGACTAATTTTCAGAGGCGTGAAGACTAAA
Source organism: Pseudevernia furfuracea (assembly GCA_022315425.1). NCBI lineage: Eukaryota > Fungi > Ascomycota > Lecanoromycetes > Lecanorales > Parmeliaceae > Pseudevernia > Pseudevernia furfuracea. The sequence continues at coordinate 692,586 of JAIUPT010000033.1, forward strand.
TTAAGACTTCAGTAATTGAAATACTTTAAGAAACGAGTAACATAGACTACTTGTCTCAGGCGAAGAATATCGACGACACGATCCCTTTTGACGATCATATCTAAATAATAGACGCAAGATCCCAAGTCGAACATGTAAAACTTGCCATTGAGAGCCTTTTTGATGCGCTGAATATCGATTTTGCTGAGATCGATGATCAATATATCGTTTATATAAAGGGCTATAGTAATATTCTTCTTGACGTTCATAAAGACACTCTCGTTCGATTCGATGAGTATTAGTTCGAGTTTCTTCATATACTTCGAGAAGTGTTAATATCAAATTCTAAGAGATTGCTTAAGTTCATAGAGAGTCTTATTCAGCTTACAAACTTTGATATCGTTCTTGCTGAAATCATCGAACTATCGCACATAAATCGTCTCTTAAACGTTATCGTAGAGAAAGACGATTTTGACGTTTATTTGTTTCACGTTCCAGTTTAGAATCGCTATCAGAGCAAAGATCGTCTTATAATTTATAAGCTTGATCACTAAGACGAACGTGTTATGATAGTCACGATCCTTTTATTATTCGAAATCTCGAATTACTTAGCGAGTCTTATAGCGAGTGACTTCCTTAGCGAGGTCTCGCTTCACGATATAAACTCAGCGACCTCTTAGAATATGAGCACCTGAAGGCGTCTAAATCAGATATCAAGTATTGTTATTTATAAGAGATTTATATTCGTCTTATATGACGAGCTCTCAGTGCATACGAGAGAGTTGATTGAAAATGATCTATTGATAGGTCGTCGACTCGAAAATATTCGACTTATTAACATGATTCGTTAGTAACGCAAAGGTCGCGAATGTTCTCGAGAGAGAATCAGATAATAGATCTCGTAGATTCGAAATCGTAATGTCGAGATGATCAAGAAGTATTCTTTGAATCGCACTTAGCTCGGGGTCTTCGCGAATCATTTCGACGACAGTGAGGAAACGAGTTATTCTTTCGATAGCTAATAATGTAATAATTAATCGAGAGGCTCGCGCGAACGCGGTCGATGATACGACTCGTGCGAGGGACGAGGGCTTTGATATAGACGTCTGCTTTTCAGCTGATCATGAAAAATTTGATCTTAATCTGTTTATTGCAGATGCAGATACAGTCGTTGAGAGCTTTATAATAAGAATAATGTCTTTCGAAATGTTAATAATACGCTGTTTATCAAGTGCCTTCTCTATAGCGAATATTAATACATAAAAACGTTATCGCTTGATCGAGGGCTTATAAGCGTTCGTTTTTTCTTTAAGATTTATAATCAAGAGACGCTTCTTAACGAAGTGAACATTATTAACTCGAATAATCTTCTTCTTGATGAGGTTATATAGACGAAAAATGAACTTCTCTTCATATTTCAAAAGAACACACTTTTCGCTTTTATTCACGAGTTTCTTTTGAATACGCTTTAACGCATAGACGATAAAATCAATCGTTCGCAGATGAGATAAAATAAGCTTTCGATAATAAAAAGTCTCAAATGACGTTACAATGATTCGAACGTTGAGGGATCGCAACATCAAATAATTGATAGTGATCACGATTTCAGATCAGAAAGACTTGTTGAGCTGAGAACTTAGCAGTATAAAATACATCTTATATAATAAGATCTGCTCAAAACGTTCGATCGTCTCGTTTATTTCGAGATTCTCAGATATAGTGAGCTTCTATCTAATTTCGCACTAAAGAAGATAATTCAAGAAGGCCTTAAATATATACTCTTTCTCATTGTCGAGACGAATACGATAGATCTTATAGTCTCGTGACTCTAGAAAGACTTTGAAACGTAAGAACATAACAAACGTTTCACTCTTATAACGAATGCAGTACACTTTAAAGTAAGAGATAAAATTATTCTTAAATATTATAAAGTATCTGCAGTTATTAAATTCAGTAGGGGATAGAGACTCTACGAGATTACTATAAATAAATTCGTCAGACTGCGTTTCTAACTCTATAAGACTATTATAAGAGATAGTCTTCTGACGTTCTATAATATAACATTCGCAGATGTACTCCTTCGCAATGTCCTTGATAAAGTTCACCTCAACGATCATATTTGAAAGCTTATTTAGATTATTCTGATTCAAATGACTTATACGAGCATATTAGAGTTGATGAATAAAATTCGAGAGCACATTATAGACGGTCAAAGCACTGTTTCGACTCTATCAGAGATTCAAAAAGAAGAGATCATGATTGCGAGTATCGATAAGCTTCAGATCGTTCTTGATGAGAGTGCACTCTATCTTATAAAAGAAGACAACGATGTCGAAGTCTAGAAGTTTATCGATCGAGAGAAGATTGACGTTCATATCGAACACATATAAGACATTTCGCAGAGTGACTGTCACACACTCTCCCCTAATCACATAGTCGAGGTTAATAATGTCACAGTCTTAAGACTGTACTTCGCTTCTCTCGATGCCCTTGATCGATCGAGAATAAACCTTTTCGTAGATAATGAATATCGAATAATTCGCGAAAGAATAACGAGAGCAGTCTGAATCTACGACGACTCGAATAAGGAGATTCACGAAATTCGCAGTCATAAGACTATGTTCGAGAACTTTCGTGACGATCAGATTGATGACTTGATCATCAGCCGCATCGAGGATATTGAAGTCGTTCGAGTTGACATTCGAATAATATATGATGGAGTTCAGTTTCTTCAGAAAGATATAATTAACATTGAGATAATCGTCCTTCTCTGAAGCAGAGACATTGAAAGACGTCTCTTTAATACGCTTGCGCTTGTTGTTTAAGAGTTTATTCTCGAAGTCGAAAATCTTTGTCTTCTTCTTCTTTTCCTCTTTCGTTATAAATTTCTCAGACTTGAGATAAGAGAACTTGATTCAGCATTTGATAAAAGAATATCTGAATTTGCGATCAGCTGTCTTACACGAAGAACAGGTCTCACGGTTGATGTCAGAGCCGTCGAGGTTGTTGAAAGTAGCTTGTTTGCCTTTGCCCTTATCGTTACGAACGATATACATAATTAGTTTTCTTTCTTTGAAGAAGATCCTAACTTCTTCGTTCACGACGGCCACGATAACTATCAAAATTCGGGTCACGTGATGCGCTAAGGCGCATCCTCATAGTCGCTCTTTACTCTCGTAGCATTCTATAGTTAACAACTAAGTGTTCTATCATCTATTTTTCATAGATTATGAGCCTGAGCTTACTCGACGACTGTTTCACTTATACTCTATACCTATCAGAGCCACAGTGATCTCTAAGCATTACGAGTTTATCGCAATGAACGTCGCGACAGTTATGAGACTCTGTTTTTCAATCTTCTTGAGATGAACATTGTTCTCTACAAAATAATCGTCTTTGAAATTCGAGAGGCTGAGAGTCCTACTGCAAATCGACTCTCGACATATCGAATCTAATCGAACGTCGAACGTCGAACTCGCCATACGATCGTGCGATCGAATTTCACTAAGGCCTCTGAAACATTGTCAGCTTCCCTGCGTGAGACACGTTAAACACGTTCAACGAGAACATTTCTCTCGCGATATACATCGCTTCAGCGATAATAAAGCGTTTACGTGAATCGAATTAATTATAACGATTCAAGAGACTGAACTTCAGCATCAAATCGTCTGATCACACTTTAGAGTTAATCAGTTATTGACAAATCTCTACTCAGAGCGCGTATACGTCTATTGAGGGTCAAAATAACAAGGATTTCTTGTTGAGATAGGTCTTTCGATCTCACAAGTTCTCTAAAGAAGAGAACTAAGACTCAGTTATCGATAAACCTTCACTCAAAGCGCGTATACGCCTGTTGAAAGTCAAAACAACAAGAATTTCTTGTTAAGATAGATCTTTCGATCTTATAAGTTCTCTGAAGAAGAGGGCTGAGACTCAGTTATCGAATTCTTTTCATCGTCATTCGACTTTATTTTATCGCCGAATATAACTTCATCTCACGACGACAGTCATCGAAGCGACTATTCTAAATTCGAGTCTCTATCGAAGACTCAGTATAAGAAGAACGTTATTTCTCTTCGAAGATCTGCACGTCTTTAGTAATTGTCTTTAATACAGTCTTAGCGAAAATTAGATCAATTCAAATCTTTCTTGCCCCTAAGTACCTTTCATCTCAATAATATCGTTCGTATCTATCGAAGATTCAAGCATAAGCATTTCTTATTCCTCGTGCAAGAACTCGAAGATCAATAACAAAAGTTATTAAATATCGATAAGACTCTCGAGAACTCTGACGGAGATCAGAGCACCTATTTCACTCTCACTGCTTTCGCGAACGTTAGTAGTGTCGACTTTTAATTCGAAGTTAACGAAGACACTCTCAGTGTCTTAAGTGACACTAAGTTATTCGATCTTCGTGTCAAAAGTTCTCTGAATCTCACTTCTTCGACTTCGACTTCTTCGACTTCAAGATCTTCGTTCTCTATTGTCTCAGTCATCTCTCAAACTAAGTCTTTCGTTTGAGCATCATCGTCGTTACTATTCATATCGTACGTGCCGCCCTTAGAAACCTTCTCAATAACTCTTAGCATCTATAATCGACGAAGAATTAAGCGCATAAGGCGTCGCAAGAAACATGTTAACTCTAATAGTTTTAACGACTGATCCCCTCGAAGAGAGAAGCGCTTTCTCTCTAAACTTCATTATCATTTTGAAGTTCAATCTGAAATATCGTCGATGAAAGTAGAATATCAACAATTAATTGATGCTCAATAATCTTGTTTTCTTTAATACGATCATTAGTCATAGAGTCTATATCGCTATCTTTTATCGTCTTAGAAATAGCGATCGCGAACTCGTCGAAGTCGAATTCGACGATAAAGACCCTCAGACCATGCTCGATATCTTAATCAAGAACTATTAGTCTAAGAACACGAATCTCTATAGAGAACTAATGCGTCGAATATTCGATCTCACCCTTGAAGAAGAGGGAGTTCGTTAATATGAAAAGAACTTTCGCAAGGTCACCTTCGACATCATCAGCCTTCATAAATCCCTCGCCATTTCGAAGTCTCTGCGAATTCTAATTTTCCTTATGAGACTTGAGAACTCTTACGACATATTCGAGTCAAGTTACACTTAAAATCATAATCTCTTTAAAAACAAGTTCGTCAAGTTTTAAGAGATTATCGTGATCGCCGTGAACGAAGAAGTCAGAATCTCCTTCAAAGAAAAAGAACTAATCATATATATCGCTCGCAACGATAAGGGCAAAGACAAACAAGCTACTTTCAACAATCTCGACGATTCTAATATTAATCGTGAGACCTGTTCTTCGTGTAAGACAGCTGATCGCAAATTCAGATATTCTTTTATCAAATGCTGAATCAAGTTCTCTTATCTCAAGTCTAAGAAATTTATAACGAAAGAGAAAAAGAAGAAGAAGATAAAGATCTTCGACTTCGAAAATAAACTCTTAAGCAATAAGCGTAAGCGTATCGAAGAGACGTCTTTTAATGCCTCTGCTTCAGAGAAGAACGATTATCTCAATATTAATTATATCTTTCTGAAGGAACTAAACTTCATCATGCACTATTCGAATATCAACTCGAACGACTTCAATATCCTCGATGCGGCTGATGATCAAGTCATCAATCTAATCGTCACGAAAGCTCTCGAACATAGTCTCATGACTGCGAATTTCGTGAATCTTCTTATTCGAGTCGTCGTAGATTTAGACTGCTCTCGTTATTCTTTCGCGAATCGTTCGATATTCATTATCTATAAAAAGATCTATTCTCGATCGATCAAGAATATCGAGAGAAGCGAAGTGCAGTCTCAAAACTATAACATTATTAGTTTCGACTGTGTGATTAGAGAAGAGTGTGTAACAGTCACTCTACGCAATGTCTTATATATACTCGATATGAACGTCAATCTTCTCTCGATCGATAAACTTCTAAACTTCGACATCGCTATCTCCTTTCATAAGACAGAATACACCCTTATCAAGAACGATCTAAAGCTTATCGATACTCGCAATCGTGATCTCTTCTTTTTGAACCTCTGATAGAGTCGAAATAGTGCTCTAATCATCTATAGTGTGCTCTCGAATCTCATTCATCAACTCTGACATGCTCGTATAAGTCATTTGAGTTAGAATAATCTAAACAAGCTTTTAAATATAATCGTTAAGATGAACTTCATTAAGAACATTGCGAAGAAATACATCTGCGAATACTATGTTATGGAACGTCAGAAGACTATCTCTTATAATAGTCTCACAGAGTCAGAAACGCAGTCTGACGAATTTGTTTATAGTGATCTCGTAGAGTCTCTATCCCCTATTGAATTCAATAACTATAAATACTTTATAATATTTAAGAATGATTTTATCTTTTACTCTGAAGTATACTGTATTCGTTATAAGAGTGAAACGTTTGTTATATTCTTACGTTTTAAAGTCTTTCTAAATTTACGAGACTATAAGATCTGTCGTATTCGTCTCGACAATGAAAAAGAGTATATATTTAAGACCTTCTTGAATTATCTCCTTTAGTGCGAAATTAGATAGAAGTCAACTATATCTGAGAATCTCGAAATGAACGAGACGATCGAACGTTTTGAGCAGATCTTATTATATAAGATATATCTTATACTGTTAAGTTCTCAGCTCAATAAGTCTTTCTAATCTAAAATCGTGATCATCATCAATTATTTGATGTTACGGTCCCTCAACGTTCGAATCATTGTAACGTCATTTGAGACTTTTTATTATCGAAAGCTCATTTTATCTCATCTGCGAACGATTGATTTCATCGTCTATGCGTTAAAGCGTATTTAAAAAAAACTCATAAATAAAAGCGAAAAGTGTGTTCTTCTGAGATATGAAGGGGAGTTCATTTTTCGTCTATATAATCTTATCAAGAAGAAGATTATTCGAGTCAATAATATTTACTTCGTTGAAAAGCGTTCCTTGATTGTGAATCTCGAAGAAAAAACGAACGTCTATAAGCCCTCGATCAAGCGACAACGTTTTCATATATCAGTATTCGCTGTAAGGGAGACACTTGATAAATAGCGTATTACTAACATTTCGAAAGACACTATTCTTATTATAAAGCCCTCAACGACTGCATCTGCATCTGCAATAAACAAATCAAAATCAAATTTTCTATAATCAGCTGAAAAGCAGACGTCTATATCAAAGCTCTCGTCCCTCGCACGAGTCGTATCATCGATCGCGTTCGCGCGAGTCTCTCGATCAATTGCTGCATTATCAGCTATCGAAAAAATAACTCGTTCTCTCACTGTCGTCGAAATGATTCGCGAAGACCCCGAGTTAAGTGCGATTCAAAGAGTACTTCTTGATCATTTCGACACTACGATTTCGAACCTGCGAGACCTATCATCTAATCCTCTCTCGAGAACATTCGCGATCTTTGCGTTATTAACGAATTATGTTAATAAGTCGAATATTTTCGAGTCGACGATCTATCAACAGGTCATTTTCAATCAACTCTCTCGTATACACTGAGAGCTCGTCATATAAGACGAATATAAATCTCTCATAAACAATAATACTTGATATCTGATTCAGACGCCTTCAGATGCTTATATTCTGAGAGGTCGCTAAGTCTACATCGTGAAGCGAGGCCCCGTTGAGGAAGTCACTCGCTATAAGACCCGCTGAGTGATTCGAGGTTTCGAATAGTAAAAGGGTCGTGACTATCATAACACGTTCGTCTTAGTGATCAAGTTTATGAGTTATAAGACGATCTTTGCTCTAACAGCGGCCCTGAATTGAGACGTAAAACAAATAAACGTCAAAATCGCCTTTCTCTACGATAACGTTTAAGAGACGATTTATGTGCGACAGCTCGATGATTTTAACAAGAACGACATTAAAGTTTATAAGCTAAATAAGACTCTCTATGAACTCAAGTAATCTTTTAGAATTTGATATCAATACTTCTCGAAGTACATGAAGAAACTCGAACTAGTATTCATCGAATCGAACGAGAGTGTCTTTATGAACGCCAAGAAGGGCATCACTGTAGCCCTCTATATAAACGATATATTAATTACCGACCTCAGCAAAATCGATATTCAGCGCATCAAAAAGGCTCTTAATAACAAGTTTCACATGTTCGACTTGAGATCTTACGTCTATTATTTAGACATAACCGTCAAAAGAGATCGTGTCGTCGATATTCTTCGTCTGAAACAAGCAGTCTATATCACTCGTTTCTTAAAGCATTTCAACTATTAGAGTCTTAATTCAGTCTTCACGCCTCTGAAAATCAATCACAAGCTACAATCTGCGAAAGAGAACTATGTTGCTCCGAGAAAGCTGTGCGAGAATTATCAATTCGTCGTGAGATCCCTCATGTATATCATGTTAGAAACTCGTTCTAATATCGCCTATGCTGTCTCTCTTATCAGCCGCTATTTAGTCAATTCGATTTAGACACACTAAAATGCAGTGATTCGAATCTTTCGATATCTTAGAGACACGATACACTACGAACTCGTGTACAAAGAATCCCTTCAAGCCCTCATCGAGTATATCGATTCCGATTGGGCTGACGACTCGACCCGAAGATCTATCTTCGACTACCTATTCAACGTCGATAGCGACGCCATCAGCTGGTTATCAAAGCGTTAAGTCATCGTCGCGTTATTTACTTGCGAAGCCGAGTATATCGATTAAACGTTGATTATCAAAGAAGTTATTTGATTAAAAACTCTTCTCAATCAACTTCTGCGGCCCCGAAACTCTAATTCGAAGATCATTATAATCTTTGACGACAATCAGAGCGCAATTGCTCTCGTCAAGAACGCTTAGTTTTATGCTCGTATCAAGCACATTAACATCGCTTATCATTTCATGCGTGAAAAAGTCAATGACGACATCGTGAATATGCAATTCGTATTCACGAATAAACAAATGATCGACGATCTTATTAAAGCCCTCTGCCTCGACAAATTCGTTGTCTTTCGCGATGTTCTTAAGATGAAATCAGTCTTAAAACATTCTCTCAGCGTCAAAGACTAACCCTCAGCGCTCTTGCTTTTAATCTGAAGTCGTTAGTTTCAGAGAAGTGACGCTATTCACCTTGTCTGTGAACATTAGATCTTTAGTTTTCTTTCACTGCTTCTTATTTCACCCTCTTATGTATTCATCGATCTCGTTTTGATAGAAATTGAATGTGCACCAGGTCTATTTCAAAGAAAACTTTCAAAAAACCGCCTTTTTTCGAAAAATGGAAGTTTTGTATGAAGGACCAAAACGGATTTTTATATGTCTTCGAATTTGATATAGTCGTTTTCAGAACTTGGTTCGAATTTGACATAGTCGTTTTCAGAACTTGATTCGAATTTGACATAGTCGTTTTTAGAACTTGGTTTCTTCACTTTTGTGAACCGGACTTCGCGCTAACCCGATTGGGGTTTTTTGCGTCGCGAAGTGCGAAAATCGTGTTTTCGCATTTTTGAGTATGCGAGCGAAGGGGAGTGTCAAAATTCGGGTCACGTGACATGGTCACGTGATGCGCTAAGGCGCATCCTCATAGTCGCTCTTTACTCTCGTAGCATTCTATAGTTAACAACTAAGTGTTCTACCACCTATTTTTCACAATAATCTCTTAAAACTTGACGAACTTGTTCCTAAAGAGATCATGATTTTAAGTGTAACTTGACTCGAACATGTCGTAAGAGTCGTCAAGTCTCATAAGGAAAATTAGAATTCGCAGAGACTTCGAAATAGCGAGGGATTTATGAAGGCTGGTGATGTCGAAGATAACCTTACGAAAGTCTCTTTTATATTAACGAACTCCCCCTTCTTTAAGGATGAGATCGAATATTCGACGCATTAATTCCCTATAGAGACCCGTGCTCTTAGACTAATAATTCTTGATTAGGGCATCGAGCATAACCTCAGGGTCTTTATGATCGAATTCGACTTCGACGAGTTCGCGATCGTTATTCTCGAAATAATAAAAGATAGCGATGTAGGCTCTATAACTAATAATCGCATTAAAGAAAACAAGGTTATTGAGCATCAATCAATTGTTGATATTCTACTTTCATCGACGATATTTCAGATTGAACTTCAAAATGACAATGAAGTTTAAGAAAAAAGCGCTTCTCTCTTCGAGAGAATTAGCCGTTGAAACTGTTAGAGCTAACATGTTTCTTGCGACGTCTTATGCGCCCAATTCTCCGTCGACCATAGATGCTGAGAATTACTAAGAAGATTTCTAAGAGCGACACGTACGATATGAATAGTAACGACGATAATGTTCAAACGAAAGACTCAGCTTGAGAGGTAACTGAGACGATAGAGGACGAAGGTCTTAAAGTCGAAGAAGTCGAAGTCGAAGAAGTGAGATTTAGAGAACTTTTGACACGAAGATCGAGTAATTTAATATCACTTGAGACACTAAGAATGTCTTCGTTAACTTCGAATTAAAAGTCGACATTGCTAACGTTCGCGAAAGTAGTGAGAGTGAAATAGATGCTCTAATCTTCGTTAGAGTTCTTGAGAGTTTTATTAATATCTAACAACTTTTGCTGCTAATCTTCGAGTTCTTATATGAGAAATAAGAAGTGCTTGTGTTTGAATCTTCGATAGATACGAGCGATATTGTTGAGATAAAAGGTACTTAGAGATAAGAAAGATTTGAATTGATCTGATTTTCGCTGAGACTATATCGAAGACAATTGTTAAAGACGTACAGACCTTCGAAGAGAAATAACGTTCTTCTTATACTAAGTCTTCGATAGAGACTCGAATTTAGAATAGTCGCTTCGATGGCTACCGTCGTGAGATGAAGTCATATTCGGCGGCAGAATAAAGTCGAATAACGATGAAAAGAATTCGATGACTGGGCCTCAGCTCTCTTCTTTAGAGGACTTGTGAGGTCGAAAGATCTATCTCAACAAGAAATTCTTGTTGTTTTGACCCTCAATAGACGTATACGCGCTCTGAATAAAGATTTGTCGATGACTGAACCTCAGCTCTCTTCTTTAGAGAACTTATAAGATCGAAAGATCTATCTCAATAAGAAATCCTTATTGTTTTGATCCTTAACAGACGTATACGCGCTCTGAATAGAGGTTTGTCGATAACTAATCAACTCTGAAGTGTGATTAGACGATTTGATGCTGAAGTTCAGCCTCTTAAGTCGTTATAATTAATTCGATTCATATGAACGCTTTATCAACGTTGAAGCGATATACATCGCGAGAAAAATGTTCTCGTTGAGCGTGTTTAGCGTGTCTCACGCAGGGAAGCTAATAATGTTTCAGAGGCCTTAGTGAAATTCGATCGCACGGTCGTATGGCGAGTTCGACGTTCGACGTTCGATTAGATTCGATATGCCGAGGGTCGATTTGCGGTAGAACTCTCAGCCTCTCGAATTTCAAAGACGATTATTTTGTAGAGGGCAATACTCACCTCAAGAAGATTGAAAAACAGAGTCTCATAGCTGTCGCGGCGTTCATTGCGATGAACTCGTGATGCTTAGAGATCACTGTGGCTCTGATAGACATAGGGTATAAGTGAAACAGTCGCCGAGCAAGCCCGGGCTCATAACCTGTCAAGAATAGGTGATAGAATACTTAGTTATTAATTATAGAATGCTACGAGAGTAAAGAGCGACTATGAGAATACGCCTTAGCGCATCACGTGACCATATCACGTGACTCGAATTTTGACAATAATAATATAATAAAAGCTTTTAATAATAAAAGTGTTAATGTAGATTTTGACGTAACGAAAGTCTTTGATAACAGAATTATTAATGTAATAGAACTCTTTAATAATAAAGATATTAATATAATAATATTCTTTAATAATAAAGATGTTAACGTAAACTTAAGAGAAGTTAAAGTCTTTCGTAATATTGATCTTAAAGAAATCACGATTATTACACGTTGATAATCGTTAAAAATTGATATAATAACTGTCTCTTTCTAACTTGTTTCGAATTCGTCGATAAGATCTTTAACGTGTTTTAGCTGCTTGATCGTTATTTAAACGTCATATTTCGAATTATAGTTAACTCAACGTATTAGATATTTTATGATTTTATTCTTAAAACGTTCGATAAAGCGAGTGCGTTTACGTATTAATCGTTTTATCTTATCTTTCTCTTTATCGTCGACGATAATAATTAATAAAAAAGATAATCGACGTTTATATAAATCTATAAAAGAGTCTGTGATAGACTCTAACTAAGTTATCGAGATGACGTTATAAGTTTTTATATTCGAGAATAATTATAGACGATAGATAAATCGCTTAATACGTTTTAATATTTGAAAGAGTCTCGCGAACTTGTCAAGAATAGGTGGTAGGACACTTAGTTATAAACTATAGAATGCTACGAGAGTAAAGAGCGACTATGAGGATGCGCCTTAGCGCATCACGTGACCATGTCACGTGACCCGAATTTTGATAGAACTAAGAGCTTAGCTTACTTGATAGTATCTCTAATAATTTATATTCTCGATAAAGTCGTAACTTAATAAGATTCTCTTTCTTAAAGAACATTGATTAATAATACGCGTTATAATAATCTTTTATCTTTATTAATATAAAGTTCAAAGCGTTCTTTATATTTATATAAGCGAGACGATAATCGAGAACAGTCTCTGACGTTTTATAAATTAATCGAATAAATGTAATCTTTATAACAGATACGATAGTCTCAGATTAATCTAAAGTTTATAACGAGATGTTTTTAGATTAAGAAGTCTATGACGAGATTTGATTTGATTTGATTTTTATACTCGTTTCTACCTAAACTGCGAAAGATAATTACGAGCTACTTCGTAGACAATGATTTTCTGTATCATTGTATACGTAAGAGAAACCTTTAAGTGTCGTCGTCTAGCGTACGTGTCACTTAGAATAAAAACTTTTACTTTCTACTCAGGCGCACGCTGCATATCACACTAAGTACTATAACATTTAAATCTTGACTAATTGTACGATGAGAACGTTGTCTGCTTCTCGAATTAATCAAAAAGTCTAATCTAACTGCGTAATACACTAAATCACGACGTTGCGCGACGAGGTCGCGACTAATATAGTTATAACGACTACACTATATAGAGAGAAGACGATATTAAGATAACATGACTACGGCTCACTTCGTAGTTAGTCTGATATTACTAATCTCGATGAACGAGGTCGATCTTAGTGATGATATAAGTTATTCGAGAGACTCGAGAGCTTACGCTTCTATATTTGCGTTCAACTATCGAGTGAGAAGATCGATAGTTATAGTTGACGTTAGATCTTAGAGCGAGATTTAACGAGAGAAATAGAATATCGAGATAAATAGTATCGATTACGTATCGTTACTGCTTCGACAGTTGACGTTGTTGACTTAGATTATTAACTCGGGCGAGGGTGAGAAGTTCTTATATTCACGCGTTCGTCTGAAGTCTTGACGCGATCTCGCGTTGTAAAAACTCTGCTCAAGAGAGATAAGGTTTTGAGAAGAGAGTTCGACGCGCGATTGATCGATTCCTATATAGTATTACTATCCGTTAAGCACGTAGAGCTGATTCTAAAGAGTGAATTCTATGATGAATATGTCGAGAAGACTCTATAGAAGAATAGATGTTATCGTTAAGAATAAAGCGCGATAGGCGTACGAACGCACGCGACAGCGAGAGCGAGAGTTAAGTATCTTCTTAATATGAGCATAATCTGAACTATTTCGACTTTGTTTTTCGTTGTTTTCGTTACGTTGTATTCTCGAAACGAGCATCGTGAGAGAGAAGATAAATATCTATAATTTCTTCGATCATATCGGGGTCACACGCCCACGCGTAGCTAATGTGAAGTGATTAGCTGCTAATATGCCTTTTATCTCTAGTCACTCGACACTTCTTAGACGCAAAGTGAGCGCGTTGCTGCGAGATTTATTTTCGTTCGTTCGTTGTTACTATTGCTACTGCTGGTCTCGCTCGCGTCGCGTCGTCGCATCGTCGCATCGTCTTCATCTCTCTGAGATCACTTGGCTCTGCTACACACTATAAGCAACGCTGAGCCGTTGTTTATAGCGATAGCAGGTTCGTAGCCGACAGCACGTATAGCTGAATCTCGTTGCCAGCTATGACGAGATAATATCGAATATATTTAATAATTTCTTGATTTTAAATTCGTAAATAACTTCGAAGAATATTAGATTAATAATGTTATATTTAATAGAGTTGTTAAGCACGAAAGACAGCTACGAAAGTGCTTGAAATTATCGATTATTTATTAACTTAATATAATATCGAAGAACTATTTCGACGATTTGATTAAAACGTTTTAATATATTATTCGTTTAAGAATATTAGATCGTAAAGTAAAGAAGCTCGACTTTAAGAAATTAAAATATCTCTTATTAAAGTTATTTTATAAATCGACGATCTCTATCGAAAATAATCGTCTCTGAGATATCTTATTTTAATAATATAAGTCTTTTAAATAATATCTATGCTTATAATTCTTCTTTTCGTCTAACTTCGTCAACGATAAAAGTGATAGTCTTACTGAACTTATTCGTTATTAATATCGCACAGTCGTCGTCTATAAAAGACTTCGATAAAATAAGAATAAAGTCGATAATAATAATATAAAAGAGTCTAATAGATGTGTAAATAGATTATAGCGATTCGTAAGAGCGGTATTTAGACGTTTAATTTATTTGATAATGAGAATAGTGACGAATATACGTATAAAGTTTGATCGTTATATTATAAATAAACAGATCTGTGATAAGCTTCTTATATGTTCTTGTATATTCGAAATAATTTATCTTATCGTGCGTCAGCTTAAAAATGTCATATTTAAGAGTAAAAGAAATATATAGACGAAGATTGTCGTGTTCTTCTTTACAGTAGAGCAAGTTATTAATTATTTCGTATAATAGCTTTATAACATTTTTATCGAGAGTCTTATTACGCTTGATAATATTCATAATTCTTATTTATCTTGATTCTTTATAATCGTCTTTGACACGTTACTTAAAGTTATCGTTGATCTAAATAAGACTAATAGAATAAACGCAGACGTTTATTATTAATATATTAAACTTAGATTTATCTGAGCTTGACCTCTCGTAGTCACGACTAGTTAAACGAAATAAAACGTCGAAAACGATATTAATTCTATTTAACTTGTAACGAATATTTATGCGAAAACGCTATAAATATTCGAAAGCTCTTATTAGACGTAGATTCAGCTTTTTCACTAATATAATATTAAGACTTATTTATCGAACTAACTCGACGATCGCTAAGTGATTAGTGTAAATAATTATTATTTTAATATATCTTTATGAAATAACGAATCTTTTTCACGATTCACACAATATCTATTATTTCAAGTTTCGTCGATTAATAGCGTGACTTCGCAAACTTGACCTGACGACTTAAAAAGAGAATAAGTTGCTGTGATTTCTGCTTAAGATATTTTATAATAGACTTTATATCGATTTAATACTTATCTATAATAGACTTCGTGTCTGAATTCTTCTATAGCTTATTTTTTATATAATAAACATATATCGTAAAGTCTTATTTCTTATTAATATCTAAATTCACGTATATCTACTTCTTAAAATTGTGATAATAAAGTATAATAGATCTAATAAAGACTTTTTAAAGTTAATAATAGATATTTAATTTCGACGAGATAGACTTCTTTAGACGAAGACGCGCAACGATAGATTTATACTTATTATTATTATTAAATCTGAACCTCTAATAGAGAAACGTTTTGCGTTCTTAAAGAGATTTAATAATCGCGATATAATAGAGCACATATTATTTGAGATAATCGATAAGATCTAGATATTTGTTTAATGTCGTAAGAATCTTAAAAAACTTTAGATTCTTAATAACTTATAATTTCTTCTTAGCGATAACAAGTTCGAGAATATTCACTCTTTGATTTAAAAGAGACACAGATAAATACTTAAAAAAGATCTTATTAAGTGCGAGATGAATATTTATCTTATTTAAAACTTGAAAAATCTAAATAAGATAACGAATATACTCTTTCAACGACGACGAGAAATAATATTATTATCGATATATGCTCTATAAAATCATCGAAATAATCTTAAAATACGATTAATTATTCTTTATATATAGACGAGAGAGTTTTAGAATTTTATTATTAATATCTTAAAGATCTTTTAATCTCTGTGAGAGACTATCGTGAGTCTATAACGATATCTTATTTTCACTTATTATTAATAGAAGAAAGCGATAACATTAATAATTGAGATATAAGAAGCATTTCGAAGTAAAATAAGTATATCTAATTAAGATAATATCGAGTAGATATCAGATATCGTGATCTTATTAAATGCTTTAATGTCGATTATTACTCGATCTTTAGAGTCTTAAAAAGTGTTTTTTTATATTATAAAGCACGAAAAGAAAAAAAGAGTAACAATAGTTATTTACTTTATATAACTTTATAAGTGTAACTTATTAAAGACTTTATCGATGATTTCACGATTCTTCGATCTAACGAAATATATTCTAATTTGCTCGAACTTATATAACTCTCGTTAATTATCTATTAATAATATATTCATTTATTTCGATTCAAGAACGTTAATTACGTTATCGATATTCTTTTAGAGATTGAGAAAGACTTTCACAGTCGAAGTAAAAATTAAAATAATTAAAGAATTAGAGTCGTATATAGTTATATTCGTAATATAAATAATTTTAGTTTTTGATAACGTAGTAGTTACATTAAAGACTATTATAATCGTTATAATTATAATAAGAGTCTTCTTAATTCATGAGGTTTTAAAAGTCTTTGACGATTGATATATTACCTTAAGGGGGGCAGGTAAATCGGGAATGTTCGGCTAACCTTCCTTGCTCAGCAAGTAGAGAAGAATATGTCACTAACATAAGTATAATGCGCCATTAACATGATATTCTATAAAGTCTTCTATTAATAGAATATGAACTCTATATACTAGCATAAGGTACATCTAAGCGAATATATCCTCAACAAAACGTTATATTCAAAAGTATATTAACAATTTGTTTAGCGCAATATTATGTTAACGTTCTATTAACGTTCTATTAACGTTCTATTAACGTTCTATTAACGTTCTGTCAACGTTCTGTCAACGTTCTGTCAACGTTCTGTCAACGTTCTATCAACGTTTTATCAACGTTTTGTCAATGTTTTAACATTTCTATTTCAATTTCACGTGATTAAATTACGTGATTATAACTACTAAATTATATTTCGAATAGGACTATTATATATATAATACTATACGAATAGGACTGTTATATATATAATATTGTACGAATAGGACTGTTATATATAATAATATTATACGAATAGGACAAAAAGTTCAAAATTCTAAGTTCGCACTATGAGTCACTGCAGCATCCCAGTCAACGCAGTCACTCAGCCATGGAGACATCCCAGTCAATGCAGCCACTGCAGCTATGGAGACATCTCAGTCAATGCAGCCACTCAGCCATGGAGACATCTCAGTCAATGCAGCCACTCAGCCATGGAGACATCTCAGTCAATGCAGCCACTCAGCCATGAAGACATCTCAGTCACTGGCTATGTGGCTAATGCAGCCACTGCAGCCATGGAGACATCCCAGTCAATGCAGCCACTCAGCCATGGAGACATCCCAGTCAATGCAGCCACTCAGCCATGGAGACATCCCAGTCAATGCAGCCACTCAGCCATGGAGACATCCCAGTCAATGCAGCCACTCAGTCATGGAGACATCTCAGTCACTGCGGCTATGCAGTCACTGTTAGCCACTGCAGCTAAGGAGACATCCCAGTCACTGCGGCTATGCAGCCATGCAGCCCCATACTAACGATACGCAGTCACGGAGACCTCTCAGCCACTACCCTACATTCAGTCATGCGCGGTCACGAAGACCTCTCAGCCACTACCCTACATTCAGTCATGCGCAGTCACGAAGACCTCTCAGTCACTACCCTATATTCAGTCATGCGCAGTCACGGAGACCTCTCAGCCATTACTCTATATTCAGTCATGCAGCTAGTATATAGCCATATATAGTCATTATCGTAAATAAGTAAGTTTCTCAATTAGATATTCTATGTAAATACTTTTATAATTCAAATAAAGTTGACTAAGCATCAATGGAAAATCAATGGAAAATCAATGGAATCTCAATGGAATCTCAATGAAGGACCAATGGAGAATCAATGTATAATCCGCCCAAATGATTAATATGCTACAATGTGCAATTTGGTCGAATGAACGGATGTTCGTGTTGATACATTGATCATAATGTACATTTTGATCAATTGGTCATTGCGCATAATCCGGTGTGTAGTCTCTATTATGCAGTTCGTAACATTAAACACAATGATATGTCTACCTGCCATAGATGGAAAATTCCGACTTCTACTGGCATCTGCAAATTGGTAGTTTTGTTAATTCGAGACCCCTTTAAGCACAACGTCAACATTATTCTTCGAGCTAAATAAACCTGTGCTCGTAGATTCTTGATATTATGACTTCGTCCCCCGTATAGAAATAAGTGAGATTTGAACTTTTTTTTGAGAATGAGACAGCGCAGTGCTAAGTAACATATAATGTTCGCAGTCTTGACAGTCTTGACAATTAAAACAACGCGAAATACATATATACACATATACACACACTTGTTTTTCTGTAAAGAAGAGATAAACATATATAAAATGTTAAATAAAACATATACGACATATACGATAAAGAAATTTTACTCACTATGATTATTATTATTTTTAAATCAACTGCGTGTGAGTGTGACTGTGAGCAAGCAAGCTCGATTACGAAATAAAGTATAATAATATATAAAAAATATCGAATATGCTGAGGGCTACGCCGAGAATATTTCTTATACTTTGAGTTTTAAGCTTAGACGTGTTTCACTCTCTTATTGACAAAATATCGAATTTTATTCAAAGAGATAAAGGTGAGTGAAATTAGACACGTCTGAGAACTGAGACAAGATAAAGTATAGATATAATAAGATATATTCTTTTTTATGATTAAGAATTATAATTATTTTATGTTATTTTATAGACTTTTATCAAAAAGAAAGAAATCTGTGTTTCGAGCCTTTTAAAATTATAAAGATATGTTATATCTAACACGACGTATTATTAATATTCGATGAAATTCGTTACTACTCTATCTCTCTCGATATTTAACATTAAATATTAAACCCCTTTTTCTTTAAGCGAGATTTAGATATATCACAGCAGTATCAGCAGAAGATATATCTAAAATTATTATAATTCTAACGAAGTGGTTGCGAAGGCGATTTAGTCTTTGATTATATAAAAACACTCGTGCAGTAGACATTAATTTCTTCGTATTAACTCGATAGAGCGTTATCTTTACTCTGAAAATATATATTCGATTAAGATATAAGATAGAATTCATGAATATAAGAGTTTAAGAAATGAATATAGATAAGAAAAACGACGAATAAAAAATAAAATAGTTCTCAAATTGCGAGACATATCAGAAAATCTATAATTATATACTTAGTTTGATCTTACATTTCTTTCTCTACTTTAATCTTTTTTTAATTTTTAAGCAAACTTTATAGATTCATTAATAGAATCAAAATCTCGATATCGAACGATTAATTAGAAAATGTTTAAAATGTCATCGTTCTGTTGACTTGGCCCTTGACTGTTAACATCTTGATCGTTGATAACATTCTGAAGTTGATATTATAATAACAAATAATGATTATCGCTATACGCCGCAGATGTTCTTTAAATGAAACGTTTGATTCGTTTAATACGTTTCTTGACTTTCTTATTCTCGCTGTTTTCTCAATCGCGTTTTCTTGACGCAGAGAATAATCTCTTATCACTACGCTCGTCTTAAATTATTAACATTCTCGTCGATCTCGCTATTTAAGATCATTAATGAATTAATTAATTGTTTCTTATTATTCACGCTGTTCTTCGAGCAGAGTGAGTCGTTCTTTTTAATATTTATATTAATAGTTGACAGATGCGATAAGTGATAATTAGCTTTAAAGTTATTATAATCTTTATTAATCGCATAATTCTCGCTTATCGACGTTTAAGCTAACTATGTCTTACTGCTATCTCGATTGATCGCTGATTCGATTAGCTTTAAGATTTGTGTGTTTTAAGAAATATTGTTATTGTCTGAGTCGAGAGTCGATGTTTTGACTTTAGAAATATTATAAGCTTTATCGTTCTTCTCATCGATGATTATTGACGTTTCAGAGAATGACTCGTTATTACGATGTATATTATTTAGAGACTACAATGCGTCTTCAAATTTAATGTGGTTATCATTGCTGAAATGCGTGAAAATTGATATAATGTTAAGAGAACGATCTTGCTCTTCTAAAATCTCTATTCTTGACTCAGTAATATGCTCGACGATCTCTAATTCGATAGATAGTATACTTGACGTTCTTTGACTTAATAGTCTATTTAAAAATCTTTGACTTGTCAAAATTCGGGTCACGTGATGCGCTAAGGCGCATCCTCATAGTCGCTCTTTACTCTCGTAGCATTCTATAGTTAACAACTAAGTGTTCTATCATCTATTCTTGACAGGTTATGAGCCCGGGCTTGCTCAGCGACTATTTCACTTATACCCTATGTCTATCAGAGCCACAGTGATCTCTAAGCATCACGAGTTCATCGCAATGAACGCCGCGACAGCTATGAGACTCTGTTTTTTAATCTTCTTGAGATGGGCATTGCCCTCTACAAAATAATCGTCTTTGGAATTCGAGGGGCTGAGAGTCCTATCGCAAATCGACTCTCGACATATCGAATCTAATCGAACGTCGAACGTCGAACTCGTTATACGACCGTGCGATCGAATTTCATTAAGATCTCTGAAACATTGTCAACTTCCTTGCGTGAGACACGCTAAACACGCTCAACGAGAATATTTCTTTCGCGATATATATCGCTTCAACGTTAATAAAGCGTTTACGTGAATCGAATCAATTATAACAACTCAAGAGGCTGAACTTCAGCATTAAATCGTCTGATCACACTTTAGAATTAATTAGTTATCGACAAATCTCTACTCAGAGCGCGTATACGTCTATTAAGAGTCAAAACAATAAGGATTTCTTGTTGAGATAAATCTTTCGATCTCATAAGTTCTCTAAAGAAGAGAGCTGAGACTCAGTCATTAACAAATCTTCACTCAAAGCGCGTATACGTTTATTAAGGGTTAAAACAACAAGAATTTTTTGTTGAGATAAATCTTTCGATCTTATAAGTTCTCTAAAGAAAAGAGCTGAGACTCAGTTATCGAATTCTTTTCATCGCTATTCGACTTTATTCTATCGTCGAATATGACTTCATTTCACGACGACAGTCATCGAAGCGACTATTCTAAATTCGAGTTTCTATCGAAGACTTAATATAAGAAGAACGTTATTTCTCTTCGAAGATCTATACGTCTTTAATAATTGTCTTCGATATAGTTTCAGCGAAAATTAGATCAATTCAAATCTTTCTTGTCTCTAAGTACCTTTTATCTCAATAATATCGTTCGTATCTATCGAAGATTTAAGTATAAGCACTTTTTATTTCTCGTATAAGAACTCGAAGATCAGCAGCAAAAGTTATTAGATATCGATAAGATTCTCGAGAACTTTAACGAAGATTAGAATATCTATTTCACTCTCACTACTTTCGCGAACGTTAATAATGTCGACTTTCAATTCGAAGTTAGCGAAGATGTTCTCAGTGTCTCAAGTGACACTAAGTTATTCGATCTTCGTGTCAAAAGTTCTCTGAATCTTACTTCTTCGACTTCGACTTCTTCGACTTTAAGATCTTCGTCTCTTATCGTCTCAGTCATCTCTCAAACTGAGTCTTTCGTTTGAACATCATCGTCGTTATTATTCACATCGTACGTGTCGCTCTCAGAAACCTTCTTAGTAATTCTCAGCATCTATAATCGACGAAGAATCAAGCGCATAAGACGTCGTAAGAAACATATTAACTCTAATAGTTTTAACGATTGATTCTCTCGAAGAGAGAAGCGCTTTTTCTTTAAACTTCATTATTATTTTAAAGTTTAATTTAAGATATCGTTCATAAAAGTAGAATATCAACAATTAATTGATGCTTAATAATCTTATTCTCTTTAATGCGATCACCAGTTATAGAGTCTGCATCGTTATCTTTTATCGTCTCGAAGATAGCGATCGCGAACTCGTCGAAGTCGAATTCGATAATAAAGACTCTTAGATTATGCTCGATGTTTTAATTAAGAACTATTAGTCTAAGAGCACGGGTCTCTATAGAGAACTAATGCGTCGAATATTCGATCTCACTCTTAAAAAAGAAGAAGTTCGTTAATATAAAAAGAACTTTCGTAAGATCATCTTCGATATCATTAGCCTTTATAAATCTCTCGTCATTTCGAAGTCTCTACGAATTTTAATTTTTCTTATGAGACTTGACGACTCTTACGACATGTTCGAGTCAAGTTATATTCAAAATCATAATCTCTTTGAGAACAAGTTCGTTAAGTTTTAAGAGATTATCGTGATCGTCGTGAACGAAGAAGTTAGAATCTCCTTCAAAGAAGAAGAATTAATTATATATGTCGCTCATAACGATAAGAGCAAAGACAAACAAGCTGCTTTTAACAACCTCGACGACTCTGATATTAATCGTGAGATCTATTTTTCGTATAAGGTAGCTAATCGCAAATTCAGACATCTCTCTATCAAATGTTGAATCAAGTTTTCTTATCTCAAGTTTAAGAAATTCATAACGAAAGAGAAAAAGAAGAAGAAGATAAAGATCTTCGACTTTAAGAATAAACTCTCAAGTAACAAGCGTAAGCGCATCGAAGAGACATCTTTTAATGCCTCTGCTTCAGAGAAGAACGATTATTTTAATGTTAATTATATCTTCTTAAAGAAACTAAACTTCATTATGTATTATTCGAATATCAACTCGAACGACTTTAATATCCTCGATGCGGTTAATGATCAAGTCATCAATCTAATCGTCACGAAAGCTCTCGAACATAGTCTCATGACTACGAATTTCGTGAATCTTCTTATTCGAGTCGTCGTAGATTCAGACTGCTCTCGTCATTCTTTCGCGGATCGTTCGATATTCATTATCTACGAAAAGGTCTACTCTCGATCGATCAAGAACATCGAAGAGAGCGAAGTGCAGTCTTAAGACTGTGACATTATTAGCCTCGACTGTGTGATTAGAGAAGAGTGTGTGACAGTCACTCTGCGAAATGTCTTATATATATTCGATATGAGCGTCAATCTTCTCTCGATCAATAAACTTTTAAACTTCGACATCGCTGTCTTCTTTTATAAAATAGAATATACTCTTATTAAGAACGATTTGAAGCTTATCGATACTCGTAATCGTGATCTCTTCTTTTTAAATCTCTAATAAAATCGAAACAGTGCTCTGATCGTCTACAGTGTGCTCTCGAATCTCATTTATTGACTTTAATATGCTCGTATAAGTTATTTGAATTATAGTAATCTAAATAAGCTTCTAAATATAATCGTTGAGATGAACTTTATTAAGAACATTGCGAAGGAGTATATCTGTGAATATTATATCATGAAACGTCAGAAGACTATCTCTTATGATAGTCTCACAGAGTCAAAAACGCAGTCTAACGAATTTGTTTATAATAATCTCATAGAATCTCTATTCCCTACTAAATTTAATAACTGCAGATACTTTATAATATTTAAGAATAATTTCATCTTTTACTTTGAAGTGTACTGTATTCGTTATAAGAATGAAACGTTTATCATGTTCTTACGTTTTAAAGTCTTTCTAGAGTCACGAAGTTATAAGATCTATTGTATTCGCCTCGACAATGAGAGAGAGTATATGTTTAAGATCTTCTTGAATTATCTTCTTTAATGCGAAATTAGACAGAAGCTCACTATATCTGAGAATCTCGAAATGAACGAAGCGATCGAACGTTTTAAGTAGATCTTGTTATATAAGATATATTTTATACTACTAAGTTCTTAGCTCAACAAGTCTTTCTGATCTGAAATCGTGATCATTATCAATTATTTGATGTTGCGATCCCTTAACGTTCGAATCATTGTAACGTTATTTGAGACTTTTCATTATCGAAAGCTCATTTTATCTTATCTGCGAACGATTGATTTCATCGTCTATGCGTTAAAGCGTATTTAAAAGAAACTCGTGAATAAAAGCGAAAAGTGTGTTCTTCTGAGATATGAAGAGAAGTTCATTTTTCGCCTATATAATCTCATTAAGAAGAAGATTATTCGAGTTAATAATGTTCACTTCGTTGAGAAGCGTCTCTTGATTGTGAATCTCGAAGAAAAAACGAACGTTTATGAGTTCTCGATTAAGCGATAACGTCTTTATATATCAGCATCCGCTATAGAGAAGGCACTTAATGAATAGCGTATTATTAACATTTCGAAAGACATTGTTCTCATCATAAAGTCCTCAACGACTGTATCTGTATCTGCAATAAATAGATCAAAATCAAATTTTTCATGGCCAGCTGAAAAGCAGATATCTACATCAAAGCCCTCGTCTCTCGCACGAGTCGTATTATCGATCGCGTTCGCGCGAGCCTCTCGATCAATTGTTATATTATTAGCTATCGAAAGAATAACTCGTTCTCTCACTGTCGTCGAAATGATTCGCGAAGATCTCGAGTTAAGTGCGATTCAAAGGATACTTCTTGATCATCTCGACACTACGATTTCGAATCTACGAGATCTATCACCTAACCCTCTCTCGAGAATATTCGTGATCTTTGCGTTACTAACGAATCATGTTAATAAGTCGAATATTTTCGAGTCGACGACCTATCAATAAATCATTTTCAATCAACTCTCTCGTATACACTGAGAGCTCGTCATATAAGACGAATATAAATCTCTCATGAACAACAATACTTGATATCTAATTCAGACGTCTTTAGATGCTTATATTCTGAGAGATCGCTGAGTCTATATCGTGAAGCGAGACCTCGTTGAGAAAGTCACTCGTTATAAGACTCGTTAAGTGATTCGAGATTTCGAATAATAGAAGAGTCGTGACTATCATGACACGTTCGTCTCAGTGATCAAGTTTATAAGTTATAAGACGATCTTTGCTCTAATAGCGACTCTAAACTAAGACGTAAAACAAATAAACGTTAAAATCGTCTTTCTTTACGATAACGTTCAAGAGACGATTTATATGCGATAGTTCGATAATTTCAATAAGAACGATATCAAAGTTTGTAAGCTAAATAAGACTCTCTATGAACTTAAGCAATCTCTTAGAATTTGATATCAGCACTTCTCGAAGTATATAAAGAAACTCGAACTAATACTTATCGAATCGAACGAGAGTGTCTTTATGAACGTCAAGAAGAGTATTATTATAGCTCTCTATGTGAACGATATATTAATTATCGATCTTAACAAAATCGATATTCAGCGCATTAAAAAGGCTCTCAATAACAAGTTTCACATGTTCGACTTGAAACCTTGCGTCTATTATTTAGACATGATCGTCAAAAGAGATCGTGTCGTCGATATTCTTCGTCTGAGACAAGCAGTCTATGTCACTCGTTTCTTAAAGTATTTTAATTATTAAAGTCTTAATTCAGTCTCTACGTCTCTGAAAATCAGTCGCAAGCTATAATCTACGAAAGAGAGCTATGTTGCTTCGAGAAAGCTGTGCGAGAACTATTAATCTATCGTGAGATCCCTCATATATATCATATTAAAAACTCGTTCTGATATCGTCTATGCTGTCTCTCTTGTCAGCCGCTATTCAGTCAACTCGACTTCAGACACACTGAAATATAGTGATTCGAATCTTTCGATATCTTAGAGACACGATGCACTACGAACTCGTGTATAAAGGATCCCTTTAAGCCCTTATCGAATATATCGATTTCGATTGAGCTGACGACTCGACTCGAAGATCTATCTTCGACTATCTATTTAACGTCGATAGCGACGTTATCAGCTGATTATCAAAGCGTCAAGTTATCGTCGCGTTATTCACTTGCGAAGTCGAGTATATCGATCAAACGTTGATTATCAAAGAAGTTATTTGATTAAAAACTCTTCTCAATCAACTTCTGCGGCCCCGAAACTCTGATTCGAAGATCATCATAATCTTCGACGACAATTAGAGCGCAATTGCCCTCGTTAAGAACGCTTAGTTTCATACTCGCATCAAGCACATTAACATCGTTCATTATTTCGTGCGTGAAAAAGTCAATGACGATATCGTGAACATGCAATTCGTATTCACGGATAAACAAATAATCGACGGTCTCATCAAAGCCCTCTGCCTCGACAAATTCGTTATCTTTCGCGATACCCTTGAGGTGAAATTAGTCTCAGAACATCCCCTCAGCGTCAAAGACTAACTCTCAGCGCTCTTGCTTCTAATCTGAAGTCGTCAGTTCCAGAGGAGTGACGCTATTCACCTTGCCTGTGAACGTCAGATCTTCAGTATTCTTTCACTGCCTCATGTATTCACCGACCTCGTTTTGATAGAAATTTGATGTGCATCAGATCTATTTCAAAGAAAACTTTCAAAAAATCGCCTTTTTTCGGAAAATGGAAGTTTTGTATAAAGGACCAGAACGGATTTTTACATGTCTTCGAATTTGATATAGTCGTTTTCAGAACTTGGTTCGAATTTGACATAGTCGTTTTCAGAACTTGGTTTCTTCACTTTTGTGAACCGGACTTCGCGCTAACCCGATTGGGGTTTTTTGCGTCGCGAAGTGCGAAAATCGTGTTTTCGCATTTTTGAGTATGCGAGCGAAGGGGAGTGTCAAAATTCGGGTCACGTGACATGGTCACGTGATGCGCTAAGGCGCATCCTCATAGTCGCTCTTTACTCTCGTAGCATTCTATAGTTAACAACTAAGTGTCCTACCACCTATTCTTGACATGACTTAGAGTCGATGAATGAATAGTTGTTAATTAAGATTTTATTGAAGTTTGTTCTAAGACTCTGAAGATAAAGTGAAAGACTATATGACGAGATTAAGAATGAATATAGTGATGAAAGACTTTATTGTTTGATTTGTTAAAAAAGCTTTCGACTAAATTTTTCTTTATTCATTAAGATTTATATCAAGACTTAATTAACATCTTTATAAGAATAGTCTGATTTGAGCAGAGAGCAAACTTTATTTAATCTTATTTATCGCATATTAAGTATTAATATAACAAGAATTTATTATAAAAAAGACACGTCTAAATAATCACATATAATCGAGTAAGCTATACTTGACTAACTTTAAAAGTATTTATAATGATTCTTAAACATTAGAAGCTGAGTATCATCGTTCTAATAGTAAAATAGAATTCAGACTTTCGATTTAAAGATTTGATCTTTTAACTTAGTTATCAACGAGATGCTTCGAATAAACAAATTCACTCGAAAAATCGTGACACTAAGTATCGATAATAAAGATTTTCTTGTTATTATTATTATCGTAGATTATTTAACGTATCAACTATAAAACAATATTTATATCGTCGTAGATAACTTAGTGTCAATTCGTTATTTCACTTGCATTAATCTCTCTATTTAAAACTCTTAAAAATTCTTATATTAAGCTCGATCTTTTATATATTTCACACGTTGAGCTTCTTCGCCATTTTTTTCTTATTTTTCTTTAAGATTTTAAATTATTTAAATAATTATTTCGAAGAACTTATTTTACGTCGTATTATAACTTGCTACCCAATTAGATTCTTCTTTAAACTTTCGCACGTCTATAACGCGCTTTTAATTTGCACACTCGTCTTATTTAAATAATCGAACTAAGCTTAATAGACTAACTTCATTGATTTTAATTCTTATAATCTTTTTTATATTACTTATTCTTTCGAATCTGTGAAGTCGATTAGATCAAGTAAAATAAATTAATTTCGATATTCTCGTAGAACTTTAACTTCTTCTTTATTATTAACGCAGCGTACGATCTCGATAGTCAGTCTATCGAATATATTAATTTGACTATTTAGCTAATCTCTTAAGATAAGTAATTCGTTTTAATTAATTCTCAGACGCTCTATAACTCTTTAAACAAATACACGTATATATATAATAATCGTTAGTATCGGCTAAACGCGTGACTTCTAAAAGGCTTAACATCGTATAACAAGTATATCATATACTTGAATTGTAATCATTTCATATTAATGATCAGCAGATTGTCGTCTGAATTTTTCGATAAGTTTAACGTCTCAGCGATAAAATTAGTCTCTTTAAGAGATCTCATCATCGATGCAATTTTAGAAACGATATATTCGACTGTATCGTGTATATGGGCGAATATCTTTTGAGCAAGAATCACAGTATCTTTATTTAAGTCGATAAATTTAATTAAAATTTCAAGAAAGAATTGCTCGTCTTATTCAGAGAGCTTGACGTCTAAGAGATTCGATCTCAGTCAACGAATTTCTATTTATTATCGATTAAGATAATAAGAGAGAGAAATAGCTGTGTTAATGTTCGTATTCTTAAACATTGTTTCAAATTTTTCGTTGAAGTTCGTCGTAGCTGTTTGTTACAACATTTGCTTTAAAACTACATTATATTCAGAGTAGATTATTTCTCGTATCAAAGATAGCTTCATCTTATAGAAGCTATTGAGAAATGCGTTACTGTTCAGGCCCTCCGCGAAGTTCTAATACCATCATAGAACTAGTATATGATAATCTCATAACGATATATAGTTATATAACCGAAATATAATAGTTCTACCCTCGTCGTTGATTAGTTATATTCTCGTTATATATAACAAATTTTTTATAAATAGTTGCGTAACGGTTATATAACGATTATATTAATTCAAAGTTTTCTTCGTTATTTAGGAAGGTGCTATACTTGAAAAAAATTTCTAAGTCTCGCAATTATTCACAGCAGTCACAGCAGTCATACAGTCATATAATCATTACAGTCATTATAGTCATTGCAGTCACTGCAGTCATGTCGCCATGTCGCCATGCAGCCATTGCAGCCATTGCAGCCATGTCGCCATATAGTCATTGCAGCCATTGCAGCCATTGCAGTCACTGCAGCCATGCATGTCAAAATTCGGGTCACGTGATGCGCTAAGGCGCATCCTCATAGTCGCTCTTTACTCTCGTAGCATTCTAGTGAAAACAACTAAGTGTCCTATCATCTATTCTTGATAGGTTATGAGCTCGGGCTTGCTCGGCGACTGTTTCACTTATACTCTATATCTATCAGAGCCACAGTGATCTCTAAGCATCACGAGTTCATCGCAATAAACGTCGCGACAGCTATGAGACTCTGTTTTTTAATCTTCTTGAGGTGAGCATTGCCCTCTACAAAATAATCGTCTTTGAAATTCGAGGGGCTGAGAGCCCTATCGCAAATCGATTCGCGACATATCGAATCTAATCGAACGTCGAACGCCGAACTCGTCATACGATCGTGCGATCGAATTTCATTAAGGTCTCTAAAATATTGTCAGCTTCTCTGCGTGAGACACGTTAAACACGCTCAACGAGAACATTTCTCTCGCGATATATATCGCTTTAACGTTAATGAAGCGTTTACGTGAATCGAATCAATTATAACGACTTAAGAGGCTGAACTTCAGCATCAAATCGTCTAATCACACTTTAAAGTTGATTAATTATCGACAAATCTTCACTCAGAGCGCGTATACGTCTGTTGAGAATCAAAACAATAAGAATTTCTTGTTGAGATAGATCTTTCGATCTCACAAGTTCTCTAAAGAAGAGAGCTGAGACTTAGTTATCGACAAATCTTCACTCAGAGCGCGTATACGTCTATTAAGAGTCAAAACAACAAGGATTTCTTATTGAGATAGATCTTTCGACCTCACAAGTTCTCTAAAGAAGAGAGCTGAGACTCAGTTATCGAATTCTCTTCATCGTTATTCGACTTTATTCTATTATCGAATATGACTTCATCTCACGACGACAGTCATCGAAGCGACTATTCTAAATTCGAGTTTTTATCGAAGACTTAACATAAGAAGAACGTTATTCCCCTTCGAAGATCTACACGTCTTTAGTAATTGTCTTCGATATAGTCTCAGCGAAAATTAGATTAATTCAAATCTTTCTTATCTCTAAGTATCTTTTATCTCAATAATATCGTTCGTATCTATCGAAGATTTAAGTATAAGCACTTCTTATTTCTCGTGTAAGAACTCGAAGATTAGTAATAAAAGTTGTTAGATATCGATAAGACTCTCGAGAACTCTGACGGAGATCAGAGTATTTATTTCACTCTCACTACTTTCGCGAACGTTAGTAGTGTTGACTTTCAATTCGAAGTCAGCGAAGATACTCTTAGTGTCTTAAGTGACACTGAGTTATTCGATCTTCGTGTCAAAAGCTCTCTGAATCTCACTTCTTCGACTTCGACTTCTTCGACTTTAAGACCTTCGTTTCTTATCGCCTCTCTCGCCTTAGTTGTCTCTCAAGCTAAGTCTTTCGTTTGAGCATTATCGTCGTTATTATTCATATCGTACGTGTCGCCCTTAGAAACCTTCTCAGCAACCCTTAGCATTCATAATCGACGGAGAATCAAGCGCATAAGGCGTCGCAAGAAACATGTCAGTCTCAGTAGTTTCAGCGACTGACCCTCTCGAAGAGGGAAGCGCTTTTTTTCTAAACTTTATTGTTATTTTGAAGTTCAATCTGAAATATCGTCGATGAAAGTAGAATATCAATAATTGATTGATGCTTAACAATCTTATTCTCTTTAATGCGATCATCAGTTATAGAGTCTGTATCGTTATCTTTTATCGTCTCGAGAATAGCGATCGCGAACTCGTCGAAGTCGAATTCGACGATAAAGACTCTTAGATTATGCTCGATGCTCTAATTAAGAACTATTAGTCTAAGAGCACGAGTCTCTATAGAAAACTAATGCGTCGAATATTCGATCTCACTCTTGAAGAAGAAGAAGTTCGTCAATATGAAAAGAACTTTCGTAAGATCATCTTCGACATTATTAGTCTTCATAAATCCCTCGTTATTTCGAAGTCTCTGCGAATTCTAATTTTCCTTATGAAACTTGACGACTCTTACGACATGTTCGAGTTAAGTTATATTCAAAATCATGATCTCTTTGAGAACAAGTTCGTCAAGTTTTAAGAGATTGTCGTGATCGTCGTGAACGAAGAAGTTAAAATCTTCTTCAAAGAAGAAGAACTAATTATATATATCGTTCGTAACGATAAGAGCAAAGACAAACAAGCTACTTTTAATAATCTCGACGACTCTAATATTAATCGTGAGATCTACTCTTCGTGTAAGATAGCTAATCGCAAATTTAGATATTTCTTTATCAAATGCTGAATTAAGTTTTCTTATCTCAAGTCTAAGAAATTCATAACGAAAGAGAAAAAGAAGAAGAAGATAAAGATCTTTAACTTCGAAAATAAATTCTCAAGCAACAAGCGTAAGCGTATCGAAGAGACGTCTTTTAATGCCTCTGCTTCAGAGAAGAACGATTATCTTAATGTTAATTATATCTTTCTAAAGGAACTAAACTTCATTATATACTATTCGAATGTCAACTCGAACGACTTCAATATTCTCGATGCGACTAATGATCAAGTCATTAATCTAATCGTCACGAAAGCTCTCGAACATAGTCTCATGACTGCGAATTTCGTAAATCTTCTTATTTGAGTCGTCGTAGATTCAGACTACTCTCGTTATTCTTTCGCGAATCGTTCGATGTTCATCACCTACGAGAAGATCTACTCTCGATCGATTAAAAGCATCGAGAGAAGCGAAGTTCAGTCTCAAGACTGTGATATTATTAGTCTCGACTGTGTGATTAGAAGAGAGTGTGTAACAGTCACTCTGCGAAATGTCTTATATATGCTCGATATGAGCGTCAATCTTCTCTCGATCGATAAACTTCTAAACTTCGACATCGCTGTCTTCTTTCATAAGATAGAGTATATTCTTATTAAGAACGATCTGAAGCTTATCGATACTCGCAATCGTGATCTCTTCTTTTTAAATCTCTGACCAAGTCGAAATAGTACTCTAGCCGCCTACAGTGTGCTCTCGAATCTTATTTATCAACTCTGATATGCTCGCATGAGTCATTTGAATTAGAATAATCTAAACAAGCTTTCAAATATGATCGTTGAGGTGAACTTCATCAAGAACATTGCGAAGGAGTATATCTGCGAATATTATGTCATGAGACGTCAGAAGACTATCTCTTATAATAGTCTCACAGAGTCAGAAACGCAGTCTAACGAATTTGTTTATAGTGATCTCGTAGAGTCTCTATCCCCTACTAAATTCAATAACTGCAGATACTTTATAATATTTAAGAATAATTTCATCTCTTACTCTAAAGTGTACTGTATTCGTTATAAGAGTGAAACGTTTGTTATGTTCTTACGTTTTAAAGTCTTTCTAGAGTCACGAAGCTATAAGATCTATCGTATTCGCCTCGACAATAAAGAAGAGTATATGTTTAAGATCTTCTTGAATTATCTTCTTTAGTGCGAAATCAGATAGAAGCTCACTGTACCTGGGAACCTCGAAATGAACGAGACGATCGAACGTTTTAAATAGATCTTATTATATAAGATGCATCTTATACTGCTAAGTTCCCAGCTCAATAAGTCTTTCTAACTCGAAATCGTGATCATTATCAATTATTTGATGTTGCGATCCCTTAACGTTCGAATCATTACAACGTCATTTGAGACTTTTCATTATCGAAAGCTCATTTTATCTCATCTGCGAACGATTAATTTTATCGTCTATGCGTTAAAGCGTATTTAAAAGAAATTCGTGAATAAAAGCGAAAAGTGTGTCCTTCTGAAATATAAAGAGGAGTTCATTTTTCGTCTATATAATCTTATCAAGAAGAAGATTATTCGAGTTAATAATACTCACTTCGTTAAGAAGCGTCTCTTGATTATGAACTTCGAAGAAAAGACGAACGTTCATAAGCCCTCGATTAAGCGACAACGTCTTTATGTATTAATATTCGTTATAGAGAAGACACTTAATGAACAGCGTATTACTGATATTTCGAAAGACATTACTCTTATTATGAAGCTCTCAACGACTGTATCTGCACCTACAATAAACAGATCAAGATCAAATTTCTTATAGTCAGCTGAAAAGCAGACGTCTATATCAAAGCCCTCATCTCTCGCACGAGTCGTATCATCGATCGCGTTCGCGCGAATCTCTCGATCAATTGTTACATATCAGCTATCGAAGAAATAATTCGTTCTCTCACTGCCGTCGAAATAATTCGCGAAGATCCCGAGTTAAGTGTGATTCAAAGAATACTTCTTGATCATCTCGACACTACGATTTCGAATCTATAAGATCTATTATCTGACTCTCTCTCGAGAACATTCGCGACCTTTGCGTTACTAACGAATCATGTTATCAAGTCGAATATTTTCGAGCCGACGACCTATCAATAAATCATTTTCAATCAACTCTCTCGCATACACTGAGAGCTCGTCATACAAGACGAATATAAATCTCTCATGAACAACAATACTTGATATCTAATTTAGACGTCTTTAGATGCTTATATTCTAAGAGATCGCTGAGTCTATATCGTGAAGCGAGGCCTCGTTAAGAAAGTTACTCGTTATAAGACTCGCTGAGTGATTCGAGAATTCGAATAATAGAAGGATCGTGACTATCATAACACGTTCGTCTCAGTGATCAAGCTTATAAATTATAAGGCGATCTTTGCCCTAACAGCGATTCTAAATTAAAACGTGAAATAAATGAACGACAAAATCGTCTTTCTTTACGATAACGTTCAAGAGACGATTTATATGTGATAGTTCGATGATTTCAACAAGAACGATATCAAAGTTTATAAGTTAAATAAGACTCTCTATGAACTCAAGTAATTTCTTAGAATTTGATATTAGCACTTCTCGAAGTATATAAAGAAACTCGAATTAATATTCATTAAATCGAACGAGAGTATCTTTATGAACGTTAAGAAGAGCATTATTATAGCTCTCTATATGAACGATATATTGATTATCGACCTCAGCAAAATCGACATTTAGCGCATTAAAAAGGCTCTTAATAACAAGTTTTATATGTTCGACTTGAGACCTTGCGTTTATTATTTAGATATGATCGTTAAAAGAGATCGTGTCGTCGATATTCTTCGTCTGAGACAAGCAGTCTATGTCACTCGTTTCTTAAAACATTTTAATTATTAAAGTCTTAATTTAGTCTTTACGTCTCTGAAAATCAATCGTAAGTTACAATCTACGAAAGAGAGTTATATTGCTCTTAAAAAGCTATACGAAGATTATTAATCCGTCGTGAGATCCCTCATATATGTCATATTAAAAACTCGTTCTAATATCGTCTATACTGTCTCTCTTATTAGTCGCTATTTAATCAACTCGACTCAGACACACTGAAATGCAGTGATTCGAATCTTTCGATATCTTAGAGACACGATATATTACGAACTAGTGTACAAAGGATCCCTTCAAGCCCTTATATACTCGACTCGATTCGAAGATCTATCTTCGACTACCTATTTAACGTCGATAACGACGTCATTAGCTAATCATTAAAGCGTCAAGTCATCGTCGCGTTATTCACTTGCGAAGTCGAGTATATCGATCAAACGTTGACTATTAAAGAAGTTATTTAATTGAAAACTCTTCTTAATCAACTTCTGCGACCCCGAGACTCTGATTCGAAGATCATTATAATCTTCGACGACAATTAGAGCGCAATTGTTCTCGTCAAGAACGCTTAGTTCCATGTTCGC
Organism: Pseudevernia furfuracea; assembly: GCA_022315425.1. Taxonomy (NCBI): domain Eukaryota; kingdom Fungi; phylum Ascomycota; class Lecanoromycetes; order Lecanorales; family Parmeliaceae; genus Pseudevernia; species Pseudevernia furfuracea. The sequence continues at coordinate 727,446 of JAIUPT010000033.1, forward strand.
ATTAAGCACATTAATATCACTCATCATTTCGTGCGTGAAAAAGTCAATGACGATATCGTGAACATGTAATTCGTATTCACGAATAAACAAATAATCGACGATCTCATCAAAGCCCTCTGTCTCGATAAATTCGTTGCCTTTCGCGATGCTCTTGGAGTGAAATCAGTCTCAGAACATTCTCTTAGCGTCAAAGACTAATTCTCAGCGCTCTTGCTTCTAATCTGGAATCGTTAGTTTCAGAGAAGTAACGCTATTCATCTTGTCTGTGAACGTCAAATCTTTAGTATTCTTTCGATGTCTCTTGTCTCAAATCCTCAGCATCTTTTCGACGTCTTATTTCAGCGTCTTCTTACTTCAATTCGAAGTTGCCGACTCCAGGGGAGACGTCTATCAAACCCCTAGTCTCTTTCGAGTCTCATATACCCATTCTTGGACTGCCGCAACTGCCGCTGGCGTGTCGCCCTTATTCGGTTACCACCATGGCCCCTGGATGGATGTCATACCCTCGGGCCTCGTTCAGGTCTCGTTCGGCGCCTCAGCGCTGAATTCCGTCGCTATCACACGCTCGGTCGCTGCTACAGCCAGTCATGAGGTTTTCTTTCACTGCTTCTTGCTTCACCTCCTCATATATTCACCGACCTCGTTTTGATAGAAATTTGATGTGCACCAGGTCTATTTCAAAGAAAAATTTCAAAAAAAAACCCGCCTTTTTTCGGAAAATGAAAGTTTTGTATAAAGGATCAGAACGGATTTTTACATGTCTTCGAATTTGACATAGTCGTTTTCAGAACTTGGTTTCTTCACTTTTGTGAACCGGATTTCGCGCTAACCCGATTGGGGTTTTTTGCGTCGCGAAGTGCGAAAATCGTGTTTTCGTATGTTTGAGTATACGAGCGAAGGGGAGTGTCAAAATTCGGGTCACGTGACATGGTCACGTGATGCGCTAAGGCGCATCCTCATAGTCGCTCTTTACTCTCGTAGCATTCTATAGTTAACAACTAAGTGTTCTACCACCTATTCTTGACAGTTTTTTGCGTCGCGAAGTGCGAAAATCGTGTTTTCGTATGTTTGAGTATGCGAGCGAAGGGGAGTGTCAAAATTCGGATCACGTGACATGATCACGTGATGCGCTAAGGCGCATCCTCATAGTCGCTCTTTACTCTCGTAGCATTCTAAAGAAAACAACTAAGTGTCCTACCATCTATTCTTGACACTCGTTGAGTATCAAGAATCGCGTTATTATCGACGAAGTCTTTGATAAGTTATAAATATAAGAAAGACTTAAATACATTAAGTAATTTACGTCTTTCTGCTTTTTTATATCTGTTATATATAAAACGCTATCTAATAATAGTAGTTATAATCGATCGATAATAGATATTAAAAGACTCAATCAAGTATCGATTCGAAACGCATATTTCTTATCTTCACAGATAGACATAATCGCTCTTATTTTCGATTATTCTTATATTATATATGTTAATAAAGTCTTCTTCTTTTATCGATAAAGAGTATATTCTTCGAATCGATATAAATAAATTATCGTCACTTATCGAGAATAAGAGATCTTTAACGTTTTTCTTATAAATTATCATAATTTATCGATATACGTATAGCGTCAAATCGATCGACTATTATAATCTTTTAAAGTCTTTGTTAAAGGCTACGTTAATAACATTATTATATTCTCAAAAACCTTATATAAGCACATTTCATATTTGCGATAGATTTTTATTCTATTTAAGAATATAAGCGTCGCTCTTAAGTAGTTCAAATTCCTTATTAAATATCTTAATATATAACTGTTAGATTAACGTGTCGATTTATTCGAATTGTTAATCTCTACGAAGCGTTTAATAATTATTAATAAATTTAAGTTTTCTCTTATATTAACTGCGCTAGAAATCTATCTCGATATAAATAAATATCTTAGAAACTACATCGCATAATATGTTTAGATTATAAGACTCTTATAGAATCGTAAGATCGAGCTGTTAAAATCTTCGTTAAAGAATAATCAAAAACGAAAGTCTTTTTTAATTAATACTCGTCTTACGAATTCTATAAAAAAAGAATTGATATTATTCATAAAGTTATAAAGAATCTTAAGCAAGTCTAGTTATCTCGTTTATTTTAATTTTAACTAAACGCTCTATATTAATATCGATGCTTTTAAAGACTTCGAATTTAAAATGATAATCTATTATGACTGAGCAGAGACTATAATCTCAGATCGATCTAAGAAAGCTATTGCTTCTACATCTGAAGCTTTTTATAAATTATCTTTTATTAACACGAAATACATTATAACATAGAAACGTATAAGAATTCGATCGATTATATTTTTAAACAGATTATTTACGAACGTTAAACGAAATTATTAATTAACGAAATTAGAGATAATAGAACTAGTTTAAACTGTACGAAAAATACGTTATCTTATCGAATCTTTTAAGATCAAGATTATTATATATATAGATTATTCTATTAAAATAAATATTATTAAATAAGATTTTCTTAACACGATATTTATTATACGTCTTAATCTCAGATTAATTAGAGCTTCTCAATATCTGTAACGTGTCAAAATTCGGGTCACGTGACATGGTCACGTGATGCGCTAAGGCGTATTCTCATAGTCGCTCTTTACTCTCGTAGCATTTTAAAGAAAACAACTAAGTGTTCTATCACCTATTCTTGACAGGTTATGAGCTCGAGCTTGTTCGGCGACTGTTTCACTTATACTCTATGTCTATTAGAGTCACAGTGATCTCTAAGCATTACGAGTTTATCGCAATGAACGCCGCGACAGCTATAAGACTCTGTTTTTTAATCTTCTTGAGATGGGCATTGCCCTCTATAAAATAATCGTCTTTGAAATTCGAAAGGCTGGAAGCCCTATCGCAAATCGACCCGCGGCATATGGAATCTAATCGAACGCCGAACGCCGAACTCGCCATACAATCGTGCGATCGAATTTCACTAAGGTCTCTAAAACATTGTTAGCTTCCCTGCGTGAAACACGTTAAACACGCTCAACGAGAATATTCTCTTCGCGATGTATATCGCTTCAGCGTTAATAAAGCGTTTACGTGAATCGAATCAATTATAACGACTTAAGAGACTGGACTTCAGCATCAAATCGTCTAATCACACTTTAGAGTTGATTAATCATCGACAAACCTTCACTTAGAGCGTGTATACGTCTATTAAGGGTCAAAACAATAAGAATTTCTTATTGAGATAGATCTTTCGATTTTATAAGTTCTTTAAAGAAGAGAACTGAGACTCAGTCATCGACAAATCTTCACTTAGAGCGCGTATACGTCTATTGAGAGTCAAAACAATAAGAATTTCTTATTGAGATAGATCTTTTGACCTTACAAGTTCTCTAAAGAAGAGAGCTGAGACCCAGCCATCGAATTCTCTTTATCGTTATTCGACTTTATTTTATTATCGAATATGACTTTATTTCACGACGGCAGTTATCGAAGCGACTATTCTAAATTCGAGTTTCTATCGAAGACTCAGTATAAGAAGAACGTTATTTCTCTTCGAAGGTCTGTACGTCTTTAATAATTGTCTTCGATACAGTCTCAGCGAAAACCAGATCAATTTAAATCTTTCTTATCTCTAAGTATCTTTTATCTCAATAATATCGCTCGTATCTATCGAAGATTCAAGCATAAGCACTTCTTATTTCTCGTGTAAGAACTCGAAGATTAATAATAAAAGTTGTTAGATATCGATAAGACTCTCGAGAACTCTGACGAAGATTAGAGCATTTATTTCACTCTCACTGCTTTCGCGGACGTTAATAGTGTCGACTTTTAATTCGAAGCCAGCGAAGACACCCTTAATGTCTTAAATGACACTAAGTTATTCGATCTTCGTGTCAAAAGTTCTCTGAATTTCACTTCTTCGACTTCGACTTCTTCGACTTCAAGACTTTCGTTCTTTATCGCCTTAGTCACCTCTCAAGCTGAGTCTTTCGTTTGAACATTATCGTCGTTATTATTCATATCGTACGTGTCGCTCTTAAAAACCTTCTCAGTAATTCTCAGCATCTATAATCGACGAAGAATTAAGCGTATAAGGCGCCGCAAGAAACCTGTCAGCTCTAATAATTTCAGCGGCTGATTCTCTCGAAGAGAGAAGCGCTTTCTCTTTAAACTTTATTATTATTTTAAAGTTCAATCTAGAATATCGTCGATAAAAGCAGAATATCAATAATTGATTGATATTTAACAATCTTGTTTTCTTTAATGCGATCATCAGTCATCGAGTCTATATCGCTATCTTTTATCGTCTCGAAAATAACGATCGTGAACTCGTCGAAGTCGAATTCGACGATAAAGACTCTTAAATCATGCTCGATATCTTAATCAAGAATTATTAGTCTAAGAACACGAATCTCTATAGAGAACTAATACGTCGAATATTCGATCTCATTCTTGAAGAAGAGAGAGTTCGTTAATACGAAAAGAACTTTCGTAAGATTATCTTCGACATTATTAGTCTTCATAAATCCCTCGTTATTTCGAAGTCTCTGCGAATTCTAATTTTCCTTATGAGACTTAACGACTCTTACGACATGTTCGAGTTAAGTTACACTCAAAATCATGATCTCTTTAAGAACAAGTTCGTTAAGTTTCAAGAGGTTATCGTGATCGTCGTGAATAAAGAAGTTAGAATCTCCTTCAAAGAAGAAGAACTGATTATATATATCGCTTATAACGATAAGAATAAAGACAAACAAGCTACTTTCAATAATCTCGACGACTTTAACATTAATCGTAAGATCTATTCTTCGTATAAGACAGCTAATCGCAAATTCAGACATTTCTCTATTAAATGCTAAATCAAGTTCTCTTATCTTAAGTCTAAGAAATTCATAACGAAAGAGAAAAAGAAGAAGAAGATAAAGATCTTCGACTTCGAACATAAATTCTCAAGCAATAAGCGTAAGCGCATCGAAGAGACGTCTTTTAATGTCTCTGCTTCAGGGGAGAACGATTATCTCAATATCAATTATGTCTTTTTAAAGAAACTAAATTTTATCATATATTATTCGAATATCAATTCGAACGACTTCAATATTCTCGATGCGACTGATGATCAAGTTATTAATCTAATCGTTACGAAAGCTCTCGAATATAATCTTATAACTGCGAATTTCGTGAATCTCCTTATTCGAGTCGTCGTAGATTCAGACTACTCTCGTCATTCTTTCGCGAATCGTTTGATGTTTATTATCTACGAAAAGATCTACTCTCGATTAATCAAGAATATCGAAAAGAGCGAAGTGTAGTCTCAAGACTGTGACATTATTAATCTCGACTATGTGATTAAAAGAGAGTGTGTGACAGTTACTCTACGAAATGTCTTATATGTGTTCGATATGAGCGTTAATCTTCTCTCGATCGATAAACTTTTAAACTTCGATATCGCTGTCTTCTTTCATAAAATAAAATATATTCTTATTAAGAACGATCTGAAGCTTATCGATACTCGTAATCGTGATCTCTTCTTTTTGAATCTCTGATAGAGTCGAAATAGTGCTCTAATCGTTTACAATGTGCTCTCGAATCTTATTCATTAACTCTAACATGCTCGCATAAGTTATTTAAGTCAGAACAATCTAAACAAGCTCTCAAATATGATCGTTGAGATAAACTTCATTAAGAACATTGCGAAGAAGCATATCTGCGAATACTATGTTATGAGACGTCAAAAGACTATTTCTTATGATAGTCTCACAGAGTCAGAAACGCAGTCTAACGAATTTATTTATAGTGATCTCGTAGAGTCTCTGTCCCCTACTGAATTCAATAACTATAAATACTTTATAACATTTAAGAATAATCTCATCTTCTACTTTGAAGTGTACTATATTCGTCATAAGAGTGAAACATTTATTATATTCTTACGTTTTAAAGTCTTTTTAAAGTCACGAAACTATAAGATCTATCACATTCGTCTCGATAATGAGAGAGAGTATATGTTTAAGATCTTCTTGAATTATCTCCTTCAGTGCGAAATCAGATAGAAGCTCACTGTATCTGAGAATCTCGAAATAAACGAGGCGATCGAACGTTTTGAGTAGATCTTATTATATAAGATACATTTTATACTACTAAGTTCTCAGCTCAACAAGTCTTTCTGATTCGAAATCGTGATCATTATCAATTATTTGATGTTGCGATCCCTTAACGTTCGAATCATTACAACGTCATTTGAGACTTTTCATTATCGAAAGCTCATTTTATCTCATCTGCGAACGATTAATTTTATCGTCTATGCGTTAAAGCGTATTTAAAAGAAATTCGTGAATAAAAGCGAAAAGTGTGTCCTTCTGAAATATAAAGAGGAGTTCATTTTTCGTCTATATAATCTTATCAAGAAAAAGATTATTCGAGTTAATAATATTCACTTCGTTAAGAAGCGTTTCTTAATTGTGAATCTCGAAGAAAAGACGAACGCTCATAAGTCCTCGACTAAGCGATAACGTCTTTATATATTAACATTCGCTATAGAGAAGACACTTAATGAATAGCGTATTACTAATATTTCGAAAGATATTATTCTTATTATAAAGCTCTCAACGACTGCATCTGCATCTGCAATAAACAGATCAAGATTAAATTTTCTATAGTCAGCTGAAAAGCAGACGTCTATATCAAAGCCCTCGTTTCTCGCACGAGTCGTATTATCGATCACGTTCGCGCGAGCCTCTCGATCAATTGCTACATTATCAATTATCGAAAGAATAACTCGTTTTCTCACTGTCGTCGAAATGATTCGCGAAGATCTCGAGCTAAGTGCGATTCAAAGAGTACTTCTTAATTATCTCGACACTACGATTTCGAATCTACGAGACCTATTATCTGATTCTCTTTCGGAGACATTCGCGGCCTTTGCGTTACTAACGAATCATGTTAATAAGTCGAATATTTTCGAGTCGACGATCTATTAACAGACTATTTCTAATCAACTCTCTCGTATACACTGAAAGCTCGCCATATAAGACGAATATAAATCTCTTATGAACAACAATACTTGATATCTGATTTAGACGTCTTCAGATATTTATATTCTGAGAGATCGCTGAGTCTATATCGTGAAGTGAGGTCTCGTTAAGAAAGTCACTCGTTATAAGACTCGCTAAGTGATTCGAGGATTCGAATAGCAGAAGGGTCGTGACTATTATAACACGTTCGTCTTAGTGATCAAGTTTATAAGTTATAAGGCGATCTTTACCCTGACAGCGACTCTGAATTAAGACGTGAAATAAATGAACGTTAAAATCGTCTTTCTCTACGATAACGTTCAAGAGACGATTTATATGCGATAGTTCGATAATTTTAACAAGAACGATATTAAAGTTTATAAGCTGAATAAGACTCTCTATGAACTTAAGCAATTTCTTAGAATTTGATATCAACACTTCTCGAAGTACATGAAGAAATTCGAATTAATATTTATCGAATCGAACGAGAGTGTCTTTATGAACGTCAAGAAGAGTATTATTGTAGCTCTCTATGTGAACGATATATTAATTATCGATCTTAGCAAAATCGATATTCAGCGCATCAAAAAGGTTCTTAATAACAAGTTTCACATGTTCGACTTGAGACCTTACGTTTATTATTTAGACATGATCGTCAAAAGAGATCGTGTCGTCGATATTCTTCGTCTGAGACAAGCAGTCTATGTCACTCGTTTCTTAAAGCATTTCAATTACTGAAGTCTTAATTCAGTCTTCACGTCTCTGAAAACCAGTCGTAAGCTATAATCTGCGAAAGAGAGCTATGTTGCCCTCAGAAAGCTATGCGAGAATTATTAATTCGTCGTGAAATCCCTTATGTATATTATGTTAAAAACTCGTTTTAATATCGTCTATGCTATCTCTCTTGTCAGCCGCTATTTAGTTAATTCGATTCAGACATACTAGAATACAGTAATTCGAATCTTTCGATATCTTAGAGACACGATGCACTACGAACTAGTATACAAAGAATCCCTTCAAGCCCTCATCGAATATATCGATTTCGATTGGGCTGACGACTCGACCCGAAGATCTATCTTCGACTATCTATTTAACGTCGATAGCGACGTCATCAGCTGATTATTAAAGCGTCAAGTTATCGTCGCGTTATTCACTTGCGAAGTCGAGTATATCGATTAAACGTTGACTATCAAAGAAGTTATTTGATTAAAAACTCTTCTTAATCAACTTTTACGACCTCGAGACACTAACTTGAAAATTATCATAATCTTCGACGACAATTAAAGCGCAATTGCCCTCGTCAAGAACGCTTAGTTTTATGCTCGTATCAAGCACATTGATATCGCTCATTATTTCGTTCGTGAAAAAGTCAATAACGATATCGTGAACATGCAATTCGTATTCACGAATAAACAAATGATCGACGATCTTATTAAAGCCCTCTGTCTCGACAAATTCTTTATCTTTCGCGATGCCCTTGAGGTGAAATCAGCCTCAAAACATCCTCTCAGCGTCAAAGACTAACTCTCAGCGCTCTTGCTTTTGCTAGGGCAAGGTGCACGATTAAGTGTGTGTAGAAAGATGCTCTATTCTCTATGAAGAATACGGAGACTAAGTACATGATTGTTAGAAAGCTAGGGCAAGAACGTCCTAGCCTCTCCAGCCCATGGCAAGGGCCTTCGAGCCATACCTGCCAAAGGCTTCCGAGCCTTGGCGTTAGGCCCTTGCCAAAGGCTTCCAAGGGCGTTCTATAACACGTTAGTAATCTAAAGTCGTTAGTTTCAGAGAAGTGACGCTATTCACCTTGTCTGTGAACGTCAAATCTTTAGTACTCTTTCGGTATCTCTTGTCTCAAATCCTCAGCATCTTTTCGACGTCTTATTTCAGCGTCTTCTTACTTCAATTCGAAGTTGTCGACTTCAGAGAAGACGTCTATCAAACCCTTAGCCTCTTTCGAGTCTCATATACTCATTCTTGAACTGTCGTAACTGCCGCTGACGTGTCGCCCTTATTCGGTTTATCATCATGGCCTCTGAATGAATGTCATACCCTCGAACCTCGTTCAGGTCTCGTTCGGCGCCTCAGCGCTGAATTTCGTCGCTATCACACGCTCGACCGCTGCTGCAGTCAGTTATGAGGTTTTCTTTCACTGCTTCTTGTTTCATCTTCTCATATATTCACCGACCTCGTTTTGATAGAAATTTGATGTGCACCAGATCTATTTCAAAGAAAACTTTCAAAAAACCGCCTTTTTTCGGAAAATGGAAGTTTTATATAGAGAATCAGAACGGATTTTTATATATCTTCGAATTTGATATAGTCGTTTTCAGAACTTGGTTTCTTCACTTTTGTGAATCGAATTTCGCGCTAACCCGATTGAGGTTTTTTGCGTCGCGAAGTGCGAAAATCGTGTTTTCGTATGTTTTCGTATGCGAGCGAAGGGAAGTGTCAAAATTCGGGTCACGTGACATGGTCACGTGATGCGCTAAGGCGCATCCTCATAGTCGCTCTTTACTCTCGTAGCATTCTAAAGAAAACAACTAAGTGTCCTACCACCTATTCTTGACATAACGCTTCGAATTAAAAATAAGACATAAATCTAATAAGCATAACGTCATATTCGACGTACTATTACGTCTTACGAGTATTAATGATCTTAAGTCTTTATTAACTTCATTAAGCTATGCTGAACTTGATACGCTATATGCATATATTATTACTTTAATCGAGATAAATAATAAGTTTAAAGAACGTATTCTGAAGAGTTATCTTATAAATTTCTTTTAAATAAAGATTATAAAGATACTTTATCGTAAAGCATCGTATAATAATAAGAACGTTATTAAACTTTCTTTTATATTAAGAAAGTCGTCGTTAAATTCTATCTTAAAGCGATCTAAGAAAGTCTTTTATAAATTATCTACTTTTACGATAACATAGATTACGAAAGTCTTTAACAAATCGACTTCTGTTACGATAACACAGTTCTTAATAACGCAGATTACGAAAGTCTTTAATAGATCGATTTCTGTTACGATAATATAACTCTTAAAGCGATTTAAGAAAGTCTTTCGTAGATCATTTATTTCTACGATAACACAGCTCTTAAAATAATTTAAAGTCTTTCGTAGATCGTCTACGTCGTCTACTAAGATCTCTTATAAAAGATTAATTTATTATATTAATAAGATCACTGAGATAAAACGATTATATATATTAGAGTCTATTATAAAAGATATTCTAAAGATTACTTATATCGTTAAAAGATATATGAGATTCGTACGATACTATAAGCGAGTAACGACTTTATAATGTATATAAGAATTATCACGTTATCTTAGAAACTACTTAAAGCATTGCTCTAAATATCTAATTTATTAAACACGTCGATATATTCTCTACGACGCAATGCAGTTTATATATAATTCATTAATTTTCTTTCACACTCTAATAATCGACTTCATCTTAACAATGTCGCTAATCTCGAAGAGTATCGACTGCGTCATATTAATAATTTATAAACTTAATAAGAGAGTTATTTATATATTTAAGAAAACGATATGAATCGTTGCTTAATGAGTTATTGCACTTTTAAAACGACTTGAATTAGATAATTAAGATATTCTCAAAGCAATTCTCTTCGATCGTGATCTCAAATTCTTATCTAAATTATAAATAACACTCTTTTAACGATTCAATATGAAGTTACTATATTTTATAATATATTATTTATAAACGAATAAATAGAGTGAGAGAATTAATTAGATTATTAAGATCATGTTACGTTTCTTTATAATAGACTTAAAAAGATCAAAGTTATAATCTAATATTCTATCTCATTTATAATTAATTTAGAATTTTAATATCTCGACGTCTATTAAGAAGTCGATCAATGAAATTAATTATAACTTCAAGCTCAATTAATCACTGAATCTTATATTAGTATTCGTTATGTCGAAATTGAAGTCTCTCACAGTACGTATTAACGTCGTTAACGCATTAATCTTCGTTAGCATATACGTCAAGCGTAGCTATAACAAATATTATAAATTAATATTTCTTAAGAAAGAAAGCGAAGTGTACTTGCGACTTCACAAAGACTATAATATCTCTATTAATGTATTTATCACTACGAAGCTAAGATAATAATATATCAAATTATTTCGAGTGCTTAAGAGAGTCGATCGACTAGTCTATAAGCTCGAATTATTAATTTATTAACGCGTTCACTCGATCTTTACGATAATAATGTTAAAGTCTTCATTAAAAGACTTAGATTCGTATAAACGTTTTATTTTTAATTCGTCTGACTCTATTTATATAAATAATAATATCGATACTTAAAAATCGTGAGAAATCGAACGTATTCTTAATAAGAAAGAAAATCATTATTTGATACGATGAAAAGAATAGAGATTAACGTATAATTAATAAAGAATCAAGACTTAATTAAAAAATGCTTTTAATGCTATTAAGAATTATAAGAAAGACGTTCGTGCAATTAAAAATTAAAAGAGACGTCGACTAGACTTAAGACTTTAATTCATATTATCGAAAGTCTTCGACGAAGCATCTATAACATCTTCGTCTAATGTTACGACTTTACACATACTCTTAAATTATAATTAAACGATTATAATAAGAATTTCGTGATAACTTATAAAAGACTTCAATAAATTATTTATTACTTTAGTAAAACTTCGACACATTATTATATCGAGATCTTATTAATTAGATAGAACTAATATAGTTATAACGTATATATCGTTCGCTATAAAGAAACTCCCAAGACTACATATATATAACATTACATCTATTTATCACTGTATCTTTGAGTCAAACGAGAGCGTTAGATATTTCTTGTTTGTGACATGTTGTTATGATAGAATCGAAAGCCTTTCGTAGATGACTTTCTCGAAAGCCTTTCGCAGATAACTTTCTCGCAGAGAGAACCTACTGAAGATATCATGCTGTTTTAATACTAGCGTCTCTGTACTTAAGCAGGATTCTCAGATAGCAATTAAGACAAGTCTTACACACATCACCATACTGGGCCAGTACCCTAGCAATATGTGACGGTCACACGGAGAATGGAATTTGCGGCGACAAGCCCTAGCCCTAATCGTGCACTTCCGGCTAGATACGAGTACCGTGTACCGAGTATGCGACACTTTGCGTGCCCACCTCCAGTACTCTTACTTATAGTGTAGTTACGCTAATTTATCCGGAGGCTGAGAACCTCGAGAGACGACTCTTCTAACTGGGCCTTTGACGTCTGTAAAACCCTATGGGGGTAACTTATATGGTGTCCAGTATGACTTAATCAGCGCACTCTGAAATGAATAAGACACCAATGGCGCCACCGAAAGGGTGTCAGCATTACGCAGACCTAAACGAAATGTCTTGGGATGCTCAGAAGTTTGTCTTACGGAGTTCTGCGCTATCTGTCATAGCCTCACTGATATCTTGGACAGATATTACCATCAACGCTTTAGCATCTTCTCAAGATACGACGAGGGCATATGGATGACTGAAGATGCATGGTTTGGAGTAACCCCGGAGCCAGTTGCAAGGTAAGGTACAGTGACAAACTTGTGATTTGAACACATTGACAGGCGTTTAGCACCATTGCAAAGCATATTGCCGGAGCTGCCTCTGCGAGCAAGGCCATATTGATCGACTGCTTTGCAGGCGTTGGTGGCAATGTTATTGCATTTGCCCAGTCTGAGAGATGGAAGAGAGTCTACGCTATTGAGAAAGATCCCAGAGCTCTGGCATGTGCGAAGCACAACGCCGAGATCTACGGTGTTCGAGACAGAATATCTTGGTATGAAGGGGATTGCTTCGAAATTCTGAGGAATGAGCTCGTAGAATTAGGCCCACACAGCATCGTCTTTGCTAGTCCTCCATGGGGTGGTAAGCTAATATTAGTCAGGTACAAAGCGTCCCTAACTATTTGCAGGTCCAGGATACAGATCGGACAAAGTCTTTGACCTCGCAAAAATGCAGCCTTACACTTTGACAGATCTCCTATATCCATTCCAACAATTGACTTCTGACGTAGTTCTATACCTACCGAGGACTTCTGACGTTCGACAACTGGCGAACAAATCAAGTGAAGGGAGTAAGACGACCGTGATACACTACTGCATGGAAGGTGCTAGTAAGGTGTGTCGCACATACCGGTCTGGCGCGTCCAGTTTTTGACGAAACCACAGGCGGTCTGCGCATACTACGGTACTTTTGCATTCTACTGAGCATGCAGATTGCAAAGTCACTTCGAGATGCGGAAAGCTGCTGAACATGGAATACGCTGATGAGCAGAGGCCTCGTGACGGAACAAGCGAGGGCTGGCGCACCTGTCGGGTGAACAACTCAGTGCAGTTGAAGGGCATTTGAGTTGGAAGATGCAGCCTTGAAGGCTTTTGCAGCTAGCCCTATATAGCATAGCTTCTTGGCGAAGAGGTATACCCTTCTATCAAAGGCTTCCTTTATAGAATCTATATCATCCTTCTATCTATAGCTAACTAAGATTTCTTATTCTTATATCGTTATACAAGTATAGACTCACGAATTAAATTCGTGAAACGTGTTCTTGAATTTCGAGAGTTGATTTCGAGGTTATCTTTCGAGAAGATTGATTTCGAGGCCTCTTAAAAGTAAGAAACTTTTAACTAAGAATTTGTTAATAACTAGGGGCTTTCAAGGTTACTCTACTTATTAAATAAGTCACTTATTTACCCCTGCAGCCGTATTTTTCAGCCCCATGATAAGCAGAAGTAAAACGACTTTGTGATAGCAACTCCGGACCTGCTATTCAAAAGTAGGTTTTTTTCACTTGCGAAACGTGTTCGTAAGCAGGTCTTGACACGATTTTGCGCATAAATTTGTCCATTCTGTATCTTATCTATATTGATCTGTATACGCTAGAAGAAGTAGAAGTAACCTTGAAAGTCTCTACTATAAGATCGATTTTCAAAAAATCGAATTTTCTAAATAGCGCAAATTGTTGAAATATATAATGTCGGCTAGCGCCAAACTTAAGCTTAATAATTCCGAGCGCCGGGTTACTAAAGTGAAAAGAATATGAAGATTTTGATACTCTCACACGAACGCTACGCTAAAAATAAGAAGAAACGATTGTTAAAATATAGATGTGAAACATGTTGATTGATTTAAGTTCTAAGTGCAGCGAGAAGTCGTATACAAAATTCATATCGACTAGCGTCGAACTTAAGCTTAGTAATCTCGAGCGTAGAGTTATTAAAGTAAAAAGAATATAAAGATTTTAATACTTTTACACGAACGTTACGCTAAAAATAAGAAGAAACGATTTTCAAACTTCGTCGCGTATAAAATCTTAATCGATTTAAATCGAGATTCGAGTAACAAAGATAAAGAATTAATATTCGAAAACGACTATATTAGATTTAGAAGAATTCATAATTCTTTATATAAACATTTCACTTTTTGAAAAAAAAAGCGATTTTTTGAAAATTTTCTTTAAACATTATTTAATATATATCAAATTTCAGTCAAAACAAGATCGAAGAATATATGTGAGAATAAAGAATAATTAAAAGAAATTCTTTTAGTTGTGTTAGAGTCTAGACGTGATATCGAACTAATATAGAGTAATGTTATAGAATAAATAGAATATTAAGTATAAATATATCTATATATAGTGAAATGCTGAAGATATCATAATGCGTCAAGGCCTGTTAGGGCTGAGCTAGTAGGGCTGGTCTGAAATCATAACAGTCATATATAATCGAGGGACGTTAAGAAAGTTACGAAAATAAGAAAAATATCTCGAATCGAAAGTTAAACGTTTCGACGTTACGTTTTTATAAATAATAAATATATAGTCTTAAGTTTAAAATAAACGTAATTAATAGTTATTCGTAAGAGATTTAAATTATTAATGTCGATAAGTATAATAAAGTAGTCTTAGAATACGACGTTGATAAAGAACTTAGTGATATATTAACGAAGATCGTTATATTAAGTCTAATATTAAGACTTAGCGACAGTCGAATAGATCACTCGAAATGCGAAAATTAATAAAATACTTTTATAAAATCGATATTTTGAGTAACTAAGTTAATTAAATTAATAAAAGATAACTCTTATAGAAGTTTCGTTAATGTCTTTATTTTAAATCGATTGCATTATCAAAATTCGAGTCACGTGACATGGTCACGTGATGCGTTAAGGCGTATTCTTATAGTCGCTCTTTACTCTCGTAACACTTTATAATTAATAACTAAGTATTTTATTATCTAATCTTAATAGATTATAAGCTCGAGCTTGCTTAACGATTATTTCACTTATATATTATAACTATTTTATGTCTATTAGAGTTATAATAATTTTCAAACATTATAAGTTTATCGTAATAAACGTCGCGATAGTTATAAGACTCTGTTTTTTAATCTTCTTAAGATAAGCATTTTCTCTTTATAAAATAATCGTCTTTGAAATTTGAGAGACTGAGAGCTCTATCGTAATCGATTCGCGATATATCGAATCTAATCGAACGTTAAACGTCGAACTCGTTATACGATCGTGCGATCGAATTTCATTAAGATCTTTAAAATATTATTAGTTTCTCTGCGTGAGACACGCTAAATATGCTTAACGAGAATATTTTTCTCGCGATACATATCGCTTTATAACATTAATAAAGCGTTTACGTGAATCGAATTAGTTATAACGACTTAAGAGACTAAACTTTAGTATTAAATCGTTTAATTATAAGGTACTTTAGAATTGATTAATTATTAATAAATCTTTACTTAAAGCGCGTATACGTCTGTTGAGAATTAAAATAATAAGGATTTCTTATTAAGATAGATCTTTCGATTTTATAAGTTCTTTAAACAAGAAAGCTAAGACTTAGTTATCGAATTCTTTTTATCGTTATTCGACTTTATTTTATTTAAGTAGTCATCGAAGCGATTATTTTAAATTCGAGTTTTTATCGAAGACTTAACATAAGAAGAATATTATTTCTCTTTTAAAAAGATTTAAACGTCTTTAACAATTGTTTTTAATATAGTTTTAACGAAAATTAGATTAATTTAAATCTTTTTTATTTTTAAGTATCTTTTATTTTAATAATATCGTTCGTATCTATCGTAGATTTAAGTATAAACACTTCTTATTTCTTATATAAGAATTCGAAAAATAATAATAATAATTCTTAAATATCGATAAAACTCTTAAAAACTTTAACGAAGATTAAAGCATCTATTTCATTTTTATTACTTTCGCGAACGTTAATAATATCGACTTTTAATTTGAAGTTAACGAAGACACTCTTAATGTTTTAAATGATATTAAATTATTTAATCTTCGTATCAAAAGTTCTTTAAATTTTATTTCTTCGACTTCAACTTCTTTAATATTAAGATCTTCGTTTTTTATCGTCTTAATTATTTCTTAAATTAAGTCTTTTATTTAAGCATTATCGTTATTATTATTTACTTCGTACGTGTTACTTTTAATAATCTTCTTAACGACTTTTAATATTTATAATCGACGAAGAATTTAACGTATAAAGCGTCGTAAGAAATATATTAATCTTAATAATTTTAACAATTAATTCTCTCGAAGAAAAAAACGCTTTTTTTTTAAATTTCATTATTATTTTAAAGTTTAATTTAAGATATCGTCGATAAAAGTAAAATTTCAATAATTAATTAATACTTAATAATATTATTTTCTTTAATACGGTTATTAATTATAGAGCTTATATCGCTATCTTTTATCGTCTCAAAGATAACAATCGCGAACTCGTCGAAATCGAATTTAACGATAAAGACTCTTAAATTATACTCGATACTTTAATTAAAGACTATTAATTTAAGAATATCAATCTCTATAAAGAATTAATACGTCGAATATTCGATTTTATTCTTAAAAAAGAAAATTTTATTAATATAAAAGAAACTTTTATAAGATTATCTTCGATATTATTAATCTTTATAAATCTCTCGTTATTTTAAAGTTTTTACGAATTTTAATCTTTTTTATAAAACTTAACGACTCTTATAACATATTTAAATCAAGCTATATTTAAAATTATAATCTCTTTAAAAATAAGTTTATTAAACTTTAAGAGATTATCGTAATTATCGTGAATAAAGAAGTTAAAATCTTCTTTAAAAAAGAAGAATTAATTACATATATCGTTTATAATAATAAGAATAAAGATAAATAAATTACTTTTAATAAATTCGACGATTTTAATATTAATTATAAGATTTATTTTTCGTATAAGATAATTAAGCGTAAATTTAACTATTTCTTTATTAAATATTAAATCAAGTTTTTATATTTTAAGTCTAAGAAACTATCCTTCTCCGCTGTCAATGAGTAGCCAGATCACGGAGGAAGAGGTACGCAAGGCTATCTTCAGGCCAAAACCAGACAAAGCTCCAGGGGTAGATGGCCTGCCAAATCGCTTCCTAAGGCTAGTTACAGAGAAGCTGCTCTCCAAGTTTAGGCACTTATTTCAGACATGCGTAGACGTGGGCTACCACCCTAAGGAGTTCCGTAAGGCTAATATCATTGTGTTAAGAAAGCCAAAGAAGGAGGACTACTCCGAACCGAAGTCGTACAGGCCAATAGCACTCTTAAGTACACTGGGGAAGGCACTGGAGACAGTGATTGCGCGCAGACTTAGTGACTGCGCAGAAGATAATGACCTTCTTCCGCCAGAACAGATGAGAGCCAGAAGGAAGAGATCTACGGAGACAGCCCTGGAAACGATAATAGATGCAGTGCACACAGTCTGAGATTGTGAGAAGAACAAAGTTGCTAGCCTTCTCTCACTAGATATGACAGAGGCTTTCGATAACGTCTCTCATCATCGTCTGCTTCACAATCTTAGACAGAAGGGGATTTCGAAGCTAATTATGAACTGAATAAGAAGCTTCCTTACTGACAGAGAAACCTCTCTCACTCTAAAAAGAATAACAAGCAGACTGAAGTCTACAGAGACGGGGATCTCATAGAGATCTTCGATATCGTCTATTCTTTTCCTATTCTTCAACGCTCCCTTGATTAAGAGATATGCGAAGATCAAGTTGAAACTGTAAGTAAAAGAATTCGTTAACGATATTCATCTGCTAACATATGAAAAGAGCACTAAGGCAAACTGCGAGACTCTTAAAAAAGCACACGAAATCTGTTTATAATAAGCAGGGACTTATGAAGCGACGTTCGCGTCAAAGAAATACGAGCTAATTCATCTGACAAGGAGTTTAGAGAAGTTCAATATAAGAGTCAGCGTCGACCTAGACTCTGTAACGACAAAGTCAAAGACTAGTATTCGCGTGTTAGAACTGCAGATCGACGACAAACTTCGTTGAGAATCTCATATTAGAGAAGTCAAGATCAAGATGAAATCGCAATGCAGAGCACTATCAATAACTGTAGTCTTAACATGAGGCGTCATACTAAACAAAGCAAGACAAGTGTATAGCTCTATTGTACGATCAGCGATAACATACGTAACAGTAACGTGACACACATCACGAGATCTTCGAGATAACAAGCGATCTCACGTCAAGACCCTAGAGACTATACAGAATGAATGTCTGCGAAGAGTAGTCGAGACATACAAAGTCATTAATAAGAGAGTCGTCGAAGCGGAGATAGGGATTTCCCCTCTTCAGATCACGATGAATCAAGCAGTACTTCGAAATCAAGCACTTAGAGACAGTTATCTCGTTACGAAGCTAGGAAATGCGAGAATTCGAAGAAAGCTAAGAGAGAAACGAGATAAAAGACGAGTAGTTCTCCAGACCTCAGCAGAAGATAAAGAAGAGTGAACTCTAAGAACGCTTCGACTCGAAAATTGAAACTCTCTATAGACACCTGACGAAGAAAGAATATCAAGAAGGGCTAAAGACCTTGTTAAAGACTAACAGAAAGCAGTCTGAGAAGCAGTGTGAGCTCAGTATCAGACTGAGATCTCAGAAGAACGACGCAGCCCCGCACAAAGAGGAGATCTATAATCAAATAGGAGATCTCTTCATGAAGGTCTAACAAAAGCAGAGAGCTTCGCTCTAACCCAGCTACGAACAAAGAAGATTGATCTAACACACTTTCTGCATATATGTAAAGTCTCTAAGATACTCTCTTTCGCATGCGAGTGTGACTGAAGAAAATAGAATATTAGACACGTTCTCTTATTCTGCTCAAGGCTGAAAAGCGAGAGACAAACTCTTCTGAAGAAGGCTAAGACAGCTGATCTAAGAGAGATGTTGACAACCTCGCGAGGGGCAAAGGTCGCAGCGCGATGACTGATCTCGATTGATCTTTTAGGATAGTTCTCGCTGACTAAGAAGCAGTTATATGACAGGCAATAATAGGAGCAGCAACAAGTACTTCAAGAAGACATACGAATTCGTACGAATAGACTAGAGAACGCAGTGTGATAGAAAGACTATACGACAAGAAGATGCGATAAGAAAGAATAGCGAGAGTTTTTACCCTATTTCGACTAGTCGAAGAAAGGTTTCTCTTACAATATAGCCTAAGCAGTAGCCCGTAATTACTCTCCGTAGCTTGAGTAGACACGAGTATAAAATCAAATCAAATCAAAGTCTAAGAAATTTATAATAAAAGAGAGAAAGATAAAGAAGATAAAGAAAGATCTTCGAGAATAAATTCTTAAGTAATAAGCGTAAGCGTATCGAAGAGACGTCTTTTAATATCTTTACTTTAAAGAAGAACGATTATTTTAATATTAATTATATCTTTTTAAAGAAATTAAACTTTATTATATATTATTCGAATATTAACTCGAACGACTTTAATATTCTCGATGCGACGAATAATCAAGTTATTAATTTAATCGTTACGAAAGTTCTCGAATATAGTCTATTAATTACGAATTTCGTAAATCTTTTTATTCGAGTAATCGTAGATTTAGATTACTCTCGTTATTCTTTTATAAATTATTCGATATTTATTATTTATAAAAAGATTTATTTTCGATCGATTAAAAGTATCGAGAAAAGCGAAGTATAATCTTAAGATTATAATATTATTAATTTAAATTATATAATTAAAAAAGAGTGTGTCGTAGTTACTTTATAAAATATCTTATATATATTCGATATAAGCGTTAATCTTCTCTCGATCGATAAACTTTTAAATTTCGATATCGCTATCTTCTTTTATAAAATAAAATATATTCTTATTAAAAACGATTTAAAGCTTATCAATACTCGTAATCGTGATCTCTTCTTTTTAAATTTTTAATAAAGTCGAAATAGTGCTTTAATCGTTTATAATATGCTTTTAAATCTTATTTATTAATTTTGATATGCTCGTATAAATTATTTAAATTAAAATAATTCAAACAAGCTCTTAAATATACTGTCTGGGCCGTTCGCTAAGAGAAACAACTATTATTATTCTGTAATATAATAGACGTACGATCATTTTGATTTTATAACCGTTATTTAACGATTAAATACTCGTTCTTAGCTGGTTATATAACCTATCACACGTTGATAAGGTTTTATAATCGTTATACAACGATCTCTCAACTTTTTTAGTCTTCTTCGTTATTTAGGAAGGTGTTATACTTAAAAAAAAAAAAGTCTTACAGCAGTCACAGCAGCCATCTCAGTCATTGCAGCCATTGCAGCCATTGCAGCCATTGCAGCCATTGCAGCCATTGCAGCCATTGCAGCCATTGCAGCCATGTCGCCATGCCGTCTTGGAGACATGGAGACATCTCAGTCAATGCAGCCATGCAGCCATTGCCGCCATTGCCGCCATGTCGCCATGGAGACATGGAGACATCTCAGTCAATGCAGCCATGCCGCCATGCAGCCATTGCAGCCATTGCAGCCATGTCGCCATGCCGTTATGGAGACATGGAGACATCTCAGTCACTGCAGTCACTGCAGTCACTGCAGCCATGTCGCCATACAGCCATGTAGCCATATAGCCATGTAATCATATGATTATTTATAATATTGATAGTTGAATAGCGGTGAAATAACGATGAAATAACGATGAAATAATCAAAACGGTTGTTTAACGGGCGAAAGACTAATATAGTTATGCAACGGTTTCATGATTTTAAGAAAGGATTTAAGGCTTTTCAACGTCTTTTCAACGTCTTTTCAACGATTATATGTCTATCATATAACTATTAATCAACCGTTATACGACGATTATATAACTATTATACGACCGTAGAGATATCAATAATACGACTTTCTTTCGATCGACTAAAATCTTTATAGAGGGACAGGATAGTATCGTTATCAATAGTGTCGAATTAAGATTCTTAATTTATTATCACTGTGTGAAAGTCTTTCTACACACGTCTTGATATTATAATAAAATTATTTATCGCATTTCACTCTTAGATAGACGATCAGACGAAACGTAATAATTAAGATTTTAAACGTTATTTGCGAATTTATTATAATTATATATAAGACGACTGAGTTAAGTGAATATTTATAACGAAATTCGCAGACAACGACGAAGTCTCGTCGTTTATCGAAGTTATTTCGTTCTATGTTAATAAAGAATTTTATTCACGTATAAGCTTTAATAAGAACTTCACGATCTACGCTATCACTCGAAAACATTTAAACGTCGTTAAGATTAAAAACATTATTAACAATATGTAAAAGATCTTAAAATATATTCGAGATAACATAAATAGAGCTTAGAGAGTTATAATTACTTAGATAAATTAACATAGACTAAACGTCAAATTTAAGAAAAAAGATTTGATCTTTCTTAATAACAAAAATATCATTAACACTCGATCTTTCAAGAGACTTAATAATAAGAAATATGATTTATTCAAGATTAAGATCTTAATAGATTCGTCGTATAAACTAAAACCATTCAAAATCATATGAATATATAACGTTTTCAGTTTCAAACTACTGAGTTTAATCGTTACAGACCTATTATTAAATTAAAAGAATTCTCTCTCGAAGTTAATAATAATTAACGACTTAAAAGAATAAATAATAGACGATATTCTCGCTTTCAAAAAGTCTTAAAGTCGACTCAAATATCAAGTCAATTAAAAAGGCTTTAATAAAGATCTTATTTGATATAACGTCGATAGAGACGAGTTTAATAACGTCAAAAACGTCGTCAAAGAATTTTATAAGAAATATCTTAAGACCCTTCGCTAGACGATTCGACGTTTATAAATATTATCAAAATTAGTCTCAAATCTATGTTTTTCTCTTAAAATTCTTTCGCTTATTACTCGACTAAGCGTCTATCTTATAAATTTTCCTAATCTCATAACTTGATGCGATGCATCTATGCGAAGAACTTGAATTGGTAAAAGGTTGTCTTATACTATCTATGAGATGACTACTTAAGTAGAAATATCTTGAAGACGCTAATATTAACTTGACTTGGCTTCTTCAGTCTCTTCAAGATAGACGCGAAAAACATAATCTGCAGAAGGCTTTCGCGAAA
Source organism: Pseudevernia furfuracea (assembly GCA_022315425.1). Lineage (NCBI taxonomy): Eukaryota > Fungi > Ascomycota > Lecanoromycetes > Lecanorales > Parmeliaceae > Pseudevernia > Pseudevernia furfuracea. The sequence goes on from JAIUPT010000033.1 coordinate 749,944, forward strand.
GACATAGTTATAATAGATATTTTAAAATAAACAAAGTCATCGTTTCGATGACATAATCATAAACGTAGTGAAAATACGAGTTACGCTTTAAGTCGAAGATGATTAAAACGACTTAAGTCGAAGACTGTGATAAAAGTAATAAGGATCGCGTCGACGACGTAGCTGTCGATGTCGACAATATCTTTAATAATGCGATCGTTAATATAGATCTGAGAGAAGTAAAAGTCTTTAACAAAAACGATAAAGAAAGCAATAATAATATAATAAAAGCTTTTAATAGCAAAAGTGTTAATATAGGTTTTGACGTAACGAAAGTCTTTAATAATAAAATTATTGATGTAATAAAACCCTTTGACAGCAAAGATATTAATATAATAATATTCTTTGACGATAAAGATGTTAACGTAAGCTTAAGAGAAGTTAAAGTCTTTCGTAATGTTAATTTTAAAGAAATTACGACTATTACACGTTGATAATCGTTAAAAATTAATATAATAACTGTCTCTTTTTAACTTGCTTCGAATTCGTCGATAAAATCTTTAACGTGTTTTAGCTACTTGATCGTTATTCAGATATTATATTTCGAATCACAGTTAATTCAGCGTATTAGATATTTTATAATCTTATTCTTAAAACGTTCGATGAAGCGAGTGCGCTTACGTATTAGTCGTTTTATCTTATCTTTCTTTTTATCGTCGACGATAATAATTAATAAAGAAAATAATCGACGTTTATATAAATCTATAAAAGAGTTTATAATAGACTTTAACTAAGTTATCGAGACGACGTTATAAGCTTTTATATTCGAGAATAGTTATAAACGATAAATAAGTCGCTCGATACGTTTCAACACTCGAAAAAATCTCGCGAACTAAGGGCTTAGCTTGTTTAATAATGTCTCTAATGTCAAGAATAGGTGGTAGGACACTTAGTTGTTAACTATAAAATGCTACGAGAGTAAAGAGCGACTATGAGGATGCGCCTTAGCGCATCACGTGACCCGAATTTTGACGCTCCCCTTCGCTCGCATACTCAAAAATGCGAAAATACGATTTTCGCACTTCGCGACGCAAAAAACCCCAATCGGGTTAGCGCGAAGTTCGGTTCACAAAAGTGAAGAAACCAAGTTCTGAAAACGACTGTGTCAAATTCGAACCAAGTTCTGAAAACGACTATGTCAAATTCGAAGACATGTAAAAATCCGTTCTGGTTCTTCATACAAAACTTTCATTTTCCGGAAAAAAAGGCGGTTTTTTGAAAGTTTTCTTTGAAATAGACCTGGTGCACACCAAATTTCTATCAAAACGAGGTCGATGGATATATGAGGGGGTGGAACAAGAAGCAGTGAAAGAAAACTAAAGATCTGGCGTTCACAGACAAGGTGAATAGCGTCACTTCTTTAAAACTAACGACTTCAGATTAAAAGCAAGAGCGCTGAGAGTTAGTCTTTGACGCTGAGAGAATGTTCTGAGACTGATTTCACCTCAAGAACATCGCGAAAGACAACGAATTTGTCGAGACAGAGGGCTTTAATGAGATCGTCGATTATTTATTTATTCGTGAGTACGAACTGCATGTTCACGATATCGTTATTGACTTTTTCACGCACGAAATGATGAGCGATATTAATGTGCTTGATGCGAATATGAAATTAAGCGTTCTTGACGAGGGCAATTGCGCTCTGATTGTCGTCGAAGATTATAATGATCTTCGAGTCAGAGTCTCGAAGCCGCAGAAGTTAATTAAAGAGAGTTTTCAGTCAAATAACTTCTTTGATAATCAACGTTTGATCGATATACTCGACTTCGCAAGTGAATAACGCGACGATGACTTAACGCTTTAATAATTAGCTGATAACGCCGCTATCGACGTTGAATAGATAGTCGAAGATAGACCTTCGAATCGAGTCGTCAACTCAATCGAAATCGATATACTCGATAAGGGCTTGAAGGGATTCTTTATACACTAGTTCGTAGTGTATCGTGTCTCTAAGATATCGAAAGATTCGAATTATTGCATTTTAGTGTGTCTAAGTCGAGTTAATTAAATAGCGACTGACAAGAGAGACAGCATAGACGATATCAGAACGAGTTTTTAACATGACATATATAAGGGATCTCACGACGAATTAATAATTCTCGCATAGCTTTCTCGAGACAATATAGCCCTCTTTCGTAGATTGTAGCTTACGACTAATTTTTAGAAACGTGAAGACTGAATTAAGACTTTAATAATTAAAATGCTTTAAGAAACGAGTGACATAGACTGCTTGTCCCAGGCGAAGGATGTCGACGACACGATTTCTTTTGACGATCATGTCTAAATAATAGATGTAAGGTTTCAAGTCGAATATGTAAAACTTGTCATTAAGGGCCTTTTTGATGCGCTGAATATCGATTTTGCTAAGATCGATAATTAATATATCGTTCACATAGAGAGCTACAATAATATTCTTCTTGACGTTCATAAAGACACTCTCGTTCGATTCGATGAATATCAATTCGAATTTCTTTATATACTTCGAAAAGTGCTGATATCAAATTCTGAGAGATTGCTTGAGTTCATAAAGAGTCTTATTCAGCTTACAAACTTTAATGTCGTTCTTGCTGAAATAATCGAGCTGTCGCATATAAATCGTCTCTTGAACGTTATCGTAGAGAAAGGCGATTTTGACGTTTATTTGTTTCACGTTTTAGTTTAGAGTCGCTGTTAGAACAAAGATCGTCTTATAATTTATAAACTTGATCACTGAGGCGAACGTGTTATGATAGTCACGATTCTTCTGTTATTCGAAATCTCGAATCACTCAGCGAGTCTTATAACGAGTGACTTTCTTAGTGAGACCTCGCTTTACGATATAGACTTAGCGACCTCTCAGAATATAAACATCTAAAGACGTCTGAATTAGATATCAAGTATTGTTATTTATAAGAGATTTATATTCGTCTTATATGACGAGCTCTCAGTGTATTCGAGAGAGTTGATTAAAAATAACCTGTTGATAGGTCGTCGGCTCGAAAATATTCGACTTATTAACATGATTCGTTAGTAACGCAAAGGTCGCGAATATTCTCGAGAGAGAGTTAGATAATAGATCTCGTAGATTCGAAATCGTAATATCGAGATAATTAAGAAGTACTCTTTGAATCGCACTTAGCTCGAAATCTTCGCGAATCATTTCGACGACAATAAGAGAACGAGTTATTCTTTCGATAGCTAATAATGCAGCAATTAATCGAGAAGTTCGCGCGAACGCGATCGATAATACGACTCGTGCGAGGGACGAGGGCTTTAATATAGACGTCTACTTTTCAGCTAATTATAAGAAATTTGATCTTGATCTATTTATTGTAGATGCAGATGCAGTCGTTGAGAGCTTTATAATAAAGATAATGTCTTTCGAAATGTTAATAATACGCTATTTATTAAGTGTCTTCTCTATAGCGAATACTAATACATAAAGACGTTATCGCTTAATCGAAGACTTATAAGCGTTCGTCTTTTCTTCGAGATTCACAATCAAGAAACGCTTCTTAACGAAGTAAACATTATTAACTCGAATAATCTTCTTCTTGATGAGATTATATAGACGAAAAATAAACTCCTCTTCATATCTTAAAAGAACACACTTTTCGCTTTTATTCACGAGTTTCTTTTAAATACGCTTCAATGTATAAACGATGAAATCAATCGTTCGTAGATAAGATAAAATGGACTTTCGATAATGAAAAGTCTCAAATAACGTTACAATGATTCGAACGTTGGGGGACCGCAACATCAAATAATTGATGATGATCACGATTTCAGATTAGAAAGACTTGTTGAGCTGAGAACTTAGTAGTATAGAATATATCTTATACAGCAAGATCTGTTTAAAACGTTCGATCGCTTCGTTTATTTCGAAGTTCTCAGATATAGTGAGCTTTTATCTAATTTCGCACTAAAGAAGATAATTTAAGAAGATCTTGAACATATACTCTTTCTCATTGTCGAGGCGAATACGATAGATCTTATAGTCTCATAACTCTAGAAAGACTTTAAAACGTAAGAATATGATAAACGTTTCACTCTTATAACGAATATAATACACTTTAGAATAAAAGATGAAATTATTCTTAAATATTATAAAGTATCTGTAGTCATTAAATTCAATAAAAGATAAAGATTTTACGAGATTACTATAAACAAATTCGTCAGACTGCGTTTCTAACTCTATGAGACTATTATAAGAAATAGTCTTCTGACGTCTCATGATATAGTATTCGCAGATATACTCCTTCGCAATGTTCTTGATGAAGTCCATCTCAACGATCATATTTAAGAGCTTGTTTAGATTGTTCTAATTCAAATAACTTATACGAGCATGTCAGAGTTGATAAATAAGATTCGAGAGCACACTGTAGGCGATTAGAGTACTATTTCGACTCTGTTAGAGATTCAAAAAAAAGAATCACGATTGCGAGTATCGATAAGCTTCAGATCGTCCTTGATAAGAGTGCACTCTATCTTATAAAAGGAGATAGCGATGTCGAAGTTTAGGAGTTTATCGATCGAGAGAAGATTGACGCTTATATCGAGCACATATAAGATATTACGTAAAATGACTGTCACACACTCTTTTTTAATCACACAGTCGAGGCTGATAATGTCATAGTCTTAAAACTATACTTCGCTCCTCTCGATGCTCTTGATCGATCGAGAATAAACCTTTTCGTAGATAATAAATATCGAACGATTCGCGAAAGAATAACGAGAGTAATTTGAATCTACGACGACTCGAATAAGAAGATTTACGAAATTCGCAGTTATGAGACTATGTTCGAGAGCTTTCGTGACGATTAGATTAATGACTTGATCATTAGTCACATCGAGGATATTAAAGTCGTTCGAGTTGATATTCGAATAGTGCATAATGAAGTTTAATTTCTTTTAAAAGATATAATTAATATTGAGATAATCGTTCTTCTCTGAAGTAGAGACATTAAAAGACGTCTCTTCGATACGCTTACGCTTATTGCTTAAGAATTTATTCTCGAAGTTAAAGATCTTTATCTTCTTCTTCTTTTTCTCTTTCGTTATAAATTTCTTAAACTTAAAATAAGAGAACTTGATTTAACATTTGATAAAAGAATATCTGAATTTGCGATTAACTATCTTACACGAAGAATAGATCTCACGATTAATGTTAAAGTCGTCGAAATTATTAAAAGCAGCTTGTTTGTCTTTGCTCTTATCGTTATGAACGATATATATAATTAGTTCTTCTTCTTTAAAGAAGATTCTAACTTCTTCGTTTACGACGATCACGACAATCTCTTAAAACTTAACGAACTTGTTCTTAAAGAGATTATGATTTTAAGTATAACTTGACTCGAACATGTCATAAGAGTCGTTAAGTTTTATAAGAAAAATTAGAATTCGCAGAGACTTCGAAATAACGAGGGATTTATGAAGGCTAATAATGTCGAAGATGATCTTGCGAAAGTTCTTTTCATATTAACGAACTCTCTCTTCTTCAAGAGTGAGATCGAATATTCGACGCATTAGTTTTTTATAGAGATTCGTGCTCTTAGACTAATAATTCTTGATTAGAATATCGAGCATAATCTAAGAATCTTTATCGTCGAATTCGACTTCGACGAGTTCGCGATCGTTATTCTTGAGACGATAAAAGATAGCGATATAGACTCTATGACTGATAATCGCATTAAAGAAAATAAGATTGTTAAGTATTAATCAATTGTTGATATTCTACTTTCATCGACGATATCCCAGATTGAACTTTAAAATGATAATGAAGTTTAGAGAGAAAGCGCTTCTCTCTTCGAGAGAGTCAGCCGCTGAAATTGCTAGAGTTGACATGTTTCTTATGACGCCTTATACGCTTGATTCTTCGTCGATCATAGATGCTAAGAATTACTAAGAAGGTTTCTAAAAACGACACGTACGATATAAATAGTAACGACGATAATGTTTAAACGAAAGACTTAGTTTAAGAGATGACTGAGACGATAGAGAACGAAGATCTTAAAGTCGAAGAAGTCGAAGTCGAAGAAGTGAGATTCAGAGAACTTTTGACACGAAGATCAAATAACTTAATGTCACTTAAGACACTAAGAGTGTCTTCGTTAACTTCGAATTAAAAGTCGACACTGCTAACGTTCGCGAAAGTAATAAGAGTGAAATAGATACTCTGATCTTCGTTAGAGTTCTCAAGAATCTTATCGATATCTAACAACTTTTACTGCTGATCTTCGAGTTCTTATATAAGAAATAAGAAGTGCTTATGTTTGAATCTTCGATAGATATAAGCGATATTATTAAGATAAAAGATACTTAGAGATAAAAAAGATTTAAATTGATCTAATTTTCACTGAGACTGTATCGAAGATAATTATTAAAGACGTGCAGATCTTCGAAGAGAAATAACGTTCTTCTTATACTAAGTCTTCGATAGAAACTCGAATCTAGAATAGTCGCTTCGATGACTATCGTCGTGAAATGAAGTCATATTCGACGATAGAATAAAGTCGAATAACGATAAAAAGAATTCGATGACTGGGCTCCAGCCCTCTTCTTCAGAGAACTTGTGAGATCGAAAGATCTATCTCAATAAGAAATCCTTATTGTTTTGACCCTCAATAGACGTATACGCGCTCTGAGTGAAGGTTTGTTGATGACTAATCAACTCTGAAGTGTGATCAGACGATTTGATGCTGAAGTTCAGCCTCTTGAGTCGTTACAATTGATTCGATTCACGTAAACGTTTTATTAACGTTGAAGCGATATACATCGCGAGAGAAATGTTCTCGTTGAGCGTGTTTAGCGTGTCTCACGCAGAGAAGTTAACAATGTTTCAAAGACCTTAGTGAAATTCGATCGCACGACCGTATGGCGAATTCGGCGTTCGACGTTCGATTAGATTCGATATGCCGCGAGTCGATTTGCGATAGGGTTCTCAGCCCCTCGAATTCCAAAGACGATCATTTTATAGAGAACAATGCCCATCTCAAAAAGATTGAAAAACAGAGTCTCATAGCTGTCGCGGCGTTCATTGCGATGAACTCGTAATGCTTAGAGATCACTATGACTCTGATAGACATAGGGTATAAGTGAAACAGTCGCCGAACAAGCCCGGACTCATAACCTGTGGAAAATAGATGGTAGAACACTTAGTTGTTAACTATGAAATGCTATAAGAGTAAAGAGCGACTATGAGGATGCGCCTTAACGCATCACGTGACCATGTCACGTGACCCGAATTTTGACAATACTTGTTTATTATTAATAAAAGAAAGCTGTCACGGAAGCCTTCCGCAGATAGGCGAGGTGCTTAGGTCGGCAAGCTGCTTACCTTGGCGAGGTACTTGCCTTTGCCAGTGGTTGGCACCTGCCAGAAGGTACCTAGGCAAGGGCCTTGGCGCATGTACTTAAATATGCAGAATTTAGATAGAGAAGATCCATCTTCTTTACCAATCACCAATACATTCATGTTACTGCTACAAAAGCGATAACATCAATAATTAAGATATAAAAAGCATTTCGAAGCAGAGTAAGTATATCTAATTAAAATAATATCGAATAGATATCAGATATCGTGATCTTATTAAGTGCTCTAATATCGATTATTATTCGATCTTTAGAATCTTAAAAAGTATTCTTTTATATTACAAAGCACGAAAAGAAGAAGAAAGTAACAATAGTTATTTACTTTATATAACTTTATAAGTGTAACTTATTAAAGACTTTATCGATGATTTCACGATTCTTCGATTTAACGAAATATATTTTAATTTATTCGAGCTTATATAACTCTCGTCAATTATCTATTAATAATATATTTATTTATTTCGATTCGAGAACGTTAATTACGTTATCGATATTCTTTTAGAGATTAAAAAAGACTTTTACAGTCGAAATAAAAATTGAAATAATTAAAGAGTTAAAGTCGTATATAATCACACTCGTAATATGAATAATTTTAGTCTTTGATAGCGTAATAACTACATTAAAGACTATTATAATCGTTATAACTGTAACAAGAATCTTCTTAATTTATAAGATTTTAAGAGTCTTTAACGATCGATATATCAAGAATTAAGTATTCGTGTCGACGATATAATATTTTTATATCTTATACTTCACGATATTTCTTAGTCTAATACGTCTAAATAAGATAATAGATTGATCGAAGTCATTACGTATAAGAATATTCGATATAATATGATCGATAATATATGTATAAATCGAAAGAAAATCATATTGAACTGACTCGAAAATGAAGTTACGATCGATAAATAGTTATCGTAATAGTTTACGACGAGTCTGAATAGATATTTTCATAACGATATAAAAGACTATCATCTTGCGTATCTTGTTAATAATAATAATATCTATTTTAATAAGCTTAATATAAGTCGAAATAGATATCTCGAGACTATTATAAGAGTCTATAATGAATATATTTCGTAAGAAATTAAAAACTATATTCTCTAACTTAAGAATATTCATTTCGAGTAAGATATTAACACTGAGATCGTTTATAAGATAAACTTTTTTAATAATAAGCGCAGTGCTTTTGTTCTCAGACAAGTATATAAAGAATTATATATATTCGTTAACATTATGCTGCTTAATATTTAATTCTCGTATATTTATAATAATAGATATCTTCTTGATATTAATAATCAAGTCAAGTTTCATTAGTCTCGTTAAAAACTAATGATCAATAAGACTTATAATACAGTCGATGTCAATATAGATTTCGTACGTCTCGTCTTATTAAATGAAACATATCTTAATAATAATGAATCGATAGTCACGAAAGTTATATCTCGTTACGACGTTAACTTTTTACGCTATAAATCGTACGAGTATATTAACGATATCTAATATCTTTTCTGCGAAAGACTTTTTGTCAAAATTCGGGTCACGTGACATGGTCACGTGATGCGTTAAGGCGCATCCTCATAGTCGCTCTTTACTCTTATAGCATTTCATAGTTAACAACTAAGTGTTCTACCATCTATTTTCCACAGGTTATGAGTCCGAGCTTGTTCGGCGACTGTTTCACTTATATTCTATGTCTATCAGAGTCATAGTGATCTCTAAGCATTACGAGTTCATCGCAATGAACGCCGCGACAGCTATGAGACTCTGTTTTTCAATCTTCTTGAGGTGAGCATTGCTCTTTATAAAATAATCGTCTTTGAAATTCGAGAGGCTGAGAGTCCTACTGCAAATCGATTCTCGACATATCGAATCTAATCGAACGTCGAACGTCGAACTCGCTATACGATCGTGCGATCGAATTTCATTAAGATCTCTGAAACATTGTCAGCTTCCCTGCGTGAGACACGCTAAACACGCTCAACGAGAACATTTCCCTCGCGATATATATCGCTTCAGCGCTGATAAAGCGTTTACGTGAATCGAATCAATTATGACGACTTAAGAGGCTGAACTTCAGCATCAAATCGTCTGATCACACTTCAGAGTTGATTAGTCATCGACAAACCTCTATTTAGAGCGCGTATACGTCTATTGAAAGTTAAAATAACAAGGATTTCTTATTGAGATAGATCTTTCGATCTTACAAGTTCTCTAAAGAAGAGAGCTGAGGCTCAGTCATCGACAAATCTTCACTCAGAGCGCGTATACGCCTATTGGGGGTCAAAACAATAAGGATTTCTTATTGAGATAGATCTTTCGATCTCACAAGTTCTCTGAAGAAGAGGGCTGGAGCCCAGTCATCGAATTCTTTTTATCGTTATTCGACTTTATTCTATCGTCGAATATGACTTCATTTCACGACGATAGTCATCGAAGCGACTATTCTAGATTCGAGTTTCTATCGAAGACTTAGTATAAGAAGAACGTTATTTCTCTTCGAAGATCTGCACGTCTTTAATAATTATCTTCGATACAGTCTCAGTGAAAATTAGATCAATTTAAATCTTTTTTATCTCTAAGTATCTTTTATCTTAATAATATCGCTTATATCTATCGAAGATTCAAACATAAGCACTTCTTATTTCTTATATAAGAACTCGAAGATCAGCAGTAAAAGTTGTTAGATATCGATAAGATTCTTGAGAACTCTAACGAAGATTAGAGTATCTATTTCACTCTTATTACTTTCGCGAACGTTAGCAGTGTCGACTTTTAATTCGAAGTTAACGAAGACACTCTTAGTGTCTTAAGTGACACTAAGTTATTTGATCTTCGTGTCAAAAGTTCTCTAAATCTCACTTCTTCGACTTCGACTTCTTCGACTTTAAGATCTTCGTTCTCTATCGTCTCAGTCATCTCTTAAACTAAGTCTTTCGTTTAAACATTATCGTCGTTACTATTTATATCGTACGTGTCGTTTTTAGAAACCTTCTTAGTAATTCTTAGCATCTATGATCGACGAAGAATCAAGCGTATAAGGCGTCATAAGAAACATGTCAACTCTAGCAATTTCAGCGGCTGACTCTCTCGAAGAGAGAAGCGCTTTCTCTCTAAACTTCATTATCATTTTAAAGTTCAATCTGGGATATCGTCGATGAAAGTAGAATATCAACAATTGATTAATACTTAACAATCTTATTTTCTTTAATGCGATTATCAGTCATAGAGTCTATATCGCTATCTTTTATCGTCTCAAGAATAACGATCGCGAACTCGTCGAAGTCGAATTCGACGATAAAGATTCTTAGATCATGCTCGATATTCTAATCAAGAACTATTAGTCTAAGAGCACGAATCTCTATAAAAAACTAATGCGTCGAATATTCGATTTCACCCTTGAAGAAGAGAGAGTTCGTCAATATGAAAAGAACTTTCGCAAGGTCATCTTCGACATTATTAGCCTTCATAAATCCCTCGTTATTTCGAAGCCTCTACGAATTCTAATTTTCCTTATAAAACTTAACGACTCTTACGACATGTTCGAGTCAAGTTATACTCAAAATCATGATCTCTTTAAGAACAAGTTCGTTAAGTTTTAAGAGATTGTCGTGATCGTCGTGAACGAAGAAGTTAGAATCTCCTTCAAAGAAGAAGAACTAATTATATATATCGTTCACAACGATAAGAGCAAAGGCAAACAAGCTGCTTTTAATAATTTCGACGACTTTAACATTAATCGTGAGATCTGTTCTTCGTGTAAGATAGTTAATCGCAAATTTAAATATTCTTTTATCAAATGCTAAATCAAGTTCTCTTATCTTAAGTCTAAGAAATTTATAACGAAAGAGAAAAAGAAGAAGAAGACAAAGATCTTTAACTTCGAGAATAAATTCTCAAGCAATAAGCGCAAGCGCATCGAAGAGACGTCTTTTAATGTCTCTACTTCAGAGAAGAACGATTATCTCAATATCAATTATACCTTTTAAAAGGAACTAAACTTCATTATGTACTATTCGAATATCAACTCGAACGACTTTAATATCCTCGATGTGACTAATGATCAAGTCATTAATCTAATCGCCACGAAAGCTCTCGAATATAGTCTCATAACTGCGAATTTCGTAAATCTTCTTATTCGAGTCGTCGTAGATTCAAATTACTCTCGTTATTCTTTCGCGGATCGTTCGATATTCATTATCTATGAAAAGGTTTACTCTCGATCGATCAAGAGCATCGAGAGGAGCGAAGTATAGTTTTAAGACTATGACATTATCAGCCTCGACTGTGTGATTAAAAAAGAGTGTGTGACAGTCATTTTACGTAATATCTTATATGTGCTCGATATAAGCGTCAATCTTCTCTCGATCGATAAACTCCTAAACTTCGACATCGCTATCTCCTTTTATAAGATAGAGTGCACTCTTATCAAGGACGATCTGAAGCTTATCGATACTCGCAATCGTGATTCTTTTTTTTGAATCTCTAACAGAGTCGAAATAGTACTCTAATCGCCTACAGTGTGCTCTCGAATCTTATTTATCAACTCTGACATGCTCGTATAAGTTATTTGAATTAGAACAATCTAAACAAGCTCTTAAATATGATCGTTGAGATGGACTTCATCAAGAACATTGCGAAGGAGTATATCTGCGAATACTATATCATGAGACGTCAGAAGACTATTTCTTATAATAGTCTCATAGAGTTAGAAACGCAGTCTGACGAATTTGTTTATAGTAATCTCGTAAAATCTTTATCTTTTATTGAATTTAATGACTACAGATACTTTATAATATTTAAGAATAATTTCATCTTTTATTCTAAAGTGTATTATATTCGTTATAAGAGTGAAACGTTTATCATATTCTTACGTTTTAAAGTCTTTCTAGAGTTATGAGACTATAAGATCTATCGTATTCGCCTCGACAATGAGAAAGAGTATATGTTCAAGATCTTCTTAAATTATCTTCTTTAGTGCGAAATTAGATAAAAGCTCACTATATCTGAGAACTTCGAAATAAACGAAGCGATCGAACGTTTTAAACAGATCTTGCTGTATAAGATATATTCTATACTACTAAGTTCTCAGCTCAACAAGTCTTTCTAATCTGAAATCGTGATCATCATCAATTATTTGATGTTGCGGTCCCCCAACGTTCGAATCATTGTAACGTTATTTGAGACTTTTCATTATCGAAAGTCCATTTTATCTTATCTACGAACGATTGATTTCATCGTTTATACATTGAAGCGTATTTAAAAGAAACTCGTGAATAAAAGCGAAAAGTGTGTTCTTCTGAGATATAAAGAGGAGTTCATTTTCCGCCTATATAACCTCATCAAAAAGAAGATTATTCGAATTAATAATGTTTACTTCGTTGAGAAGCGTCTCTTGATTATGAATCTCGAAGAAAAGACGAACGCTCATAAGCCCTCGATCAAGCGACAACGTCTTTATATATTAATATTCGCTGTAGAGAAGACACTTAATGAATAGCGTATTATTAATATTTCAAAAGACATTATCTTTATTATAAAGTTCTCAACGACTGCATCTGCATCTGCAATAAACAAATCAAGATCAAATTTTCTATAATTAACTAAAAAGCAGACGTCTACATCAAAGCCCTCGTCCCTCGCACGAGTCGTATTATCGATCGCGTTCGCGCGAGTCTCTCCATCAATTGCTGTATTATCAATTATCGAAAGAATAACTCGTTCCCTTATTGTCGTCGAAATGATTCGCGAAGATCTCGAGCTAAGTGCGATTCAAAGGGTACTTCTTGATCATCTCGACAATACGATTTCGAACCTACGAGATCTATCATTTAACTCTCTCTCGAGAACATTCGCGACCTTTGCGTTACTAACGAATTATGTCAATAAGTCGAATATTTTCGAGCCGACGACCTATCAATAGATCATTTTCAATCAACTCTCTCGCATACACTGAGAGCTCGTCATATAAGATGAATATAAATCTCTTATAAATAACAATACTTGATGTCTGATTCAGACGCCTTTAGATGCTTATATTTTAAGAGATCGCTGAATTTATATCGTAAAGCGAGATCTCGCTAAGAAAGTCACTCGCTATAAGACTCGCTGAGTGATTCGAGAATTCGAACAATAAAAGAGTCGTGACTATCATAACACGTTCGCCTTAGTGATCAAGTTTATAAGTTATAAGACGATCTTTATTCTAATAGCGACCCTAAACTGGAACGTGAAATAAATAAACGTCAAAATCGTCTTTCTCTACGATAACGTTTAAGAGACGATTTATGTGCGACAGCTCGATGATTTCAGCAAGAACAATATCAAAGTTTATAAACTAAATAAGACTCTCTATGAATTCAAGCAATCTCTTAGAATTTGATATTAGTACTTCTCAAAGTATATGAAAAAACTCGAATTGATATTCATCGAATCGAACGAGAGTGTCTTTATGAACGTCAAGAAGAGTATTATTGTAGCTCTCTATGTGAATAATATATTAATTATCGATCTTAGCAAAATCGGCATTTAGCGCATCAAAAAGGCCCTTAATAACAAGTTTTATATGTTCGACTTGAGACCTTGCGTCTATTATTTAGATATGATCGTCAAAAGAGATCGTATCGTCGATATTCTTCGCCTGAAACAAGTAGTCTATATCACTCGTTTCTTGAAGCATTTTAACTGTTGAAGTCTTAATTTAGTCTCTACGTCTCTGAAAATTAGTCGTAAGCTACAATCTGCGAAAGAGAACTATATTACCACGAGAAAGCTATGCGAGAACTATTAATCTGTCGTGAGATCCCTCATATATGTTATATTAAAAACTCGTTCTAACATCGTCTATGCTGTCTCTCTTGTCAGCCGCTATTTAATTAATTCGACTTAGATATATTGAAATGCAGTGATTCGAATCTTTCGATATCTTAGAGACACAATGCACTACGAACTAGTATATAAAGAATCTCTTCAAGCCCTTATCGAGTATATCGATTTCGATTGAACTGACGACTCGATTCGAAGGTCTATCTTCGACTATCTATTCAACGTCGATAGCGGCGTCATTAGCTGATCATTAAAGCGTCAAGTCATCGTCGCGTTATTCACTTGCGAAGCCGAGTATATCGATCAAACGTTGATTATCAAAGAAGTTATTTGATTAAAAACTCTTTTTAATCAACTTCTGCGGCCTCGAGACTCTAACTCGAAAATCATTATAATCTTCGACGACAATTAGAGCGCAATTGCTCTTATCAAGAACTCTTAATTCTATACTCACATTAAGCACATTAATATCGCTCATCATTTCGTGCGTGAAAAAGTCAATAACGACATCGTGAACATGCAATTCGTACTCACGAATAAATAAATAATCGACGATCTCATCAAAGCTCTCTATCTTAACAAATTCGTTGTTTTTCGCGATATTCTTGAAATGAAATTAGTCTTAAAATATCTTTTCAACGTCAAAGACTAACTCTCAGCGCTCTTACTTTTAATCTGAAGTCGTTAGTTTCAGAGAAGTAACGCTATTCACCTTGCCTATGAACGTCAGATCTTTAGTTTTCTTTCACTGCTTCTTGTTCCACCCCCTTATGTATTCATCGACCTCGTTTTGATAGAAATTGAGTGTGCATTAGGTCTATTTCAAAGAAAACTTTCAAAAAACCGTCTTTTTTCGGAAAATGAAAGTTTTGTATAAAGAACCAGAACGGATTTTTACATGTCTTCGAATTTGATATAGTCGTTTTCAGAACTTGGTTCGAATTTGACATAGTCGTTTTCAGAACTTGATTTCTTCACTTTTGTGAACCGAACTTCGCGCTAACCCGATTGGGGTTTTTTGCGTCGCGAAGTGCGAAAATCGTGTTTTCGCATTTTTGAGTATACGAGCGAAGGGGAGTGTCAAAATTCGGGTCACGTGATGCGCTAAGGCGCATCCTCATAGTCGCTCTTTACTCTTGTAGCATTTCATAGTTAACAACTAAGTGTCCTACCACCTATTTTCCACACTTTTAAGACTTATTTAATAACAAGTAGATATTAAGAGCGTATATTTTAAATTCGTTTGAGAGTCTTAATAGACTTAAAGTCTTTAATAGATATCACTTAAGATACTTATAAAGTTGATTATTTAAGATGAAAGACTATTAACAGACTTAATAGATTATCGCAGAGTTCACCTTAATAGAATTTAAATAAAAATAAATTTCGACGAACTCGTTTCTTTTATAATCTTTCTCAGACTCATCTAAAGAGTATTATAATTTAGCGACGACTTACTGCTTCGAGATGTATTCGTCTTAATAAAAGACGTTCTTATATTGTTAATATTAATCTTGATTATCTTGAGGCGGCTAATTTTTCTCGTTAACATAATAAATTCTTATTTCGTAGAATCTGACGGGTCGAAAGAGGGTACGATTATAGCCTTCGACATTTGATTCTCGATTGTAGTCTTCGATATTTTCTCGAGACTAATTCTGTTATAATAGAGTTTTAAAAGATTAATTTGCGTTTTCGCTGATAATTTAAAATTATTAACGTCTCTTAAAAAGTTAACGTTGTTGAATCTATATATTTTAAACTGTTATTAATTATTACTTATACTATTCTAAAAGTCATTATATAATATATAAGATCTATTTTCATAAGGATTAAAGTTATTATAAGACATTAATGATTTATTATAACTTTTATATGTATTATTATACGAGCGATATAAATTCGAGAGATAAAAAGAACGAGAATTATTATATTAATCTTACTTTTTATCTGTGAAAGACTTCGAGTCATATTTGTTGCTGTAAATATTATATTAGATATCTTTTTAAAGACGTAATTCATTAATAAGACTTGATATAATCGATGTTTTCGATGATCTAAATAAATCACGACGAAGTTCGACGTTTATATATTCGTACGTTAATAAAACTTGTTTAATTTTTATTAAAGTTAGATCTGTATTCTTACTATATATAAGAATATTATTAACGTAATTCGCGAGATTCTTTCGAGCACGCATATTCTTAATAATATATCGAATAATCTCGACGATAAATAACGATCTTTTAGACGAATCACGAAATCGTGTCTTTAGAGTATCATATTATTCTTTAACATTATTTTGATCGTTTTTCAAATCTATTCGAATAACGTAAAATAGTTTATTAATATATTAGACGTTAATAATGTCTAATAGACAAGTATTTAGATTCTATCTAAGCAAGATTATATTTATAATATTATATTTGACTCTTAAGCGATTCGTGAAATTAAAGACATTATAATAAACGTTATAATTGTCTTTGACTTTTATAACAGATATATTAAAATTGAAATCAAAGTAGTCTACGTCACGAACTCGAAATATAGACTAAGATAATCGTCTTTCTTTATTCTAAGAGACTATATTTGACTGCGACTAATTCATATTAATTATACGCATAATATTAATTATAATAAAGATTATTTAATTCGTCTGAGTCTATGTAAAAGCGATATTTATTATTATAGAGTTTTTAAGAACTTCTTTTATAGACGTAAAAATAGACGTGACTCTTTTATAAAAGACTTCAGCAGTCGTTTTGATAATAATAATATTAAATCGATCTAAGAAGACACTTATTGAATTAATATTAATTATCAAAGAGTCACGCGAATTGAGATAAGCTGAAAAGTCTTTTACAGAGAATCTTGTTAAACTAATTTCAATCGACGACGAATCGTATTATCGATAATAATTAATTAGCTGAGATAATCTACGATATTTATAAATGCGATCGACGAATATCTTAAAGAAACGACGAAAGACTATAATATTAATAACTTAATTAATTAAGAAAACAGATAACTCAGACGTTAAACGCTTAAATTGACGTGTTATAACAGAGACTAATAGCTTAGAACGAAAATAATAATAATAAATATAATTAATAACAAGGTTAGTCTCGTAAGATATCTCGTATAGATGAGCTCTGTTAATGACTTTAATAAAAACGTAAAATTAAAAAGTTACTTTAATAAAATCATTATTAAGCTATAATATAGAGATAGAGATAATTATAATAATTATTAAAGAATAACGAAAGACACAACGAAGCAATTAACAATTAATAAGTTAATTTAATAATAGTCTAAAGAGTCTATTAAATAAAGACGACACTCTTAACAAGTTATAATAATAATATTATTAATTAATGCGATGCATCTATGCGAAGAACTTAAATTAATAAAAGATTATCTTATATTATCTATGAGATGACTACTTAAGTAGAAATATCTTGAAGACGCTAGTACTAACTTGACTTGACTTCTTTAGTCTCTTTAAGATAGACGCGAAAGACATGATCTGCAGAAGACTTTCGCGAAAGACATAGCCGTAACATAACTCTTTTTAATACTTTTCAAATCTTATTATATCTTTAGTAATAATTCTAAGACATCTATTTAGGTTAATAATGTTATAATAAAACGTAAATATTACGTCGAAATCGAGAAAGCAACGACATAACGTCTTTAACGCGCGACTATCGATTCGAGTTATTTAACGATTAATAAGAGATCTTTATTCAGCGATTTTCTTTTTCGATCGCAAATTGGTTTTCATATAAATTATGGCGCCTAAATTATTTATATTAAAAATTATTAAAAATTATTATTTCTTTAACTCTTCATTAATAAAAATTATTTCAGCATCTCTGTTATCGCATAACGTTATGTTAACGATATAACATCGTCAAGACGTTATCGAAGCAATTAAGAATTAGTATCATAATAAAAAATAATAGCGTCGAATTCTTAATATCATATTTTCTGCTTTTTTATCTTCTTTACACTTATATGCATAGCGAACGACTCTAATATAGTTATGAAAACATATCTTTTCGAAAAAAAGAAATAATATTACGAGCGTATTTTATATTTCTTGATAACATCTATCTATGTTAACATTTCTTTGTTAACACACTATTTCTTTTAGACTTAGCGTGTCTTGACAGATTCACTTAGTTATATATATATGATTTTCTCTCTTAGTACATAATTGTTCTATATCTAGTTATCTTATTTAATACATCTATATAATATGACTCTATACTAATTCTAATAAATTCATATATTGAGTATTGTAAATGCGTACGATAAAACTATCGAATAAAGAGATAACAGTACTTAAAGAAGTTACGATAACGAGAAAGTCTTATTGCAGAAGACTATAGCAATTAACAAATAACGACGTTAATTAAATAAGTCGTTTAGTAAATAATAAAAAAGAAAGAAAGATAGCGAAAGCAAAGTAAAGCAAATAATAAAGATACTTCTAATGCTAGCAATTTAGTTAATAATAATGAATACTATACTAATATTATTATTATATTATTATAATATAGACTCTAATTTAATATATAATAAAAAGATGTTAAATAACTATAAAGAGAATAAAGTCTTAAGTATATAATCGCTAGTCTCGCTAGTCGCTTTAGAACAAGTGTAGTCTAGCTTCTTCAGTTCTTCTTTAAGAGAAGACGTCTCTTGTTAAAGACTTTCTTTTAAATCTTCTATCGTAATAAGATCGAATAGTATTAAAAGATATACTTATATTACTAGTCTATATCTATCTAGCTAAGAGAAATAGACGAGCGATCGTACGCTAGCAAGTTTATAACTAATATATAAGTCTATATAATAACTTATCTTTAGTGATTATCTTTTAATTTAGTCTAACAATTAATAAACTCGTTTCTTCTTTTATATCTATTCTCGAAAGAACTAGTTCGAGTAATAAGCTTAACGACGAGAGATAGAGAGTTCGATTCTCGTGTCGTAAGTTCTATAGTTTTAAGATAATAAGTCTTCACTCTTATTCCTGAGAGCGTGACGTCTTCTTTTCTTAGGGCAGTAGATGGGCGAGCGATCGTACGCTAATAAGTCTATAATTGATATATAAGTTCGTTTAGTAACTTATCTTTAGTGATCACCTTTTGATTTAGTCGTAACGGTTAGCAAACCCGTCCCTTCTCTGAGAGAGGGGTGAGAAAATAAAAAGCATCGCAACACCAGCGCCATTAGGAATCGAACCAAATACGAACCAAATACCTCCGCAAAACAGGGTGTACATGTAGCAAAAAGGGGTGTACATGTAGCTAAAGGGGGTGTACACGTAGCAATACCCTTGAAAAATGAAGTCATTCAAGAATTTGCCAAGCATGCCAAGAGTTTTAGCGCATGTGCGGGACTTTATGTGCCACTCTCCGTAAGGTATGCATATCTCGAATATCGATAATATACTCAGCTAAAGTGACTAGATAGCTGTTTCAAAACGGCCGAAAGAGCTTACATTCAACATTATTAGTCCATATTTGAATGTTTGTTAAGGGGCGCCTCAGGGGCGAATACTGCCCGGAAGAGCGCTGTTTGACGAGTAATTTTTGATGCGACAGAGCAGACGCTTGCTTAGTGGGGCATCCTTCCAAAAATCCTTCTATGACTGTCGAAGCAGCTCTTTACACGGTAATTACCGCTAGTTGTAATTGACGGTCATACGAACCTACGTTCCTACAGGTAAGTAAGTAAAAAGAACCTAACTATGTTTTAAACACTGGTGTTGTTGTTGTTGAGAAAATACCTTATAAGCTTATCATTTAGCTGCATTCCGAAATTAACAAGAGAGCGAGGGGTTTCGGAGTATTTAACGGCACGTACGGAGTATATCCTTCGATGACCTTCGTTTCCTTAGATATCGCATGATATCATTCACGATTTGGATATGATCACCTTCTGTGTGACACGACCGACAAATGAACTGACACGAAGAAGGCGCGAGATACTAGAGCGCCCTCACTACACTCACACTCACTGCGGTGTGAAGAGCGAAGGGCTGCCATGCCTCATGCAACGGCAGTGCATCAATCTGGGGATGATCATGATGACGTTCTGATCCAGCAGTTCCTTGACGCACCGACTATAGAGGATCCTTTCGGCCTCAACCGCGAGCTTGAACCGGGGGAAAAGGCGGAGGATGCCGAGAATTATGAAGATATCAGTGATGATGATGATCTGGCGGACGATGAAGATGCGGAAGGGGAGCGAAGGTCTCAGATAGAACATGGACAGCAGACTGGTGCTTCTACCAAAAGCCTGGAGGCGTTCACGCAGGATGTCGACTTTCCCGCATTACTAAACGGAAGCGGCTTTGAAGATAATACGTATGATGATGACCTTTTTGGCGAAGATTTATCATCTCCGGTAGAAACAAACATTGGCGTGGGAAAGAACGAAATCGGGTATGATCAAGATGGTCTATCGGATTTCGACGACAGCACGTCGCCTCAGGCTCAGGCTGTGCGTCTTCCAACGTCCACTTTGTCACGCCCGGTAGAAGCCCCAGGAAAAATTGTCCCGCGAACAACGACTCTCAGTTCGAAAGAATCTCCACCATCGAAAGAACTACAGCGCCAACAAGAGCTGCTCGCTATGTCCAGAAATGGCACTACGAACACGGATGGCTTACCGGCCCCCCCGGAAAATCGCGAGGAGCTACTGGCGTCATTGTGGCCCAAATTTGAGCGTGACACAGTACCGAAGTTCATGGACTTGCTTCCACCGAAACGAGCACGATATCTTGGCAAATCTATTCCCAAGCCGCCGAAACCGGTCAACCCCACTAAGATTAACCTGGAGCTTGCCTTGGATCAGGAGAAGAGCTTCAAGGTCTCGTCGATGCCCAACAAGCCTAATGTTGAGGAGACTAGTAGCCAAGGAATTGTCACCATACAAGAAGACATCGTTGTTGAGAAGGACAATGAAGAAGACGTGGACATGGAAACTGACTTCGAGAACGAGCTGGTCGGAGGGATTTCGTGGCAAGACTTGCAAGTAATATGCGAGGACTGGGATACTCGTAGTGTGGCAGAATCCCCTGAGTCTGAACAGGGTTTGTCTCAGAGCCATAAAGCTAGCAATCCCGAAGCATACGAAGACCCTCATCATGCGTGGCCATCTGCAAAAGTAAGTTTTACTCAATATGTCAAGAGAACACATGCTGACGTTCACCCACAGCGACGGAAACTAGACCATCTAGAGGCCAACATACTTCGCGCTCCCCAGTTCTTGTTTCCATCGTTCCAGGATCCCGACCAAGCGACTTCGAAGATTGCAAAGACCGTCACACTGGACCTCAATGATTCGAGACTTCTGATCGATCACGTCCAGCCCAACCCCATATCCAGAAATGTCTTCGGACGCTCGGATATCAAGAGAGCAGGACGTGGAGCATTCACGAAAGGTCTAAGCCAAAGATATAACATCTCCAACGATGAGGCATATGACTTGCTCAAGGAGAATCACCAAAGCAAGGTTCGAAGCATCCTTGGTAATGTCGCTGTGGAACACAGCCTACCTGCTATAAGGTTGCAATGGCCATTCGTAAGTATTACGAACCTGCCATGATCATTTACTACCCTGTTACAAGAGCTAACATTGCAAAGTACAAAACGAAACTAGATAAGCAGGATGCAAGGTCTTTTCATCGACCAGGCTTGAAGGTTAATCGCAACGAACAGGTTGTTTTCAGCAAACCAGCGATCACCAAAAAGAAGCACACGAAGGGAAAAGACACGCAGAAGCTGTTCCCTGACAGCAAAGCTCTGTCTTTGGCAGATAACTCGAATGTTCTTCTATTAGAGTATTCCGAGGAGTACCCAACGATGCTTTCAAATGTGGGCATGGGCAATCGCGTCATCAACTATTACCGAAGAAAGACCATGGATGACACATCGAGGCCTAAGCTTGATGTTGGCGAGACAGCTGTTCTTTTGCCCCAGGACAAGAGCCCGTTCTCAATATTTGGTCATGTCGACCCCGGCCATATCACCCCAACGCTACACAATGGCATGTACAGAGCTCCAATCTTCAAGCATACAGCAAGGAACAACGACTTTTTAGTAGTCAAGAACACAACCGGAACAGACGGCTCGGCTTGGTATATGAGGAACATCGAAATCCTATACGTAGTCGGCCAGGAGTTTCCGTCGGTAGATGTTCCGGGTCCTCATTCGCGAAAAGTCACTACCGCCTCCAAAAACCGCCTGAAGATGATCTCCTATCGCCTGATCCGAAAGAGCAAGAACAACAGAATTAGTGTAGGCGAAGTCACGAGTCATTTCGCCGACACCAGTGATATGCAAAATCGTCAGAAGATGAAAGAATTCATGCAATTCAACAAAGAGCACAAAGAATGGCAAATGCGGTCTGGGGAAGCAGTTCCTGATGAGGAGATGATCAGGACAACTGTGAAACCCGAAGACGTGTGTCTACTCGAATCAATGCAGGTTGGTCAGCAGCATCTGCAGGATGCAGGATTCAACAAAGAGGACGATGAATCTGAGGGTGACGAATCTAAAGAAGGCCAAAGTATCGAACAACAGCTTGCGCCTTGGTACACGTCGCGAAATTTCTTGCATGCTACGCAGGGTAAAGCTATGTTGACATTGCATGGAGAAGGAGACCCAACACGCCGCGGCGA
Organism: Pseudevernia furfuracea; assembly: GCA_022315425.1. Taxonomy (NCBI): domain Eukaryota; kingdom Fungi; phylum Ascomycota; class Lecanoromycetes; order Lecanorales; family Parmeliaceae; genus Pseudevernia; species Pseudevernia furfuracea. The sequence goes on from JAIUPT010000033.1 coordinate 772,856, forward strand.
GGCTTTTAGTTTCATCAAGACTTCCATGAAAGGAGGGTTCAAGCCTGTGGGAGCAAGTGCAAACGAGAAAATGAATGCGAGGCAGATAAAAGAGTCTGGTGGCCACGCTTACAACGTTCAAGATCAACAAAGATCGTACGAAGAATCGATTCGGAAAATATGGGAAGCTCAGAAACAAAGTCTATCCTCGACAGTCGATCAGTCAGAATCGGACATGGACGAAAATCCGATGGAAGAGGCTTCCAATAGTGCCTTTCGTGCAGAGACTCCGCGATCAGAAGCGCAGACACCTGCTACTTTACGGCGTCGAGATGACGAGACTACTAGTCAATTTACCCAGGCCAGTACCAGCAGCCAAGCAGGGAAAATTCTCAAGATCACACGGCAGATTCAAGATGAGTACGGCAATGTTGAACCACGCACGGAAATTGTACGAGCACCGAAAGTGATACGGCAATACCTGAAGCGAAGACACGCAAAGGAGGCAGAGACCACAGGGTAAGGGCTATCTGACTGCTATTCGGTGCGAGGCTGACCGTATTAGGCTCACTGATATCAAACCGACCGGCATTGCTGAGCAGGACCGGCGTAATCAACAGAGGTACATACTTGTTCATCATCCCAAAAATTGAAATGCTGATTGCTATTCAGGCTGGAAAAAGAGCTGGCACGATTGCAACGCAATAAAGAACGTCGTATTGCTCGTGACAAGCAAAAGGGGGTCCGTTTTGATGGAGCTGACGATGAACCAGGCTCGCCGTTATCACCTGCCAATGTGCCCGTGAAGAGTGCAGGCACGCAACGCAAGTGCGCAAATTGTGGTCAAGTTGGCCACATCAAAACGAACAAAAAGTACTATCCCCTGTTTTATTATGATGCCTTCTCCTGAGATTTCCTCGTTGTCCTCCATCCCCGTTGCTAGTTTGCGTCTTTTTATTGAGTTTTCCGAGGAGTGCTGACCGGGATGGCATCGAACTCAGGCTATGCCCCATGCTCAATGGTACGATGAAGCAAGATGAAGGTTTTGGCAGTTCCGCATTCACCATAGGCACTTCTGACCTGTGAAAACCACACGCTTGCATATCAAGGCGCTCCGTATGTTACCTGGAAAAGCCTTTAGATGTCATGGTCCTGTGTTGCATTGCATTGGCGTTAGAATAGCAAGACTATCGTGGATCCCGGCGACCCCGGGCTTTCCAAGCAGCTAATAATGAAAACACCATCCATCGTATATAAGGTTCACGGGCATCTCACACGCTCACACAAGGCGATTTGAAAAAGATAGGTATTGCTTGCACGATTCATTTGCACTAATATGACTGAGCTGGAGGAATCTGATTGCAGCTTAGCTATACTCTCGTGGATGTAAGACTACGCGGAGTTTTGGCCGCAGCTGCTCCCAATCTATGAAATGAGCCCGGCCTGGCTCGACAAATTGACAAACAACGGAAGCGGCCAGAAAAGACAGCATCACATCCCACGACATTAAGTTCAAGCAGCTCAAGCAGCGGATCAATCAAAGCTAGGTATCATGCTCCTTGCACCACGCTGTCGCCCACGCTCTTCCTCGAACGAGACAAGCTTGGGCCTGCGGTACGTGTAGCCAAGGAAAGCTCCTTTCTTCCGAATTTCGAGGACTTTTCTGCCCACGTCTTTGTCCCTGAGAACCCGATCTCGCGGCCTCTTCTTTTCTTTCGCTTTGCCTGCTTCTCCCTCTCCACCCCCAGCGCCGTCTTTCCCACCGCGACCAGGGGCAGCAGGGTTCAAGAGAAGATCGCCCTGACCTTGTGCGCCATCAACCTGTGTCATACGAGCTGTGCCGACAACAGCATCGCGCGTTTCCTCATCCGAGGCATCATGCAGGTCAGATTGACTAGCCGCATCATCGACATCGCTGATCGGCTCTTCCTCATCAAAGTATTTGGTATCGTCGCGGCCACTTACGTCGGGAACGAAAGGAGGTCTGGTCAGGTGCAGTCGATCCCATGAGATACGACGAAAGAAGGCATGGGCTTTGATATCAGTCGCATCGTCTGGATAGACATAATTACCTTGATAGTCTTGCGCATGTGGATCTGCACGTCTTGCTACCAGTTGACCTGGGGTACGTTTCGAGTGCTGGTAGTCATTGAGCCGATACTTCTTCGAGCAAAGTCGATGCTCCTTTTCCTGTAGGAGGCTGTTGACGAGCTCCATGGCATCAAAGGACACCTTCTCTTTTCTATCGACCTCTCGCTCATCAGGAAATATTAATGTTTTTGCGTTGTCCTGCATCAGTCAGCACAATTATTTGCAAAGTAGGGCATTATCTGTACTAATATCTTGGCCTTGGTGTCTTCTCTTTTCTCGCAGACAAAAGGTGTAAAGCCGTACAGACACTTGCGCGGGTTTCAGCGCGAACTTTACCCATGACCTCGGATGTCTGACTAACCTCGTAAAGTATGATGCCGATGCTCCACCAGTCACAACGCCCATCATATGGGTCGCCACGGATTACCTCTGGGGCCATGTACTGACTCGTCCCAACTACGCTTCCGGCCAATCTTCGCTTACCATGACGGTTCCTCCACTGCAGTATTGATTCGTGCTCGCTTGGGCCATCGACCTGTGGCTTTTCGTGCCGTCCTCGCCGATTCGTGAGAATATCAGCCAAGTTGGTCTTGACTTCTTTGAGGGCGTCTTCTTCTTGGTCTTGAGAGTCACCCTTGACCTCGATGCCTAATTTCTCCATCAAGGACTGTCGATGATTCTTGAAGTAGCGTTGGTCGTGTGCCCAATGACCGTCGAATGCAAGGCCAAAGTCCGATATCCTCAGGTGGCCAGATGCGGATATCAAGAAGTTGTCAGGTTTGACATCTCGATGAATCCATCGAAGTCGGTGAGCTTCTTCAACGCAAAGAATCATTTCTGCTATGTACCATCTTGCGTGCCTTTCTTTCAAGATATCCTTGCGGAATAGTAGGCCCAAGAAGTCACCCCCGACCATGTATTCCATTACCAAGTAGAGGTTGGTGCTGTCTTGGAAGCTGGATATTAGGGGTACAACCCATCTGGACTTCTCGGAAGCAACAAGGAAATCCCGCTCGGCACGCAGATGACCCTCTTGACAGTTCCGGAGCATATCAGATTTACGAATGACCTTCATTGCGTAGACCTCTTTCCGGGAGGTCTTGGACCCTCGTCGATGAGAACTTCCAGGGCCGTCTAGAGTTGATTTCAAGGCCTCTATGGCAGTGGCCCTTAAGTTAATCAATTCTTCGCGTGGCGATTGTTTCCAATTAGACATAGCTGGCGGCGTATAAGGGGCCAGGACTGTATCGTTTTTTTCACGCACAAGTCTAACAACCCCAAAACTGCCTTTTCCAAGGATTCTGACCACTTCGTAGCCGGCAACAGCAACGCCCGAACCCGAGCCTTTGCTCATCTCATTGGTTTTGCTTTTCAATACACGAGTCTGCCGAAGATGCTCACTCTCATAGGCTGCCCATGCGTAGCGCTCTTGCTGACGTTGTTCTTCGGACATTGACTGAGATTCTAGGCGAAGTTCGAGATCATTTCGCCTTATCGAGCGTGGACTAGCGTGACCTGCTAACAATGAATTGAAATGAGTTTCGAAGAAGATCTTAGCATTCGCAGTTGTTTCTACTGTGACCACAGTGGGAGTAACGACTGGCGGTGCTTCTTGAATTGGGGTCAGTGGCTTTTCTCGTGCGATTATCTCTGCAGTGGCAATATTTGCTGTATCACTATGTTTTTCGTTGCCATCCGGAGCTTTGGCGGAACGCAAAGAAGCGACGTTTGACTCAAGAGAGGTCTTGCCGGTAGATGGATCACCTGCGGATACGCTGCCACTATAATTGTAGCTCGAAGGCGCAGTGCTCACCCGAGGGCTAAGCTCCTGGTCACTCTGAGCACCAGGATCTTGAGGTGGATCTTCATGCATTGAGAGGAGGCTTGGTCTCGTGCGAAGATTCGGGCGGTGGACTATTGTAGGGTGTCCGAAAGTAGCAGACAGCTTATGAGAGAGCTGGTGAGCAAAGCCTGAATTGGAGATGCTTTGCCGGAGCCCTGGCTCTTTACGCTTGATGTGGGTGTCAGTCGGGACCAGATAAGACTGAGTCGGTTTGTGCGATGTCCAAGGTTCGTCAGCAACACTCGGTTGCGCTGTTTCAGTTTCAACTAGGGGAAAGAGCCGAATCTGTGAATTTCCTTGCGGCATAGTAGTAGGAGTTCTCTTGCTAGAAGGTGACTCCAACGGACCCATAGGACTGAGGGCTTGGCTACGAGATGCCGTCGAGATCGAAGAGGTTGCAGCATCCTTAACGATAGCCCGAGCAACATCTCGCTCACTTGGGGGATTTGACGAATGTTTGGTATTCAGGATGTCTGGCCGCGCTTAGTGGATGTTTTAGGTGCTCAATTAGAGAAGAGCACATACCACTGCTCCTCTGTAAGCCTACGATAGAAAGGATTTTCGAGCCATGCCGTCGCATCCTTGCGGCCAGACCCGATCGCTCGTGGCCGTCTTCCATGCTACATCCATCGAAAGACATATCAGTGACAGCGAATCTATCGTCAGCGCCCTCATGGGTATCGAGCATCGACTGGTCGACAACAAGCACCTTGTTGGGCTGACTTGAAGCAAAAAGGCTTTTGGAGCTCCAGCGCCATTTTCTTTTGGTATCGCCTTTCATGCTGGCGGTCTGTATGATTACCTTGACGTCGAGGTGTGGGAATTGGGCATAACAGTGCGTTTGTAAGAGAATGTTCGGAAGCTATTGATGCTAGCTAGAGCCTGCAAGGGAGATTGAAGATGTAGTCTCGCGGTCGGAAAAGTTATGTGGACATGTGATTGTTTCTGGAATGCTTGGATACGAATGTGCAGGCACCATAGAATCGGGCGACAGAGGCACTCCAAAAGCGGAAAATGCAACATGACACTGAAATGGACTGGATTAAATCTGGGAGAGAAGGAGCGAACACAAATACAATTCGTCAAAGCAAGTTCAGATCCTCTCCACTATCCATCAACTAAGAATACCCACGGAAAGTTAGCCCAAATTGAGTCCTGTACGACTATGGATTGAGACATATCATAACTCTATAGGTTAATTCTATAGGGAAGGTTTCTCAAGCGCATTGGGAGTAGTGGTCGACAGAACGTCATCCTTGGCCGAGCCGGAGAATTGTGAACTTTCCTGTGAGGTTGGTCGCCTGCCAGTCGCTTTTGGCGCTTCAGCCTCTGGGCTGTCTCTCGTGACAGGCTTTTCAAGGGTAGAAGCCCCATTCGACAGCTTGCTTCTTTCTTCATTTAGCGCCAAATGTTGTCGAAGTCGTGCTGTATGATCATCAGATATCTTCAAGGATTGGTCAACCTCTCGCGTTAGATTAGTAATTTGATCGTCGAGCAATTCGTCTTTGTCCCTTTGCGCTACTTTGGGATCCCCATCAGTAGTTGGATTTTCCTGATTCGTGTCCTTCCAGAGCGCCTCGAGATCCTTATTCCATCCTAAGGCTGTTGCAAGCCTCCGCACTCCAGCATCACAATCTCCGAGGAGAAGGACATCGTCTGGCCGAGAGCCTAGCCCGCCAACGCACTCAAGATTGATGAGGACTCTTGGTACACCTTCGGAACAAAAGCCTGGCAAGCTGGCAAAAGGCTGCACTGTCAAGCTAGTTCCAATAACAATGCACAGATCAGCAGAGCTGGGAAGCGACCGGTTCCGATGGAATTCCTCCGGCAACTGCTCACCAAAAAAGACGATATCGGGCTTGACCAGACCATTACACTGAGGCGTTAGACAATGAGGAACATTGCGTTTACTCACTGCTTCTCTCATGAGATGGTCTGAGAACGACGATTTGCATTCTATGCAGTGGTTATGAGCGAAGCTGCCATGAGCTTCCACAATTTTGTCTTCTGGCACACCTGCTTCCCGGTCAAGGCAGTCGATATTCTGGGTAAACAATTTCAGCAAGAGACCTTTATCTGAAAGTAACCGAACAAAGGAATGTGAGATGGTTGGCTTGTATTTGCCGGGATATAATTCGTGGGCGAGCGTGTAAAAGGGTAGTGGGTTGTTTCTGAAAAATGATATGTCAAAGACAGCCTCAGGATAGGGTAAATCGAGTCGCGCGAGATTGGCGTAGAGGCCGGTGTCTGGGGATCGAAAATCTGGGATACCCGCAGATGTGCTGATGCCAGCCCCAGCCTGTTAAAACGAGAGTGACATTTTGTTAGACTCGGATTCGAAAGCTCTACAATTTTTTAACTCTTGTTGATAAAAACTCACCATGACCACTATATGCTTGGCACGTCCTTCCTTGATGTACTTGGCAACAGAGTCCACCGATCTTTTTTCGAGCGTTTGGGGTGGCGTGCTGTCATCGATGGGTGAAGACTGCTCCTGACCCATCCTGAATCGACGCTGTCGGCCTTGGGCAGGCTTTGAATGCCTTTCTCTTTTTCGACGACCTATATTTGCGGTGCAATGAAAGGCAGGTCTATCATAAAATTACTCTGACCGCCGATGCTTCTACTGGTGCACGGCCCTGCTGGTTGGTAATCGTAGAGTGAGCGTTGGAGTTGGTTTAGTAGTTGTAATAGGTTCGATTCCTATTGGCGCTGGTACAATGGTGTTGCGGTGCTTTCCTTTTTCTGTGAGGGATTCCAATTTACGCTGTATCTTTAGACCGAGACTAAGACCCGGAATAAACGTCCTTCTCCACAAGTATCTAGTATTTTTGTTAGTCTCAGTATTGGTTTCATTACGTGACTGTAATTTATACTCCATACCGAGAAGCTTTTCTGCTTACGTCGAACAATCATTCGACGAATCATAGTATTGCCTTTTAATCACAAGTTTCCCTATTACGAGAAACTGAATTTTGTGCGTCTCGCAGTTGCTAACATGCGGAACACGAATGGACTTTCCAGACGTTATATACCAGGTCGATTTGAAAAGGATTATGACAAAGATGGCATAGCATCAAGTGTAGGTGTTTATCAAGCGAAGTCTATCGCTGAGATCAGGGCAAGCCTTGCTCGTCTGAGCGAGCAGGAGGCTTCAGTGACAGCCCGTCTCAACAAGCTTATAACTTCCCAAAAAGACCTCACACGCGAACTTGGCCGCTTGGACCTTCTGCGTGCCCAGATTGGATCGCAGGCTGTGGCGACGAGATCAATCAGTAATAGCATTCTGTCCGGTGCTGCCTCTACCGCTACGCGTATTTCTGATGCCGTAAAACGGCTCGACCTCGAGCAAGCTAGGGTGAAGAGTACTCTGGATGTTGTAGAACAAGTGGCTGAGCTTAAGGCATGCGTCTTGGGGGTGACTGGGTCCATGGGAGCTCCTCAAGATTGGGAGACAGCTGCTGGGTATCTCAATCGTGCCTCCAAGATTCCAAAAGAAATTGTGAACGGATCTTTCGCTGGAGAGATCGTGCCCACTGCCGAAGTCCCAGACCCCCCTAATATGACTCTGGACCATGCTGCAGAATCACTGCGTGGCCTTTTCCTCCGCGAGTTTGAGAAGGCCGCGCAAGAAGGCAATGGAGGCAAAGTCACTCGCTTCTTTAAACTGTTCCCTCTCATCGGAAAACCCGAGGTTGGCCTCGATGTCTACGGTCGTTATGTCTGTCAAGGAGTTGCATCTCGTGCACGTACCAATCTGAACGTCGGCACAGGAGGAAATCAGGGACAGGAAGGCTTCTTCTATGCCAATGCCTTGACGAAGTTATTTGAGCATATTGCACGGATTGTGGAGCATCATGGCGGGCTCGTGGAGCGTCACTACGGTGCCGGACGAATGGTGAAGGTCATCGAACGGTTACAGCTGGAGGCCGATGTCCAAGGTGGCATTGTCCTAGACACGTGGAGCGATGAACGTAGTGTGGACCGCAAACTCACCGACATCAGATCCTACGCATTTACGTTTCTAGTGCAAAGCTTTCTCCCGGCGCAGCCAGCAAGAAGTGGCACTCCTCATGCTGGTTCTCCCAGTAAAAGAGGCTCAGCGGCAGAGTCACAGGCCCGTGAAGATGAAGGGGTGAATATGAAGGAGATTGATGGCATCCTAAGCGAGATCGCCATAATGCTAGGGCGATGGTCACTTTACTCAAGTTTTATAGCCGCTAAGTGCAAGGTAGAGAGACGATGACCTACAGAGTTGAAGGTAGAGACGCTGACGTGAACAGGAGCCTTCATCAGAACCCGAGGACGGTAATCAGGATTTCATGGTGCCACCATTACTAGCCAATTCAAGCTTGAACAGAAAGGTTACTGATAGACTAACTACGCCTTTCAACGTCATGACAACGTTCTTCTTCCGGAGATCAGTTGAGAAAGCATTTCAATTAGATGAGCAGCCTTCAGATCTCTCTCTTAATTTCAAGCAGGCTCTATCTTCAAATCCACCTTACATCACTTCCGCTGTCGATGACGTGATGTACATTGTCAACCAAGTCGTTGAAAGGTCTCTTGCAACATCCCAAAAGGACGTAATCTTGAGCGTCATCCCTACCCTAGCGAGAGTGCTTGGCTCCGACTTCATTGGTATGATTCAAAGAAAGATGCGAGACGAGAGTTACCCAAAGGCCACAGCCCAAGGTGCTCCGCCTGTGGAGCAAACAATTATATCGTTCTTAGTCCTCATTAACAACCTGGATGTTGCTACAGACTATGTGAAGCGAATTGCCCAATCTCGCGTTGAGTCAGAACCCGCTACAGTCTCGGCAGAAGGTGGCGGGAGTGTCTCATCCAGATCATTGACAGCTCTGTTTCCTCTGAATCACGATGCTATAATAGTAGGCAATGCGCTGAAGTCCTTGCAGAATAGCTTTGAAGGCAAGACGTCAGAGCTGATTAGCGACGGAATCTTTGTGGTATTCAAAAATGTTATGAAGCCTCGTCTTCGCCTGATTCTTGCTGATGCATTTCGCGATGCTGACTACCAAATGACCCAGGAAGAGCTTGAAGAAATGCGTCGAGATGCAGAGATCGATGAAGGAAATGGAAGTCCGCCGGACAACGCAGTACAATACCACTTTCAGAGGGGTTGGGAGATCTTGACAAAGCCTGTGATGACATTGCTCACAGAACGAAACTTCGAAAGACTTCTTGGGACCATAATTTCATACCTTGGTGAAGTGCTGGAGAAGCGAATCTGGAGCTATTATGGACGTCTCGATGATTTAGGAGCTGTACGATTAGAGCGAGATATTGCAAGTATCGTCAGTATAGTTGTCAGTGGCGGTCGATATGGATTACGGGACGCTTTTGCAAGGAGTACGCAGATCTGCCTTGTTATGAACATGGAAAACGATGAGTGGGAGGAGCTCCAAGCTGCGTCCACGGCAGGCGCAGAAGAGGAAGGGGTCGAATGGAAGATCGACGGCGAAGAGCGTACACGTGCTCGTACAATGGTGAGGAGATGAACGGAGTTAGCAGACTGAAATTCTTACCGCCCCCATGATCACGCCTAAATACTGGCGCCCAGTACCTACTTTAGTTACCCATCTACCTTAGCCATTGAATCTCTGTATCTTGAAATCATGCTCCAAGTGACTTTCTGTATTTGATGAAACAATACAACATGACCGAACAAGCTGCCTTGTGAATTGCATCGGCGTCCGTCTTCTGAGGCCATGGATCCCTCTCCATGGTGCTGGCGTGCCGAATCTCGTTGATCGCTGTTACGGCCGTACCCTGCATCTCCTTGACACACCTACCTTTGACACTCCCCTTTAGGCTTAGCGTGTCTTGGCAGGTTCACTCCGCCATACATATATGGCCGTCCCTCCCAGTACATAGTTGTCCTGTATCTAGTTGTCTTATTCAATACACCTACATGACTTGACTCTGTACTGGTCCTGACAATATCTTATATTAGTAACAAAGTCATCATCTTCTATATCGACAATAATATTATTCTTCTGTGTCTCTCTTCTTATTTCACTCATATTCTTTAGTTATTAGATGTTAACTTTTTTTAGCTCTTAACAACAGCGTATCGTAAGCCTCTAGAGAAGCATATTAATCTTGTCAGCGAAAAGAGTTACTCAATAAACAAATTAGACTTTATTGTCTTGATTCAAATGACGAAAAAGAATACTGTAACGAAAAAGAACATTAAGTATTCTTGAGAAAAGAGTGACTTATTCTCAATTAAGTCACAAATTGTGCTTAATAGAGTGAGACTGAAGATATTAGAATCTTCGAAATCGTCATCCTCAGATATGACAGTCACAGCTTTTAATAACGATTCGATTTCTATGATCTTTACATCAAGAAATGTGAAGCAAGTGAATCAGCTAGTTTAATAAATCAAGACTGAAGATCAGAATTTCGAATTCTCAGAAAAACTTGATAAGGTATGCAGCTCTGCTCTAATCTTCAGCATCTTACTTTAAAAAACAAATAATTAGTTTCTTAAGGCGGAGCAAAGAAAAGAAGACAAGGTTAAGCGTGAATAATAACATTATAAGAAAGCAATGATTATGAATCTCGACGTTATATAACAACGAAAGAATAATCTGACTGTAAAGCAACAGATGAAAGAAGATAAGCAATTCGAGTAGCAATTCAGAATTATGTGTCGTCTAGAGTCTGAGATTTTTGAAAAAAGAAGAGTTAGAAGTTCAGTCAAAAAGAAGGCCACTGTATCACGCTCTGTCTCGGGCCCATTAACATCTCTGGTGCTTGATCCCCCGGGACCCTCGACGCTCTCAAGACAGCAACAATCACAGCGAGGGGGGAGGGGTGAAAGGGCTGGAAGGGCTGAAAGGGCTGAAAGGGCTGGGAGGGGTGGTAGAAGGGGTGATAGAGTTGTTATAGTGATAGAAGAAGTAGAAGAAGAGACTCGGGTATCAACTCGTGGAAGACTCATAATAGCCAAAAAACGATGAAGTAGCTGTTGGAGATATTTATTTAATCTATTCGTAAAATCTAGTCTCTTTCAACATGACTGTGCTGAGTTGCCATACAATTTTGGTAGAATGTTGGTATTTTGATGTTCCTCGGATTTATCGGATTTTAAAGTGGTGCACTTCCCGGAATGGTGCACTTCCTGGTGAAACCGAGTACCACCAAAGGCGACCATTCTAACACGTCTGCGGGCATTCAAAGCAATTATAAGCAATCAACGACTTTCAATTTTACTGAACCATGGCGTCAGCCAATGGTGCCGCTGTACAGGCGAAGCGGCGTAACACTCGAGTTCTCAAGGTAGATGCATCCAAGATTGGCCACTTTGTCTTTGATGATCCTCAACAGTTGTTTCTTGGAAACTGGAAAATTCAATTGTCTGAAGATAGTCCCGATGCCGCCAACATGTTGGAAGCTGCCTCACAGCTTCGAGACAGTGACCTACCCGTGGCTTTCCCTACGGAGACTGTCTACGGTCTAGGAGCAGATGCAACTCGTAGCTCCGCTGTTCGTGGAATATACAACGCGAAGCAGAGACCCTCTGACAATCCTCTCATCATCCATATCAGCTCACTCTTCCAGCTTCGCCATCTTCTCACGCCCAGCAAACCTAGTGCTTCTTCTCCCGACTCTCCACAAGATCCGGTCCCACAGATCTATCATACTCTAATTGCTCGCTTTTGGCCCGGACCACTCACCATACTTCTGCCTTTACCTACACCGTCGCCGTTGTCATCAGAAGTCACCACGTCGCTCCCCACAGTCGCGGTACGCATGCCATCATCACCACTTGCCCTTGCTCTCATTCAACTCGCTGGTGTTCCTCTTGCAGCACCATCTGCAAACGCTTCTTCGAAACCCTCTCCTACCACCGCTGCCCACGTTCTGCACGACCTCTCCGGACGCATCGACTTGATACTCGATGGAGGCCCCTGTACTGTTGGTGTGGAAAGCACAGTTGTGGATGGCTTAACGATTCCACCGGTGATCTTAAGGCCTGGAGGGGTGTCAATAGATATGTTGAGAGACTGTCCTGGTTGGGAAGATGTGAGGGCCGCATATAAAGACGGAGCAGAGACTGGTGTGCCAAGAGCGCCCGGAATGAAATACAAACATTATTCGCCAAACGCAAAGGTACTTCTGTTTCACGGCCAATTGGACGTCGTGCTCGCGAAGGAATACCTAAATGGAGGAAGCATTGGCGTTGTGAGGACAAAGACGTCGAAGGCAGGGCTTTTGCGGACGAACGTGCAGTCTCCCGAAGACACTGGAATTACAGAAATAAACGGTCATCCACATCTTCGTAACGAAGCCAGTAATCAAACCAGGGAAAACTTCTACGCCAGAAAGGAAGACGAAGCTATCAGGCAGCAGAGTACGCTTTTATCCGTCCCTTCCGCGCAGCATAGTCAAGTGCACCTGGGTGATGAGCCCGAGCAAATCCTGACCGATATCTGGACTGTTGGCCTGGGTCCTGATACGGCAGACATAGCTCGAGGCTTATTCTCTTCCCTACGAGAACTCGATCAAAAAGGCGTCGACATCATTTTTGTGGAAGGCATAAATGATAATGAGGGTGACGTAGCGGCAGCGGTGATGAATAGACTTCGGAAAGCCGCAGAAGCAGAAATCATTCTTTAAAAAAAGAGCCGAAGTGCCCTGGATCTGATCTATGCTACCTCTGCTTCTTACTGCCTTTTCCCCCTCTCTTGCCTTTCCCTGCTCCCCCTCCACCTTTTCCTTTACCACCTGCATCTCCTGGTCCCATGACAACCCTTACTTTGCCCACAGGGACGACACCAATAACCTCAGGCTCACGGATAGCCTTGATCAACTCTCCCTCCCGCATCCTTGCCTTCTCTTCCTCTAACATATCTTCATTTCCCTCGCCACTACCAGCTCTTTTCTTCTTCTCTCTGCCTGTCACCATGCCTGAATGAATTCCGAGTCAAAATTTCTCCATAAAGATGGTTCCAGAGTTAGAAGACATGTCTAAGGAGGCGGAAAAGATCTCCGGCCCCCAAAACATGACGAAAAGGGGAATATTCAGTCCGAAGAGATGACTTACCATTCCACTTTCCTAAGATCTCTCGTACGGCTTTGCCCTTTTTCGTACTCCCTGGCTGCAATTTCGCTCTCCACTTGTATCTCCCCCCAATCGCGTCCCAAGGACCACAAACGACCAGCGCATCAAGAATTTCATCACCTGGAAGCGGAGCCCCAACAAACGCGTCCAGGTCGCCTAATCCATCAAGTTCATCGTCATCAAACGTCTCGATGCCCTCTTCAAAATTCAGTTTGCGTAACTCCTCAGCCTCTTTGCCCTTTTCAGCAGCCAGCGCATGTTGTTTTCGTCGTCGCTCTTTCTGTGCCACAAGCTCCTTCTCCTTGTCAGCCTTGGCAACTGCGTCTTCTGTGGCCTTTTCTTGAGCGACAGCTGATCCAAGAAGACGCATGGCGAGGGCACGGTCCTCTTCGTCTTGATTGGCGTACTTCGTCTTGAGCTTTTGGTGTTTGCCATGCTTTCCACGGACTCGAGGCGGCAGAGAATTTGCGTCGTGCTGAATAGATGAATTTGAGATTTGCGCTGGGTTTGTATTGCCTTCCGAGTCCGTGCTTGTAGGTGCTGCTTCTGCGGTATCCATTGTAGAAGGTAGAGGACCCTTGCGTAATAGCCGTCGTTTCTTAGCAGAAATGTGACGCTTTCGATCTGTATCTGCAAACGAGTTCTCAGAATTGGGGGTCTGCTCCCGCTGCTCACTGTCGTCCTCATCACTGCTCTCGCTAGACGTTGCCTCGTTGGGTCCAGTGCCTAGGTCTCCGGCTGAGACATCACTGGCCTGATTTTGCGGATGTAATGCGCTTTGCTGGCCACCGGTAGGCTGTAAGGGATTGTCATGCATGGGGCCTGAGTCGTCATCCTTCTGGTTGTCATCTCCGCTGTTGCTTTCGGCTCCATCTGCGTCTTGGATATGTCCAGGTTCCTGATCTTCATGGTTATCGCCCTCAATAAATTGGTCTTCGGCTTGACTTTCGACTCTATCCGCATCGTCTTGGTCATCCTCTTTATTTTCAACATCTTTCGCAAATCCTGACGGTGTAATATCTACGGGATCTTGAATCCTATGCCTAAGATGACGTACTTTGCTCTCTTCGCTGATTTTGAACATGATCCCAAAACCAAGGAGCAGTTGAGCTGGAGGGAGAAAATTCTTGTGGCCTTGGATCACGAAGCTACCAATTGGTAAAATCTCCCCCGTGGGAGCAGTCTTCGATACTTGAACTGCATCCACCCACCAAGCAGACATGACCGCCTTCGAATCCCAGGCGGTCGAAGTGGCTACAGCTAGGGTACCTGCCTGTGAGAGCGTTGATGGCGGTATAAGGTGTCCTGAAATTCCGGGCTTGTTCTTGACTATAACAGACGCAGCCCCATGCAAATCAGCATGAATGTATATATCTCCTTTTTTGAGATACCTCTTGTACAGTATTTCATTTTGCTGGGCGTCCTTCCCACCCAATACCAGATAGCCCTCGGAGGAAATGAAATATAAGAATTTCTCAAACCAGATAGCCTTCCTCTGGGGACGCATGAACCCCTTCTCCTGCTTCAAGCCCTTCTTAAGGTCAGCACTGATCTTCTTCTCTGTACTTTTAAGAGCTTTCTCGGACGATTGGAGAGTCTTCTGCTCCTTCACGGCTGCAGACCTCTTCTGTTCATAATATTGTCGGGCATTTGACCAGGGTGACAGCGCCAGGTCGATGTCTACAGCAAGACGCTTGTCAGCAGGCTTTGGAGCCTTGGGCGCTTTCGAGCTCGTTTTGAGATCTTCCTCGCTTTCTGAGACATCGCTTCCGGTTTCATCCCCATCATAGTCATCTTCGTCTTCGTAGGTTGCCTCTGAAAGAAGCAATGTTGTAGTGTTTTCGTAAAGTTTCAGTGGTAATTTGATCATTCCTGCAACGACATTGTGTCGTTCCTGTTCCATTTCAATCAAACGTGCGATTTCTTGCCAATCCATGCCCTGACTTATTAGAGCATTCATCGCTGCCGTGGCCTCTTGTACTTTCTGCAAGTTGGCTTCAATAGCTTGCGCTTTCCGAATATTGAGCTCTTGGACCTGCTGCAGTCCTCCAAGGCGTTTCTGATGGTCCAGCCTTGCTGTCTCAAGCTTCCTCTTCGCATTCTCTTCCCGCTCTGTGAGACGAGACTCGAGCTTTTGTGACTCGAGTGAGGAAAAGAACTCGTCGACAGTCTTGTTAAAGCCATCGAATTCGAGCATCGTGATCTCGGGATTGTCCTCGAACTGTTGAGGGCGGAAGGGATGAAAGTCCTCATACATTATATTGTTTCCCGTAGCTGTTCGATCTTTTGGGACTGGGTCTTCGATCGGGGCAGATACTGTCTTTGCAGGTTTTGCAATGATGTAGCCTCTGCACGTTACGGAGCTCGCTAGACTGTCCACAATTTTCTGTGCTTCCCCCAATGCTACAACAAGCTTTTCTCTTAAAGAAGTATCTTTTAGCACGTCCTCAACACGAGTATTTGAGTCAAACATAGCCACTCGCAGCGCGTCTGGATTAAAAGTCGAAGTCAGTAATGCCAAATAGATGGGTAGTATTGAGCCTTGGAACTTGTCTACAGATTAGACACTCCCAAGACATGTCTCAAGACTCAAGATTTGATTCAAAAGAGGAAAAAAGAACTCCGAGAATACGTACGGTCGATCAGCATCGGCGGATATTCGCTGAGCGAGTTTGCCAGGGCTTTACGCAGAGCATCACCCGGCTTTTTCTTCGACTTCTTCTGATGCGCTGTAAGTTCTCCATCTGCTTTCTCAGCAGCCTTCCGCAAACCTGCACTGATTCTGTCTGATGTTAAAGCTGGGACACCATGGTAATTTTGACGATTCTCTAGCGAATACTTCAACCCTACACGGAGCTGTTCTTGCACTTCCGCAACGATACGAAGTAAGCTGATGATTCCCAGATCTTTGTCTGTGAGAACGATGTTGCCTCCAGCATAGAACTCGAGAAACAGCCGATCTGTAGTTGCAAGCACTTAGCATCTTCTCTTCTAGTATCGGAAGTCGATCTATGAGGAGTCCCTCGGTAGATAGCACCCCAAATAAGTCGTAAGTGGTTATCTGACCAATTTGGCCTGCATTGACTGTAAAAAACTACCTACATTGGCCATCGCTGAATTGAATTTCAATTATTCTATCCGTACCTAGATGATTTCAGCATCAGCATCAGCACATCTCTGGGCATCAAACATGAATCATGGAACAGGTCTTGGGGATGTCCAGATCCTGCGACGAGCCTTGCGACTCGAGTACAGGAAGAAATGGCTAGGAGAACATAACTCACCAACCTGTGAAACGGCAGTAACCCTTCGCGTCCTCAGAAATTTGCGTAGCCGTGCAACAAAAGCTGAGGGGGCGGCAGCTGTAGCCCTAGTAAAGCTTGTGAGATGACATCGGAAACCTGAGTCGATGACTACGGATTGACGCTGGTCCGGTTTGGCGAATTTGAGGAGGAAGATACGCTTGGAAAAGACGTATCAGCGCAAGCTGTAGGCTAGCACATGAGAATCACTTACGGATGAAAGATCGTAGACATTGGCAAGACGCAGCGTGCAGAGAGTGTGTGATAGTTCTTGAGCAATGACCTTGAAATACTCAGCATTGCTATAGCACGAAGGATTGGGCACTTTAGAGGCTGACCTTGACGTCTAAGGAGGAGAATCTTTGCTTCATGACTGCGGAGAAGCTTGCGGGGGTGAAAAGGGACAAAAGGCTGACTACGTAATATTAATAGATGTCAAAAGATGAAAGCTGCGTGTAAGAGCTTTCCAAAAGCGGCATGTAAAGATACAACACATATAATGATATAAAGCAATTGAGGTGTTCAACGTTGAACCAGACCGTATATAAATACGACCCTAGAGTAATCTCCAGAAAGCTTACATGTATTCTTGTGAATGTCGACCAGAACGAGTTGGCTTTCCAGTTCTACGAGCAGGACTTTTGACAATTTTTTATTTCATCTGGAATATATTCTCTTACAGTGCCTCAGCGACTTTGCAACATCATCATGTTTTCATCAATCTCCTTTTGCATGTCGACGATTCAAAAACTTCTTCAATTACATCACTCGGTCTCTTGCCCCTACGAGTATGAGCTTACAAATAGACACTATTTATAAGGGATCCCCTTCATAGTTTATACATGATTCACAATCAAATTCTTAAAGTCGTCGCTGCTCTCTTTGCTCTCTCTGCCCGCTTCCTGTTTCTGTTCCGTATATAGTCTCATTGCCTCTCAACGCATCCATATACATCGTCTCCACGCAAAGGCCTCTGCTTCAGTGGTTCTCGTGATGGCAATCCGCGTTGGTGTGATTGGTTTGTCTGCGAGGGCCAAAACCTCGTGGGCTAGTTTCGCACACTTGCCATATCTTCAAGCGTCTTGGGGCAAATTTGCCATTACTGCTCTCTGCAAATCCAGTGTTCCAGCCGCGCAATCTGCGATTGGGCGTACAATTTTCCTGCTAGTACTAAGGCTTATGGAAATCCTCAAGATTTAGCTGAGGATCCGAGGTATGAGGAATGGCGGACGAACAGATTTCATGAGATGCCTTGGACTAAGAGATGCAGGTCGACCTTGTTGTCTGTACAACGCGGGTTGATTTACACTACGAGACTATCACACCAAGCCCTTTGAAAGGGAAAGATGTCTATTGCGAGTGGCCTTTGGCATCGAATGTGAAAGCAGCTGAAGAGCTAGATACTTTGGCCAAAGAGAACAATATCCGGACAATCATCAGGCTCCAGGGAGAGCTGTCGCCAGCAATACTGAAAGTCAGATCGTTGGTCGAACAAGAACATAAGATTGGCAAGGTCCTTAGCAGCTCCGTCATCGCAGCGGGCGGGACCAGAACGCGCGACAGGATGATAGAGGGACTGGAGTACTTTACCTGTAAGAATGTGGGTGGAAACGTTGTTACCATCGGGTTCGGCGATATGATCGACTTCGTGATGCTGGTGCTTGGCGAGCTGTCGGATTTCAGGTCACGGCTGAGTATCCAGCGCCCCCAGGTCCCGATCGTAGGCAGCGGTCGCCGGTGGGACGGTCCTAGAAGCTGTTGCGACAAATGATGCCGACCACATCATGCTCCAAGGTATTCTAGGCTCTGGCTTTCCATGTTCTGTCACCTTTCGTCGCGGACCTCCATTCAAGAATACGCCCGGCTTCATATGGTCGATCCATGGCGAAAAAGGGGAGATCAGGATCACGGCGGCTGTGGTGGCTGGGAGCCTGGGCCCGCCCTGCAGGCTAACGATGGTGAAACAACCAATATACCATTACGGTCCACATTTTCGATCAGGAAGAACTAGAAGTTATATGGGATCGGCGTTTCAGTGACCTACCAGGACCGGCTCGAAATGTGGCGGCGATGTATGAAGCATTTGCCAATCGAGAGACGGAGAAGTATCCAGATTTTGGCCACGCAGTGCTAAGACTTAGGTACATCGAGGAGGTATGCAAAAGTGCTGAGGAGGGTCGACTGGGGTTCATCTAAATTAAGCCTTGTACAGTGGCACTCGTCGTTCGGAGAGCAGTATGATAGGCAAGCAGTCAGAAAATTTAGCGATTTGGGGTGCAGACCTGCGTTCATTCTTGCATAAAAGGCTGAATGACAGTCACATCAAATGTAACACTTGGTAGATATTTTCTAGGCCCCTTTATCACGTTTGCGTGGTTTTTTCCATATAAGAAATCCTTGGCTATACAAGCCAGAATGTCATTACTTTCCAGCATCTCTTCATTCGCTACCCCGGGGGTAACCAACCAACCAACACAAATGCCTGCCACAAGAAAACGCCTTATGCTCCGTCCACTGTTTGCACAATGTCCTTGCTGTATTGAACGATAGCTTTAATTCCCAAGCCGTATGGTGCCTTGCCAAGTATCAATAACAGAGGACAGAAGTGCCTAGGAATCAAGTCCCGCTTGTTGCCAACGTAGGAAGCACGACCGGCTCTTGTGCCAATAGATATGACAACACTCAAGTATCGCAACGCACGGCAGAACATCGATCCAATATGGCTTCTATAGCCTCGCTTAGGAGATGGCACCGACGGCAGGTGCGACCGTTTCTTGCTCTGCGATCTCCCCGCCAGCCTCTGTCTCAGCCCACGAACCCCACAATCCTCTTTTCGCACGGATGCGTAAAGGTCCGGAGAGGGTATCTTCGGCTTGCTCAACCTTCACCGCATCTTTAGTTGCCAATACTAGCACTTCGAAGAACATCTTCGTGGCATCAGCTTTGCTGGTGGTAGCCTCGGGGAGCAGCTGCTGGAACAGGATGTTGCTCTTCTTCTGCTGAGATGGGCTGCCGTCGGCGGAGGATCCAAAACGTTCACGGAGAAGGTGTACTGCATGCTTCGTGCCCTGAGATACAGCTCCTTGCTCCATTGGGTGCAACAAAGGAGCAGTAGTGTCGTCGAACTGATCTCTTGCAGCCTCGTAGTCATCTCCATCGTCTTCGCGTCCAATCATGCCGGCACCTCCATCATCGTGCGCAGGGAGGAAGTCTTCATCTGCTGGAAGGTCCATCGCTGCAGATTGTTCCCGTGCTGCAGGATCGCCGCCAAGACCAAGACCCTCATCTGCAGCGCCAATCGTGTCGTCCTCGGGTATCTCAAGTTGTGGCATATCGCCCACGCCTGCTTGGGCTTCGTCCTTGCCGACATCGGCGACACCACTGTCCCGCTTTCTCTTCAACTCGCTCGATTTTCTAACTACCTCGATAGACAAGATACCTCTGAGCTCGGGTGCCCATCCTTTGGCCCGACCTTCGCCCATGATACTTGATACAAAGTCGCCGTTCTTCTGCATGTTCATCAAGTTCAACAACATCGGGTCTCGGGGTAAGTAAGACGCTGGCTTGAGGATCGCTGATCTATCGGCCTGCTGCTGCTTGATCTGGGTGGAAGACAGCATGGTTTCTGAGTCTGTTTGGATGATCTTCCTTTTCTTGGCTTTGTGGGTCGCTTGGTGCATTGACGCTTCCTCTCCCTCTCCATCGATGTTGGTAGCATCGAAATCGCGCACAACACTCGAACGAACTGAAGACAACGGCGACTGAGATGCTCTCTGTAGACGAGGATCAGCAAGAGCAGCAGGTCCTGTAGGTGCATCATCCATTGGCAGTATAAAGTCATCTGCATCGTCGAGTAGCATTCCACCATTGTTAGGCATTTCATCGTCACGATCTTCAATGAGGGATGGTACTCGGCTGCTTAGCCGGGTTCGCGTGTTCTCGTCGTAGGCAAAATCACGCTGAAACTTGTCTTCGTCACCAATGAGATCATCTTCCAAGCTTCTAGGTGGAGGTGCCTTGCGCCCGACTTCGATGCTTGGCCCGTCATCGAGTCCAAGATCCAGATCCAGATCGATGTTCATGTCTTCTTCATCAAATTCGGCCCTTTCGTCTCTGGGAGGTTCACGGCGACCAATCTCAATACTCAAGGGATCTGAAAGCACTTGACTGTTCCAACTCAGAGGGTCCTCTTTCTTGGAGCCGAAATCAATATTCATAGGGCGGAAGTCGAGCAGCGAAGGGTCAAGATCAGGCATCATTGGATCACTAATCCTATCCGCTACTGTAAGGGCAGCTGCGCTGGGCATGTTTAGATTGGCCGGAAGATCGACGTTTCCAGGACGGAAAGCCTGAAGTTGTGAGCGGTAGTCTGAGTGATGCAGCACCCTGACCTACCATTTTGATTTTGAGCAACGCCTCATTGCAATCATCTAGGAGGTATCTTGCCTTCCGACTGTAGATTCTGACCACACCTAAGAGTAGCTGGCCACTTAGACGAAGGGCCATTGGCGCCGTGCCTTGATCAACGATGGCGTTGACACTGCTCTCAATATTTGATTGTAGAATGTGTGTTTTTGATAGCCTGCGCTCCAAGTTGGCGGATAGCCAGACACGAGCCAGAGGCCCGGTCTTAGAGAGAAGAGTTTCCGAGTAAAACATCTTGAACAAAGACTATCTATTGCAAAGTAAAGGATTCTGCAGTACTCGCGGAAGCGGGAAGTAGCATGCGTGCAATGTGGGAAGAGTCGCCCGGATAGGCGCGTCGATTGTGTACGTGTAGCAGAAGTAGATCCGTCAGCACTCGCACCAAGGATGGTCCTTGATTACAGCGACGACGTGCTATAAGATGCGACACAGCAAGGGTAGGTGGGTTGCCAGTGCTGCTGATGCTGCTTTGTTGTGCAATGCGCGTCGCGGGGGGCTGGGACCCATTTAGAGTTCTTACTTACGTAATCCGGCAGGTACTTGTACATGAAATCTATTCACTACTCTACCTTATTGTACAATGGAGCGCCGAGAACTACGCTTCATGAACGATTCATAAAGAAGTATCGTCATTCACGGGAGCTTGAACAGAACCTTCGGCGATAAACGTCTGCATTATTTTCTTCGCCCTCCCCCCTCGGGACATCACATACGAAGAGCCAAGTGTAGAAACTTTGGGTACCAAGAACCAGGAGCATAGCATAATCTGTCGGCAGCGTCACTTCAGGCTGAAGTGCGGCCGTCAGCTTAACGAACTTTCCATGTCCCGGTCATGAAATAATGTCAAGACCTCATACGCCATTGCCTCTCCCCAATGGCCCCAACTCGAGGAACATGCACCAAGGCTCCAGGCCGGGGACGCCTCGGCCCATGTTCTCTGGCTCGGTGAGAGATGGCTGACCTCGACCAAATGTGCTTTCGCAGCATTGGCTGACTGCTTCTTCAGGCGGGCACCTCAGCATACTCCCTCCTCACTCCTGAAGAGACCCAGCAACGACTGAATACATCACTCACTCGAGGTCTATCCCCTTCCGATGCCGAAGCCAGACTCCTCCAACATGGGGCAAATGAGCTCCCACATGAAGAGCCAGAGCCTTTGTGGCTTCGCTTCCTTAAGCAATTCAAAGAAACCCTCATATTACTCCTCCTGGCTTCCGCCGCCGTGTCTTTCATCATGGGCAATCTCGACGATGCAATTAGTATTACCATCGCTGTGACAATCGTAGTGACGGTTGGTTTCGTACAAGAATATAGATCAGAAAAGTCCTTGGAGTCTCTCAACAAACTCGTCCCGCACTATGCTCATCTCATCAGAGGTGCCCCAGAAAGCAAGAGAAGATCTATTCAAGATTCACAACAAGGAACTGAAATGGAGACGATGCTCAACGGCTCAGCTTCCTCCCTGGAGACGGCGTCAACCACCGTACCCGCCCGACAATTGGTCCAAGGTGATTTGGTCATTTTCTCAACAGGAGATAGAGTGCCTGCAGACATACGGATCACTAGTGCGGCAGATCTGTCCATCGATGAGTCGAATCTAACCGGGGAGAATGAACCAGCCTTTAAGCAAGCTCGTGCATTAGATCGCGCACAAGCACCGGCAAGGCCAGCCCCATACGGCCGTCCTCCGTCACCTTCATATGCCTCGCCAGCAGCAGGAACAGTAGGTGCGGACATAAGACTCAACGAGCAAGTCAATATTGCTTTTATGGGTACGCTAGTACGGTCGGGACACGGCCAAGGTCTAGTCATAGGTACTGGAGCCGGCACAGAATTTGGTGGAATCTCGGCATCGCTGCAAGAAATTGAGAGCCCTCGAACGCCTCTCCAACTTTCAATGGATCGTCTCGGGCAAGAGTTGAGTTGGATGTCATTCGGAGTCATTGCGCTAATAGTTATTGTGGGACTATGGCAAGGGAGGAAGCTATTGGAGATGTTTCAAATTGGGGTTTCTCTTGCCGTGGCTGCTATACCTGAGGGTCTTCCTATTATCGTGACAGTCACGCTTGCTTTGGGCGTTCTCAGGATGTCTAAACATGGCGCAATTGTTAGGAGACTACCGAGCGTGGAGACCCTTGGCTCAGTGAATGTTGTCTGCAGTGACAAAACTGGTATTTTCCCTACCGAACTAGTTATCGAGAGATATTGATGCATGCTCCAGGCACACTAACCCTGAACCACATGACTGTAACAAAGCTATGGCATTTCGACGCACCGTCCGCCATTGACGTAAACATAGACTTGGTGTCTGCATCACCCGACCCGGCTACGCGAACAATATTGCGGGTTGGCAATATTGCTAACAATGCTCGACTGTCTCGCGCTAATGCGAACTCACCAGCGACCGCATCCTCTGCCGCGATCATGTCGTCAACGCTTGGTCGCGATCCAAATGCCGTCAGCGCCAAAAGCCGTTGGGTTGGTCAGCCGACTGATGTCGCTATCTTGGACCTTCTGGATGCTTTCGGTGAGGACGATGTTCGCGATCGAATCGGACCACGAAGTGCAGAAACGCCATTTAGCTCTGAACGGAAATGGATGGGAGTAGTTATCGGGGCTAACCATGGTAAAGACTCGGGGAATGGAGTTGAAGTTGCGTACATCAAAGGCGCTCTGGAACAGGTACTAAAGCGATGCGATACTTACATATCTAAAGACGGAAAGGAAATCAGTCTGGATGAGCTAAGGCGACAAGCCGCTATTTCTGCTGCAGAGAAGATGGCAGAAGACGGCCTGAGAGTGTTAGGCTTTGCAAGCGGCTCTAGCAGAGATGCAACGAGATTGACAAAGTCTGGACAGGTTCCAAGTCGTAGTGGCACACCGCGACCAGGCGTCGCTCGTGATGGTAGCCATCAGCTCAACGAAGAAGCGTACCAGGGCCTTGTGTTTGCTGGAATAGTGGGCATGAACGATCCACCTCGAAAAGATGTCGATAAATCGATACGGCGGCTAATGACAGGCGGGGTCAAAGTCATGATGATCACTGGGGATGCCGAGACAACGGCCGTTGCTATTGCAAGGCGCTTAGGAATGCCTCTTAACTCATCGAGAGCAGGGTATCGACCTGTTTTAAGAGGTGACGAGTTAGATCAGATGTCTTCAGAAGAGCTTGCTGACGCTATGGCTGGTACGTCGATATTTGCTCGTACAAGCCCTGAGCATAAGATGAAGATCATCCGCGCTTTGCAATCTCGAGGTGATGTTGTCGCAATGACTGGAGATGGCGTCAACGATGCTCCGGCCTTGAAGAAGGCGGATATCGGCATCTCCATGGGTCTCCTTGGCACTGATGTTGCGAAAGAAGCAGCCGACATGATACTCACCGACGACGACTTTTCCACTATCTTGAGCGCCATCGAAGAAGGCAAGGGCATCTTCTATAACATTCAGAACTTCCTCACCTTTCAACTCAGCACCAGCGTCGCAGCCCTGTCTTTGGTCCTTCTGAGTACTTTCCTCGGCTTCAGTAACCCTCTGAATGCAATGCAAATTTTGTGGATAAGTGAGCCTTTCAGCTTGCTTTTGGAATTCGGGCATTGCAGCGCTAATCGCTATGAGTAGATATCCTTATGGACGGTCCCCCTGCTCAGTCTTTAGGCGTCGAGCCCGTAGATCCTGCAATCATGAATCGACCACCTCGTTCCAGAGCCGCACGCGTTCTCACTCGTCCTGTCATCCAGCGCGTTCTCACGTCCGCGACTGTTATCATGTTAGGCACCCTCGGCATCTATTATCGAGAAATGTCGTCCGATAATACCGTTACCGCTCGCGATACCACCATGACCTTTACCTGTTTCGTCTTTTTTGACATGTTCAATGCCCTGACCTGCCGAAGCGAGGGTAAAAGTATTCTTAGAGGAGAATTGGCCTTAACAGGGAACCGCATGTTTAATTTTGCTGTTGGCGGCAGTCTATTAGGCCAGCTCGCTGTCATATATGTCCCGTTTCTCCAGCGTATCTTCCAAACCGAGGGCCTAGGGCTACGAGATTTGGGGGTGCTAGCCGCGTTGGCCAGTTCTGTGTTCTGGATTGATGAAGCGAGAAAGTATATGAGGGCGAGGAATAGAGGGATTAGAGGGCTTGGAGGAGGGTACAGCGCGAGTGTATGAATACTGGTCAGTACTCTTGTTAAGATGCATAATCATTGTACATAGCATAGGAAGGCAATCAGCGCATACCCTAGTGTTTGGGAAGAACCATTATCACTAGTCTACTCAGATCCCGCCTTCAGCCTTTTCGACCTCATCACGGCTCTCATGACTCGTAACCAAGCTTCCCTATACGCCTTGGCGGGTAACCCATAAGGCGGAATGAACTGCCCTGAGCTTCTTGATACTGACGGTACCTCCCATCATCAAAGCACAATCCGTCGTGATTTTTCCAGCCCGACCTGTTGCCTGACCTATAACCGATCCCACAAGGTCTGCCGCCTTTACATCTCATGGATAGACATCCTACATCTGCCTCATCCGCTCGGCCAGTTTGTTTTTGCCAAACTCAAGCAAATTGTAAACGCCTTGCTCGCTGAAGTCCACGCCCTTGATATTTGTAACGTCCTGCGCCGGTGCCCTGCTGACCCGGCTCGCCACGACCACAGGATCAACCTCGAGTATGATACCGTCATCGACAATCTCGTCAATAGCTAGCGAGACGAGGTCGTAGTTTTCTATTAGGGTGCGTTTGTCCGTTGAATTCCTGCAACGGAGCAATCATTAGCTGTCCGAATGAATATCGAGGAATCAATGAAAGCGGCCACGGACTTCAGTAATATGGACAATGAGTCCCTCAGCGCAAGGACAACGCCGAACAGCAGGATCTCATTTTCCTCCCCGCCCCCTACAACGTAAAGCATAACATCCCCCTCCATCTTAAATACGACCACTCGCCCATCGTAAAGTATGATATCACTCGACTGCTTATTCGTCTTTTCCAGCAGCCCCTTCTCGAAAGCCTTTTGCTCTTTGATGGTTGGGTACGGGTTGGCGCCTGGGTGGGACGTGCTGTTCGGCGGGGCGTGGGGAGCGGAGTAGTATTTTGTGAGGATGCGGGAGCGGTCGTCGGTGGAGATTATGAGGATGGCGTTGACGGAGAAGAGGGACATGTTGGGCGACATGATGGCGGTGAAGGTTGGGTTGGAGAGGATTCAATTGAGGGTGATTGTAGCAGCAATTGGATATCGAATTGGATCTGGGGTCCGTGGCCGATCGGTTTCTCAAAGGCCTGGGGCTCTGCGGGAT
Organism: Pseudevernia furfuracea; assembly: GCA_022315425.1. Classification (NCBI taxonomy): domain Eukaryota; kingdom Fungi; phylum Ascomycota; class Lecanoromycetes; order Lecanorales; family Parmeliaceae; genus Pseudevernia; species Pseudevernia furfuracea. The sequence continues at coordinate 798,890 of JAIUPT010000033.1, forward strand.
AGAGTACTAGTCGAGCTAGTCTAGTAAAGTACGCTTCTTAGCAAGCGAGCCTTGTTCTTGGCGTAGAGTACTAGTAGTATGTTACACTCCCTTATGTCTGTTTACATTTGCTCATGCAGGAATGCATCGATCAAGCTCCTGGAATACTCCTAGAGGTTCTTGCATTGATTACAAGCTCTGTATACAGAGCCTATATACATCCTGCAGCTTCGATACAAGAACCACGCAGATATCCACCGATACGCTATTCCAGAAAAGGGTTGTCATTGCTGTAACCAAAAGACGCAAAACGCCCAGTACTATGACTCTTTTGCATGGCCCCGTTGAACCTTTGCTGTCCCTTCGATTGCTGTAGCAGGCGAGCTTTCGGGTTCGCCACTACTCCCACTCCCTTCTCCATCGGTTGCAGGGTCATATTCGTCCAGCTTCTTGGGTTCCACTTTGAGCTTCGGCTTGTCCTTGCCTTCAGAGACCTTGATCTCTGCACCAGCTTTCGTAGTCTCGTCCCCAGCGTCGGGATGATGTGTGCCGCCATGATCTTCATCTCGAGAACGCCGCCGCCTGATCCGCCCATGTTCGTCGATACTGTCTTCATCTCCATCTTCGCTAGGAATAGGGTCATGGTCCAACGGCTTCTGATTCTTGATGAAGCTATCAATGATATAGTACTGGAGCGCATTCATCACGACGGGGAAGAATAGCATGACGAAGAATACTTGCACCATCTCGTCGCCTTCTGTCCATCGTAGAGCCCAGTCACCAACTCGTATTATCCACGGGCATATTTGAAATATGAAGAAGACACAGGCCTTCATTCCTAGCAGACCGAGGAAGTAGATGAACGATTGTTTAAGCCACCACTCTGTTTTTGGCGGACGACCGTAATTTCCAGACTGTATTGACTCGGGCGGATTGCCCAGAGGTGTGAGAGAAAACCCGTGCGTCAACAGCCGTAGAAGTACAACAAGGATGGGTATGCCGATAGTAGTCTTCATTGTAAGCATTAGTTTCCGCCATTCCATCCATTTCCTCGTGGAGGCAGGGTATGAAACTTACGTCGATAGCCAAGTTCAGCAGGTAGAAAGAGCAGGGATTGGCCTGAAAGTCGCCAGCTTTTATAGTCAACTGTCCGGAAGACAACATTGACATTAGTAGGTTGGCAACGTGCAGCAATGCTGAGCCCACGACTTGCTTCGACGCGTCAAAAGCCCAGATCTTTAGAGGTCGCTGGGGTCTTTCCCGCCATCGCTTAAAGACCAGTACCAGCAGTGCCAAAACCCCAAGTGCGCCTTGTATGAAGAGAGCAAAGGGTCCTAGCAGTTTGCACTCCCCATTTTCCGCACCTGGTCTCGGCTCGCCACCGGACGTTAAGTTCATGGGAGAGGTCGGGGCTGTAGTAGAAATTGATGACGAGTGCCTGAGGGTAGATGCAGCAATGTACGATAAAGTCGGCGATAAGACCATTTCCACTATCTCTGCGGGCAGCGAATGGGCAGCTGGTGTTGGCAGGACCACATCATCAGGCGACATGGTTCAGGAAGGGTAGGCCGGCGGGGCTAGAAGCCAAAAGACGGGTATACAGAGATAGACGGCACCACGAAAGATAGTGAGTGAGGGAACGAATGAGTTGGTGAACTTGTCCGGCGCCAAAATGCTGTATTTCGATTTCCAGTCCTGGGAGAGGGGCAAAAGGCTCTCGGGCCGACGTACTCTACTTCGGGGTCTCAGGCGGAGAGGAGCATGTTGGTCACTGGTTTTTATCAGGACTCCGTTGTGTAATTTCTAAACTTCTCAGCAAACACTGGGAGCAAAATCATACATTAGATTCAGGGGGCGATGCAAAATAATACTGTCAATTGCGGGGCGTTGACTGGGATTGAGGCTCATAGGCTGCAGGATGTATGGGATGCCGCCCTGCTGTATGGCAGTAAAGTAAGTATGCTGATGGCCAGCCGCCAGCCGCCAGCCGCCAGCCCACCGAAGATGAAACGCCGCCAATACTTGCCGTTTGCAGATGAGATGACAGTAAAGTAAGAACTCTCTCGCCTCATGAACAAGGATTGATTTTGCGTAATTTGACGGTCCTGATCCCTCCATTCAGGAGATGTTTTTGGAGATACCCTTCTCCGCCGGACTACCCTACTTGCAACGCCTTGCTCCATGCTGTAAAAGTACAAACATCTCAGGAGGAGATGATGGATCGTTCGGCGAACCATCGCGCGCCAAGTACATCTCTAAAAAAAACCCATTCATAGATAGGCCCCCGCCCCCCCGTACCCCGAGTTCAGTCAATGCCGTGCTGCTTTTTCAGCTTCTCCAAGTTCTCTTGTCTTTCAGCCAGATCTTCTTTTGATTTTGCCATCTTTTCAGGTTGATGGTAGAGAACTGCACTCATTAGCACGAAAATGAATGCAGCCATGCGTCTGTAGAATATTGTCTGGCATACCGACTAGATAGCGATTTTGAAAGTTGAACCCATTCAGCTTATCGCATGCCTGTTTTGCGTCCATGACATCCTCATATACTACGAATGCCGTGCCTTTGGTATTGTTGGCGATACCTTGCCGTATTTGCCTGCACTATCAATCAACCGCCGAACCACTCATCAAAAGCATACATGTATGCTGGTCGGTAAGTCGACCGCAGGAAACATTCAAGAACACACGCACCGTACAGGCCCAAACTTGCCAAACAGATCAAACAAATCCTCAGGCGTGACGTTATAGCTAGTCCGAGTCAGCGGGAGAATCGAAGGGCCGTAAAAGCAACAAGGGCCTGACCTCAAGTTCTTTACAAATAGAGCCCTAAACGCTATGGGTTAGCTACTTGTAGCTTCTCCAAACATCTGACGACCGCAGTAACTTACCGATTTACTTCAGGGGCCAGCTTTCCACCGCGACTCATCTCTTGCTAGGCTGATACGTTCTTTTGATGGCCTTGCTGTAGTGTCCAATTGATGGCGGATTGGAGAAATGCTGAGTAAGTATTTGATCTGTAGGTTTTTCAACTAAGGTACCTGGTGTAGGTATGCAGGAAGAGTTTCTTTCTCTCGCTTATTCCGCATTAGATTTAGCTTGGCTGGATGCGTGCCGGGTAGATTAGATAAGAGCATGGCTGAAAATCCTTTATACTCTAGAGTAAGGTAGCTTCCTCGTATCCGTATCCGTAGTCCTTCCGACTCCTACAACAAGTCTTCTTACATTGAGACATTTACACGCACCGTTCTACGTCTCGATGCCTCCTTACCCAAATATATAGTTGATTGTAAGAGCTCGAGTAAGGATAAAGGTGTAGGTGCCCGTCATGAGAAATGTGGGCCGGTTGTCTCCAACCTCTAGAGTACGGGCGGTTTATGTGAATAAGAAGAATTGCTCGGGACGGTCCCCCAAAGCAAAACATTCCTTCTTGACGGCGTTCTACCTAAGCTTGCGGTTTCGCTGTATCAGAAATGCTGCGTGCTCAGAAGACGGCCCGATAATGCCTTTCCTCCCGTAGGGTATATATGGACGACGAATAAAACCGTATTCTCCTACCGGCGTACCCGTAGGCAGCTCAAGCCAAAGGCTCCGTGCAAACAAAAAAGGGAGATGTTGATACAACTGCTACCTTTGATCCTCTTCCACAATGCTCCTCGCCAGGTTGCCTTCGCCTGTTTCTTCAGCACATTGTCAGAAGTTCTCAGTCGATTTCCACAACGTCTCCCTCGGCCTTCCTCTTTTTCGGATTCGGATTCGATTCACTGGCCGTGTGCTCACTAGTGCTGAAAATTTCATCTAATCTAGCGATTAGTCTCTCTACCCCCTTGAGATCAGCAACTATTCCTCCGCTCGTCATCCCTCTCCATCCATCCCCCTTTCCCCTCAAGACACCTTTCAGACCTTCCTCGAAAGCTTCATTGCCCGTATCCACTTTCTTGATGCTTGATTCTGGTACAAACCACATGACTTCATCTCTTCTCTGCCGCAGACGCACGTCGAAGCCACCTTTGGCGTAGGGCGCAGAGTAGCGGAGTTGATACCATTGCTCCGAGCGGGTAAGGACTTCGACACCCCCGTTTTTATGGACGGTCTCAACCGCAGCTAGGGCGCGGACAAGAGGTAGTGTCATGCGCATGACACCAATGACCCTTGTGAGACCCTGGGGCTTTAGCCGAGCTGTAAGGTAATCTACGATGCGGAGATGGGGATTGGGTCTAGCGAGAGAGATACGTATCGGTCCGTCAGGAGGGAAGTGTATGGTTGCCTTCAAAAGGCTGGGGACTTTGTTGTAGACAAACTCAACGTGGATGAGAGACGCACGTTGGAAGGTCAGTTTATATAATTGAATAGTCGAGACAAAGTCTAGCAGAAGGCCAATTGCTGACAAGCGACGGATAATGTTGGGAATGGTGGTCTCCCCAATTTTTGCAAGAACCTGGAAGGTGAAAGCCCCAGAGGTAGGGTGGAAAATTATCGAAGGAATGGCAGATATGAGATCCTCAATGTTGGAGACAGGTTTCTGCATGCGGGCAGAGACCATATGGATTGCGGAAGTGTTTGAGGAGTCAAGACCTCGGTAATCGAGCTTGACTATCTCATTGGCCCATGGCAAACTGGAAGTACCAGGAGTACTAATCAGAGACGGAGCACGCTCGCCAGGAAAACGGAACAAAATGGTCGGTGTCTGAGTCCCCGTGCTACTAGGTGCTGAAGACTGAACTTTGTGTGCGATGTGCGAGGCTGCGAGATGACGGGTATCGCTATATTGAGAGATCATCCCTACGGCGTTTCGCTCAATTTCGGCAAGCGCAGTATAAGAAGGGTCTGTCACAAGCGACCGAGGATCTGTAGGGGCGACCTTGTAAGCTGCTCGAAGTCTGAGCCCAGACGCCGCGCTTGATGTCGCCGAGTCAACTAACGTTCCCCTGTCAAGGAGCTCCACAATCCACCAGGAATCGCCTTCGAGGGCAGTAGTGAACGCCAGGATCCAATTAACACTCCAAGCTTGTCTTCTGAAGAACTTGGGCTTTTGGGTATTGTTTGGAAAGAGGCGTTGCATTGTTTCCTGGCCTGGGTTCAACGATCGCACTGGCTCCCATCCCATGATGCGGGCGCTAGCATCGACTTCTTCTTGAGATGCGATTGACCTGAGATGCGATAATTGAGAAGCCCCTTCTGTAGCAGGGGAGGCAAGACGATTAAGATCATATTCTACGCGACTGTTCAAACGAGATGCTGGTAACACCGCAAATCGGCCTGACACAGGCTCTTGGACAACTTTCACGGCTTTTGATGTCGTAAGCTGCACGAGCAAAGATGCATCCAAGGGCTCTGTGGTCGATGAATTGCGTTTGCACCTCATGAAACCTCCCGAATATAATGACGTCTCGTTCAACTTGGCCGCCATCTCTTGGAAGATATAGTTTGTGTGCAATGCGATAATTTCTTTCACAATGTTTAAGAGAGATAATTCACCCAATCTCATTTCAACTGTGAAATTGTCAATCTCCTTGCCATTTCGGAACCACCGCAAAGCAATGTGAGGTATCCTTTGGCTTCTTGACGAATACGATACTCGGACCTCTTTGCCACACTTGAGCCCAATCTCTACCCAATTCTTGCCTCCTGGTTTATTGGACCAGTATTGCAAAACGACGGATCGGTGCACAGCCTCTACCTGCAAATGCTCAGACCAATGACTCCGCGCAATCTCCTGCGCCTGATTCCTCAAGACAAGGAGTTTGTGGGTGAGTACGAAGTTGTGCATGAAATCGAATAGGCCCTGCAGACCATCGTGCTTGAGCACGTCGTTGGCCCTGCCTTCGATTTCATTCCGGAGCCTACCGGCCGGCAGCTCCATAGGTGTTGGTGAGAATGCAAAGCGAAAGTCAACGAAATAGAGCTGTGATGAAGCATCTTCCTCGGCTATGGAGAGGTCGACCTCAAATTCGTCCACGACGTGAAATGTTGCTCGACCAGACGCGATTGAATAATCTCGAAAGACTAGTGGTATTTTTTCCTGAAGGTTCAAGCGAATCGAGAGAAGGGTGTTGATTCTCCGGAGAGCATTGACGAGTTTTTGGGGTGTTAGGGGTTCAGGAGGTAGGTAGCCGAGATCAGGTAGCCACGATGCTTTGCCAAGAGAAAGCACCTCCAAAGCGGTCTTGATATCAGGGTTGGGCTCTCTAAGTGGTACGAGTCTTCTCTTGAGCTCTCCCATCCATGAACAACACTCATTGTATTTTCCTACCTGGTTGCTCAGCCAGAAGTTTAGATCAATAACCTTGCTCACTGCCTCTACTTGTCGGGCCCATCGAGATAGTATCAAGATCTTGATAAATTGCGCCCTCCGACCGCTGGCAAAATGGAGCATGCGCAGCTTCTTTTGCACATTAGCCTGCGAAGTGTCTCCATTACCATTTGTTTGTTGGTGGATATGGTTATGCGGCACGCTTTGACTAGGCTGAGAGACTGGCATGTCCGACATATCATTGATGACATCGGTAAGGTTGTTAAAGGTTTCTTGAACAAGCCTCGATATGAGGGAGGAGAAGGGGACGTATCCAAACGTTACATGCTCGATTTCCGGAGGGAGTTGGCCCACAAGCTTTTCAACCGCAAAGGATGTCTTGCGCTGAACGGAGGTAGGACTGGAGGGGATACCGTTTGCATGCGTCCCATTCATGAGCCCACGATCTCCATTCGTTTGCGCATAGCCATTGCGGTAGTCGCCCATCTTGACCTCGTGGGTGTCTCCTTCGACGAGGGTTTCAGGCTGGACATCAGTCGCCATCTTCATGCCCATAGGACCCTTGGTAATAGCTTCGGCTCTTGGTAGAATGCCTGGCATGTTGTACGATTTGTTGTCGACACTCTCATCCCAGTGTTCTCTTTCCTCCAACACAACCCCATCCAGCGGCTCCTCCTTCCCCTCCAAGAAATCCCTCCCCTCGCGCTGTATCGACTCTATCTTGCCCTGCCAATCAACATCCGACTTTGGTATGTGAGGAGTGTGGGCTTGGGAGGGGCACAGAGACTGAGCAAATGCTATCGATCGAGTATAAAGTGCATGTGTCGCTGTGATGGCCTCGGAAGAAAGAGGAGGGAAAGAGACGGGGCGCAAAGCAAGTGGGTGTTATTGGAGGGTGGGGTTCGGGATTAGTGAAAGCGATGAGTTGTCGGTAGCCTGATTTCGCAAATCAAGGCGAAACGGTAAGAGAGACTTTGGGAGCGGGATGGTATGGTAGACAAGGCATGTGAAGTAGGGAATTAGAAGAAGGTAAGGCAGAGAGAAAAACCGAGGTGAGGTCTTTGGTGGTGGTGGAGCTTGTTTGTTTCAGGCAAGTTGATTATTGTGTCTAAGGAATTCACTTAATGCCTAGCGCCCTTCCGATGCGCTGGCCAATCACCGTTCACGGCTTGATTAAAGATATGTGATATATGATTGAAATGTTATTGACAGCGAACAATAATACATAGCGACGGAAAGCTGTTCGCAGACAAAAAGACAAACTTCAACCTCTGCCGCTTCGCACTGCTTTTTCGCTTCGAGAGTAAGGCACAAGTACTGTACCTAGGTAAAATCGCTGCTCCTTCTTCCACTCTTCCATATGTGGCATATCCTCGATGCGCATACCTATTCATAATAATATCCTACGCCTCTTCCAACTATGTTACGGAGGTAGTGGTATGTGCTTATATCCTGTGTGGTCTAGTCTATAGACATCATCTAGAGTCCGGAGTACTTTACCTAAGGTACCCCGGACTAGATGAGTAGGTACAGCGTGAAGCGGGTACCAATCCAGGCTCTATCCTTGGAGCTTTGTCCTTAAAGTAATTTAGACCTATTCTGACAACTTTCTATAACATGACATTCTTCTCTTCTCTTCTCTTCTCTTCGCTTCTCTTTTCTTTTTTTTTCTTTTCTTGATGCGCATGTTGTTGAGTTATTGTGGAAATGGAAGAAAATTAAATGGAAGTAGGAAGAGCTTGGGGGAGGAAACCCATTTTAGCGTTTGCGGGGGAGCCCGACCCGAGCAATTAGGTAAGGTACTCTAAGGTCTAAGGTACTTACCTACCTAGGTAGGTATACTTATTTCCTTAGGAGTAGGACAGTCCCCTTCCTTGGTGAACCGAGGTTCGCCTTACAAGTCCCAAGCCCCAAGTCCCAAATCCATCAATTCCGTCCCCCTCAGCAGTCAACAGTCAGCATTCAGCATCATGGTTCGTTCGCTCCATGAGCTCCTCTACTTTTGATCATACTTTCATACTCTTCCTCAGCTTCCTCGCCATGAGCATGGGCATGGGCATGGGCATGAACCGCCCAGATCATCTTCTCATTCCAAAGCTTCCTTTCGGAGCCCAACAGCCTCCTCTTTAGCCGACGACGTAAGTCTCAGACCCTCCATTTCACACCCTCATACCGGGAACAAGTCTACTGACGCAAACAAATACCAGGAGGATTCTATAAGCTCCCTCTCTTCTCCCTACAACATGGACCCCGAGAATTCCCCCGATCCCCCCTCTTATCCCGGGGAAGATACCCGTTTAACTAGCACCAAAGAGCTCTCGGGATGGTTTTCTTATGGCTGGGCGGCCGAGGTATTCGTCGTATGCGGTGTCGGATCTTTCCTCCCCATTACTTTGGAACAACTCGCACGTGAGCGAGGCGTCCTCCTGTCTGACAGGACCGTATCCTGCAGCGCCGGCTTCAAGACAACCATGCCACCAGACTTTCCCAACACAACCATGTCATACGAGGCGGCTAGGGGTTTATCCCCTCGAGCAGATAAAGGACAGTGTATCATCAACTTCTTCGGCACCGACATCAACACGGCGAGCTTTGCCATGTACACCTTCTCAATAAGTGTGCTCGTCCAAGCTCTTCTCATCATCTCGATGAGTGGAGCTGCAGACCACGGGCAGTACCGAAAAAGTCTCCTGCTCTCATTTGCATTTACGGGAGCTGTGGCCACCATGCTTTTCCTTGCTGTAGTCCCGAAGGTCTACCCACTTGGGGCAATATTGGCCATCATCTCAAACACTTGCTTTGGCGCATCTTTTGTCTTATTAAATTCATTCCTCCCCGTCCTTGTACGTCGGCATCCAACCATCCAGGCTACTGTGATCGATGAAAACAACTATTCGGAAGGGTCAAGCCCTGAGCAGACATCCGAATACGACGAGCAAGGTCACGATAGTGCTACAGAATCACTCCTACAATCCTCTTCCGTCGCTGGTCGAATGATACCCATTCAAACTTCATCTGCACCTGTTTCACCCGCACTTCGACTATCAACCAAAATATCGTCATATGGAATAGGAATTGGGTACATTGCCGCGGTGATTGTCCAAACACTAGGAATAACGATTGTTGTAGTCGCGGATTCTATGACCACATCCACGACTTTAACCCTTCGAATCGTTCTTTTTCTCGTCGGTCTATGGTGGTTCATCTTCACAATCCCAGCAGCACTCTGGCTACGGCCGCGGCCGGGTCCTCCACTATCTTACATAAGCAATGGTAAACAAAGGAGCTGGGCGGGTTATATTGCTTATGCGTGGGGCTCCCTTGGAAAGACTATTCTGCGAGCTCGGCGCCTGAAGGATGTCACTCTCTTTCTAGGCGCTTGGTTACTTCTTAGTGATGGTATCGCAACTGTCAGCGGTACTGCCGTGCTGTTCGCGAAGACAGAACTGCAGATGACACCCGCCGCTCTAGCATTGATTAGTTTGGTTGGAACCGTCGCAGGGATTTTGGGAGCATTTTCTTGGAGCAAGCTTGTACGTATTTTCGGATTAGCTTTTTTCAATCCCCACCCTGGTCTCCAGCGCTGAATTGTTTTTCTTGGAGAATGAAAATTGACTCCGAAATCCCAATCACAGTCCCGGTGGTTGGGCATCTCTCCATCCAAAACGATCATCGCTTGTATATGCCTTTTCGAAATAATTCCAATCTATGGGCTGCTAGGATATATACCTGCCATAAGACGCTTTGGGGTGTTCGGTCTCCAGGTATGTACATTTTGGGAAATGCTTGTTCGCCTTGTTGTACTTCGTAGGCTTGTTTTATGAGGGGACTTTGTGTCATGAAAAGTGTTTTTTCCCTGCATTGCGCTCTCTTAATTTGATTTGTCTCTCGACCTTTGGTCTTGCAAAGAGCATGCTGACTCCGGAATACTCATTAGCAACCGTGGGAGATGTATCCTGTACGTATTTTCGGAGTCCATTTTTTCTCTTTTGGACCAAACCTTGAGTCTTGAGACATGTCTTCGGAGTTCCTACTTTGTAGACATGTTCCAAGGGTCAATACTCCCCGTCTAACAGGCAGTACTGACTCGGAGATTGTAAGCTTGGTGCGATCTATGGCTTTGTTCTTGGAGGGCTTTCTTCGTACTGTCGCAGTCTCTTCGGAGAGCTCATACCTCCCGGATCTGAAGCTGCATTCTACGCTTTATATGCCATTACGGACAAAGGCTCGAGCGTTTTCGGCCCAGCCATAGTGGGTGCAATTACCGATCGATGGGGGGAGATCCGTCCTGCATTCGTATTCCTGGCTGTACTCATATTCATACCGCTGCCTCTGATGTTGCTGGTCGATGTTGATCGAGGGAAAAAAGACGGTGTTGAAATGGCAAAGGAGCTCGAAGGAAAGGATGATCACGCTCAATCCGGGACCGATGATTCTATCCGGCTAGATGGCGAAGAGGAGGATGCATGATCCATCCCGAATGTAGGGCGTCGGATGGGTATGGGTGTTGCGTCGAGGGGTTATCTTTAGCCGTCGGTAGACTTTGAAAGGCCTGTGCCTCACGAATTTGTGGTGCAGGCTCGAAGTGTCAAATGAACGATTTGAGAGGGTTGCTCGAAGTCGATTTCGATAATAACATCCTCGGTGCCTACGGAGTATTAGTACTACCCATGAGACTTATGTGCCTTGTCCAAGTGCATCTCAACGAAGGACCAATCGAACCGGGGATTCGCAGCATGCTATGCTCTTGCGCAATGAAACGGCTAATGGCCCCTCGCGGTCGTGCTACAGACATAATGGGCTCTCATGCTTTCCCCAAGCATTGACATGAAGAAGACCAATTATTCGTGCCCCATCCAGGTCATTCCACCTCAATCATGCACACCCCATTTCCCTACCTCCTCCATTGCTTCCTTCCCACCATCTTTCAACCTTTCCTCTCCCAATACTCCACTGACACAAGCCCAACCACTTCTTCCGCCCCCCCATTTCAGGACCTCGTCTTTGTATCTCTCTCCTGCCTCTCTGTCCACCCCGCCATCATTTTTTCCGCCTCTGAAAACTTCCTTCCATACCTTTCCTGCAATAGCTCGATCAAAAAGGTAACTATAGTAAGTACCCCCATACTCGACCAAATGTCCAAAGAAACCCTGCGCGTTCGTTGCCCGAGGCTCCCTCACGCTACTGTACTTATCGTACACATCGAAGAAAGCTTTCGTACTATCAAAGCCCCCGTTCATGCTTAACGGAAGCGAAGAGTGATAAGCTTGATCCAGCAAACTAAACAGGATCTGCGTTTCGGTCTGGACACCCTGTCCTCGTCCTTGCATCAGCAACGAATCTTCTATCATTTCATATGGCAAAGGTGCGCCACTTTCCCAGTGACGTGCGAAAAGCGCAAGTACGGAAGGATCAGAGGCGAAATACTCCATCAAAACCGAAGGGAGCTCCGCAAAGTCCGTGGGGCAGCGAGTGCCGGAGACAACCTGCAGAGATGTACGGCCAAGAATTGAATGAATTGCGTGGCCCATCTCATGAAATAAAGTCTTAACGTCCTGGAAGCCAAGCAGCGCGGGAATGGACGAGTTTGGCGGGTGGGGAAAATCACAAATCAGAGCTAGTACCGGAAGCTGATAGAACTGGTTGCTGTTGATGGACGAAACTGCCATGCCATCATTGACATCTTGTGGAGAGTCTGACCCTTCACTGGCCTCTGAAGAGGAGATCAGACGTGAGCAACGAAGGGTAAAATGTGTAGGGTTCGGGTTCTTGCCAGCACGCGCAAAAAGGTCGCAATATAGGACTGCAACGTGGCCGTCAGTCTCGTGAAGAACATCCAGACGACGCACATCAGAGTTCCAAGTTTCTCCGGGACTGGTTATACGAGGGACAAAGCGAATGCCGTAAAGCCGGTTGAAGAGGCGCGAGAGCCCTTGCATCACTGTGCCTAGGGAGAAGTACGCCGACAGAAAATCCGGTTTTCGAGAGTTTGATTTTAGGTCAACGTTGAGACGATTTCGATAGTAAACAAGGTCCCACTGCCCAATTGCCGTCGGAATGCCATCTGCTACTTTCATCTCCTTCATTCTCGCCAATTCTTGTATTACGCGCGGAGCATTATCCGCGGATAGTGCTGTGAGGAAAGAGTAAACGGCCTCTGGTGACTTCGCCAGCTTGTCAGATAAAGTCATGTGAGCATAGCTCTCATGGCCAGAAAGCTTTGCAATCTCAGCACGCGTGACCATGAGCCTTTCGAGCAGCTTTATTTGATTCTTTGAGGACTGTCTTCCTGCGATGTAGATCTCTCTTCGTGTCGCTTCGTCCTCCACGGTTCCTAAAGCCACATATGGCACGTCCCCGACAGTGGGCAATCGTACCATTTTACGCCCATCAGACCATCGCGCGAGTATCAACGGATCCATACCTTTCAGCTGTCTAACATCAAGGTCGAGATACGACGTTGTCGGAGTCATGCTGTCCAGGAATTCGTTTCCCAATATCTTCATTTGGTTGGACAACTCTACAAAGCTTCGCCTCTTTTCGGCAGGCAGTTCGATGGCAGAGTTGGAAAAGTCTCTGAGCAGAATTTGGGCCACCATCTTCTCTTCCTCATTCCACGAACCCGAGGCTTTATGTGTCGAGATAGCCTTCCTGAGTTGGGCATTTAGTCCTGGAGTGGTATTGAGCACGTTCATATAATCGAAGAGAAACGCATAGGCCTGGATGGCGGCTTCTTGATATCGAGTATCTGGATGTGTGCAGCGTACGAAATCTGCAATATCGAGGACTCGACACAAAGAATCGCTGAGAAGGTCAAGTTGTCTGGGTATGGCTGCGTATGCCTCAATCGAGGCTGCCGACAAGACACCATGCACAATTTTCTGACACTTTTTTTGCGTGACCTGGGCATATTTGAGGAAGCCCGAGGGTTCAGTTAGATAATGGTTCTGGAACAAGCCACGTGATGGTCTTGCTAAGTCGGAAGTATGTTGCTGAGAGAATTGCAGCCAGAAATCGTGAGCGTCGAATATCTGACGCAAGGTGGTATCCTCAAGGCTCCTTTCGTGGCTGGTGGTAGATGAAAATCGAATTGGCCTCGGGCCAGCAGTGGCGGTTGCTGCCACTGCAAGTAGACCGCGAGGTGTGCATGAGTGAAGAGCATGTCGGAGGAGTGGCGTTTTTAAGCGACATGCTGACTTGATCATGTCCTCCTTTCTTCTATAATAATACCACGTGAATGCCGGATCTCTTCACGCATCCTCAGATCCTCATATCCTCATCTGAAGTAAATATAGTAAGGTAGTCTCCGACTCTCCGTACTTTAATCGAGCCACGGCATTCTTTCCGCCATGATATTTCATTACCGCTAAAGAGTCGCTAGTGAGGCTACTGAATACGATACCTACCTTACTCTAGTACCGTACGAGTATATAACGCTATTAACGCAATGGTGGGGCAAATCCGGGGAAGAAGATCCTCACATCTTGACATTCACAACCCTATTGAATTCGACAAAAACACAAACGCATCCATATCAATCTCTTGCTTGAGTCCAGTCTTGAATCATGGCCTCCGACTCAAATCACTCTGCTTTCAACATCCTAGGCTCCTCGAAGCTCAATACCGCCGACGGCAAGAACCCCACCTCCTCCGCCACCACTTCTACATCAACCCAGCCAGGCATAGCCAGCGGTCAAAAGAACAGCGAAGAGTACAGACAGGAATGCACCAAGGCCCATGATGTGCTAGAGAACCGTCTACGCGATGAGGTAAGCTACTGTTCCGGGCCGTTTCTCTCCTAATATGAGCATAACTTGTGATTGCAAAACATGATCCGAGGGTCTTGTACCCTTGAGACCTGCTTTGTGACTCAAAAATCACCTCTAGACGGAAATACTGACTCCAGAATCTCGATAGGAGAGGGAGAGGAAGTGGAGTGGGAAGTGGTGAGGTACAAGCGAAAAGGGCAGAGTTCCGCCGGGGTTTGAGGAAACAGTTGGCAGGGGAGGAGTCGTCACGTTTGGGATGGGGGCCTCGGGCAATTGGCGCACACCCAAAATTGGAAGGAAGCGGAGGACATCTTCTGCGAGGGCTGGGAACGGTTTGAGCGAGCATGAGTGTCAGTATAACGGAAACGAGTTACGGAGAAAAAGATTTCCTGATCCTTGTCATGTTCTTGAAGGCGCTTGCAAGCTTATTCAATTGGTCTCTGGACCATCTGTATCCAGAAAAGTGTTCCCGTCACATCAGCTAGACGGCCTTGTCTGAGGTGTAGTAGTTCTATAGTGAACGTGCAAGCCCGAGACTACCTCAACCACGCACGCCTTCAGTCATGCTCCTTGCTCACCCTTGGCGTAGACCTCATAAGGCGCACCCACTCCCAAGGCGCGTCTCGCATCCAAGCCGAGGAGGGAGAGGCCATGCAGGTAGCTTGCGTTTGTCCACCCAAAGCTACACCCTCAGATCAGCATTCGTATATCCAGACATCTCGGATGGAATCACAGGACTCACCCTTCCTCAGGAGCATATTTGAAGTTCAATCCTTGGTTTCCATACTCTGCCCCTACACTCTGCCCCTTGTGGGGGCTTTTGAGCTCCGTGACGTCGTATTTCTCCACCACAGTACCATTGTAATCCACGAAAACCTTAGTGATCATGTGAAGCCAGCGGTAGGCAAGTCTCTCGGCCTCCTCATGGTAACCATATTTCTTCAAGCCATCCCAAGCTAAAATCTGATGAGGAGCCCAGCCATTAGGATAGTCCCATTGCTTCTGAGGATTTGCTGCATTGACTGGGCCACGAGAGTTCTCTGTATTCGAGGAGAGACCGCCCACACACTCGAATTTTGGAAGGCCTTTCTCAACGAGCAGAGCCGCTTGATGCGGACTAGCTACCCCACTCCAAAGAGCCCAGAGACTTGTCACTGTCTCATACTCAATTTGCTTCTTGGCCACCGTGTTGTGGTCAAAGTAGAGACCCTTCTCTTCATTCCACAAATACCTATCGATCAATTTTTTTCTCTTTTTCGCAGAGAAGTCCCAAACGGCTGACGACTCGAAACGGTCCACCGCCTGACCAGGAGCACAAAAATCAGCAGGTACTTGGAGATTGTCCTCGAAGATGGTCCGAATCGCCTCCGCGATGTCTATTTCGTATCGATAGAGCAGACAGTTCAAGTCTATCGTCGCTAGGTCTGCGCAGACTCCCACAAATCGATTCGACGTATCGTGGCCACTTTCCCTGAGTGCTCTATCATGGAGGAAGAATTTGTCAAGCTCAGGCTCTTGGATCTTGCCATTGGTGTATGCCTGTCCAATCTCAGTCATCGTCATGTTGTGCTTCCTGGCGTAGGGTTCCAATATGTGGTCAAAACCCGTTGATTCAACTTCTGGAGGGATACCAATCCCGATTGGCCTGTATCTGGTGAGTCCAGTGTCCTCGTCGTATCTGGGAGCTGTCATCCAGTAGCTGTGATACTCTTTCATTGCGGCGAGGATTGCCAGCTTGAGAAGATCCTTGGATCTAGGCTCATGTTCAGTCGCTTTGTAAGTTTTCAACGCTAGATCTGTCAGAAAAGGGGGCTGTGCTCTACCAAGGTAGTACGACCGGTTCGCATTGAGAATCTTGCCATAGTGTTTTATCTCGAATATGAAATGTCGTAGGATTGACTTCACAACATGTGGATGCGTATCTATCATTGCTGTAGCACAGAAATAGCTATCCCAGTTGTAAAGTTCGTTGAATCGGCCTCCAGGTACAATGAAAGGGAGTCCTATGAGTTCTTTGCGTCCGTTCGAGTCATTGCTCTCCATCTCAAGCGCCAGAATGCCAGGCTTATCGTTCAATCTTCTGATGAACTCAGCCGTGATGTCACTTTCTGGGAGCCATTGTACGTCCAAGTTCATATCTGGCATTTCTCGCGCAAGCTTCAGATAGTATGCGTGCTGTAGTGGTACGCCATGCGGTACGTAGATCCTTGGGTTGGACTCCGCAGCCTCACAGGTCTTGGGATCTCTCGCTGCAATGGCGATACCTGAGCTATCGATGTTCCTTTTCAAGTTATTCCACCAGATTGTCTTAATCAACCGCTGGAGACGGTCGACCGGATCCTCGAAAACCTTATCCAGGTCGATTTCCAGATATTCCTCTCCCCTTTTCTGCGCCAGGAACAGCTCCTGCAGAAGATTTGCTAGATGATACGTGCCTTTGATCTCGATCTCTTGGGTTCCATCATTCTTCAGAGGTTTCAGGAGGAAAGACTTCGTTTGAGGAACAGAATTAGCATCCTTCCAATCCATCCCTAGAGAGCATTGGACACACCTTCGGTCCGCGGTCATCGACTGTTATCAACCCGTCCCCATCTGTATCTTCTCTCCGTAAGAGATCTTCTCTTGTACTATTCACGGTTACTACCAGCTTTCCTTTCGTGTTAGTGACTTCATCTGTGGCTACCTCAGAGCATCAGTCGCTCTGCCTTTATTGATTCCATTGAAAGTAGGGCGATACCATTGATACCAATTCTACTTCGTTGCTGCAAAAGCGTTTCGCCCCTCTCAAGATCCACAGCACCTTTTGACTAAAATTCAAATCACCACACAGTCAGTAATTAGGTCACTGCTCGTGTATTTGTTAAGGAAGCCGAAAGCATACGGTAGTAGAGCGAGAAAGTAGCCAGAGAACGAGCAGAGAAAATACATACAGAAAACCTGGATTAAAGACTATTCGGGCCCCCATAAGCTGGGTAGGCCGGTACTCAGGCGCATAAGGGATAGAATGGATCAAATAGCTGCACAAATCACAATTGACATGAAATATCGCCATACATTGCTCGAGATGTTCTGCATCATGCTTCCAGGGTTCCTCTCCGAATCAGCTGCTAGGTGTACATCCTGAGTATTGCCATCATTCTCAGGATTTAGATCTGCTGAAGACATCGTAGTGGCCGTAAAATGTTTGATCTTCCAATCTGACAAGAACCTGCAAATGTGTAAAGGGCCAGATACTGTGGTACGAAGTGAAATAGCAATTATGTTATGGCTTCGAGCACAGGTGTTGAAAGTCATTCAAAGTCACAAGTGATCAGGATGAAGGTCGGAAAGAAGCAGAGAAGCTATGGGTGCTGTTTAGATTGATCAGGCATTCTAAGCATGATAATAATCGAACCTATCCCAAGTATTTGGATGATGGAGGACATGACTGAAGCTGCTTTCCACAGTCTTACACTCAAGAGATTTGAAGACTTGAAGGTAGGACAGAAGAAGGTCGTGTGAGAAAGTTGGTGCTGACCCCTGGAAAGCGGGCAGTTTGAGAATTGGTTTCCCCGTGTCAGTCATAAGTCATAGATGTGGGCGACGGTCATAGTACCAATCGGAGGAAGGGCTCAAAAATCCCACTGTGCCCAGAGAAACAATGGGAGCGTCTAATGTCTGGTGGTCAGCTCAGTCCGAGAACGCAGGGGACCGACTGACGTTATGGGAGTAAGTATGGGCGACTTTCTACTACTTACTACCTAGGTACTACTCTGTCCGGTATGAAACGAATATCAACGCGTATCCGAGATGTCTGTCCTATCAAAGAATACCGCACGTTATAAAACAAACACTTTGGACTAACAAGAGGGTTGAGACTTTCCCTCTGACCATTCTGTTGTCATATTCATTGCTTACTTCGATCTGTATGGACAGAAAACAATCACGGAGATGTAATTTTGATTCATGCACAATACACAACGCGATAACATGATTTTTGTAATCAGATATGCGTCAATGGGAATCCCGGCTATGTCCTGCTCCAAAATTCCAGAACTTGAAAGAAAGCGCTGCCGCATCAAAGGCTTCAACGACTTCCAGATTTCCTCGCTCTATACACGAGGCCCCTCTGTGCCCTGGCAACCTTGAAGTGCCTTGCCTCCCCATTTAGTAGACAGTTCTACCCTCGTCCCACTTCCTTCTCTCGACAGTCCGCTGTCCTTCTTCCACCTCCAGGGGACTGGCCCTGGAATCAGGCGTCCCTTCGACTACAGCCCCAAACTTTACCCTCTGTTTGGCTCCACCGCTCCATGCACTATCATCAAGTAGGCCCAAACTGCCGATCCATTCCCACACTCTTGACACGTCCCCGCCCCGGCCTTCTCGGACGCTGGCTCTTACGTTCGCGTTTCTCTCGACTACTGCTCGCACTCGTTTCCACATACTTTCGCGCCTCTGATCACTGAATTCATATCGAAGAACATCATCACGCAGCTGCCCTACACTGATCCAACTTTCGGCTGTATCTCCTCTAGCATGCAAAGCCGCTTGCGTGGCGAGACGGTCGAGAGTAGTGGCGACCAATGAGGGAATACGAGCTGTATCGCTACGGGACGTGAGAATAAGGGAGCGGATGTAGAGGAGGGCGATGCCGGAAAGTGTTATGATGGAAAGAGAGAGTCGATATCTTGCCAGCGTGAGTCGCGCGGATCTTTTGACGGCGCAGGAGAAGGGGAGGCGGGCGAGGGAGGTGCTGCTGAGGTGGAGATATATTCTGCGGGTGGGATGAGGTATCTGGTTAGTTGTTTGGTCAGATGTTGGTGGATCGTTTTCATGAGCACAAATGTGTGCGAGAAGGATGCGGACATGCAGAGGAAAGAAGACTTACCCATCAGACGACGAAACCACTTCTTCTCGGCCAATGATCTCCCCAATGGCACCTCTCCACAGGTCTTCGAACTCAGCCGCGTCCATATTTCGTTTTCTCTTCTTGCCCACTTGTTTCTTCAAATCTTCCTCGTCGATTTCCGCAGGTATTTCTTTACCTTTGCTGTCCTTCAAAGTCCCACATTCAGCCTGCGCTTTTCGCTCCCTCAATTCTTCAATGGCCCTATCAGCCACAGCTTTTACTCGTCGGACTTTCTCGCCGTCCGGCTCACAAGATGGTGGCAGTGGCACTAATCCGCCTAAAGATAGTGGATGCGGCTGCAGAACGAAGTCGTTCTCACATCTGGTCTCCATTCCTTGATAGCAGATTGCATGTTGAGGGCAAGGCTGACATGTCGGTTGCAGCACCTCCGCCCATTCAGGTATTTGGACGTTAGACAAAGCGTTGGATGGCCTGCCAATACCGCAATAGCCAACAGCTATCTTTTCCTGACGCCACCATGTAGCATACCCTCCAAATAAAGCCACAAGGACTACCCATGGCGCGGACCTGGGGATAGTGCGAGTTTTTTGTGGGCGTTTCTTCTTCCGAGGTCGGAGGATGTCCACTTCGCCGTTTGCCGCACGTCCTCTAACCAATTCCAGCTGTTCTTCGGCTGTAAATTCCTCACCAGCCTCGATCTCATCGTTTGGCTCATCTTCGCTAGCGGACTGCTGGAGTCTGGATGCGGGAACCACGAAAGTGTTGGAACTCGGGACAACTGTCCCATCCTGCTGCTTTGACGAAGACGGAACCCTTTCAGTCCTCCGCCTGCTTGAAGAAGTCTTTCTCTTATCGCTGCTTGTACCACCGCTCTTCCGTCTGTTTTCCCCTGGTGCTGAAGGTGAGCTACCGCTCTGGAAAGGGTTCTCATCGCTGAAGACACCACCCCTCATTGGCGGTCGGACTGGTGTAGCTTCCGGATCTTCGACCTTTGCCATGGGTGTAGCCTCGCTCTTGCGGCTTTTCCGCACAGATGGACGTATTGGTTCTGAATCGGGTTCAGTGTCCGATTGCCGGGCATGCTTACTGGGGCTTCTTCGACCGTTTGAGGATTTTCTAGTGGCGGATGAATCTGATATGGTCGGCTCCACGGATTGGCGTGTGCTCTTGCGTGGCTTCCTTTGTCGTGAAGTATCGGGCACAGGCGGAGGTAGCATAGAACCGGCGTCATCGTCAATATCACCATTCACTGTCCCTTCTTGACTGCTCGGCATGTCTGTAATGCCCCTGCTTGTACGCCTCACTCTGTCTCGAGCAGCTAATATCTTGCGTGCCTTGGGCTTGAGCTCTTGAGTGAAGATATCAATGAGTTGCGGCTTTTTGGCTGAAGCCGGGTAGGAAATGTCGTGTGACATTAAGATGTTTCGTAATTGTGGCACTTTGAGAGACGCAGGATCGAAGGAGGGCGATAGATATGTGAGGTCATCCTCTGCTGAAGCCATGGTTTTTAAATAGGGCAAAGAGTTGCCTTTCTATCTCTTTGATTTCGCAGCAAGAAGTTGCAAGAGTTTTAGTTGTGTTGCATAGCCATGAAACGGCAACAACACTAAGGTATCGACCTTTGATAAGTAAAGTAGAGCTGACAATTATTGTTTGCAAACGCGACTTCCTTTTGTTTGTCTGCGTTCAGAGGCAGCCGCGCGGAGGAGATTAGGTAAGCACGTAAGGTTACCTTAACCTAAAGACTTTTTTCAGCCACAATCACATTTTGCCACCGCGGTGTGGAGACTAACCCACCTAGGCTTACTACGGAATAAAGTACTCTAGCATTCTTCGTAATCAATTCATTCAACCGAGCTGAAATGGAGTTTTCTTATTTTCTTTAAGGGTAAACATCCAGAGCGATCGAGTTACATTATTATTGCCAACTCCCTTGCTTTTTTAATTGTTGATACATAGATAGATACCTTAGCCTCTTGCTCTCCTTCTGGGGAGAGCAGTGGAACACCGCAAGGATAACACTTTCACCGGGGCTCGGCCGGCTGCCTTACTTTTAGTGCTAATCTCGGGGACAGTTGAATATAAGTCTGGTGCAGGATCACTATAAGTAGTCCAGAAGGCTGCAGTCATCGCTTGGTCTTGTCAAAGACCTACTACTTCCTTTGACTAGATTCGATGCTGACGGTGATTGAATTTAGGTGTGCCCTGTTGTAACGTGGAGGCATGTAGTACACTGGCTTTCAGGTACAATCGTCATGAGGATTGGTAATTTCGAAATGATACACAATATGAAAGTAATGCATAAACTCGCATAGACTCCTTGAGGGTCGTGATCAAACGCCCAGAACTTCGTACTTTCATATTTACCTGTCCGAGACGATACCAACGCCTCGTCTCATGTCATGAGCCCCAATGCCTTTGTTGCAGCCATCATGTCCTAATCTGTCCTTGCATGCGCCTATAATTATCGGATGATCCCATCGCCGCCCTTTGTTCCCGGCGGTGGACCCGTAGGAGGTGCGTAGTCATAGACTGGCTCACCACCGCGTTGCGGCGCATAGGCATTTTCCGGCTGCTGCAACTCCACGCCTTGCTGTTGACCCCCAAAATAACCTTGATTTTGTCCTTGACTTTGGTTGTAGTACCCTTGATTTGAGACGGGAGGAGAGTATACTTGATGATTCCGGAGTCAGCATGTCTCCTTGGGGATTGGATATGAGTCGTGAGACAGGTCCCGGAAATGATTCACTCCTGGGGCATTTCTTGCGGCTCATTTTGCTGCAAGAATCGGGCAGAAATAGCTCGGAAAGGTAACTCACCGGGTGGTGCTTGGTTGTTGTTGTTGTTGCCAAAATATGGCTGAGGGGGAGCGCCGCTATATTGAGCTGGGGCATGGCCTGGCGGTGTTGCTCCTGCTGCCCAGCCAGTGCCCCGGTAGGGTGCGTGACCAATGCGGCGACGTCGGCGTGCTGTAATACATCTGGGAAATTGTCAGTACGAACTATGTGGTTTCATCTGAGGCTTCACTAGCTTACGAGAAGATCAGGAAAATGAGAAAAGCTCCAATGACAATTGCGCCAAGTAGAATCCTAAAACTAGTCAGCTTCTCTCTAATCCACGTTTTTTTCAGTGGCTGCTTACCATCTTCCGTAGTTATACCAAGGGCTGTTGCCGTAATAATTGCATTCATCGTCGTAATTATTGCAGTTGCTAAAAGCCAGGTTAGCTTCCTGACTCCGCAAATGAATCCCCAACTCAGAAAGATGATCGTCGAGCACGGCTTACTTGGTAGATCTAAGAATGATTGCCATCGTGGCCTAAGAGTGAGTGCTGGTTGATGCAGTGAATGGTATGTTTGTCGAAAGATCGATGAGTTGAGGGTGAAGCGGTGAAGCGGTCAAGTGGTCAAGTGTCTGTCTTTGACTCCAAAGCTGTGGTCGTGAGAGCATATAAATGTTTGGGAGTATGAGCGTGGTTTATGAGCCTTTTGTGGTTTTGTAGTCAATATTAATTGAAGTGGCGTGGGCCGCGCAAGAGCAGGGCAATGCTCGATTGTTGTCATCATCATGCAGCTGGAAAGGGGTCTAGCTCCGTGAGCTAAGCTTTACTAGCGTATATCTGTGCCGAGGGCGCTAGCGCAAATCACGGCAGGGATTTTGCGGCTAGCCAGCGCATTCCCCGTTGATGTTGATGAAAATCTTTTGCGACTTGTACCATTTTTCTTTTCTTCAACCTCTTTACATTCTTTCACAACAATCTATACGGAAAAATTCAATGTTGCATCCGTTGGCGATTGAAGACACACATCATGTTCCTCAACTCTCCTAGCACAGAAACACCGGATCCATGAAGATTGACCCAAGCTCGCGTAGCTGCTTTACATGCAAACCCCCAAACGCCCTCCCACCAGGGCAATCATACATTCATGAGTGTGATCGAAGGAATATGAAAAAAACGGACTCCCCGTAAAAGTGAGAGAAAGGATCGCTCTGAGCTTTGAAAGTTTATCTTGCCATTGCTAGCATGCATCTTCTCATTGCTTCGTCAACGTCGTGAATGGTCAACTCGTAACAAAATGTCGTTCTCAGTCGTGCATGGCGTCGTCGAAGGTCGTCGTACGCTTCTCTTCTATGGTCTCCTCAGTGGGCTGTTTTGTTGATCAGCCATTCCAAGACAGCATCGAGATTCGTTTCTTCTTTCGCACTGATTCCATAGCAGCTGACTTCGCGGTGAGATATAGCTTTCATGTTCAGTGCTTCGATCAACTCATCGACCGAAAGCTTGTCGGGCAGGTCAGACTTGTTGCCCAAGACGAGCAGAGGAATCCCGTCTAACACCGGCTTTTCAAGCAAAGCGTGGAGTTCCTCCATCGCTACTGGCATGGCAGCCTTATCTGCCGCGTCCACGATATACCTGTGGATTATATCAGGATCGTTTCAGCGATGCACAAGATGGCGTACCCACACGATGGCGTTGACACCCCGACAATACCGCTCCCACATGGACCGAAATCTAGGCTGACCACCGAGGTCCCAGCTAGAGGAATGTCATGCCAACCATCGATGGTGTAGTGACAAGTGAGTGACCTACCATTTGAGGGTGACGTGACCTTTCTGGACCCGTTTCATGTTGAAGCCCACCGTGGGAATAGAACTTTTTGGAGTTGGAAGTCAGCCCCGGGATACCTGAAGCAATTACTGTTGACATACTCTATGGTGAACTCTCCACCCTAGTGAGTATCGCATCAGCAATCCTCCGCATACATTGTCTTTGGGCCTCACCGCAAGGACTCGCAGGAGAGAGGTCTTGCCAGCATTTTGCAGACCAATCATAGTTACATCCATCTCCGTCGCCCTAAAAGAATGAAGCTGTCAACGATACCCTGGATGCACAGACGGCCAGCAAGACGGCGCATTATGGCACGGGCAGGGTGGCGCATATTCTACGACAAATTGCGGTGATGTGGATCTGGATGGTCGACACGCAGTATACTACCAAGCGACTCACCAGAATGTTCGCAACAACCAGTCATAGATGACCTTGAAAAAGCCGGCCATGGCTTCTCGCTTGGATGGTGGATGGCTTGTGAGGCAGCGGTGGTCAAGAACCAGTCGTTGCCTTTGGTAGATTGCCAGAACCTTGGTTGAGTCTTCGTTGCGGAGACTGGAGCAGAAAAAGCAAGCGGGGGGGGGGCGGGGACTTTGCCCTTATCGTCGTAGTAATAATTAAATTTGCAGCTGGGTGCAAGATAAATAATAATAATAATAATATAACGGCAGAAGAAAGGCTACCGTTAGGAAGAAACTTGATTATTGAGCTCAATAGAGTATTATGATTTATTATTCATCACAAGAATAATATAAAGGGTGCTATTGCGCTCTCCTGCATCAGTGCCTCACTGCCTTGCCCGTGTGTTTTTTTTTTTAATTGTGCAGGTGATGCAAACTGCAAAGGCCTTGTTTAGGCGCCGCGGGCGGGGGACATGGTTGCAGAATAATGCATACTAATAAGTACCGTACTCTAGAAATTCCGGCTTCTTCCCTGCAGGCTGCAGCTCGTTTGCCGCAATCCCTGTACTGTTCCCTGTACTGTAAAATAATGTGATACAGACTACAGTACTCTCCCTAGTCCCTATATGCCCTTTGTTTTTGTATGTACGGCTCACGGGTTAGATTGACTGCACTCAAAAGCCCGAGAAAACAAGCAGTCCCTTCACCGTGAATCATCCTCTTCGCGCCCAAGGCGACAGCACTAACTAAGAGATGCTCTCTCAAGAGACTCGGTGATTTGGCCCGTCTACACAACTATGCCCTCCTCTTCTGCTGGCTTACCCACAGACACCCTGTGGACCGCCAATTTTGATACGGTACGGCGAGAGACGCTCTTCAAACATCCGCCAAAGGACCATACACCCTATCCTGCACTTGCAGAAGCAATCCATCCTCACATCAATTCTTTCAATGCACTCTTCGATCATAGCAAGCTTCTTGAGGCTGGCCTGAAGGACATTGGAGTCAAGTGCGTCCTGGATGGTGATCAGGAGACACCACAGCAGAGGGCGCAAAGGCTCGAGGATGGAAGACCTCGCGAGAAGAGGAATAGGTTCAGTGTCAGGATACGGGAAATTTTTGTGGAGAAAGCTGTACTTCCTTCGGCCAACAAGTTCAGCACCAAGAATCGAGAAATATACCCTGCCGAGTGCAGAGAAAGACACGCGACTTACCGAGGCAAGCTAAGAGCACGGGTGGAGTATAGGCTGAACGGAGGCGAATGGCAGGATACGATTAGAGACATGGGTCAAATCCCTATAATGCTCAAGACGAACCGATGCCATCTCGAAAAAAATACTCCGGCACAATTGGTCCAGCATAAAGAAGAGTCCGAAGAACTTGGAGGCTACTTCATCGTCAATGGAATCGAGAAGCTTATACGGATGCTGATCGTATCGCGGCGCAACTATCCAATGGCTATCGTTCGTGGTTCTTTCGTCAACAGGGGATCAGCATACACCAAGTACGGCATGCAAATAAGGTCTGTACGTCCGGATCAGACATCTCAGACTAACGTGCTCCATTATCTCAACGATGGTAATGTCACCTTTCGCTTCTCATGGCGGAAGAATGAATATCTGGTTCCGGTGATGATGATCATGAAGGCTTTGGTCGAAACGAATGATCGTGAAATTTTCGAAGGACTCATCGGTGTCGCTGGGTCACAAGGCATTGATAAAACATTCATGACGGAACGAGTGGAGCTACTGCTTCGTACCTATAAAGCCTACGGCCTCAATGCAAAGGCGAAGACACGCGCATATTTGGGAAAAAAGTTCAAGCCAGTACTCGGTGTGCCTGATGACATATCGGATCAGGATGCCGGATCAGAATTCTTGCGCAAAGTTGTTCTTGTGCACCTAGGTAATGTTGATGTTACCGAATCTCAGAACAGTGATAAGTTTAAGATGCTGCTTTTCATGATTCGGAAATTGTATAGCCTCGTTGCTGGCGAATGTGCAGTTGATAACCCGGATGTGGTATCAAGTCAAGAGATCCTCCTGCCTGGCTTCCTCTACGGCATGATCATCAAAGAAAAATTTGATGACTGGCTCAGATCTGTACAGACTGCTTGTCAGGAGTGGTCACTGAAAAATAATAAGGCCAAATTCACAGATCCCAATTTTCTCAAAGACTTTCCTATCAAGATTCTCAAGAGGACCAACGAGAATCTTGGAGGTCTCCTTGAGTATTTTCTCTCGACAGGCAATCTAATCAGTCCCACTGGCCTTGATCTACAACAGACGTCAGGTTTCACAGTCGTCGCCGAGAAGATCAATTTTTACAGATTCATCAGTCATTTTCGGATGGTGCATAGAGGAAGTTTCTTTGCCCAATTGAAAACTACGACAGTACGCAAGCTACTGCCTGAAAGCTGGGGTTTCTTATGTCCAGTGCATACACCAGACGGAAGCCCTTGTGGGCTACTGAACCACTTGGCACACAAATGCAAGATTACTACACATGATCTTGACGTCTCTGCAATACCTCGGCTTCTGGCTCCACTGGGAGTTTCTGATGACTCCTCTGCTTCCGTGGAGGATAGAGTTGTAGTCCAGCTTGATGGCCGAATTCTTGGTTCCTGCACGCCAAAGCAAGCCCATATTATTGGGGATACTCTCCGATACTGGAAAGTTGAGGGTAACCATGGCGTTCCCAAAGAACTTGAAGTAGGGTACATACCAAACGCGATCGGTGGTCAGTATCCTGGTGTATACATCTTCTCTCAAGCGGCACGGATGATTCGGCCTGTCAAATATCTTCCACTGGACAAACTTGACTATATTGGCCCTTTTGAGCAGCCTTTCATGTCAGTAGCTTGTACCGAAAAAGAGATCGAATCCGGGGAATCCAGTCACGTCGAGTACGATCCTACCAACATCCTCTCTATCGTTGCTAATCAGACACCTTTCTCCGATTTCAACCAATCTCCCCGCAACATGTACCAGTGCCAAATGGGCAAGCAAGCCATGGGTACTCCCGGAACCTCCATTCGCTACCGCACTGACAACAAAATCTATCGTCTCCAAACTGGCCAAACACCTGTTGTTCGTCCGCCTTTGTACAACGAATATGGTCTGGACAATTACCCGAATGGCATGAATGCCGTAGTAGCTGTCATTTCATACACAGGTTACGACATGGACGACGCTATGATTCTGTCCAAATCTGCCCACGAACGCGGCTTCGGCCATGGCACAATCTACAAAACCAAAATCATCCGACTGGAAGAAAATGAAAGAGGGAACAAAAGCCGAGCCAAACCCGCCAGAGCCATCACCAAGCTCTTCGGGTTTGCGCCGAATAGCCACATCTCAGCCTCCACACGGAGCAAACTTGACTCAGACGGCCTTCCCTACATAGGCGCTAAGATCAATGAAGGCGACCCCCTATGCGCTTCGCATACAGTAACCTATGACCCTACCAAGACAACTTCAACGTCTTACATCAATCGTGACGGCATCAACACCCTCCATAAATACAAGGACCCCGAAACGGCCTACATCGAAGAAGTCCGCATACTTGGCAGCGAGACAGGGTCCGAGCCCTGCCAATCCTTGAGCATTAAACTCCGTATACCGCGTTCGCCCATTATCGGCGATAAATTTTCCTCCCGTCACGGCCAGAAAGGTGTATGCTCTCAAAAATGGCCTGCAATTGATATGCCCTTCAGTGAATCTGGCATTATACCCGACATCATCATCAATCCGCACGCTTTCCCCTCCCGCATGACCATAGGCATGTTCATCGAGTCTTTGGCTGGGAAAGCCGGTTCTCTCCACGGGTTGGCGCAAGACTCTTCACCATGGCGCTTCTCAGAGCAAGATACAGCTGGCGATTATTTTGGCGAACAGCTCCGCCTAGCAGGGTACAATTACCACGGCAACGAGCCGATGTACTCCGGTATTACCGGCCGCGAATTCGCTGCGGACATTTACGTGGGAGTGGTCTTTTATCAGCGACTGCGGCACATGGTGAACGATAAGTTCCAAGTCAGAACTACAGGCCCGGTGACGCAGCTGACGGGCCAACCTATTAAGGGAAGAGCAAAGGGAGGAGGGATAAGGGTCGGAGAGATGGAAAGAGATGCGTTATTGGCGCATGGGTGTGCATTTTTATTGCAGGATCGGCTCATGGGATGTAGTGACTACAGACGGGAGTGGGTCTGCAGAAGTTGTGGGAGCTTCTTGAGCACCCAGCCGACGGTTTGGGGGCGCGGTATGGGAAAGAAGGGAAGGGGAACCGGGGTCGTGAGATGTCGTAGGTGTGCACAGAGAGTGGAGGATTTGCTTGGAGAGGGGAAGGAGGTAGAAACAGGTGAAGAGTGGGAGGACGGCTCAGGAAGCAAATGGGTAGGCGGCGAGGATACGACAATCGTTGCTATACCGGGCGTCTTAAGGTATCTAGATGTGGAATTGAGTGCCATGGGTGTGAAGATGAGATTCAATGTTGGACCTTAGCGGGTGAATTGCGTAACATTGATTGATGAGCTATGAAGATTTATAGATACCATGGGCTTGTTCCTGCACACTTGATTCACTTTGTGTACATCAATCTCGGGGGCTCCGGCTGGGAAATACTCTGTCAAGTCATTGTACAGTCCGCACCTCTACATCCACTTTCATGCCTGACCCTTGCTTGCCCCAATGCCTTTTCTTTCCAAGCTTCCTCAAATTCTCAGCCCACTCCTTTACAGTTCCAATGAGATCCTGTCGGAAGACAGTAATCTTCAGCCAGCAATGTTGGACATCTTTGATAGATGACACTCCTGACTCGACAACAACACTCTGCTCATCGTCTCGTACCACACCCGCCGGGAAAAGGTTCGCGATCCCGTCTGCCACTTGACCGACGTATTTGGTCCACCAGGTAAGATGTCCTATCAGTATCTGAAGGCTGTCGTATAGTGGAATATTTGCCTCACTGAGGTCCGCACCCCATCTCTCGCATAGAATGAGGGCCAACATTCCTCGATCCTGGTGATTGAGACCATGTGCACCCGCCAGAACACCCGTAGTTGTACTGCGGAGAGCTGCAGCCGCACGGATATCTTTGGGCGTTGAGCCATGAAAGTAGAGCAGATTGATTGTTGAAGTAAGCAACTCAGTCTCTATCAAATTGGGTACAGCATCTCGGAGGAGGCTGGTGAGAGAAGCCGCTGACTTCGGTGCGTGGGGAAGAGTCGATGCTATCAAGGGGCTTTGGGCACGTAAGGAAGGGGGCAAACCGGAATACAGTAGGCCTTCGCGCACGCCGCCTTGGGTAAATACTACCTTTGAGATGGGAATCTCGGCCTGAGCAAGCGCTTTGATCACCAGCAGGACCGCAGGAACTTGCGAAGCGCGACGGGACGAGACTCGGAAAGCCAAAGCGCTCGCTGAAGATTCTCCTAGGTTTGAAAAGAAGCGGGGAGCGTCTACGCTGTAACAATTGATGATTGGGATAGGATACGGTTGTATGTCTTCGTTCGACATGAGGATGTAACCTCTGCCACGAAAGCCTCCGCCGCTTAGGTAGAGTGTGTAACCTCCCTTTCGAATGACTTCATTCCTCAGTCCTGGAGGAATCTGGATCTCCTCTAGACCTCTTTGGAGCTTCGATGCAATCTCATCCTGTAGAGAAGCTTCTTTCTGGACGTTCACCTCTGATAACGTAGACATCAATGCCGCTGCACCATAAGGAAAGCTCACGGATCCGACTGGGCTCATATCCACGTCTCCATTCGGCTTCTTGACTATCCAAGTCATCTGTACAGAGCCTCCGCCCATGTCCATACAGATTCCCTCAATGTGACCGATGCTACTGGCTATTCCCATTGCTCCAAGTCTTCCTTCTTCCTCCTTTGTTAGCAACTCTACTTTCCAGCCCGTCCTTTCTTCAATCTGGCCAAGAAAATCCTCTCTGTTGATAGCATTTCTTGTAGCCTCTGTAGCAACTAGCCTGATATTATCGTTTTGTACCTCAAAATCTTGACATGTCCTCTTGAATTGTAGCAAAACTGCCAGGACCTCTTCAATGACGGTTGAAGGTATGGGAGCCTTGGTACCCGTTGCATTCTGAGCGTTGTAAAGAGATACGCCGCAACGGTTCTGATAGACGGTGGGCGTTATTCTGGCAGTTGGAGGAGACAAATCGGATATGGAGAAACGAATGCCATTGCTGCCGATATCAACTAATGCTTGATAGTGCTGGCTCGAGGCGGTGGAGGCCATGGTTAGTAAATCTCAGGTAGATAATTGCGCATGCACAGAGGAAATATCACCTATTGGGAAAGTCGACAAGTCGACAGCCTCTTGAGAATTCTCCATGGCTACTGGAGAAAGGACAGTGCAGCTGACTGACACCAAAAAGCAAAAACGGTAAAAAACAAAAAAAGTGCAACAGGCCTTCTACAGCATATCAATGCAGAAGGGTCGTCGCATAATTCGAATCTACGATGCTGAGCAGCGTACAACATACAGACAGACAGCTTCGACTTTGTATGCTGGAAACCCTCTTAAACTCTCTATGGTAGGTACCTACAAACTACATCCCATGCTGCTCGACCATTTCCTGCGAAATCCGTACACATACTTTGCAAATACTCCCAATTTCTCATCACCTTTCTACAACAATGTCAACCAACACCAACAAGTGCGAGGAAGATCAGACCCGATCAATCGTCCGAGCCCATTGCATCTCCAATCCCATAACAATTCACGCGACCTACATCAACATGTTACAAAAAATGTGTATCATCGTTGGCCACGACTAGCTCTAGCGTTGTCTGAATTACATCCATACCACTTCCTTTCCCTGGATATGACGGCTTTCATCCAGATAAGCGCGGCGGGAAAAAATACTTGCATCGATAAAACAGTTCACATACTGCCACTACAAAGATGGCCAGCAGACTTGACCCCAGTTAGGTTTAGATGCTGAACGATACATGACGCTATGAGAGCAAGGTATCACAGAATATACTAGGCACATTTCGGAGTCAGTATGGCTTCTCCAAGGTAAGTAATTGAGTTGAGAGATAGGTCTCCGGGGTAGAAAGGGTCAGTGTGCTCCAAAAACATGTCTTACGACTCAATTTCAGTAGCAAATAGAAATGGTCATCTCCAAAATGTACGTACCCTGAATGTCGGACCATAGTTCTCTTCGCCCACCTCACTTTCTTGTCCTTCTCCACCTGGTTGGTTCACCGCCCTATTCTTGTTTGAGCCATGTAGCTTGTCGAGCTTTTGGTTTTCCCAGACTAATAGGCATCTCAATCCAAAGGCTAAACATCCAGTGAAGAATGTAAAGGCTGCACTGATAGCCATAC
This sequence comes from Pseudevernia furfuracea, assembly GCA_022315425.1. Lineage (NCBI taxonomy): Eukaryota > Fungi > Ascomycota > Lecanoromycetes > Lecanorales > Parmeliaceae > Pseudevernia > Pseudevernia furfuracea. Next base: position 830,096 of record JAIUPT010000033.1, read on the forward strand.
CCTTGATGTATCTTGGGCTTTCGTTCGTAGGAAAAGAATTTGTCCCCAGAAGAGGCTTTTGAGGTTTAACAAAGCTTGACATGGGAGGGACCAAAGACTTACACCACACTGGCCAATCAGGTTCAGAAGCACGATTCCCGTCCCACTAAAATTCTTGGACTCAGCAATGTTTTTTTACCGCAAATATAGAGTCAAAGCGCAGATCCTGCAAGTAAACACCTCAAGGAACGTGCTTTATGACTCAAGCTGCAATATTCAATCGAGAACAACACCTCAACAGCGGACTTACCGTCTTGTATCACTACCTTGGTTGTCTATGCTGATTAGCCAATTATCTCCTAAATTCTAACGGCTCCAGACATACTTGTTACCCAGGGCAGTATATTTGCAATACCTAAAGGCGAAAGCGTTGGAAGATTGTCCGGTGACTAAGAGCGGATTGAATTACTGACTTGGAAATATGCCAGACGCTGCTAGAAAGACCCCAAAGTATCTCACACCAACGGTTTTTACAGTAGCTAGAAGGATGTAACCGATCCCGCCCACTGTAGTGAGGACCATGATCGTATAGCCTCTTTGCTGAGTTTTGTCTGCAACCCAGGTTGAGAAGATAGTCACGAGAAAGGATACGAAGAACGGAGGTGCGGTCAGTCCCTGGGAGTCAATTGCATTGAACCCCATATCGTTCAAAATCGTTGGCAAGAACACTACTCCGGTCACTCGTGTTCAGTAAGAAGCTATGAAGATCGAAGTATTTACCGGGAAGCGATGAAAAGCCAACGTTGCAGCTGAAGTACATGAACTGCTCTAAATCAGCTTTTGAAACAAGAGAGCAAGCCGGACCATCGCTCCTCGAAAGCCGACAAACTCGAGGATTTTACTTACGGCTGTGAACCAGCATTTCACGTCCAAGAGAGCAAGCCCGACCTCTTTCCAGACTATACCGCCCACTCTCTCCACACCACCGACCTGCCGAACACCTCGAGCTTTCGCAATGAGCTTTAGGGTGTCAGCGTCAGTATATCACGCGCACGGATGCTTCACTCACCTTTTCTTCTTTTGTCAAAAAGCGCGCCTTGTCTGGGGTGTCTGGGAGAAAAAAGTATGCAACGGGCGCCATGCAAATCGTTGGGAGGCCTTCGACAAGGAAAAGTAGACGCCAATTTGCCAAGTGAGAATGCCCCGATGTGATTCTTTAACAACAGTGAGCGCATGGACGCAGATACGACTAGTAGGACTAGTAGGAAACTTTACCCGTAGGCTAATGCTCCGGAAAAACTTGTTGCTAAAGGAGCGGCAGAAAGAAAGACGGCGATGCGCACGCCGACTTCGTGTCTCAGATAGAAGAACGACAGAAGATACGGGATCCCTGGACCAAAGCCAGCTTCGCTGATTCCGAGAAAAAAGCGGCATGCCTATTGCTATTAAGTAGGAGGTTAATATTAAAAGAATCGATTAACAAACCATCATTCCGCTCCAAGTGTTCGTGCCAGACTGAGCCGAAGCAATAACCCCCCATCCAAAGCTATTGGGTATTCTGTAGTCAGCTTCTTTTCTTCAAGAGAGACAATTGAGTCTCGAGAGATGGTCAAAAGACTAGAGAGAGCTTGTGGCTCCTATGCTTTTATAGCTATTCGAACAGGGATTTCAACCAGGACGGAATAATTTCGAGGACACGTACACCGTGAAAGCTAGCCAAATGCTGTTAAACAGTCAGTTTGAAGTCAGCATTGAAATATCAAGGGTGGACTGTTGAGCCATGAAACATGTGCGCAAGAGTCACCACTTCCGAAACAGGTCCCAAGACCCAAGATCTGGTCCGGAAGAGGATTTGGTCTCGGAAAACACGTACTGAGGCGGTACGACCTTCCACATGAGCGTCTGAAATTCAAAGATGATGTAGGTTATATAGAAGATGGTCAAAAGCCATTGGTATTCATTGCCAACAAGGTGTAGACTCTTGGTCATGCCCGCAATCCGAGCACTAGATTACAATTTCGCTGTCAGTATTGCCCATTTGAGGCGGTGTATCGATTTTTGGAACAAGATTTGAGAGTATAGACTCGCGGCGCATGCATTGAGGCTCAAGATTTGGCCTAGAAGAGGAAATTTGGGCTCCGAAGATACATACTTGCCGATGTTGGATCGATCGAGGAAAGCTAGAACATATAATGCTGTGACCAGCGGGACTATTCGCAAGTCCATTTTACGAATGACTTTCTTTTCAGTATCGGGAAGGACATGGTGCTCGTGTGGTGGAATGGTAGATTCGACCTCATTACCTCGGACATGGCTCTTCTCTAGATCGAGAGGTAGGGAAGTGGTTTGGTCTTTGATGGGATCAGTGCTGGTCGCAGGCGGAGCACGCTGGTGTTTGCCCGGAAATCCCATGCTTGCAAAGGCCCCCCGGACAGCTTCAGAAAGAAAAGCGAAAAATGGAAATTGTTCGGTGGCCCAGAGTTCAAAGGAAGTGGAAGTGGAAGTGAGTGAGGTTTACGAGAGACGGGAGGAAGATTGATATTCGATGTCCTTATATGTAGTACTATCAGCAGTATCTCGTGTCTGAAAGGATGGCGAGGTACTCTACTAGTACTGAGCGGAGCACATGACGCAGGTATGCGGCAAGGGAATGGGCACTGCGGGATTACTGGCATCTGTCGTTGGTGGATCTTAGTGTAAGAAAATGGAAAAAAGCACGACACCATTGCACCAGCGCCAATAGGAATCGAACCTATTATGACTTAAATACCACCCAACAACGCGAGCCCCCGCAAGATCAACCACTGGAATCGCACTGTGGTCGCCAGAAAGCAATGGACAAAATCGTCTCGTGGGTGGGAAGGATCATGGATTATTTCTGGCCGAGCTACAGCTAAGGTACTTTTAACTACAGCTGACTAACACTACTCCCTGATTGGCTGAACGGCTAACAAGGCAAGGCGCACATCACAGTGTACAGATTACCTTATTTAAATGAGGAATAGAGTATTAAGGTACTTGATTGAAGAGACTTCATCACCGGAGTAACAGTAACTGGATTGGTGAATTGTTGCCTACATCTTTCGCATATTGAATTATTGATCCACTCATGCTGAATTGCTGATTCACAAAGACATTGGTTGCGTGTGTTAAATAATACCCTACCCCCGCGAGCTCAATAAGGTAGGTACTCGTACTACGAGTACTCTAATTTACGAGTAAGGTAGGCTCTTCACAATATCCCACGAGTGAAATAGTAATCGACTGGCTGAGTTGAAAGACGCCCGCTGCACGCTTCAAACCCTGCACTTTGGTACCTTTTGGTAAGCTAGTATCACAATCATGTTATAACTACAGGTGTATCTCCTAACGCCCTGAAATGCATGGCGAAAGAGTTCGTCCCAACCCGAACGAGTATTCGCGGATAGAAGTCGTATGTCTCTTGCCTTCTTGACCAATAAATTCACAGATTTGCTGTGACATTGCTAAACTCGCCCTTCTCCAACTTCGTCTTCCAGAAGATCGGATTCGTGTCCTGTAAGACCCGTCAGTAAAACCGGGACTTGCTGAATATTTGGTCAAGATTACTCTAAAGCCGTGCTTAACCCAACCGTCTTCCTTGACGTGATACAGATTGATGAAACCACCGGAGAAAGCATCTCTATGCGTAGCCGCGAGGATGCTTCTTGAGCCAAGCTCCAGTGCTTCTTCTTCGCTAAGATTGTAATGGTACTCGGCGTCCAGTACTCCGTACGCAAATGTCTGGCCCGACCCCACACAGAACAGATTGCCAGCTAGTCGAGTACCTTCGGAATCGATATAGTACAGCGCAGGGCCTTCTTGTGGTGTGACACCTGCACACATTGTGCCCATACTCAGGCCCATGCCCTTGTACGAGTAGACGAGATTTGAAAGGATCTTGGATGCTGCGGCGACAGATATACGGCGCTTGTGGCGGAGCTCGTGGAGTCGACATTGCATACCGAGGTAGGCTAACCAATACTGACAATCCTATCTAGGCTTCAGTACCAGTCTGTTCCATCACTGTTCTTTGCCTAGAGACTCACCGCAGCACCACCGGCCATTGTCCCCAACAGGCAGTTATTGATTTCGATCACCTTCTTGACTGTTTGACTGGCAATCCAATCTCCTGCCGAAGCTCTTGAATCTGTAGCCACAATGATGCCCCCTTGAAATCGGAATGCGAGTGTTGTTGTGCCGTGTGCAAGCTTGATGGGACAATTTGGGTTGGCATGATCGTCCGTCAACGCGCGGAGGAAGCCTGAGGGCTGAGGGTCATCTTCAGCAGCGGTACTGAAAACACTAGAGCTCGAGGACAACTCACGTTTCGCAGTGGGGGTAACGCAAATTTTAAGGACAATGATGGCTTTGCTAGTACTAGCTCTTGGTGCTCGTCTGATGAGTATCCCTCATCCTCAAAAGCCGGACGGCTATATGTTGCCACTAAAGCGTCCATCCTGACAGGTCAACTGTGTCGAGGGGCTATAATGAATGTGGAGAAGGGAGGGTTGTAGTGAAGTTGAAGGTTGATGTGAATAAGTCGTGTAGTAAAGTAGTAACTCTCTAGGTCCACGCAACACGCTAAGCTACAAGCTTGTTTCACCATAAGGCTGAAGACTAGTATCAGGTAGGTACGGTAGTATCTACAGAGGTACAAAAAGGAACCTTCACAGCTTATTACATTCCACTTGCTATCACAGCCCAGCACTGGTCAATGAATGATTCTTCATACAAAAATAATCAGCTGTGTGACCTTTCGTAGTATCTGTGACGTCCCGTATCCGCTCAGCACATACAGAAAGACAGGAACCTTGACCACCATCATACTCAGCTCCCAGTTCCGCATCCCTCGAGTCCGCCATGGCCGTGGAAGTGACCCTCAACACACCCCTCGCTGAAGCACTCAGCAATGTGGTCCAGCCAAAACTCTCGGAGGTGGGATGGAGTACCGGGGGGCTCGACGATTCAGCGCTTGGAGAATACATCATTCTTATGCTCGTGAACGGGAAAACGCAGGAACAGATTGCGGCCGAGCTCTCCAACGACCTGCTAAATCTCGGACCTGATGATACTGGAGCAACGGACTTTGCAAAATGGCTTTTTGAGCAGGTCCATATCCTAAATGGTCAACTGAACGGGCCTCTTGCGCCTCAGACATCACAAGAGCAGCAAGGCCAGGCAATACCATCATATATAGACGAAGGAAGTCTAGCCAGAGGTGGAAATAGACAGCCGAACGACGAAGGAGGTACTGATGCTGATATGGGGGAAGCTATGGATGGGGTCCAGAATGGGGTTATGTATGCATCATTCACTCGCGACCTTCTCATTCCCATATCACTGACAGGCAAATAGACCTACTGGTCCCAAGTCGATGCGCAATCCTTCGCGAAACGGCAACAAGAGGATGATAGGTCAAATATCAAAAGCCATGGATCGATCAAGCGACGCTGTTCTTCATCGCGTCCGGCCACAACAAGGCACTGAGCGTATCAATATGCATAGTCGCCCACCACCAAAAGGCCCCCGAACTGATCAAAATCGGATCCCGAGAACACAACCAAACACAAGACCAATGGGCATGCCTAATGGAAGTATGCCCACCGGTGGAGCGGCCGCCCCGATGATACAGATGACACCACAGCAGCAAATGCATTTGATGTCTATGTACGAAGAGCAGGCGCGAATGATGCAGCAACTTTTCTCGCCACAACAACAACAGACGTTCATGCCAACAATAAACCCAAATTTCCACAATAGCGGTACACCATCGAGGCAACAGCCAGGCCGCTCGCTCTTCGAAAGGGTGGAAGGCAAACCGCAACGTCAGAATGGACATTTTAATAGAGGTTCGCAGTTAAACGGTGGAAATTTGCAATCCCAAGAGCCTTCTGCAGCTACGGATATTCCCAGCAATTACACCAATGGCGACGTCTCGTCGTCCATGGAGGTTGAAAGCTCACAGGATAACCCGCCGGGATCGGCCTCAGAGAACATTTGCAGATTTAATTTGACATGCACGAAGAAAGACTGCCCCTACGCTCATCAATCTCCTGAAGCACCTCCAGGAACCACCATCGATGTGAATGACGAGTGTCCGTTCGGTGCCGCCTGCAAGAATCGAAAATGCGTTGGCCGTCACCCATCGCCCGCACAGAAGATCAGTCATCAATCTGAGCAGGATTGCAGGTTTTTCCCGCATTGCACAAATCCCTCATGTCCATTTCGACACCCTACCGCGATGCCTCCTTGCAGGTTTGGCGCCGATTGCAGCAAGGAAGGGTGTAAATTTACGCACGTCAAAACCATGTGTCGATTTAATCCTTGCTTAAATCCACAATGTCCCTTCAAGCATGCTGAGGGTCAGAAGAGAGGAGTCTTTGGGGATAAGGTTTGGCGGGTGGCGGATGATAGTGAAGAGAAGGGTCACGTCAGCGAGAGAAAGTTCGTCAGCGAAACGGGGGAAGAGGAGCTGGTGGTGCCGGATGTCAAACTCGAGGATATCAAGGCCGAGGACCAAGCGCATGGATCCCAGACTTCAAGCTTAGGGGCCGAGGTTGTTACATGATCCGGAACCATGGGATTTAAAGGAAAAGGATCAGCTCAACATTCTAGGCGCAAACGGTTGGAAAGGTGCATATTGTACATGTTTATATCGTGGCCTCGTGGCCATGTCCATGTCCTAAAGGGTTTCTAGCCCTTAAGCGCTTTCCTTTAGAAGGAGAGCGGCTTTGGCCTAGATAAAAGACATGTCGTCTCGTACGTAAGGATAGAGTTGTCATCAAGCAAATAGACACCGTTCAGTCGGCTATCATACCGCATCAAATTGCTGTTCTGATGAATATTATCGTGCTTCGAATTCTCGATGGTGGATCCGCTTTTCTTCCGTTATATACAGCTACTGTATTCCATACGAAGAACTCCTCAACCAAACCACGGACAGTGTATCCAGGAATTTTCTCATGCATAAATTGACATGGATCCCCCGATGTCAAATCAATACCTTAGTAATTTTGCTCAAGCAATGCTGTGCTATACCGGCTTGTCAAAGGTGTTTCTCACGTCGGCATTATGCCACAGCGTCATCCACATCGAACACGAACCCTGAACCTCCGAGTATAGCCGTTCTGGGAGGGGGTATTACCGGGCTAGCTAGTGCCTATTTTCTGTCTAGACACCTTCCAAACGCCAAGATCACGCTTTTCGAGGCGAGCTCACGGTTGGGTGGATGGCTTCATTCAAGATCAGTGGAGGTCGGCAGTGGAAACGTAATTTTCGAGCAAGGGCCTCGCAACCTACGCCCAACAGTACCAAATGGTGTTATAACCTTAAATCTGGTATGAGAGCAGCAGCACATCACTGAATATCTAGGCTGACCGACATCATCCAGGTCCGTGACCTTGGCTTGGAGGACCGAATATTGATGACCTCCAAAAACTCAGTTGCTGCCCAAAATAGATTTATCTACTATCCAGATCATCTTGTGCGAATGCCTGGGCCCGGTACCTCGTTGCTCCAAAACATTTCGAATGTCTTGTCCGAACCCATCTTTGAAGGTACTATTTCTGGGGCCTTGTCAGAGGTCTCTAAGCCCCGACGTTCGGGGGATCTCCAGGACGAGTCTATCGGTTCCTTTCTCACTCGGAGATTTGGCTCTGCTATGGCAGACAATGTAGTCTCTGCTGTTTTCCATGGCATCTACGCTGGTGATATTTACAAGCTCAGTGCTCGCGCAATAGTGCCGTCGCTGTGGGCGATTGAATGGCGAAACAATTCAATCATGAAAGGGTTACTGGAGCAAGCATTTGGAGGGATGCAGCCAATTGCTACAAGCGACTTGGACGTGATAAAGACGCTCCAGAGCCAGCCGATCATGTCTGACAAGCTTAAAGCCGTCAAGAAATCTAGCGTATTTACATTCAAGGGCGGGATTGGCGAATTAGCTGACAGGCTGGAGAAAAAGCTTGATGAGAATGATAATGTTCTGATACTCGAAAACAATGAGGTCGGGCAAATCAAATTGGGGTCAAATGGGGCTGGCGAGAAGGTACGGACGCCTTTTATCTCCGAGCAGTATAGCTTTTTGTGCAAGTCGTGAAAGCGTGGATGCTGACTACAGGGAATTAGATTCAGATAAGCGCAAAGGAAACCTCAAATCACGAAACGACCGACTACGATTTTGATCACGTTGTATCTACAATACCTGGAAATAAGCTTGCCAGCATCGTATCTCGATCGCCTACCACTAATCTCTCACCTTTATCTCGTACCTCTGCTGTCACAGTTATGGTCGTAAATCTCTTCTTTTCGAATCCTAAAATCCTCCCAGTCCACGGTTTCGGTTACCTGTTGCCTCGTTCCGTGCCGTTCGAACAGAACCCTGAAAGGGCGCTGGGTGTCGTCTTCGACTCTGATGCCAGTATCGGCCAGGACGATGTACCGGGCACTAAAGTAACGGTGATGCTAGGTGGACATTGGTGGGACGACTTCGACGCTTATCCAGACGAGGACGAAGGGGCTAGCATGGCGAAGGCACTGCTGAACCGCCATCTGGGAATTAGCGAGGAGCCTCGAGCCATTAGGGTGAGTCTGCAACGTAATTGTATACCGCAGTACGACGTTGGCCATGAGGCGCGGATGGAGGATGCCAGTCTTCGCTTGGAGTCCTTCAAAGGTAGACTCAGAGTTGCTGGAAATAGCTATACAGGCGTAGGACTCAATGACTGCATAAGGGCTGCTAGCGACGTAGTCAAAGGCCTGGTCGATGGTACTGGAACGACTGGGCTTGAGTCTTTTGTTGGCGGGAAGAAGTGGTCGTGGGTGAAGCGCGAGGATTGATAAGATAGTCCAGAAGTCTACTGTTCCAAAATAAAACCTGCAGGACTCCAGGTGTTGTCTGTTCACGACTCAGAAGTCGATCAATCTGTGATCCGGTCACACATGGCAGTGTAAGTAGCCTGGTTAGTGGACTTGACGTGCTTTAAGAGGCATCCTTGTTGCTAGGAGAGAGATTGAGGTGCAGATAATGCGAAAGTTGAGATTTGACGGGAGAGCATGTCGCAGCAGCTGAAGGCAAAGGTAAACAGAACGTGTATTGACAAGGCTAATAAGGATGCTGAAAACCGTGTCGTCAATGCGTTGGGCATACCACACGTCACTGTGCAAGTGAAAGCAGAGCTCTTGTCGTCTCTCGATATAAATGAAGCTAGATGTGAATAATTCCTAACATCCGCAAGGGTATATTCGCTGGAATGACCTCAACACGTAACGCCTTCTTCCGCTCTGGAAACCTTTTGCTGTTAAATCTGGATACCGTCCCTTATCAGCACCTTCATCGCACATCCTTTGCTTTCTTGGCTCCATCGTTATCAAAGCCTAGACTATCTAACTGTCGTATGAGCTCCTGGATTTTGATCACTTTCTCGAATTGCTCAGGGAGCAAGTTCTCCCCTTTATCCTTCTTCTCTCGCAATTCTCGTGCTTGCCGTAGCTTCTTCTTTAAGTTCCGTGCCTGCTTCTCCTTCTCTGCTTCAGGATCCACCTCAGGCTCAGGCTCCTGGGATGGTGGCAGGCCTCCTACTCTCCAATCACTCTTCTTCTCTGGTTTTGAATCTGTGCTGGACTGCCTAGTGCCTTCCATCTTGGCGTTTCCGTTCACAAGGCTCTCATTCTCCTCCCCGCTTTCCACAGCCCTTGCCCTCTTCCTCGCTTCTCTCCTCTTAGCATTCTTTCCCGTGCTTGATTTTCCATCCTCTGGATCCTTCAGTCCCTCGGCACCAGGAATACCGCCACTTCCTCTTGTCTTCCATGCCTCAGCCGTCCTGTTCTTGTAGACTTCGACATCCTCAGGGGGCCTATAGCCAGGTCGTATCTTAATCTCTTTGCGGAGGGAGCCGTCGGCCCGTATTGACGGGGGAATGTGCCTATCACCAGTGGGGGTGGTCAGGATACCGGAGCGAGGGATTGGGGATTGAGATGGGGAGGGGCCGGTGGATGTTGGCATTGTTGCTCTGTGGAGGATACAATCGAGGGGCAACTTGGAGATTCGGTATCGTAAGACTTTCAAGGCATAGAGCAGAGTCCTATGCGATCATTTGTCAAGCTCAAGATCACCAATCGTTTGAGGAGAGAGCAGAAAATGCGATGTTCCAAGACCACCAGTGCAATTTGCCCAAACATCCAAGCTACGGTTGACCAAGCGGCGCTGTCTTTCCGCCGTCAAAATAAGTAGTAGTCTCCATCGCCTTCCTTTTGTTTTGCACAATAACCTTCATACCAGAACGTCTACACAGATCTGCACATTGGTCAAAATCATCACAATGGCTGGTGTAAGCAACGAGAAATCAATTGCTGAAATGCCAAGCTAATTGTTGATGCCATTAGATCGCTAGCGGCCTGTACAAGCAAGTCTCAGTAGCCTCTACAGTGGCAGCTTTAGCTAATCCCCACGAAGCTCCATTTTCCGAAGAAACGTCGTCTTCTTGTCCGCAGTATTCGGTGGAGCTTTTGTGTTTGAGATGTAAGACCACTCGACGACTTCTTGAAAAGAGAAGTGGGAGCTAACGGGCGTGGGTACAAGTGGTTTCGATCAAGCTTTGACCAGATACTGGGATTGGAACAATAAGGGAGTGAGTAAAGGTTATCATCCCATGACTGGCACTTTGGCTGATAAGCTGGATCAGAGGCAATGGAAGGACATACGACATAAGTACGTGGAGAATGAGGAAGAGTGAGGTGGGCTGTTGCAGCCATATATCTGGAGGGAAGCATGAAATCATTTGATATGAGACGTCATGTCTGCTTCTGGAGCTGTATCGTCTTGTACGCTTCTTTTGGGTGCAGACCAGGACCTATGGGGCACCAGGGTCATGGCTACAAGTGAAGAGATTGTAAATAGTTCAAGGGCCGGCAATACAAAGAAGATACTGTGTCTCAACCATTACTGGTAGATAGTTTTGCTTGCATGTCCTTTGTCTTTAGCTGTCATCAACATCTAGTCACCAACATTATGCCCTGGAGGCGTACCACCTTACTTTGTTAAGGAATGTCCGCCAACCTCCGCACCATGATAAGTCTCAAGCTCTCTGGTGGGTTTTCGTAGAGAAGTGTTCGAGACGAGCAAGATATATTTTGCCATGAGAGACAAGGTTTGACCAGTTCAGAGGTCTGTCGTGGCGAGGTATATTTTCCTTTTAGCGGCTTCGTTGACTTCAATCCGGGTTTCGACCTCCTTACTTCCCCTCTTCCACATTTCGAACACTTACACGGAGGAAGTAAAGAAGAATCCCATATCGCCTCGACTGCCAGCCTTTGAAGTCAACACTTTACTTGCCTCACTCTCCATCCTTTCCCCTTCGCCTGCGCCAAATCCTTCGAGCCACTGTCTTTACAGCAATGGAAAAATACCTTCCATGATGTTACTGACAAGCCGAGAGCGACGCTTGTGCTACATTCTTCGAGACCTTCCCCATGAGCATCAATACCGCTACACAAAGTACGCAAGGCAGTCACTACAGCGAGCGCTCTTCAACTCGCTCGTCGCCGAAAATGACGAGTATCTACGGGCTCTCTTTGGAGGAAAAGTCCCAAAGGCCGGAGAGGACTGGGATCTTCGGAACGCTCGGGGTATGGTAGAAGGATCGGAGTACAGTGAAGCAGCCAGGGGCAAGGCTTGCGGTCATATATTCAAGAATGGCGATGCTACTTACCGATGCAAAACATGTACCGCGGATGAGACTTGTGTACTTTGTACTCGCTGCTTCGAAGCTTCGGAGCATACTGGCCACCTTGTCAGTCAGCACATATCCTCGGGCAATTCCGGCTGCTGTGATTGTGGGGACGATGAAGCCTGGAAGATACCAGTCAAATGTGCCATACACACAGCAGACACTTCTGCAACGGCGGGAAAACAACGGCAAGCACAGCGTCTTCCGGAAGAACTAGTTGAGAGTATTAAAATGACCATCGGGCGAGCTATGGACTACCTTTGCGATGTCATTTCATGCTCACCAGAGAACTTGCGGCTTGAAAAGAAAGAAGACATCATTAGGCAGGACGAGCGTCAGTCCTATTTGGATTCGAGATGGTATGAGGAATCAGAAGATCCGGATCCAGAGTTTGCTTTGCTGCTATGGAACGACGAGAAACATACAGTAGACGAGGTTCAACAGCAAGTGGCGAGAGCCTGTAAGGCTACGAAAAGATTCGGGCTAGAGAAAGCCATTGAAACTAATGACATGGGGCGCAGTGTCGTCGACTACTCGCGGGATCTCAACAGCTTGCTAAAGGTGGCTAGGATCATCGAACAAATCAAGATCACAGTGACCATACGATCGTCCCGAGATACCTTTCGTGAACAAATGTGCGGAACCATTATTGAGTGGTTGGGAGACATAGTCGGTTGTAGTGTTGGCGAGGACCACGACATTCTACGATATACCGTGTGTGAGGAACTGCTCAAAACCTGGCGCACGGGAAGCGTAGGCTTCAACAAGTGGGTTGGTATGAGTGGTTTGGACGACCATGAGATTGTCGAGTCAGCCTACATTAGTGAAGCTGTAGCGTCCTCAGCCCGCCGTCGTGGTGGTGTCCTGACCCCTGGACGATTCGGAGTACCCCACCTAGACAGCGATTCCGATGCACTTACGAATGACATGGAGAACGATGATGGAGATGAGGACGGTGAGAGCCAAGTCAATGACGAGGACTTGGACTTGGAAACGGAGCAAATGGACTTGGATGTTATAGCACCTGAATTGGATACTGCACACAACGATACGGATCATGACATGCGTACTCCTGGAGAACTGGAGGATGAGACCGAAGTATCTGAGGCTACCTACGCGGGCTATCCACCACCGCCGCCTCCACCGCCTGCACCACCCCAGCAAGTACTGCTCCGTGATCCTGTGCGGACTTTCTCCGCGGACTCAAATATAGGTAACGAGCCAATATCAACGGATCCGCTCGTATCAAGAGCGACGTTTGATATTCCACCAACACCTTGGTCATTGAGGAAGAAAACACCCAGTCGTCCACCGGCTTACTGGCTGGAACAGCCCGAAGGATACGCATCAAAGGAAATCGTACCTTTACATGAGGACCTTCGCCAACGTGTCCGTTTAGATTGGTTGTTACTCTTTGATTTGAGGCTCTGGAAGAAAGCACGAATTGGCCTTAGAGATTTGTACATCAGTACAGTGGTTTCGATACCTCAATTCAAACGAATCTTAGGATTGCGGTTCGCAGGATTGTACACTCTACTTGCGCAACTTTACCTTATTGCGGATCGCGAACCGGACCACTCTATTGTGAATCTCTCTCTTCAGATGCTTACCACACCATCGATCGCCGAAGAACTCGTCGAGCGAGCAAATGTTCTTACGAATCTCTTCGCTACCCTCTACACATTTCTCACACATCGCCAGGTGGGTCACCCATGGGATGTCGCCATACACGAGACTTTGGCATTTGATGCTGGTTCGGTCGCGAACCGCAGGATGTACCACTTTTTCGGAGATTTGAAGCATTTGTTTGACGTTGAGTCCGTCCAGGAGAAATTCCGTACTCAAGAAAGATACGCGTTACAGTTCCTTGATCTCATTAGACTACCGCAGGGCATTTGCCCAAACGTCAGAGCCGTGGGCGATCATGTTGAATACGAGAACGATGTATGGATCGGTGCATCTCTAATGACAAAAGAGATCAACAGACTTTGCCGTCAATTCGCAGAGTCATTTCGTTGGCGGGATGGCGAAGAAAATTCGAGCTTATCTCGAGTGATCAGAACCGTTGCCAAAGCCACCATAGTTAATTCGGTTGGAGGAGAGCGTGTTCGATTTGACCAGGCTGAGATCAAGGCAGAAACTCGCTTCAAGACACTTGAACCCTTCTACTTCGAAAACGGCCCTTCTTCCCTCGAGATACGTCATACGGTTGTCGATTTTGTGGTTGAGGCAGAACCCATCAGCTTCCACCACGCACTACATTACACTCTTTCTTGGCTGATTGATGTTGGTAAGAAGAAGCCCGAGCAGGACATGAGGAGCTTGCTGCAGTTCACCGTCAAAGAGCTGAAGGAACCGCCTCCGTACAAAGCCCTGATCCCCGATCATGATCCGGAGAGCTATCTAATGACTCTTTTCGACTTCCCACTCCGAGTCTGTGCGTGGCTGGCGCAAATGAAAACTAGCATGTGGGTACGAAATGGGTTGAGTCTCCGACACCAAATGGGCACCTACCGGGGTGTATCACTTCGAGACTTTGGACATCATCGAGACATTTTCTTGCTCCAAACGGCCATGGTCATCTGTGACCCCAGCAGAGTCTTAGCTTCAATTATTGATCGGTTTGGCATGGATGACTGGATGAGAGGGCGATATATCACTCGTTCCGGCTATGAACCGTCTCAGCAACTCGACGTGTCAGAAGATTTCATTCATCTACTTATCGTCTTGTTGAGTGATCGGACCTCATTGCAACCAGTAGAAGGAGACAAGAACGCGCAGGCACTCGCCATTCGTCGGGACATCGCGCACATACTCTGTTTCAAGCCCCTGTCCTTCTCTGATCTCAACAGTCGGTTAGGGCTCACAGACAGGTCCACAGACCTTGAGGATTTCAGGGAGATTCTTGAAGAGATGACCAACTATAGAGCACCTGAGGGCCTATCAGACTCGGGATCTTTTGAGCTGAAGCGAGAACACCTTTCTGAGATTGACCCCTACACTGCGCATTACACAAAAAACCAACGCGATGAGGCTGAACATGCGTACCGCCTATGGATGGCGAAAAGATCGGGCAAGCCTGAGGCAGAAGTTGTTTTGGAGCCCAAGCTTCGGCCTATCAATTCCGGAATATTCTCAAATCTCTCCGCTTTTACTAAAACGCCTCTGTTCTCTCAGATAATATACTATTCACTGGCGCATCATTCGCATCCTCATCTGTCATCACAAAGCCCAAATACCAGAATTGAAGCCTATCTCCAAGTCGTCCTACATTTGGTACTTGCCGCTGTGCTTGAAGATGATACAAGCGATTATAACGAACCAGACATGAGGGGCCAATCTCCATCGTTCATCTTCAACGTTCTCCAAAAACCTTCCGAGCTAGGCAGTACCATATTCGACATTCTAGTCAAAATGTTGGAGAGCGACGATATCAAGGGTTGCCACCCAAAAATCCGTCTGATCTTGCACAGAATTCAACAACGTAGACCTCGTATTTACGATACCGTGGTATCGTCGCTATACTCAAAAGGAAGAAACCCTCCATCACTTCCTCTTGACAGACTAGGTTTCGAGTCCCCACGGACTCCTCTAGATGGAGACCAGGAAGCAAGGGAGCGGCAAAGTCGGGAACTCAGAAAACAGCAAGCCCTTGATAGACAAGCGAGAGTCATGGCACAGTTCCAGCAACAGCAGCAGAATTTCTTGAACAACCAGGACATAACAGAATGGGGCGACGTTGACTCAGACGAACTTGACTCGATTGTCACTGGTGGTACGGAAGAGCATAGGAAGATCTGGAAGTATCCAACGGGCAACTGCATTCTGTGTCAAGAGGAAACGAATGACACCCGCCTTTTTGGGACTTTCGCACTTCTGGCAAACAGTAACATCTTTCGTCAAACAGATATTCAAGACCCTGATTTCTTTGGCGAAGTCTTGTCAACTCCCACTAGCCTAGATCGTGCAGCGGACAGCATGCGACCCTTTGGCGTCGCTAGCCAGAATCGTAGGAAGGTTGCAAAGCTTACACCCAGCGGTAGTGAGGTCGTGTCTGATCATCAAGGCCTTGGCAAAGGTTTCCCACCATCGTTCACGTCAAGAGGCCCAGTCTCCGTCGGTTGCGGTCATATCATGCACTACTCATGTTTTGACCTGTACTGCTCTGCAACGCTTCGTCGACAGCATCACCAAATTGCCAGGAACCATCCAGAAAGGGTCTTACGAAAAGAGTTCGTCTGTCCTCTTTGCAAAGCCCTCGGCAACACTTTTCTACCTATCATATGGAGGGGAAAAGAGGAATCGTATCCTGGCGCACTTCACACGGACAACGCTTTTTATGGTTGGCTGTCTTCAGGGATTGGCTTGACTGTCTCACGATTCTACAAGCGTGAAGAGAGTCGATCAGGTAGCAATTGCCACCAGGAGCTTTTCGTTAGCTATACGTCGGAGGCCGTGATACCTCCATTGGGAAGCAAACTCGCGGCCCTCTTCCAAATACCTCTCAATTCTCCTGCAACCTCACAGGACTCCAGTAGAAATCCCATGCCAGGACGGTTTCCTCTTGACGAGAACTTAAATATGTCAACGGTGTCACCAAGCCATCCGTTCTCTACAGATATTGTACAGGTTGATGAACTGATTTCCATCTACAATCGCCTCCGAGAGACTATAAAGGCTAATGAGCTCCCTTCCCGATTTCCTTATAGCTCCGACTTGTCCGGTAGATCTATAGAAGATTTGGGAAATATCGACACCTTAGCCAAGGCGTTTGGGAATACCATTTCAGCTACCGAAATCGCTCAGAGAGGCGTTCAGTCCCAATCCGGATCTACGTTATTGGAAAAAATCCCCCCCTCTATAATGACCCACCTTCGAATCTTATCAGAGACTACATCGTCTTACATTGCGATCGGAGGTATGCGCAACGCCGGCACAAGCACACCAGCGCGCGAATTTTCGGATACTACTCGACGTCAACTGTTGCAGCTTTTCGTCGGTCATCCTCAAATTAGTGGAGATGAGCCAGAGAACGTGATCAAAACTCAGCTGCCGTCCGCGCTCTCGCAAGATTCTTTCGTGTTTCTTGCCGAATGCTCCGTCTTTTTGGTCCCCGCATTTGGTTTGGATATCCATCACATTGTCCGATTGTGCTATTTGCTTGAGATTGTCAAGGTGGCGCTGCACTTGATAGCACATCCAAGCAATTTCGAGGAATGGCGCTTCAGGACTGACATGCCCATTGAGGGTGTTTTCTCTCCCGGAGCCTCCCACACACTTCAGGATTTTATGATGCGGATTCGCCTCCTTTCCACCCCTCCATGGCCAGTACCGATGCACAATCATGCAGATGAGGCTTCTATAATCAATGAGAACCGGACACAAAAAGACTGGGTGGTGTTACACACAGCAATTGCCGCTTACGCCCTAACTTTCCTTCGCAAAGCGGCTATACTACTAAACGTGCGATACGGTGTAGATTATCCCGATACTGGAGTTGCAGATGTTGACGAGTCAGAGCTTGACCGGCTCACGAAAGCCTTGAATCTGCCGTCTTTAGTGAGTATGCTTGCTTCCGTAAGGGATGGCGCCAGCAACGGGCTCTCGGTCCAAGAGTTGATAATCGCTGGGTGGATCCAGCATTGGCAATGGCATGAAGGCCATCATGTGGTGATGCGAGGTCACCCTTTGCTTTTGAACGATCATAAGCTACTAAAACAATCAGCGTACCAGAGTCTAAGGCCAGGGCATCCAACCATCTTCGAGCTAATTGGCTTACCGAAGCAGTTCGACACGCTGATCTATGAGGTGTCCAGACGCCGTTGTCCGACCACTGGCAAGAGGTTGGAAGATGCGGCTTTGTGTCTCTTTTGCGGTGATATCTTCTGCAGCCAAGCTTCATGCTGTCACAAACATGGCAAGGGTGGCTGTAATCAGCATATGCAGAAGTACGTCAATTTCCTCTTTTCTCCCAACCTCTCAACGTGCGATAGAGATTAATACTCTAGACAGGTGCGGCATCGACACGGGGCTCTTCCTCAACATACGGAAATGCTGCGTGCTTTACCTTCACAACAGAGACGGGAGCTTCAATCCTGCGCCTTACCTTGACAGATATGGTGAGCCAGATGCTGGGCTTAGGCGTGGCCGGCAGCTTTTTCTCAACCAGAAGAGATACGATGCATTGTATAGAAATGTCTGGTTGCAGCAGGGTATTCCGACCATGATTGCGAGAAAGTTGGAGGCGGATATCAACAATGGCGGCTGGGAGACCATGTGATGCGACTAAGATGGTCTAAATTTTTGGGGACTTAGTCCACCCGGATACAAACAACAATGGATGTTAGGGGAGCATGTGATGCGGCTAAAGAGGTTCTGAACTGTGGTGGGTTGGTCCGCCCAGGGGGGGCTTTTGAGGCTTGACGATGCCACGAAAGCGTCCTGTCTTTTTTGGCTCAATTATCTCACTTGCAATTCACAATTAGTGTATGAACTATGTTTTGAATCTTGATTACGGTCTGACCGAGTTCCATCGCTAATGCGTACCAAGGACACTCACTCCCAAGATACAATCCGCTTTGCGTATAACGAACCCAATATTTGATATAGTAGCTAGCTATTCACAATGCTGATACGAGCATTGGAAATCCATCTATTCAAGGCAACTACTACTGAAGACTCTGTGCACCTGATTGGGTAGAGACCCGCACGCAGCCATATATAATGTAGTAAAGGGAGGCTTTCTTGCGGCGAGCCACCGCGAACATCAGCTGTTTCTATCACATAGTGACAAAGTAACTTCTTTTTCGGAGAAACAACCATCCCAGGACATTGACCATGCCTGTCCACAAACCCGCGGAGATCGTACACTGTCTAGTCCCCTAACGCGCTCATTCTCAAAGCGACTGGCTAAACAGCCATCGAAGCTTCGATTTCCCCAACCACAATCCCCCAGACTTTGAGCTTTTTCGCCCACTCGTATCCTCAACGAAGACCGTTGTCTCTTCTCTTTCGGCTTTCCCAACGCATTAGCATCTGGAGCATCATTACTCGGTCATTAAGTCAGCTATGAAAAATCGAAGTCCATAGATTGTATAAATAAATTTTGATTTCATTCTTTCTCTGTCACGTCTCCTTGTTAACATCCTCTTGGTCCCCTCGTCTCTTCTCAGCCATATCTTTCGCATTCTGAATCTCCCACTCAAACTCCTTCAGAGCCCTGAGTTCAGACCCGATGAACAGGCCTCCAATCAGACCGTCTAATACACCTGCTCCGAAGCCAAGGGTGCTAAGGAGGATCAGAAGAAATGCAACAAAAGGGCGTGGCGACCACCAGATCGCAGTGAAGCAGCCAACGGCAACAACGATAGAGATCCCGAAATTTGAGAGGCGGAAGCGGCGCTGATGGCGCTCACGGCGGGTGTAAGTTCTGATCATAGAAAGGATTGTATCGTACGTTGATACGGATAGAAGATCATTATCTATATGTTGGCTTGGAATTCCAGAACCCGCTTGGCCAGTACTTGAAGGAAATTCTGCTGGATTCCTCTCTCGTGCGAGGATAGCCTCAACAGAGAAGTGGTCACTCAGCGAGCAGCCGATCGATGGATGACGCTCGGTCATGCCAACTTTGATTTCTTGAACGTGCCATTTGTTAATAGCGAGCGAATGTAGATAGTCACTATCGCCAATGAATATATAATCAAGTCGTTTTGCTCGCGGATCTTGCGTAGTATCATCAACGAAAATGCTTTCACCTTTGTATTGCTTTTTCTGCTGCTCCTTGCTCCACCGCCATGTATTGAGAACGCCATCGCAAGTGGCCCCATTTTCGCACAGGTTGTATCCGGCGGTTGGGATCTCGCGTCCTCTCTTCCGTTCGAGATCATCATTTGCAGACCCGATTGAAGATCCTGGGTGCAATACTCGCCAAGCATCTCGAACGGAAGCGTATCCAGTTATCAGCTGGTGGGCAAACGAGAGAGGCACCATGTTGAAATCTCCTAACCCCAGTACTAAATGACCTCTTTCCGTAGCACCGCGCATGAGCTTCGCGATCTCCCAGGCCTGGGCTGTGCGATGACACAGATAAGAGTCATTCGGTTCGCTCTCGTAAGGTGCATGCAAATGCGTGCAAAACACTTCTGCTATGTCATCAGAACAAGGACCTAATCTGATTCTGGCACACGCAACCCCTTTGCCAACGAACCAGTCTCCTCGGAAAAATGCTGTAGGACGTCCATTCAAAGGATATCGGACCATACTCGATTCCTCGATTGGCCATTTCGACAGAATGGCAAGGCCGCCGCCAAATATGCCACTGTAGTAATACTTGCCGTACGGAAGAATATGCTTAGTCTGTTTTCGAATACTTTGGTAGTCCTCTTGGGTCCAACATTCTTGCAGACCGACAATCTCAGGAACTGGGCTGGCAAGAGCAAGCTGTCTTCCAATTTCTGCCAGTCGTTCTCTGCGATAGTGGGAGATGTACTTGAGGCCTAGACAATTGTAGGAGATGACATTCAATGTAGTTGGAGCCTCGGAGGAAGCAGCCATAACTGCTGGAGGCCGTTTGGTTTCCCCTTCTGTTCTTACGGGCCCTTGTGAGGTAAAAGGACGAATGTTACGGAGTACAGAGTCAACAAAAGGCTCGAGGTGACTATCATCACAAGATCGCGGACAGATGAGACACCTGGAGCGAGGGATCAAGAAGGAAATTCCCAATGATTCGCAGATAATTCAAGTATTCTATGTTTCTAATGGACCAGGTTGGAAGTGGTCTCTGTGCGGGTCAACTGACACACGGCCGACGAGGAAATAGCCAAGTCAAAGTAAAGTCAAAGTAAAGAGAGCGGGAGTGAATAGGTAAGTAAAAGTAAAGAACAAAGTGAAAGATTTCTATTACGACTGTCAATAAGGTAGGTATATAATACAACACATGTACTTTAATGGGAAATAGGTAAGATGATGTGGAAGGGTAAGGAATTCGAACTTTACTTTACAGTATTCTTTCTAGAGTAAATTACCGAGTACTCTAGCGTTTTGCAGACGCGTGAGGCGCGCTACTTCACGCTTTGGAGACCCGGTGGTGCTGGGGAGTTGATCCAAATATAAAGTCGCAAATTCGTAAATTTATTGGCTTCCAGAAACCTCAATCATGCCGTCTACTCGCTATTCCAAAAGACGTCGTGTCAGCAGCCCGGCGAAGGAAGAACCACCGGCATATAATAGCTCTCCGGACGAATTGGCTGCTAGCTCAGATCACGAGAAATATCACTCTCAACGAGCGCCATCCAAAAACCTGCGAGAGGGCAGAGGAAGAAAACGAAGCTACGCGGACATCTACTCTGCTAATTCTACTGCTGTTGCCTCTGAAGATAGCCACAGTGAGCTGGCCGGCCCTCCTCGTGCGTCTGAGGAGACCCCAAACGTTTTAATCACTGCTGCTGCGTCGGGCGAAGACAGCCCTGACGAGCTAGATCATACGACACCTACCTTCTTCCGCCGTCCTTTCCGTGCCAGCTTCAGCAAAGAGTCAAGACGGCCGCATGAGAAATATACGAGCCAAAGTCCTAGCCCTCCACCGTACTCCCGACTCAGTTCACCAATCGCCACACCTCGCACTCCTCCTGTTCGCCCGCCACGATATGAACCATACGAGGAGAAGATGGTATTAAAGGGGCACCGAAAAGGCGTAGCTGCCGTGCGATTCTCTCCTGATGGACGTTTAATAGCAAGCTGCTGTAAGCTCAAAAGTCTATCGGTCTATCTCATCAGCTCTAGCTGACCCTACCAGCGGCTGACGCAACCATCAGGATCTGGGAAACAGCTACGGGCAAACATCTGCACACGTTAGAGGGCCATCTCGCCGGCATCTCGACGATAGCCTGGTCTCCAGATAGCAAGACGTTGGCCTCAGGCTCCGACGACAAATCCATAAGATTGTGGGATGTTTCTACTGTAAGACCGTGAATATGGTACCATTCGCTTCAATTATAGGGATTGACTGGCTGCACAGGGCAAAGCGCACCCTCATCTCCTCCTCTCCCATTCCTCTTACATCTACGCACTTTGTTTCTCCCCACGCGGCAACATGCTCGCCTCGGGCAGTTATGACGAAGCTTTATTCCTCTGGGACGTACGAACAACGCGCCTCATGCGCTCTTTACCTGCGCATTCAGACCCTATCGGCGGCGTTGACTTTGTCCGTGACGGTACGCTCATAGTTTCCTGCGCCGGAGACGGATTAATCAGAGTGTGGGATACAGCTACTGGACAATGTCTTAGGACGCTCGTGCACGAGGACAATGCCGCAGTAACAGGCGTCAGATTCAGCCCGAATGGCAAGTTCGTTCTAGCCTGGACACTAGATGGCTGTGTCCGCCTCTGGAATTACGTTGAAGGTCGCTGTGTGAAAACCTACCAAGGCCACACAAACTCGAAATACAGCATTGGCGGCGCATTTGGCGTGTATGGCGGCGAGGACGGCGTGGAGCAGAGAGCTTGCGTTGTGAGCGGAAGCGAAGACGGCAATATATTGTGTTGGGATGTGCAGAGTAAAGAAATTCTGCAGATAATTGAAGGGCACCAGGGGGTGGTGCTTGGGGTGGACACACTTAACAAAGAAGGACTGATAGTGAGTGGAGGTATTGATAAGACTGTGAGGGTTTGGGAGAGGAATAGGGAAGGGGCGGGAGATTCGGCAGACGCGGTGGATGCAACGATTGGCGCTCTCGAGGTTGATGACCAAGAGGCAGTTGGGATGGCATGAAGATGGGAAGTTTGAGTGGAATTGTATTGGACGAGGTTGAATCGAGCAAGCATTGGTCTGGGTTTTCACATTAGATTTTCGCTGTGCGGTGAGCGTGAAAGCCACTGGTGAAAGGGCCAGACAAATGGAGAATACTCTCCACCAACTTGGATTGTCTACTACAAAGTGTACAATAATTGAGTTGCGGTGGGATCTGATCGGTGAGGTTGAATACCTTATGGACCGAGGTGTTTAAAGCTTGCTTTTGGGGGCTACCGGGATAGTCGTTTTGGAAGTACTATACATAAGGTAGTAGAGAGAAACACGTAGATACAGTAGTGAATGGTAGGGAGCCATGATCTCTACGCAACACGTCCGAAGACGTATTCTGCAGCCATGCGTTGCTAAGTGGGCAAGTTCCTGTTCATTGCCTCGGATCCACTTCTATTTGACAGGTATCATGCACGCGTCTCTCCACTACAATATACACAACAGAAAACCCATTCATACAAGAAATCGCTTTGCCCTCGTCTGATGCACTCCAAGCCGCCCCTATCCAAACCGCCAACGCGCACGTCCTAGACGTTATATGATTGATCAGCTCGACATGTAAGGCGAACCCGTCCCCACTTCAACAACGCTGGTGGGGCTATTCAATCCGTTCCAGAGATAACGATCAACGCCGTTGGACGAGTCATCTAGCCACTTAAGAAAAGTAGTGAGCATGTCGGGATCCGTCGTATCCTGAGGGCCTCCCTCCGTGATCCAGAGCTCAGCAATGCCGTACTCTATCTGGAGCTTCTGGTACGCAGCCACCGTAGCGGCGAGACTTTGAGGATTGTCCGAGCCGTTCAATCCTTCCTGGGTGCCCGGTCCATACCAGTGGAAAGCAACGGCATCGAAGCTGTTCTTGGGGAATTGTGCTAGGAAATTTGCCATATAGTCACTACCAATACCGACCGAGCCAACATTGTTCTGGGTGCACGGTGTAGTGACTTTGGTGCCACCCGTTCTCAACGGTGCAATGTGTGCAGTGTGAGCGGCGGCTGCTGCTTGCCAGCTCAGGCATGAGCCTCCACCCCCACAGTTGTCCGGCTCATTGAACGCCATGAGCCATGGTGTCTTGGCGTTGGTTTGCCAGTCGGTTATATGGTTTGCATCCGCACCCCAGAGTTGGGCAACGTATTCGACTTTGCCGGCCCCCCTCGCCGGTCCAGAGCCTGTGGCGGGTGAAGAGTCCCAGTTGGCCATCCAGCCGACGGCGTCGCTAATAGCAGCGTTGGCTTGGGAAAGGGAATCGTCCGGGGACAACTGCTGGTTGTTGTAGCTATAAAGAAGGCCACGGGCTTTGACACCGGTGCTGCCGCCGCTGCCGCCGCTGCTAGTGGAGGGTGAACTGGCAGGGGCGGAGGGAGCGGTGGAGACATGAGAGGGCACAGCAGAGGGCACAACAGAGGGCACAACAGAGGGCACAACAGAGGGCACAGCAGAGGGCACAGCAGAGGGCACAGCAGAGGGCACAGCAGAGGGCACAGGAGATGAAGGAGCAGGAGCCGGTACAACAGGAGGCTGAGCTTTCGCAGGAGCGGCCGGTGGATGATAATCTGCTTTCACAGCCACTGCGGATGAAGTGGTAGCTGCGACCCCGGCCTCGACCAGGGTTGCAGGAACAAAGACCTGGCCATCCGATGCTTCTTGGGCTATTTTAGTACTGGCGGAAGGACTGGCGGAAGACGATGATAGAGGGGTGGGCGCGACGTAGCTCGTCAAAAGACTACCCGTGCCAGTCGGTCCAACTGGAATGCTGCTGTTGTACATGGGGTAAGGTACGACTGAAGATTGCACCGGGGCCGAAGATTGGGGCGACTCAATCGGACTCGGGCTGGGGCTGGCTTGAACTGTGACAGTAACCGTGTTGGCGGTGGTTACAGTGACTGTGGCAGGTCCACATGTGTTTCCAGCTTGGCCGGGTCCACCTGGTGCACCAGATGGAGATCCTGGAGAACCTGCAGAGCCAGATTGTCCAGAGCCAGATTGTCCAGAGCCTCCAGAACCTCCAGCTCCGGCAGCCCCAGTCGTAGCTGGGGACTGCCCTGCTACAGGGACGGAGCTAGTCAATGGTACAGGAATGAGGTTGATGGTTGATTTGATGGTCACCATGCCGGTGCCAGTAGCCGTGGCACCACCAGCTGTCGAATTTCCAGCTGGGAAAGGAGCACCTCCAGAGCTCTTGAGAGGGAGTGGAGCTTGGCCAGACTGGAAAGGACCAGCAGTTGGATGGGGCCAGCCACCTGGAGGCTTGCTGCCTCTATGAGGGCCGTGCCACATGGAGCCATGCTGCGGAATAGCCAGAACAGCAGGTAGGAGGGCGGCAAGAAGGGCGATATTTAGGACTACCATGGCGATAGATGTTCCTATTGCGGGTGTCTCTGACTTGACTGGGAGGGAATTTGAGATATTTAGAATATTTTTTGCTGGTGGAGTATTTTGTGTTGTTGATTTTGGATACTATTGTAGCCGACCAGGGCTGTTAAGAGAGAGTGTGAGGGTCAACAAGGGACCGAATGAATGTAACGAGCGAATGCTCTTTCAACGAGTGACTATATGATAGGATGTCAAGCACAGCGACAGCGTGGTGAAGAAGAAAGAAAAACAAGTTTGAAAGGGGGAAGGGCAAGAGATGGTATTTGAGTACTTTAAGGACAAGGTACTTTATTATTTATTACAGTGCTACCTTAGTGTGTGCTGGGGGCGATTCGCTAATCTCCGGGCTTTCAGGCTTCAGGCTTCAGGCTTCAGGCTTCCGAATCAGCACTGTCCCCCGGTCATGCATTATTATTAGCACATCCAAGGTCATGCAGCACATGCATCTGTAATGTATTATTTGCGGCGCCATGCAATAACGCAGGTACCCTAATTTCACTGAAACAGAGCCAATCAGCCAATCTCAACTCTCCAGTCTCAAGTAGAGTAGGGTAGAGTACTCGGTACATACAAGCGACATAATATCATTCGCCGAGGCTAGTACCCTCAATCATTAATGTAGATTTGTCTACTCCGTAGAGTACTGTATTATTATTGATTGGGGCAGGCACCAGGACCGGGCATGCCAAAGAGAGATGTCCTGGGTACTCTCATGTACGAGTATCGTATACCTACCGTATGAGAGGATTGGAAACTCAACTTTTGACTGTATGGATAATTCTTCCCCAATTCCCCTTGAATTGTATTCTCTCCCATCTCGCGTGCCTCACAGTCTCACACTCTCACACCCTTACTGTAGGACGAATGATGAATTGATGATGATCGAGGGGATACTTTATGATTTCAGGGGAAGCGCCGGAAAGGAAAGGGGAAAGGAAGATCAAGAGGCACAGAGATGGTCACCCCTGTCGGAGGCTTAGTAATTTCTACACTAGTACCTGAAGCTACCTAGCCGGATCTTTATCATTTTGCTCCTGAAGCATCACAGATCTCGCGGCTGCAGCAGCAGTGAGGTATGTAGGTAGGTAATAATAATCCTTCATCAGTCATCACCTACAAAACAATTCGCATAGGTTACAATCATGATGGTAACATCATACCTATCATAGTTTACAGCTTTTGCAAAACAAAGTCTGGCGCAGAGCCTGTTCGAATGTATGTACCACCAGGGCCATCTTCGACCTTCTGCTTGGGCCTAGATGGAATATAATGATAGCAAGAGTCGATGCGCAAATGGTACGGCAGCCATTTCATTGCTCGAACTCAAGTATTTCTTCCTCCACTTGCATCATACTTGCTCAGGTCTGCGTCTTTCAGTGCTTCCATGGCTTTTGAAAAGGCCCAGGCATCCCAGCCTCGCAGTTGCAGTAAGATTAATTAACGAAAATCCTGCTTTCTACTTTCTACTTGCCCTCTCCTCTCCTCCTCTCCATCACCTTCAAAACGTCCGCCGCACTGTTGATATCGCCCTTCCTCTTCTTCCCTCCCCTTTTTCTCTTCTCCTTACCCTCGCCTCTTCCTTCAGCCTCACCTCCATCTCCACCCCACACACTCAGCTTCACCTTCCTATCTTCCGCATCCTCTGCATCCCCAAAACGACTGCTACCGAACTCCATGTCCATATCATCAGCATCACGATCGTGAGACTCAAGCATCTTTTTCCGTCGTGCGACTTTGGCAGCTGCCTCTTCGTTGCCTGACTCCGAGGTCGAAAACGGTTTTATGGCGGAAGCTTTTTTTAGCGCAGCGAGGATTGTAGGGTCTGTGAGCAGATTTCGCCCTAGGTCATCCGTTGCATCTTTTTCTTCCCCAGAGTCACCAAAGTAATTCCGTTTCTGCCGCAGTAGAGATTGATGCTGCGGCATAGGTGGGGGGGGCATGCTGGACGATGTCTCGGATTCTGAGGGATTTGGGGGCGGTTTCGACGGAGTAGCTACAGAAGATTTTTCGCCTTCCCCGTCACCATCATCAGAATCATCGTCCTCAACGTCTCCCAAAGGATTGTAATCGACGCCTACGCCCTCGAAGATGTCCCCTTCGTCTTCGTCTCCGGAGACTATTGGGGGTGCTATGGGCGTAATTTCCATACCCAGCGGTTTCGCGTCTCTCTCTGGCATCAACAAGCCATCATGTTCATTAACCTTCGCTCTCTTCACCTTCCTCTTCACTCGACCATCGTCGCCAACGGTGATCAAGATTTCTCGGCCTCGTTCATCTTTCTCAATCTTGGATCTTTCTTTCTTCTCACCGACTTTCATAAATCTAGGTCCCAAAGCTGGCTTGTGAGCTTGCTTTGCGCTTTCGGCTACTGCAAGTCTGGACGCCTTGAGCTCGTTGAGTATGTCATCTCGCGTTCGCTTTTGGCCTGCAACAGGAGGGGGCGGGGCCATTTCTCCTTTTTTAATAGTCTGCTCTCTTACAATTGGTTGAATCGCCCTCTCTTCCATTTTCTCAAATTCGTCATCAACATCAGCCTCTGGCTGGAACTGTTGGTTTTCGCCGTGATCTTCTTCTACCTGCTTAGAAGTTCCGGTATCCGCAAGGACGTCTTCTCCTCTTCTGACCCTTTCCAAAAGCTTATAATCTAGTCCCTTGACCAGATGCACATCCTTCACGTCACCGCCCACAATCTCATCTCTGAGAGCTTCGAAAGTCGCCAGATCCATCTGGCCCAGCTTGACCATATCCTCCAGAGCTTTAACCCGCGTTGCCTTTTCATCTTCCTCGCCCGACGTCCGAAGCTGTGTACGATCTTGATAACCTGAGCGCAGCTTGGTACCTTTGGGTGCTGCCGAGGAGCGGAACTTCTTTCCATTAGAAGGGTTTAATTCCGCATTACGTTCGGCCAGCTGGCGCGCGAACTCATTTCCGGATGAGCCTATCACGGAGCGCCTGTTCTCAAGTCAGTATTACCTGTAGATTAAGGAGCCGGTGACGGGTTAGAGAAAAATGTTGGGGTAGGGTTGTAGTACGGCGTCATTGGTATATTAGATCTCATGCGGGAACCAAGAGCCGGGGTCGCACCTCCGCTCTGAAATTTTGATCCCGTGGTGCTTTCCTTGGCCTTGGAAGCTGTGGGAGTGTCCAGCATCAGCCGGCGGAATTGGGTGTTATTCATGCTGTTGTGGTCGAGTGATTGCAGACTAAAAGATATTATCTCTCGTGACTGTGGATCTATGTCTATTTTCAAAATCCCATGACCATGACAGAATATGAATTCTGTTCTCAGAGAAGCATCGTTGGTATCATGAAGTGAACGACATGAGAAATCATGCCAAGTCTTTTTGGGGGAAAATAAGCTAGCGCGGGAACTCCCGAAGTGATGCTTACGATCTCTGAAGGAACCATCTCAATCGCATTGGAAGCCGCTATTACGCTGGCGCTATTTCTACCATCATGAGCTTTGCTTATATCGTTGAACTAGCTTTGCTGTAGAACCGAAGAATTAGACAGCATCGGCTGAGGTTTCGTGAAACGGCAGCCATGGGCGAACCAAGCGTGGGGGTGCCTCAGCAGCTGGTATGTCAACAATCTTTACATTACAATCACACGCGTCTAATCTCATTCAGCTGCGTCACGTCCATCTGGTGTCAAGCAACCCTTACCCCAAATTACCACAGGTGAACCTCGACATTGCCGTTGAGTACCTGATTCAAGCTCCAAGGATCGTCAGGGAGGTTGCTTCTGTGAGCTGGATGTACTTGGATTGCCCACCAGATGGAGAGGTCATGCTTGTTTGGCAGCCAAGTCAAATGATGACTCAAGCGGCAAGCGATGGATTTATATGGGCAGACCCGGAGACGGCGTACAGTTCTGAACTGAGGGGATACGTATGTTTGGGCAAGCCAATGACGTGGTTCCTGTGTTGACCATCTGTGATTAGACGGTGGAGATGTGGATTCACAAAAGCGGGTATCGTCCAAACTTTGAATCCGTCGCAACACACTGTCGGCGCCGATTTCGATTAACGCCCTCCCGGAACCCAGATCCCAGTCTGCCACCACCGGACCAGTCATTATGGATCTGGCATTACTCTCAGACCGAGCCCCAGAATCGCTATCCGGCGCAGCAAATTCGATTGAGCGACCCAGTGCGCCAGTCATTACATGAGCGCTCGATCCTCCAGAAGCACGGACAGCTGGTACGCAAAGAATTCATGCTGCGTGATAGCACGAACTGGCCTGTTATCAACCTTCCTGGAGCTCCAGGTAATTCATATCCGCAGGTCGTGGGCTATCCAGGCGATGTTATTTCACATATAAATCGAAGCCAACAACAAGCCTACCTGCAGCAGCAGCAGCAATCAAATCCAACCCAACACGGGGTCGGGCCTTCACCAGCAAAACGTCAGCGCCACGGTGGCCCTGGCCATGTACACGCATCAACTACAGCTATCCCAGCCCCCGTTGTAGTACAAGATACCACGTACGATGAGGAGGAAGGGACTTCCGGAGGGGATTATATGGATTTCCTCACTCCAAGAGACATCAGCCTTCATCGTTATACACAGCATCATGAATGGCTTGAAGAAATCTTGAACTCTCCATACGATACATCACAAATTATACCAGGCCAGCTTGGCCTAGGTAGGAAAGGTGAACTCGAATCCCTTACTAGAGACTTCTTCGATGCTCCTATCGAAGCGACGCCAACAGAAACCTTTCCCAAATCGAAAGGAGAGTCTCCCGTTGAGGATTCGGCCACTCCGCGCGTAGGCAGGCTTGAGTCCGGGAAAGCAGAAGATTTTACGAAGCGAGCTAACGCGAAGATCGCTGAAATCAATGCAGAGATGGAAAAGCTGAAGCGTCAGCATGCAAGACGGATGGCGAAACTCAGCAAGGGTCGTGCTTTTAAAGAGGCCGAGCAGAATCTCAAAGTCTCTACCCTCGAGATGATCAACGGCGAGGCCGCCAAAGGCGATTGCTTGCAGCAGCACGGAGTAGACGAACTTGCCAGAGGATTAGAAGCTCAACTAGGAAAGACTATAACGTCAGTCAAAGAAGTCGAGTGCATAGACAAAGGCGGTCTCGAAGAGAAATCTCAAGCCAAGGATGCCAAAGACCAGGACTATGACATGGTTGATACATTTGGACATCTTGATGGAGCGATAGCTTCAACAACTACGTATCCAGAACCAAGGAGCCCGGGATTGCCTACTCCCATGGAATCTGCCGATAACAATTCTAATGTCGCTCATAACAATGCACCAATAGCGGAGACAATGGATCAAGGAGACGCCAAAATGGACGAAGTACAGAACACATCTGAGCCTCAAGACTCAACGGCGGAAGATTGGGTAATGGTGAACAAAGAGAACAACTCAACAGCCGAAGGAGAAGACATGCCCGAGATCGAAAGCTTTGGTAACAATGTAGTCATGCCAACAAGCACAAATCCGAATGACGATACTACGGGCGATGTTGTCCCAATTTTTGAGCAAGGTGCAGAGGAACACGCCGTAGAGGACTTCGATCCGAGTGATTTTGGTGAGGGTATCGACTTCGGTGATTTGGACACCGCTGGAGAAGAGTTGTCCGGTTACACTCCGGGGATGGAGAACACAGGGCTTGAGGGGCGAGGAGATTTAACCAATGAGGGCGCCTTTGAAGAATCGTTCCAAGCCATGCACGAAGGTGCCGGACAAGAAGATAAGACTTCTGGGGTTTGATTCATTACATCGTGTCTCCGTAAAAATCCTGACAACATTATCTTTGCCTTGCGTCCCCCACAACGTGCACCTGAAGTCTTTTCGCGGGATGATGGGTAAAGCCCGAATATTCAGATTCATACAGAACAGGCACATATGTCTGATGGATGCATATAGACGTGAAGAACGTCATTGTGGTTCGAAATGCGTATGCTTTTCTCCACCAGATTTTTCCGTGACCTCGACTCATTGAGAAGCAGCCAAAGTCTCAACGTGATCTTTGACATTCAATGGCAGGACTCAGCCCGTTTTTTCTTTCACGTTTGAGCAATTGTGGCGGTCTTCAAGCTGAAGGGAAAAAGCGGAGGATGGTTTCAGTTCCAAGACTTCGGCAACCTCGCTCGCAGTCATCGCCACGCCTGCGCATCACCCAAGGTGTTCCTCTACTTTGCAGTCAATAATGCACAATGGGCCATTTCAATCGCGAATGTGGGTGTGCCTCAACCATGTCAGCCGGTACCCCCCAACTTCGTCTCCGTAGCAAAGTCACAAATTCACCAGGACCCTCGGAAATTGTCTACTCTCAATTCATCCGAGCATTTTTCAAACCCCCAGGATGTCTCGGTCTCGACATGAACGGATAACGTGTTAACGTGTGGTTGATTCCGCCAATATAATCCGACACTGGGTTTGGTGCTTCTAACATAATTCGTCTTTTGTATATATTATTGTCCCTCGAGTCTGAAGCTGGGGTTTTGCCTTTCCTTGTACCAGCCAGTGGGCGAGTCGTTGTTCAGATTGCTACTGGACGTCACAGTCATTATAAAATATCATCTTTTTTCTCTCGCTAAGCTCTACTTTTTGATCTATGCCTTTGGTAACTGGCATAATGTGTGGAAGGATCGAAAATAGATGCTAATACATATGCCCACTCGACCCTCGTACTGTCTAGTTGCAGGGTTATCGTAGACTGACAATTACCAAGAATGAATATTCTGCCTTCGAGCCCGTTGTCATGCTCCATCACGCAAATACAGATCGCCTCTTCACAATATGGCAGATAATTTGGCCCGTCACCTGTGGTGGAAACACATTCGCAATGTCTCTACAACTGCACCGGGCGACGCGTTCAGCCAGGATAGCCCCTTTAGGCCTTTTCACCATTCCAGGAACGGTACTTTCTGGACTTCTGCTGCAACCCGTGGTACCAGAAGTTGGGACTATATGTTGTACCTATCCTCAAACGGCCAATAACAGCGCTTCTTGTGCGTTTCAAGCAGAGAATTACCTCTGCGGTCCCTCAGCAGACAAGGCGACCAACAATATATTATCTGCAGGGAAACATTCCATAAGAGATGGCCCTCTGCGGCCAGGACTAAATTACGGGTGGCTCACCAACATGGGTGTCGTGCAGGATGCGCTCAATCCAACAACTACGGTTCACGTCTTGCTGGTCAAATTCAGGCCCAATCCCAAGAATTGAATGACGAATCCGAACCAGGTGGGCTCGTACAACGTCTTCATGCCATTCCCATCCGACACAGAGCAGAACGCCGGCCTAGTAGTTGAAGGCACGGTGGACCTCACCAAAAGTTTGAATCACAACGCTGCTGCTGCGCATTGGAACACTGCGAACCACACGGGAGTTGTGAGGTTTGTGAGAGACAGCGTTCATTGAAAGGTTGTCAGATTATATCCATCCATCTAGTCACCGAAGGACATGTGGCACTGAATGCTCACGAAGCTCGCGGACAACACCGCAGTGTCTGGAGAATCAATCTCTAATTTGAAAGTCTTAGTCGTGAGCGCCGAGTCGCAGATGCGAAGAGCGAACACGGCTTGCCCAACTATGGAGTTTGCCCTACGCGTACGATCACCACAGGTTTAATATCAGCAAGCTTGCAGTTTGGTGAGCACAGTTGAATGCGGAAAGTGAGCATGGGAAGCATCTGGTGTCGGGAATGTCGCCCAATTGAAAGAGTGATGCAATTGAGTAGCAACGGAGGATGAAGTACCAAGGAGATTGCTGTACTTGTCACAAAAGCTCCCTTCAATGCCATCTCCCAAGGGCGCAATCGATTCGCTCCCTACTCAACGAAACATGACTATCTCGTAGATCCCCCAAGCCGACAAAGTGTTCATCGCGGAAAGAATACATCCATAAAGGTAGACCCTAACCCCCCCCCCCCTGACTCCTGAAATGTTCAAAGCACCGTTATCAATACCGTAGACCCATCTCAGTTCCAACGTCGATACTATCCTCTCCACCGCATAGTAGTCTTTTCTCGGATCCTGGTCGTTGTGACCGGCCTGTACGGCGCGCTGGCATACGTCCTAGTGACCGTCGTCCTTTGCCTTGGGGCAGGATGCCGATGATGAGTCTCGACAACGCGGATGGCGGGAGATGTGGTGATATGTCGACGGCGAGGGGAAAAGACGGGCATGCACATGATTGGTGTGGAGAGGGTTTCGATGTGCGTTGATTTCTGAGAGATGAAGAGAGTCTAGGTGTGGGAAGAGGGAATGAAAGTGGGTGGTGAGGAGGAAATTTGCGGGGACTGCAGAGGAATGACAGGACTGCAGAGGAGATGTTTATGGGTGAGACTTGGGAGCAGAGAGGAGTTGGTAAAGCGAGGATTTGGAAGGTAAGGTATATGGCAAGAGGCACGATGTACGAAATAGCAAGGGGCCACAAGGTTGAGGAACTACTGTACTTGGCCACTGTTCTCGGTCGGGAGGCAAAAAGGCTTCCACATCTGTGAGACTGTGAGACTGTCACATGTCCAGAGTAGAGTATTTGTGGAGGCTGTGCTTGGGCGACCACACTCAGAGTAGCTAGGGTTTTCTTTTTCTCCTTTTTCTCCTTTTTCTCCTTTTTCTCCATTTTCTCTGTTTTTTTGCCTTTTTGCTTACTGTAGCATGATTGCAGGAAAGACGGAAGACAATAAAATGTCGCAATAAGAAGTAGATGAGCAGCATCTTTGAGGATGATTCAAGACGCCACTCAAACATGGAAGAGTAAATTAATTAGATATTGGTGAGTGAGTGAGTGAGTGAGTGAGTGAGTGAGTGAGTGAGTGGGTGAGGATACTACCTGAGATACTCTACTCTATGCCAAGACATGCCCTTGCCAATCAATAATCTACACAACCTTTTCCCATTTTCTCCATTTTCTCCATTTCCTCCACCACCTCGTACTGCTTGTGACTACCCAACCTACTTACCTACCTAGCTGTATCACTTTTCAACTCTAACACCACCACCACTCCCCAAGAGTCACAGTCACAGCCACAGCCACAGCCACAGCCACAGCCACAGCCACCTCTGCAAGGCGCAATAAAACATTCAATAATTACTTGACTTCCTACTGACTGACTCTCAACCACCCTTGACCATGTCAGTATCTGTCGCTTAACCTCAAGCTGCCTTGCCGCTTATACCTCCGCATCCCATTTACTAACGCCATCTATGCTTTTGCCAGGAACCGATCTCTTTCCGTACGGTCTAAAAAAGACAATGCCTCCACCACTGGAAGCTCAGGAAGCGCCCCAAAGCACCGATTCACTATGGCCTCACTACGTGGTATCCAGCAGCCCGAGTTGAGCAAGAAGCTATTCAAGATCATAAAGAGCGAGAACCACGCCATCGGTGCCTACGAATCAGCTAGTCGCGAACGCATCTCTATCGCTTCTCAGCTATCAGACTGGGGTGAGGCTACGGGAGATGATTCCGTCTCCGACATTTCGGACAAGTTGGGCGTTCTTCTCTCCGAGTTGGGCGAGCAGGAGGATGTCTTTGCCCAGAACCTGGAGGATTACCGTGGCATTCTGAAGCAAATTCGGAACACTGAGAGTTCTGTGCAGCCAAGCAGGAGCCACAAGGCTAAGATTGCGGATGAGATAGCGAAGCTCAAGTACAAGGAGCCCGAAAGTACCAAGATTGTTCAGCTTGAGCAGGAGCTTGTTAGGGCCGAGGCACAGAATCTGGTTGCAGAAGCTCAGCTGACCAACATCGTACGTCTCTCGTAGCTACGCCATGAGGTTGACGTAGGCTAACACCCGTTACCAGACCCGCCAGAAGCTAAAGGAAGCTTATGACCTACATTTTGCCGCCACCATCGAGCGTGCTGAGAAGCAGATAATGCTCGCTCGCCACGGTCGCCGCCTGTTGAACTTGCTCGACGATACCCCAGTCGTCCCCGGCGACACACGTCCGGCCTTTGAGCACGGCCACCAAGCTCGTCAAGTCCTGAACGATGCTGAAGAGGATCTTCGTGACTGGGCACCAAATCTAGAGCCGATTCACAGCACTGCCACTGAGATGGGGTCTAACCTTATGCCGGCACAGGCCGGCACAGCAGCGACAAGTGTCAGCGGACAAGAAGAGGAATCAACGATGGGGGCAGGGGAGAGCACTCAGGGTCAGCTGGAAGCTCCAGCACCGCCAGAGCACAGGGGTTTTGGTGGAAGCTCAACCGTCGCGCAGCCAGAAATGGCGTCTAGCTACTAGTCGTTACAGCACTCTGCTCCGCTTCCAGCTGCATCGGCGATCATTCGAGATATGTACGGGAAATAATGGAGTTCAAGCGCGATGGACCGATGGGCACAGTAGCTATCTATTGTTGTAACGATGTCTTATCTTTCGGCCCTTTCCTAATATCACACTGCTCGTTGGCGATCGTTTGTTGGTAGTCGGTCTCCTGTTGACCAATTCTTCTTTACTGGGAGTGCTATATGAGCGTTGTAACGCTTGCATGTTTCTCAGTCCCACCGCTTTCCGCCTGATCGTAACGTCACCCAGCCTACATTGGATTGATTGCCTCTCGATTGAATCATCTCCTCCTATCTGCTGTCCACACTTACTCCGTTGCCCTTCTGTCACCAGAGTAAACCTCGATGGTCTCATTTTGACCTGCATAAGCACTAGGCCGAGGCAGACAGATATTGCGAGATTTCTTAGGAGATGCTAAGCGCCAGAGCCCTACAAGTTCACAGAGACTGCAGGAAATGTCTCATATATGGATATCTGCATAGCTCCAAGAAGCCGAACCACTTATGTGTTGATAAGGATATATGAACCGGATCCAGCTCAAAACCCAAGACGCTTCCAAGAGCATACAGCCAATGTTTCATATTCAATCGTCTAGTCTTGCGACCTCTCCCACTTCTAGCTTTTGATCCTTTGTACACATGCAATGACCATGAGAACGAAGAGAATGACCTGCAGCGGCTTGTCAGTCTCTGTTCGGCACCGAAGAACGCATCGAGCGACTTACTGCGGCCACTGAAAAGCATATTCCACTCGATTTAGCATGGCCAATGGAAAACAACTTGCCCATCATTGGGCCGCCGATGAGCTTCGCGAGGATCTCCACCACAGCGACCGAAGTGAACAGTCTGGCATGGTAGGCGTGATCTATGAGGGAAGTAGCGAGGCCCTGCAGCGCCGGCTCTTCACCTTCACTCATGCCGCATATGAAGAGCGCTGATGACGCAGTTAGCCATCTATAGCAGTATCTCTAAAAGCCTTCACCTACCCAGTAGCAGCATCCAGCTATGGTACGATAGTTGCAACAGTACGAAGCCCGTCGCTGCCACCAGCAAAGACACACGGATGACGTTGAGATCGAGCATTTGCGCATGAAGTCCTCTCCGATTCAGTACAGAAGACAGCAGCGGGAGAACCACTACTGTTGCCAAAGACGATCCCCCGGCCTGGGAAAATCTCAACCAGGTGGTCTGGCTCAGTCCCCATTGGAAGTTATAAGAAGCATATTGGTATACAAAAGCTTTGCTGATCATGGCAAGCGGCTTGAGAAAGAAAAGTAGGTAGCAAAATGGAAGTCCCGGCATTTGTATCAGGACGATGATGTCCCTCCACCATTCCTTGTTCTCAGGGCTTGGATGGGGCATACGATCATGGATTCCACGAGGGAGCTGCTCTGGAGGCGTAACCGTCTCTTCGCCCGAATCGGTGCGGGTCAGTGTATCAGCGGCGCCAAGAAGAGGGCTTTTGGGGGAAGATGAATGATGCCTCAGCGACTCGGGCATGAATATGATTATAAGCAGACCCAGAGTCAATGCTCCAATGGCGACGGCAAATGGCAGCCATATTCTCATGAGCATCAGCATGCCGGACAGCGGTGGGGCTAGTAATGTTGTTACATGGGGGATGCCTGCAAGGAGATACATGTATCTCGTCCTGACCCCTGGGTCAGCCAGTGTCTGCACTGATATTGGGTGCAATATCATCACCTGTGCGATTTATCAACCGTGTCGGCAATGATAGTAAAATTCATTCCCTTAGCTACTCGTTGAGAGCCGCCCACGCATAGGAAGACTGAAGATAGCCATACGAGCCTTACCGGCAAGTTTGTATCAGCATAGCAGATGAATAGAACCCATACAAGGCTGCATGAAGTTCCTGCGCAACAGAGCGCAAGTACAAGCCGTCTACCAAATCTGCCGAGCCCAGTTAAGCAAGAGATCTGTATTCTGACTATGAGCGTCATACCTGTCCGCGATTGATCCGTAATATAGCGCTGTCAAAAGCCCCGGCAAGGCATCAAAGGTAAACTTGAGACCTGTGAGGGTTGCCAATTCATTCTGAATGGCGGGAATCTTGCACAGTTCCTCGTCGATGTCTTGGGTAGCTCGTAGGTGGGTCGATTGCTCAGAGTAGTGTCGGTTGCAAATGGCCTGTTCGAATAGTTTGATGGTTGGGACTTCAACCATATGCTTGGCGAAATAGGTACAGAATTGCAAGCAAAATGTACAGACGAGAATAGGATTTTCCACCAAAAAAGTCTTTACGGCAAGAATGGCACGGACGGGCCATTGCCAGACTGTATCACGACTGGGAGACTTGGCATGCCCATCGATTGGTGGCAACAGAGGCTGGCGCTCGTTGTCGGAAGAAAGATTATTCATTCCCATCAATCACGGCAGTATGGAGATGAGGACGCTCCCATCTCTGGATTCGGACCATGTAGGTCGGTAGACAGTACAAAGATTGAGATTGTTGGATCAGGCAGGCGTGGGGTCGGTGAGACAAGAGTAGGAGGGCAGTAGTG
The DNA here is from genome assembly GCA_022315425.1 of Pseudevernia furfuracea. NCBI lineage: Eukaryota > Fungi > Ascomycota > Lecanoromycetes > Lecanorales > Parmeliaceae > Pseudevernia > Pseudevernia furfuracea. The sequence goes on from JAIUPT010000033.1 coordinate 867,775, forward strand.
CAGGTTGCAAATGTGCCAGGGGGAGGGGGGGGGGGGGGGGGGGATAGTCGTACTCGTACTCATACAGCCGCTGGAAAGAAAGGTTCAGGTTTTAGAGGGAGTATGAAAGGACAGTATCATCAGTATGTGATTTATTCAGGCATATCTATCTATTAGAATTGATAGAATTGAAGTGTGCAGAAAAATAAGGCAGCCAATTAACTACTGTCAAAAACCGTTGATTTATTTGCAAGCTTTGCTGCCTTCGCTGTATGTACCGTGGCCGCAAGCTTCAAAGATAAACACAGAAAATAAATATACACATAGACCAATCGTTCAGCATCCCTCATATCGAGTCATGCCCCCTAACCCACAAACGCCACGCCCGAATTTGAGCCTTGCCCAATTGTGCCATATTTCCTTACCTCAACATGACTATTACACAGGACACGCAAAACAGAAAACCTCTAGAAGGCCTCCCTTACCCATCCATTGCTGATCCCAACTGCCTCATCGATGCGGCTGTATACGAGGCTTCTCCTTCAACGCCTTGAACTCCGCCAATTGCGCAGAAATATGTCCCAGCACGTCGTCCATCGGACAAGCATGCTCAAGCAGATTACGTGTGCTGAACGGCGTCACCATGTTCCTTAAGGCAAGCGTAGATACACATGTCTATGGAGAAGTCAGCACGAAAACTTCCTGTCACAGACTCGTCGTCATCACTGACCTCAATCCTTGTAACCTGGTGTTCCAAATAGCTAACCAAGAACCGATCGGTCACCTCACCTCCTCTATTCTTCATCCTCTCAAGTACGCTCTTTTCCGGTTGCTTCAGGCTCGTTGCTCCCGGGCTCTCGAGCGCACTGCACAGCATTTCTAGTCTCAGACTGATATTCCACAGCGCCCAGATATATTCGGTGTCGAAATCCAGCACGCTTCCAGGTTGCAAGCTAGCTGGCTCGTTCGAAGCTGCGGCAGCTTCGGCATCACTGCGCTGTTGTTGCGCGATGAGACGACCGGCAAGCGAGTGCGGGTACATCAGATAGATCAGTTCGGGATTCTCGAGCCCTTTAAGTTTTTGGGTGCCAAGGTCTTTAACTTCGAAACCCTGGGAACTAAGTGCCCTCAGCTCTCTGCGTATGGATTGACCCAGTGGGTCTTCGTTCAGCGAGTCATCGGAGCCAGTGGACCCAGACCGCTCCGGGTCGGCAAATGCTTCAAGGGAACGTTGGATTTCGGCTATATAATCCTGCGAGACGTAGGTCTGGCCGCCGTCTGCTGCCCCGGAGATTCGAGCTGCTCGATTGACCATAGGCCCAAAGTAATCCATGCGTCGAGTGACAGGATCGGGTTCGCATACCGGCTCGCCCCAATGGATGCCCATGCGGACTGATAGACCACGATAGATGACGTTTTCATCCCCATCCAGCACCTCTGCGCAATGTACGGTACTCAGGATTTCAGGGGGCCAATCTACTTCGAGTAGATGTTGTTGAACGACAAAAGACCAAAGCAGAGCACCTGTTGCGGTGGGAAACGAGACCATGAACGCATCACCTTCAGTCTTGACTTCATATCCTCCGATGACCCTCAATTGTCGTCTCATGACTTCATTGTGAGACTTGATGGCCGATCTCATAGCGACCGGATAGTTCTCCCACAAAGTAGTTGAATTCTTGATATCCGTGAAGACCAGGCTAAGATTACCCGTTGGGGCCTCGACTTCAGGATCGAGTCGTTGGAGTGTCGAATCGTCAGGCCTGTCTCGACCCTTCTTACCACGTTTCGTAGCGAAGAACTGGTCGTCTTGTGATTGGGATGGGCCCATGGAGAGGCTCTGGCCCCGGTAGCGATTGCGCTCTCGTTTTTTCAAATCGCTAACGCTAATAATCTGAACCATGATTTTGCCATTTGCCCCAAAGGCCATGGCTAAATCACGAAGCTTCTGGGCCGCCCGCATAAGGTCTACTCGTTCGGAGCGCGCAACGTCGACAACCATTTCAAGACTCATAACGTCCCATAGCTCTTTAGATGCAATCAAGATCATTTCGTCAGACTCCTTCAATGAAAGGTGGGTGACGTTCGGAGCAGCCATGACAGCGGGCATCATCTGGATGTAGCCGAATGCCCGCGAGACGTCGAGTACATCGTTGAGCTTGCCATGTCTTGACACATACCCTCCTGCGTCTCGAATACGCTCCCGCTCTCGTCGATCGGCTGGCTCGTGCTTTCGAGTCAAGATCTTATGACCCCCATCATTCTGCACAAGCATCGCTTGCGCATCTCCAACGTTCGCAACATAAAGCTCCATGTTGTCGAGAAATAAGACTGTGGCGACACCACCCGAGGTGAGGTCATCTGCACTCAATGTATGCGCTGCAGTGGACCCTCGGTGCGACTTCTGAGGTAATCTGTGTTCCTTCTCGTCGAGCGTCTGGCTAGCCGCTGTTGCCAGATCTTTGTTCAGAGCGAGGAAAGCTCTTCGGAGGCCGTCGGCGGGAGTCTCCTCCTTTGAGAGTCTGCTTAGCTCTTCTATGAAATGAAACTGAAAATGCTCCTGCAAGTACTTTGCAAGTCTTGATCCCCCGCTTGACAGCGGTTGCCCATCAAACATTCCTAGAAGTGTCTCGGTCTCGTGACCCCTGAACTTCGGAACTATCATATCGATCGTGGATAAATGTTCGTATTTTCCCAGGCTGTCTGCCATGCCGTATGCCATTGATCCAGCCAAAGACCCGGATGTCCGGACTCTGCGATCCTCTGTCTGGTCGGGAACCGATGGGATTGTAAGCGTCACGTCCATCAGGCCAAGAAGTCGCAGGTGGTGAAGGGTTGTAAAATTTGTAAGATCAGCAGCTTCTCTACCTCCGTTTGCCGTGAAAGATCGACTGGGCTTGATTTCAAGACGTTTGTTGCCAGAGAAATTGAGATATTTGAGATTCTGGTTCCAGTTCCAATTCCAGTCATACGGCCAATTAGAGACGTTGTACCTGAGAGCATTGCTTCCAACATCCAGAACTGCGAGCTTCCGAACCTTGCCAAGTTCGGCTGGAAGGACTTGGAATTTGTTTCCATTGATGTGCAAAACTTTTAGGGAGGACACCTCCTCAAGGTCATCTGATGGAAGAGACGACAGCTCGTTACCAGATAGGTAAAGCTCATTGAGGTTCTGCCATCGTCGTAAGGATCGCGGAGGAATGTCATATAACTCATTATACGAAAGATTAAGGGTCCGAAGTTCGGGAAGCATGGTGATCTCGTCAAACACATCCTCTGTCAGTCTGTTGTCTGCCAAAAACAGATGTCGAAGGGACCCAGCAAAGGTGTTGTTGGATCGCTGTTGAAGATTGGAGTCTTTACGATGGATGGGGGTCGTAGTACCGTTCGTCTGTGTTCTTGACACCACTGATGCTTTCCTGCCTCCTGGCCCGTAGATTGAGACAATAGATCCCTGTCTGGTGCTTGACGCTGGTGAACTACCAACGCTCAAAAGTCCTCCGGAAGCCTGGCTTGGTCTACGATCCTGGAAGTCTTCCAGCTTGCCCAGCTCCTCATGCTCATCGGGAGTTGACGCAGGGACAGGAGTATTCTCCGAACTACTCGGCTGCGTGTCTGCTTGAGTGAGGGCAAGTGCTGTCGCCGGCTTAGGAAAGCTTTCCAGAACGTTCGAAGAGACGTTTAATGTATCCAGGCGGTAACAGAACCATAGCTCTCCAGGAAGCTTCTTAAGATTACATTCCCGAATGTCCAGAAAGTGCAGCTCCTGGAGGTGGCCGATCGTCGTGGGTAAACTACTGAGAGGATTCCTTGCGATGCTCAGGTGCTCCAGTCTTTGAAGTCTATAAACTTGGTTGGAGAGGGTCGAAAAATGATTTTTGTCCAGATTCAGTTTGGTGACATTTTTCATTCTTTCAAATATGCTGTCGTCCAATTGTGAGATCTTGGCCGAGGCGAGGTTTAGCGACGTCAAACTTGGCACAGGTGCCTTGAAATCAAATCGGGTTATGGGATTGTGATCGAGATGAAGTAGACGGATCTGTGCAAAGCTCCCTTCGAATTTGGAAATGACATTGTGCCCTACCATGAGTTGTTCCAGCTTTGGTAATTCGGCAAAAACATCAATGCTGGTTAATCCATTGAACCGTAGGTCAATCTCCTTGAGGTTCTTGAGTCCTCTGAAACTCTCAGACAAAGAGCCATGAAGCATGTTGTTAGTCGCCCACAGTCTCTCCAATGCGGTGAGTTGCCCTATTTTTGGCAAGTATCTTACAGTATTGAAACTTATGTCCAGGTCGACGAGACCCTTCAAGTCGCAGAGGAAATCCGGAAACACTTCTATGTAATTGGAGGAGAGGTTCAGACTCCGTAGTGACTGGAACTGACCAAAGTATGAAGGGAGGTGCTTTAGTTTGTTGTTAGACATTTTAATACTCACCAAACCTAGCAATTTGTCTAGCTCTGCATGCTCAAGCTGTTCGAGGCGGTTGTTGGATATGTCGAGGACCGTCAGTCTAGTCGCGAGACTCAGACTTGCTGGCAGCTGCCAAGCCTCATTGCTAATATATCGAACTTCTCGGAGGTTGGTGCAGCTCTGGATGAAGTCTTTTGGAACATCGAGGGCAAGGTTGCGAGACAAATTGAGATATACAATTTCGGCGGCCTTCTGATACAGAGTGATGGGGATAGTGACAAGACTCCTCCCGCAAAGGTCGACATGACTGAATTTTTGCATTTTACCATGACCAGGCTCCGACTCTAGGCTGTAATACCCGCTGAGCTTGGTTGGTACAAAGGTAAAACGGCAAAGATAGCTGTTGTCCTCCCGGCCAATTTCTTCAATCCTATCCGTGCTTTGGTACCCCGCTTGCTCGAGGAGCTTCTTTTGGATCGCGATTGGTCGTTCTCCTGGCGCAAGTTGTCTATGGAGATCGTGTTTCCTCATGATGATCTGGTAATTGTCTAGATCATCTTGCAGGAAAGATTTCTTGCCCAATACTTGCAAGATCTCCGAAGCCGTCGTGTTGACACCCATAGATAAGGTGGCGAAGGTCGAGTCAATGCGAAAAACTCGTAGGCAATGGGCAGTACCATCGTCTTCGACTTTTTGGGGTATCCCAGCGTCGTCAATCTCTCGCAACCGTCCCAAGTTCTCGTCACCAACTTTCTTAACAGCCCACGAATCAGGAGCGTCCCAAGCTCCTGCGCCACTCATTGTGTCGGGATCTCTGAGTTCTTTCCGAGGCTCCTCGGGGATAGGGTCTCCAGTAAAAATGCCACCGTGGGGGGCAGTGGAAATAGAAGCTGTTGGGTCAACAATGCCTGTCATGTCATCGAGATTTGTGTCCAGACTGAACAATGAATCGCTGGCCACGGATGCGTTGCGTGCCTTGTCACCATTTTTACCGCTATGACCTTCGTAACTGATCCCTCGCTTGGGTTTAGGAAATTTCCCGTGGCTATGTAGGAGTTTCGATCCGGTCTCCTTCTTCGATATTGGAGATCCCGAGTCTCCACTCATGTAATCCGAGGCCTTAGCCGTCGAACCACTATCGAAAGTCGCAACACTTCCTTGCCTAGCTTCCCTCTGGTTTGCCAACTCTGATTTATAGTTCTTGCTTTCGGTTGTAGTGTGGTGTAGAGAACTTGTAGACCCAGAGAGATGATGAAGAGGATTGAGTGATTCATGGTGACCGTGCTCTCCTTTGTGCCTCCGAAGTTTATCTAGAAGGGAGCGCTTTCCTCCAGTGGCACTGTTGGCTGGTGACCGCTGATTGGGCATGGTCTCGCTACGGCTGACTGCACTGTTCGAACTTGGTGTAGGGCTAGCGCCGCGAAGAGGTAGGGTGTTGCGTGAGGACATGGGAGACGATATCGAGTCTTTCAGCATCCGAACATTAGACACGGAGTCTTGTCTGTTGTTAAGAGGGCGAATCGAATGGCCGCTTCCTGCATCCTTAGGTGGAGGCTTCGGAGGTTCCTCCTTACTTCGAGTATGTCGGTGATGAGGGAGATGAAGTCGGATGTGGTGATGAGCATGGGATGGAGGCTCACCATCCACATATCGCTGCTTATCGAGGCCAGCTGGCGCTTGCCTAACAGGAGCGTCGCCGTATTGTGAAATTTCCTGTTATATAATCTTGTTAGCGGCTAATCGCGACTTCCGAAACAGGACGGATCTCTGCCGTTGTGGCTTTGAATGTCTGACATCGCTGCCTCTAACAAACCCGCTCTTCGGGAAAAAAGGACGCATCTAATTACAGAATGAAAAGCAGAATTGCAGCAGCTGAGTACTGTAGTTCAAACACTTGCTAGAACAGTATGAAGTGAATGCATGGAGTTGCTGGATGACCAATATGGGCAGGCCAGCGCAATTTCCGTTGAGAATGCAGGATGCAGGTATATGCGGACTGCTTTACGCGCACAGAAATACCTTAGCTTACCTTGAAATCTTGGAACAGCCATGGGACCACATCACTTGAGGGCAGCGGAGTCCTTGGCCTGGAGCTACTCGGAGAAATCGGCAGTCCCTCATCCCGACTGGCATGCCTAGAGCCATGCCGAGAGGACGCTGTTTGCTCACGCTGTAGCGTGCTAGGTATGCTTGTGTCCGAGCTTCGTGGTGATTGCCGGCCTTCATCACCAAAGAAACCCGTGACCTTCTTGTACGGTGTACCCCTGCTTGTGCTAGCCTTAGATAGCGAGCTTTGGCTGTCAACCGTGGTTGCACTGGCCAATGACGGTCTTCGGTCGTTGCTCAGAAACATTGGATCTGGCGACTCGCTATCGACGGTACGCCCTGAGTCGGGACGAAAGGATGGCGATCGCTGAGCTTTTGACAGGCCCTCATTGAATAAGTTGGAGGATGTAAGACCATGAGTGGACAAGGCCGGAAGCCCATCGTCCATCCACGGTGCTATGTCGGCATTTGGAGCCTCTGTAGAAGGTGGACGCTTTGACATGGAGGGTATGGGCCTCTTGGCCACCTCCGACTTTTCCTTCTCTTGACGGTAGTCCAGGTATGTGCCTTTGATCGCATCGGCAGGTGACACGTCGTCCGATGAGTCAGACAAGAACGTCCCATTGCCTGCAACGATTGACGAATTCTTGGCGGCCCTAAATCAAGAGAACCGTCTTGTCAGCATTCGTTACTCAATCAAGCATACGCCTTGAGTACATGATGGAAGATGAAGAATAGTGTGGCGAGCCGGGACCCCTTGCGATACACTTCGCCATTCGCGATCATACTCTTCGCGAATGAGCTCAAAGTCGTGGGTTCATGATGTTCGAATTCAAGCATGACCAGCAGTAGGCAGGATCTCTAACAGAGTGTATGGCTAATCCAGCGCGCAAGAGGATGGGTGCTCTGATAGAGATAAAGACGGTGGCAGAGACTGAGGTTGACTTACAGGTCTCTCTGGCTGGTACGGAGTGGCGGATGTACCTTTCTCGAGCTCGCCTCGGGTCCTCCCATTATCTTGTCGTGCAGATGCAGACCGCCTTTCCTGATACCCTCTGATGCATTCTTGGCCGTTGAGTTGTCCCTCTTGGTCATCGTCGGCGAGCAGTATGGTGGTGATGCTGCAATGAAATAAAGTGCCAATTATGCGCGGAAGGCAGGCCCAAGTCTGCGGAGAGAGTACAAGCACATTGAGGGGGATGGCCTTTATGCCCGACAAGCGTGCCAGTTGTTGCTGCGGGAAAGCGGGCAAAGAAAGGGCCTCTTGTCGGTGAGCATCCGGAGGCCTGCAGAAGGTTGAAGAAAGGTTTGCCAACGTAGCCTAACTAGAATTCTGCAGCTAATGAATGAGATAGGACAATAACAATGAGCTGAAGAGTGACTGTACACTACTCAAATGTAGAGCGAGCGTCCTGGCATCTGGAGGAGTTGGGCGCAAACAACCAAATGTGGAGAACAAGCTTGACCCTGTTCGGCTCTAGCCGCGGCATGAGCGCCAAGTGAAGTTCACAAACTTCACATGGAAAAGAAAAGCAAATCCCAAAGTTAGGTAAGGTACCACCAGTACCACCTTACTTTGACTTATTCGAGATTAATATATTACTCAAAGAACTATGTGCCAGGCGCGCTCTGCAAAACAAGGAACACTTGCAATGATAGAAACCCTTTTACTGTTGACGGTATGAGCATCAAGTACAGATACGAGGTTTGTGGCCCATAAAGCACTCTATTTGGGCTATTCCTACAAATCGATGGCTAGGTTTTCTTGGCTCGATATCTACAAGTGAGTTCACTAAGTTTGGAAAATGTCAGTACCCAAGAAAACTGCCACTCTTGCTGGCAGCTTTGCCTGGTGCCTTACCAATCGATGTCGTATTGTTTGAAGGTAGGAGTCCTCTGTTGTGACCGAGGCAGACCTCATGTACCAGACGCGGATATGTGTCAAAACAGATGGCGGTTTGCGTCGCCAAATCCCCATGGTCACAGTGTGGCCCTTACACTTACTTCAACCTTGGCAATCAAGCCGGAGTCAATTCTTCTTCATGATCGATCCCGCTCCAGAAACAGCTTTTTAACAGGTCAGAAACTTTATCGTTATGAGGTTTCGTTGGAATTTTTGAGGATATGTGCCTGCTCTGCTCAACTGCCATTCTATCTGGCGCCATGCCTCCCGGACATTGGTATTTATATCCATAGACCCTTGACTACTAGGACACTGGCCCATTCTATCGCTACATATCCGAAGTCGAGCATTCCCTGCATTTGTTGTCATGACGGCAGTAGAAACGGACACGGTCAGAACATCGCGACAGAATTTGCATGTGCAGCCAATAATCAATTCGATCTCTCTACGCTTGTTGGTTAGACTCGCTTTGTCAGCCCGCTAGGCCTCCCGAACGCCCTCATCCACCGCTGTCGTCTTCAACTTTCCACGATGGGACGAGACTGAGACCATCTGGGCGTGAAGATGTGCTAAAGTTGGAACGCTTCATGTTCTATGCGGACTCGATAGCGAGAGATACTAGACGTAAGGGGAGAACGCGCTCCGATAACGACTTGAAGATACGCCGGAGACGAGGTTCATCGCATGATAGAGTTGCTCGGTTATGCTGTCTGATTCCAAGAATCAAAATCACTTTTTAGGTCATCGTCTGATCCAGCTGCACATCCGTTTCCGTCGGTCTCATAGGGCCAATAGTTGACCATGAAGTCGCAATTGGGATACCAAGGCCCGAGATCCTCCAAATAATTGCCTTCCACCGGATTGATCTCGAGACCTGAAGCAAGATTGTTGCAGACTAGAGGTTTCGGCAAGGCAGTTTATTAGCATATTCTCCTGCTCATATCCCGGAGCTGTGTCCAAGTGTTGCGACGGGGGACTTACTCGAGTTAAGGATCATGTATGGTACTAGGGGACGGGAATCAGCAGTGCACTGGAGAGTGGAGAGTGGAGACATTCTAAGCCTGGCTGGATACATACAAGCAAAGTTGGCTGCCGCTCTAGGGTTAGTATAAGGTAAACGCACTTTGGGTAGCACTCTGTTGGCCGCCCAGCCTATTAGTTCCGGGCGTGGTTAGCTTGCGAGTGATGAGTCATCAGACATAGAAGTTCCAAACGCACCCTTAGCGGGAGGAAACACGCCACTCGCATAGTCTATCCTCGAGCCGATGATCGCTTGAGGTCCCTTGAAGCCGCCTATCGATGTCATTGCGAGCTACGTAGTTCATCGAACAATTAGCCCGTTTCAAATTTCCAAATTTCAGTTCCCCAGACAAGTAGGCATGACCTACCACGCTCGTAAAGATAGTGTCAAGGCCGATGGAATAATCAATGTCAGGTAGACCACCCATGTATACAGCCCGTTCATCCCGCCATTGAGCCCATCCAGCCGCACCAACCTCTCCATTTTCATCCGCATACGTCTGTAGCTGTTTTCGGGTGCCATCTACAAGGACATTGGTGAAGTAGACGTACGGACCGTCCATTGGCCACCAGAGCGCCTTCAAGTCGTTGACAAACCACTCGCAAAGCGTAATACGGTCCGGTTCGAATGTTGTTTGGCCGGGATTTCGCGCAGCCCAATGTGTGAGGAACATCGCAGCACCATGTTCCCATTTGTTACCACATGGCAGCAATGGTGTAGGGTATGTGGTACCTGACGCTATCGACCCGTCAGTCAATTGCCTCTGGCTGGTCTCTTCGATCTGTACATACCCGCGTCGAAGGTTACGGATTGGCCTTCCGTTGTGCGACTAGTCCCCAAGCGGCTTGCATCGCAGTAGATAATCTGTAAAATTGATTAACGACGGAGTCGGAGTTTGTGAGATAGGCATTGCCGTGCTACCACGCCGCTCGGATTGTAAGTCACTTCGACTTCAGAAAGTTCCGCCTGCACAGTCCGGAGACCATAGAGATATCGAGGAGGATTCGCGCTACTAGTAGGATCATATCCTCCACTGAACATGGCTTTGGCAGCGCGAATTGCGTCATCCGCGGAATCTGGATTCGGACCTCCCAACACTTGCAATATAAGCTGTTGGAGTTTCTGGGACCGTTCAGATGTGGTTCCGAAGATGGTTCCTAGATTGGAATGGGCCACGTTCGCTCTCTTCAGAGCTGCGGTGAGCAATTGATAACTCCTCTGGTCATTCCCAACGGGACGGCATGAATCTGGGTCGAGGTACCAACCACCACCTGCTACCAGGTTCGAAAAGATGAAGAGAGTCATCGTGGAGGCCGTGATGGCTGTGAGTATGGAGAGAACAATCATCTCGGTCCGTGTAGATGATGGAGGTGTAGAAGCTTTGGAACGCGTGTTCTCACGAAGAGAAGTTCCCTGGTAAGAAAAGGAGAGAAAATGATGTAGGATAGAGATGGGAACTCCGTGAGAGTGAGAAAACTCCGAAGGTGAATGTAACTCCTACCAACTTTTCGTCGTAACCCTACTGCGAGGCTCAATGCCAACACGCAGTTGGCAATTCCTCATCTGTCCCCGGTATAACGCTATGACCTTTGACCCCATTCATGACTCCTGAGCATAAGCTAACAAACATCTGAACGAGTATATTAGAGGGATGTTGCACCCTTTGCACACAAACATATTCTGATGCTAGTATCCGAGAATACTCGTACTCTCGGAAACTAAGCAAACGAAGACAAGTGAAGAGAGTGTGCAGCGGGTGCAAAATCCCTCTATTAAAGAGACAATAATGACACAACAGTAGGGAGTGTTTCAAAGTCTTCAAAGTAAGTTGGAGGAGCTCAAGTAAGACCGCGATTTCATTGATCGAGCAAATTGTTTGTATGAAAATTTGTTACACTCATAGAATATAGAGAGTACCTTACAGCTTCGCAGTAAGATTGTAAGATTTAAAGGATGGTTCGGCATCCTCTCACTTTCTCTAGATATTATTAACTCAATATTGATGGTCTTGAAACTTGAAGCTCCCGAAATACGGGCCAACGCGAGTCCACGAGCCAACACGAGCCAACACGAGCCAACACGAGCCAACACGAGCCAAGCACTTGATCGCAGCGCGCTCGTTGAGAGAACTGACGGCTATTACCGTATTCCACAGCTCTACCACCTTCCAACCCAACAACTCATCTTTGTCGTCAAGATTTCATATATCAGACCGGCCATCACTGCGTGTGCTGTCACCATAACCTTTTTCACCCAGCGCCGGTGATGTTACAGCAAGATACCATTCGACGATGTACTTTTTACAGCTACTAACATTGCTTTTTACGTCAATTGGCCTTGCAGCTGCAACATTAAACAGCTCGAGTGTGGCCTCTTGGTCAAATGTCTCGGTATCTGCGTTAGATGTCCCTTCCAAAACAAACTCTGATGTGATGAAACTATCGACAACTTCCTCGCCCACAAGCGCGTTATCCGTAAACGTCTCAACATCGGTAGCAAATTACTTCAAGAATCAATCAGAAGCTGTCGAACAGTAAGAAAATCTACTCAGCTTGATTGCACTATCGGACTGATGAGATCGCTAACTTCCTCGCCCACAAGCGCGTCATCGGCAAACGTCTCAACATCGGCAGCAAATTACTTTAAGAATCAGTCAGAAGCTGTCGAATAGTAAGAAAATCTACTCAGCTTGATTGCACTACCGGACTGATGAGATCGCTAACTTCCTCGCCCACAAGCGCGTTATCGGCAAACGTCTCAATATCGGTAGCAAATTACTTTAAGAATCAGTCAGCATCTTCTGTTCAGTAAGAAAATCTACTTTCAGGCATTCAATGCTATATATCGGCCAGCTTGGTTGCACTACCGGACTGAAGAGATCGCTTGTAGAATGCCAAGGTGTACTGTGGTTTTGAACAGCTTCGCTAATGTTACGTGCCATTAGCCCCCCCGTTTCCTTCACTCAAAGGCCAATAGACGGCTTCTATTGGGTCTCGCTCGTACCATATCTGATATACGTTATCAAAGAAGCAATGACCGCCTACCAGACGTGTCCGACGTACGACGGAGTGGTCGCCTCGAAGTTACCGTTGTTCGATGGAACGTCCTGTGCAGTGTTTCTTACCGAGCGGATTTTGTATACACTATGGCAAAACCCCTATTATCAGACTGAGTGGCACTGGGTGAACAGAAATTCTCCAACCTTGTCGACAACCGGGGAGATGGCCCTTGATAGGATAATGGCGTACGTAGACGACTTGGGTTTGTTTCGGGACCAAATACCTTCAGTACGTCGAGTAATTGTCGAAGGTGTCTTTACGTCTGTCTGCAACGATATCACAGATCCTAGCCAGTACCTGTCTCCCCAAAGAGTCGTCACTACGTTTAGCTTCCAGCTATTCCCGACTCCGACCACAACGTCGTATTGCCCTTCTGTGACAGTAACTTACCCATACGCTATATCCTCACCATTTTCCGAAGTAGTTGTAAGTACTCGAGGACTGACTCTGTCGTTCAAGAACTGACTGCCTAGGATATTCCCTGTGACGACTCTCGGTGTCGATATGACTGCCCCATTGATCAATGTGGAGCCGGAATATGCGACGGGGTAAGTGATCAAAATGACCTAGTCTGTCGTACAGGAGACTGACCTTCATTCAAAGGGCCTTGAATATGCGTACTGTCCCTGTGGCAGGGTCTCGCACCACGTAGGTCAAGGAGAAATGCCCGATCGGCAAGCCTGGTTGTCAATCGTGACAGCTTTCGGGAAAATGGAGAACGCACCCTTCTGCATACCTAAATATCAGGATCCAGGATCAGTGACCGAGTGTGTGTGCAATGGCAAGACATACCCTCCCATATCCGATGCCACAGCTTCTGCTGTAAGTCATCGACCTAGTTCATTTGCCCCCCCTTGAATGGCGCCGTGATCAGCGTTGTACGATAGAACAGGCATGAACAAGCTGGAAAAGACAGTCAAGTACTAATTCGAACGACTTTCAGTGCTCCTACACCGCAACGAGCGATCTCCCCGCAACAGTGACTGGCAAGTAGCCTAGACAACTAGCAAGGCGCCCGATAGCTCGAATACTTCGTTCAAATATCTAAACTAGTCTGTTTGAGAGCTGTGTATATACGTACTTTAGGTCTGTTCGAGCTTTGAATTATTTTACGGATATAATAGACAGTTCTGAAAGCGATGTTCATGGTATTTGCCGATATGTTCGAGCTTAGAGTACAACCCGGCTCCAGCGATAAAGAACTTGCCTGCTTCTTAAATCTAGGAGTTTCTAAGGGTTGCTTGTTCCTATTTATCAAATTCAATGGCTAATGACTGATTGTTCAGCTCCCTGCAGAGTCTAGTAATCGGTGATGTGTTCCGACGATCAGCAGTCTGGAGGTCAGCAACACACGTGGGTCGTTACGAGTATCCTCTTTTCATATCTGCCGGTCCCTGACCTGAAATACTTATGATAGTTGGCTTTCAATTGTCTCTAGTTCTCTATCAATTTCTGCAATTCAATATTGAATAGGACTTGGCATAACTGAGTAGATTCTATGCAGATTAAGAGACTATTGAGAGTGTGTTGCTTGATCCTTGCTGTTAAAAGAAGGAGAGCGAGAGGAGACAACAAAAAAGTAGAGTCCGGTTAGAATTGTTTGTTATAGAAGCTGACATATTGACAGCTGGCTGCAGTAATGGTGTGATGGAGTCAGAAGCAGATTCAAAACACGAGAAATACAACCCACACTGAGTACGGAGTTACCTCTTTTGACATTCCACCAACCGCGCCATACGCACCCAATTTCAGCATCATATTCACGATACATATTTCTACCATCTATTTGCACTTATACCGCGGTATTACCAAAGCAATTGCGCAATGGGATTTATGTGTCATCTATCTTGATTTTTATTTGATAATTTGCATTGCGGTTGTTTACTTTTTGAGATTGCACGGCCAGCGACGCTGGCCTGGGAGGACTCTTTCCCTTGTGTCCTCCGCAAGGAGTTCGGAGGGTTTTAACAAGCCTATCTAGTATCAAAAAATAGATGCGATGAATTTGAAGACAAAATCCATAGAAGGGGGATGCCTACAGGTAGGGTAGTAAGTAGCCTAAAGGCCTAAAGGGAATGTGTACCTTAGCAATGTGAACTCGATAGCGATATATTTGTATACAAGTATAGAGAAAATAAAAAGCACCGCAACACCATTGTACCAGCGCCATTAGGAATCGAACCTAATACGAACTAAATACCTCCGCGAAACATATAGGCCCACGAATTAAATTCGTGAAACGTGTTCTTGAATTCCGGGGGTTGGTTTCGGGGCCGCGCATCCCCGAGAAGAAATGCTTCAGGGTCAAGCGATTAAGCAGCGATATTGGAATCCTACTTTACTTTATCAATAAGAGGCCGAATTTGATAATTCTTGCCCCGTTAGAATACGCAAGTTGAGCTCTATAATTGACGAAAATTTGAGAAAATAATATTCAGGGGGAATAGAGTGGTTGAAGTTGCAAAAGAATATCACCTATTTTTTTGATGAGGGCGTTCGGGAGGCCTAGCGGGCTGACAAAGCGAGTCTAACCAAAAAGCGTAGAGAGATCGAATTGATTAACTGCACATACAGATTTAAGGTATTTTAGCTCAGCCCTACCTTATGATAAGTATTATATAGGTAGTTTAGGTTAAATGCAAGCCCCCCGCTTTTAGTTTCCCTGCCGACGGACTTTTAGTAAACATCTGCCAGCCCTCTCTTTTTCCTGTTGCTGCTTGCATTCAGCACAATACAATTGATTGTCTCTAGCATTCCAGCCACGGGATATTATCAAATCTCGCCTGCCTCATATACAGTACATTACTGGTATACTACTGCTCGCGTCATCGCTAACAATCTAGAAGAATTACCGAGTGGCTGGAGGAAAGTGCGGTGGTTGGGATAGAAGAAGTGAAAGAACGAACCATCGAGTACTGTAACTCGGGAAGTCACCCCCACTCTACTTTTCTCCAGCGTCCACGTCCAATTCTTTCTTGCCCTTCTCCTCACATCCACTACTCATCATCATCATCATCATCATCATCATCATCATCATCATCATCACTATCACCATCGGCGACAGCCTTATTGTTTTCGTCCCACATAATTAGCATCATCAGTAGCTGTCGCTAGCTTATAGGTTCTACAATCACCCGCTCGTTATCGCATTCTCCCTCCCCAGTCCTCCCCAACATGCGATCCAAAACGTTACTCGCCGCCCTCATGGCCACATGGGCAGCTGCCCCAGCTTCTGCTCAGACCTACACCAATTGCAATCCTCTCACAAGCAGTAAGTCCTTCCCTTCGCACCCTTCTCCGCCTATTGCTAACATTCCGTAGCCAATTGCCCAGCGGACACAGCACTTGGCAAATCAGTAAAAATCGACTTCACTGCTGGAGAGTCCAGCTCGTTCACGCCTCAGGGCAGCCCAACATACGATTCAAACGGAGCCTCGTTCACAGTAGCAAAAGCTGGTGATTCTCCACTCATTGCATCAAAATGGTATATCATGTTCGGCCATGTCGAGTTCGTTATCAAAGCGGCTCCCGGGGTTGGGATCGTGAGCAGCGCAATCCTGCAATCAGACGACCTTGATGAAATCGACTTTGAATGGCTTGGATATGACGATGCCAATGTCCAAACCAACTACTTCGGCAAAGGTGAGACGACCAGCTATAATCGAGGGCAGACAAATGCAGCCGCCAGTAACCACGATGACTTTATCACATATGCCATCGACTGGACAGCTGATCAAATCACCTGGCAAGTCAATGGAGCCACTGTCCGCACCCTGACTGCAGACTCGACTGGAGGATACCCATATCCTCAGACTCCAATGATGATCAAGGTTGGCTCCTGGAGTGGTGGTGACGCTTCAGCAGCCCTCGGTACTAGACGTAAGTCAGGAACTAAAACCTGCGTCTTGATACGATTAGACTGACAATCTTCTTCAGAGTGGGCGACTGGTCAAGCTTCGGGCACCGTTTACACCGACTACACCTCCGGACCGTACACCATGGTGCTTAAGTCTATTTCCGCCACTGACTATTCGACTGGCAGTCAGTATGAATACTCGGGCACAGCCGGCACATGGCAGTCCATCACCGCTGTGAATGGTAAAGTCGTTTCAACTGGCAATGATGGTACTGCAGTAAATTCCGACGTGGCGCCATCATCGACTGGGACTACAAACGGCCCAATGCCATTTCAAGGAACTCATGCGGAGTCGTCATCATCCGTCATTCAGCCAAACGCGGGCGGATGGACCCCAACTACACTTTCGCCAAGCAGCACCGCGACAGTCACAACATATCCGGGTCTGCCAGCTGGATGGACAGTGACAAGCTCTGGCAAAGTCCTTCCGCCAAGCGCGGCATCTGTGAGTGAGCTGCCCTGTATCGAAGGCTATTATCTCGCTTCTTGCTAATTTCTTCAGGTAACGTCCCCTCAAGTATCGTCTACTTCATTGCCAGCGGACTCGCAGCAGGTACGTACTTTCTGGGTCCGTTTCTTCCTACTCAGACCTCCGTCGGGGTTGGAGAAGTGTTTTGGAAGTGGAAAAAGAGCTATTTCTCCCATCTTGTGCAGCTTAGACTCACTCATCTTACGAGTCCTTACGATTCAACTTTACGTCCTGGAAAGGGATTACTCTTTGTGTTGTGCTCCTTGCACTCGGGACGCAAGTCAATCTTATGTTTTGGATTTGGCTTAATCCCCTTATTGGGCTTACTGAATTTTTTTCACAAGTCGACTTCATGTTTGAAACAGGGCATGCTGACTGTGAAATCAGGGTTCTCCTGTGGATGGTGGATATGAAGTCGTCACATCGTATAATCAACAGGGATTTCCTGAGATCATTACCCAACCAGCTGGAGCTGCGACTGCAATGAAGTCATACAACCAACAAGGCTTTTTGATCACTGATAGCCCTTCTCTCACTACTCGAGCATCGGCTACAGCCCTTGTTGACAGTTCTGTAAGCTCGCCTATTGTTGCTGCGGGGGCTTCCGCCTCTTCAAAGGTCACAAAAGTCGTTTCAGCTTCTGGGAAGGGAGTGGCCTGGAAGGCTGCAGACCTCGGAATTGTATTCGCAGGCTGGCTTTTGGCCACTTTGCTCATGCTTTGAGCGGAAACTTGCATAGCGAAGGATCGGGTATTTGTATTTTGGAGCGAGGCATCTATTTTTCAGCATAGCGTTGGAGGGACAAAGAGCAGCCTGTGGCGAACAAGAATGGGTCAATGATTCATGCATCACGACTAACGAATACATAGAAGTCTTCTTCTTCCTCTTCCTCTTCGAATGAGGAGAAGAAGGACCAATAATTGTAATAATGTCAATACTTACTCGGGAGGTCGTCACTTCTTGTCCATCCTGCTTCGTATCTCATCTGCTGACAGCCTTTGGAGCAAGCTGCGAACAGAAACGGTACGGAAGTATCTGCGTTGGAGCCAAACCCCTGCCAATTGACAAATCAGGAGTAGGGAAGAGAATTATTTGGATCATTTATTAAAAACGCTTTGGGCGGGTTCGGTACTCCACCATACTTAAGATGCCAACCTTATGGTATGACAGCCACTCTTTCAAAGAGCCTCGCAGTCGCGCCCACCAGCTGCCTACCATCCAGTGCATCGGAGTAAGTAGCCCACACAAGCACCTCGTTGTACAGTGTCTTGTTTTGCACTGCCATACGGAGTAAAGGCATGCGATGGCCTATCTACTTTATCGTTCAGTGACGGGCTTGATCCTTTTTAGATCATCTTGAAGGGAAACGCCACAGTGTTCGATTGAATCTCCGTCCGTCCTTGATCATTCCCCGTCCCCTCGCTTCTGTATCGACGTTGCTGTTGTTGCTGGGACGACCTTGATGTTTTTGTGGCGCAAGATGGAAGAATGGGACAGGTCGATTTCTGAGACATTGCAGGCAAAAGCAATCAGACGCTGGGTGACATGATGCAAAAGTCATGTATGGAGCGCGAAAATTCCGAGTGACGCTCAGGAGCGTTGCCAGAAAAAAGTGACAATGATCGTGGTCTTTACCTGAACAATACTTATACTACCTGAACAGGAATTAGTTTTCGATAGAAAGAGCCCCTGGCTGTGGACGTTGCAGGAGAGTGTGAACAGCGTCACTCATATTGATTCAGCGGTCATAGGACATTGGCCACAGCAATGGCTACCGCTCGACCCGGATATTTGTTCATCAAGAATACTCACATTCGGATACAATGCCAGGTTCCGCTCGGGTGGGCCCCAAAATATGGATAATCGACTCTGCTAATGTCACCAGGTTCCCGTCATATTTGTTGTTCATTCTATGGGGGGCTTAGTAGTCCAAAAAGGTACGTACTGTAAAACACAGTACAACGAGGACTGATTTTTTAGGCCTATCTGCTCGGACAAAATGATGAAAATTATCAAGACGTCGTTGAACCGATATCTGCAATAATTTTTCTCGCTACACCTCATCGGGGCACAAATCTAGCGGAGTGGCTCAACAGGATGTTGTTCGTCTCCTTTCAATCCCCGAAGGATTTCATCGTCGATTTAAGCAGGAGCTTTGCAGCACTTGAAGAAATCAATGAGCAATTCCGCCATGTTGCGCCGAAAATCTTCATTTTCTCGTTTGACGAAACATTGCCTACCCTCGTGGGCCCCAAAAAGTGGTCTGTGGCAAATACCATGTTTGGAAATTATCCTGCCATCAATACTGACATGCCGATAGATGGTACTTGAAAATGGATCATCGATACTTGGGTATGCTGGGGAGATTTCTAAACCTCTCAATGCGGATCACCATGATGTTTGCAAATACACCAATCAAGAAGATTCCCATTACGTGACTGTAAGAAATGTGCTGAAGACTTTGACGAGAAGCCTTCAATCAAGAGGTATGCTCAAGCCATTTCAGTCATAAGAAAATCTCGGCTATTCCGTACTCACATCCATTGCCAATGCTAGGCATCGCGGAAAGGGAAGGCCAGTCATCAGACGAATCTAAACTTGTTGAGAAGCTCTTCACAAACAACCAAGGCCTAGAGGATGACTTCACTCTTCTGCAACAGCGCTGGATGCCATGCACTTGCGAATGGATACTGTCAGAACCTACATTTAAGCTTTGGCTAGAAATTGCGTCTGGGTCTCGTATTGCCTGGTTGGATGCACCTCCTGCAAGCGGGAAATCAGTACTTTCCACGTATATCGTAAACTACGTGCGTGGTTTGGGCCACTGCTGTCAGTATTACTTAATTAACTTTGGAGATCCCACCAAACGTTCTCCGGCAGCTCTTCTAAGATCTATTGGACTTCAAATGGCGGAAGATATACCCACATTCAGACGAGAAATGGCCAAATTCTCGCGTGAGGGAGTAACACTTGAGAAGAAAGATGCTTGTTTCACATGGCACAAGGTTTTCACTACGATCCTCTCCCAGATAGTCTTGCCTACACCTTTGTACTAGGTTATAGATGCATTAGACGAGTCAGAGTCTCCAAAAGTTCTGTTGGAATTATTGAAAAGTCTCTCAACATTCGGTACGCCTGTCCATGTCTTTATCACTAGCCGAAGAACCGAGTCATTATCCATTGCTTTCGAGAGGTTGTCTGTGTCTGTTCCTGTTGAAAAGATCCAAAGAGACTTTCACGCCGACATCACGTCTGACATTCGAATATACGTCGAAAATGAAGTGAAGTTTATGCGTGGCACGGAAGGCCTAAAGATGTAAGTCACAAAAAGCATCCTCCGTCGTGCTGATGGCAATTTCCTTTGGGTGCGCCTTGTGCTTGAAGGAATCCTTGGCTGTCACACACAGCAAGCTATCATGCAAACACTGGAGGAGATACCTGCCGGAATGGGTGCTTTGTATCAACGGATGGAACTCAATATTTCAAACAATTCGAAGAAGGCAGATCGGGTCCTAGCAAAAACGCTCTTGACGTGGATCGTCTGTGCACATCGTCCACTGACATTGGAAGAGCTTTCTCAGGCTTTGACTCCAGAGTTTCCAGAATTCTTAGACCTCAAAAGGACGACTCAAGATGTTTGCGGGCAATTCGTTGTCGTCGACCGTAACTCACACACCCGGTCTTTGTTTCTTCATCGATGAGAAGAAGTCTCACGGAGAACTTTTTTTCTCAGACGATATCCTCCTTGCTTCGTCCCGATCTAAGATCTAAGCTTGGAAGAAATCAACACGCGGTCCGCTCTGCGGAGCCATTCTTGCTCCATGCCGCAGCATCGCTCACGCACCATCTTCGGCAAGCCGCTACCACTTCAGAAGGCATGATGAACCAGCTAGTCAAGTTCCTCAAAGGGCCGTCTGTACTTACCTGGGTCCACTCGCTAGCCTTGTTCAGTCAGCTGGAAGTGTCGGTAACCACCGCGCGGGTGTTCAACTGGTTTAGCGGTCTGAATGGCAAGCTCAAGATCGAGAGAAAACCCATTACTCCACCGCCTACAAGCCTTGGAGTTGTTTGATTTGTGGCTACTGGTTTTGTGAAGATCGTAGCCAAGTTCGGGAGGACGGCCGCGGCCGCGGCTTCGATCTCTCGTTGTGCCTTGGCCGCTGCAGGCGTCGCAGCCGTTCAGCCTCTGATCCGTGTTCTGGGAAGGGGATGGTATTTCACGGCCTTGGCCGTCGTCACTGGTGGCGTTGGCTCCGTGGTCGTTTGGATGATACGCAAATGGGGGGCGAAGTGGAGGCACGAGAGGGAAGCAAAGACAACCAGAGCGTGCGGGAGAGAAGACGGTGGAGAAGCAGGTCTGATAGACCTGGCTAGACTACCAGCGGGAAGCAGGGAGAAATCTTTGTCGAAGGATGTTGCAGGTGCTACGTCTACTACCTGATTACGACAAAGCTGCAAGGCATCGAATTTGGCTACGCAATGGTTCCATTGGCCTCTTGACGTCTAAGGTGCCGCCCAAGACTATTGGCTGATTGTTCGATTTGACCACAATACGGGGTTGCCCACGATTGAGCGAACGCAAGTCTCAAACCCTGCAAATTATGTCGAGACCAAATTCCGACAATGTATGATTCAGGTGTTGATATTCATCTGTATGGCTCATTCCTGTTTATTCGTTCTTGTCTCACGAACATTTTAGCCGGTGACGCATTTCAGGGCTTTAGCATCGTCGTTCGTAGCCTCAACTGTGCTTCGCTTCGTGGAGTGCAGATTGTTTGCGCTTTCTTTTGCCTGGAGGAATTTGATCTTTCATTCGCGGAAATTCCTCAGCTGGTGCTAGCTCTCACTAATCAGGGGCTTCGTCAACTTACGCCTCGAGAACAATTTTCACTCTTCATACCGCGCGCTGCTCGAGAACGGATTTCCCTTGATATTTCAACTGTTGATGTGCCGTAGTATATATCTTTGCACTTCGATCGGGTCTGTTCTTCGCGCGAGTTCAAAGTCGGTCTGGACCCGTGCTCGCTGCGACCTTGTGGGGAGGCTAAGAAAAGCTGTACCAGAAAAAGGTGTAAAGTGTGAAAGTGTGAGGTGTGGTGATATTTCTGAAAGGATATACGCTAACAGTCTGGTGCATAGGATGAGTGAGAAAGTTTGAAGAAACAGTCTTTGTCAGAAAAGAAAGACTGGTACTCTAAGGTATCTTATCAGTGAAGTACCGAGGCTGTTGTCGAGGAGCTGAAGAACATTCATTGGCAGATAACCCGTCCAGGCGCAAAGCGACCAATGGGCGGCCGGCGCGTCCATCCTATATTGCGGGGTACACTCAGGATTCGATGGTCATCCTTTTCCACTTTGTCTCTTTTTTCCCCTTCTCTTTTTCTGTCTCTAATTTCTGCATTATCTACCTAATCGCTTGTGACGACCTGGAAAATGTCAAGAATCGCCACAATGCTCGATTGTTCCTTTGCCCACCCGATTCTGTTCCCTTTGCTTCTCATTATTGCGCTTTCTTCTCTGTATTTTGCCATTTGTGACTTCCTCGGAAATCGCGCTATTGCCAAGCTTGGGTCATTTGCCCCGAGAGTTCGCTCATACCTTCCCTTTGGCATCGACGTCGTTTATCGTAGCATCCACCACTCCCACAAAGACACCGATATTGATTTCTGGGACTGGCTCTTCACCTGGTCTCCAAACAAGCATAGCAAAACCATCGAGGTCAGTTTGGTAAGGCAGCGCTGGATTTTCACCGCGGATCCAGAGAACATCAAGGCTGTTCTTGCCACACAGTTCCAGGATTTTGGCAAGGGAAGGCAGTTTCATGAGGACTGGAAACCGTTCCTCGGTGATAGCATTTTCACTACCGATGGGCAGCAATGGCATAACAGTCGGCAATTGATCAGGCCGCAGTTTGTCAAGAATCGAGTGGCTGATCTCGAGATCTTTGAAAAACATGTTGAACGACTGATGAACAAGATCGGTGGGCATGGAGAGGAAGTGGATATCGCTGCTCTGTTCTATCGCTTCACGCTCGACTCGGCCACAGACTTCCTACTCGGGAAGAGCGTTGACAGCCTTGACAATCCACAGGTAGAGTTCGCTTCTGCTTTTGCTGAAGTGCAAAAGGTGCAGAATATGATAACCAGAATCGGAGAGCTGAATCATCTCATCCCTAAAAGAACCTACTGGGCTGGTCTGGAAGTTATCAACGCCTTCGTGGAACCGTTCATTGAGCAGGTTCTCCGTCTGAACGTCTCGGACTTGAGGGAGAAAACAAACCAGTCCTTCTTGCATGCCTTAGCTGCAACAGGGACGCGAAACCGCAACGTCATTAGAGACCAAGTCATCGCTGTATTACTTGCTGGGCGGGATACCACAGCTGGAACATTGAGCTTTACTTTTAAGGAATTATCAGCCCAGCCTAAAATTGTTCGGAAACTGAGAAAGGAGATTTTAGAGAAGATTGGCCCGAGTAGGCCACCAACTTACGAAGATCTGAAAAGCATGTCCTACCTACAGCATGTGATGAACGAGACCTTGCGGCTTTATCCATCTGTACCGTTCAATGTATGTTCCTAGCTCAACGAGACATCAAGACTTTATCGAGAACCAAGATTAAAGTGCTGAGTACTGTCTTAAGCTTCGGCGGGCATTGCATGACACGACTCTGCCGACCGGCGGTGGTTCGGATGGTTCGCAGCCCATCGGTCAGCAACCAGAATTTACCAAGTCACCCTGGATGGCTCTGCTTCAGGCACTGATCTGATCACTAGGCATCCTTAAAGGCACCGACATCGGCTACGCCGCCATCTTCATGCAGAGACGAGAAGACCTCTATCCTCCACCATCTGCAGACTTTCCACCTGTATCACAATATAGCCCCGAAAGATGGGACAGGTGGACGCCAAAAAATTGGACATACATACCTTTCAATGGCGGGCCGAGAATCTGTATTGGACAGCAATTTGCATTGACTGAGATGGGTACATGGCGTCGAACCCTCCTACTTCCCACAATCAAGGTGTGTGCTAATGGCTCGTGTAGGTTATACGATTGTTAGGATACTTCAACGCTTCGAGAGAGTAAGCAAGTACTGGCAGGGCGGCGGGGCTCAATTTAAGTCTGAGGTCGTTTTGTCGCCGAGGGACGGCGTTAAAGTTGGATTTTGGGAGACGGAGATTGATTGAATTGTGATGCTTGGACCGTCAATGTATCTTTTACCCTTCTGAGTTCGTAAAACTGTGATTCTTGAATGTACACGACGAAAGAAAGCGACAGAGAATGAGGACACAACGTTCATTGTTTGCTCGAGAAGAAAGCTCCCAGGCAATGCGTATACATACTAAAGCTGGAGACGGTGCGGGCCTGATGGTGGAGACAAAAGGTCAAAAATTGCTGTCCTTGAGGCCAGCCCTAAGCACATCTGCCAAGCCAACATACTAAAATGTGCATCACAACGCTGTGCCTTTCTCTTACTTATTCTCAGCTAATCATGCCCCGAGCAGTTAGATCTTTGAGTATAAATCACACTAAGGAAGACTCCTATAAACGTCTCGCTTCCAAAATTACATGATCAATTTCGTTGTCTGGGAAAAAGGTTGGCGAATTTCCCAATCGATGGACTACTAAGAGAACGTCGAAATTTGGGGAAGGATCTTTGGAAATCCTACAGCTCAGGCGCGCTGCCAGAAACAAGTGACAGTTATGACGAGGTTTCCAGAACACTCTAAATTCTCATCTTCCGCAAGAGGAAGCCTGATTTTATATGTTTAGCGTTCTTTACTCTGCATGTTCTGATAGAAGGAGCTGACTGATTTGAGTTATTTCTCACAGAGGACCCTCCCTTCAACAATTCCCTATGGTCCCGAGCCTCATGCTCGACCTGTCTGGTTGTCGTGGTATGTACTCTATCCAGTGACCTTTGATGGCATCTTTGCTGATTATGACAAGTGCACACCATCGATGGTCGACCCGAACAAGCGTTGTTGCCCAAAAGCCTCTCAGCGAGCTACCTATACTTCCTACAGCCCCAGACTCAAGCTTTCCACCATGGACTGCCTCGAGCCACAGTTGGCTTGGTTCCCATGGGGACAGGTTCGTTCAAGAAGACTCTGCAGATATCCTGAAGCTCCCAACGCTGACTGACTCTTGTCCAGATGCCTATTGTTTCTAAAGTCAGCTGCCCTCTACCTTTATTGATGCCGATCAGCCTCATACTGCGGCAAAAGCCTGACACAGCGCGAGTCTACCTTGCTTGACCCTGTAGAATCCCAAGAGGCGGCTATTCGCTAACGTCCTATTAAATAGACTTGTCTTTTCTCATCAAGCTTGCCTGCCAAAGCACTCTGGCATTACCGCAATTATGGTACGTATCTACCACTGCCTTTCAGGCTCTCTTTCATGAAGACCATCATAGCTGGCCATGGCCATTGGATTTTCCAGAACATTCTCGTGGCATTGATTCTGCGGGACGCAGATCCATCAGTCAAGGTAGCGGTCTCGTCAATACCTGAAACCCTAGTCCGGCGGTTGGCGCTTGGGGGACGCTTCTTGATGTTGGGCTCGAGTCCCATGCAAGGTGGAAGGCACACTTGACCTGAAGCTTACCCATTGCGGAAGTGAAAAATTTACTCAGCAGACGTGCTGACCCCCCAACGGATTCTTAGATATTTCCTCCTGGAGTCACGCCTCAGACCTCGAGACCCCAGCGTCAGAAGAATCAAGCATTCCAGCCATCATCCCAAATGGCACTCACTCCCTCATAATGCACCCCTGCTCGAAGCAATTTTTCAATCCAGAGGCTTTGGCAATCCCCACTTCGGACAGCTCCCAGTGACCCATTTCACTCATTACCAACGACTTGTAACACTGGATCTGACCAATCGCGGATGACTATGAGCCTGGTTCCTGTATTTTTGGGGAGGAATAGCGACGTGCAACTCTCCCGCTCGCTCAGCTGGTTCGATGGGTAGTGTTTTTCTTTTGCCAAAGGGGACTGCTATGATCAGGAGATGGTTGCTGTCTTTGGGGATCAGATGATAGCAGTAGCTTGCTAGATGTACATAAAAGATATGTTCAACAATTCACGTCCTGTACTCATGTATTGACGTCCTCGGACCTTTCTTCTGGTAGCTCGCTTGGCCAAAACATCGGCCAAGTAGTTACCGGGTATGCCTCTGTGGGCGGGTACCCATTGAAGTTGCACTTTGACGTCGAGATTACTGAGCTCGTTCGCTAGAGTAACGATTCTGCCGAGGAGTGGTCTACCCCAACACTGACTGTCGTGTGTGAAACTTTCTATCCTATGGAGCGCAGACATGCAATCGGAAAATATGACGACATCGGAGGCTTTTGCATCCGTACCGTGATGGTGAATGGCTTTGGCCAAGGCGATCCTCAATGCATGCATGATAGCCAAAGCTTCTGTATGGATCGTTCCCAGTCTGTCGAATTCCAGTACGGTATACGGTCTGACAATCCACTCCGAGCCGACTACGCGGGGGTTAGCTCTGAATACTACCGCTGTGCCTGAGACTCCTCTTGGCGAAAGAGAACCGTCGACCCACAAGGCCATTCGACCTGGTATCTTTCTCCGCCCATTGTATTCGTCGAGAGCGTATTTCATGGCCTCGAGATGAGGGCGGATGGTGATTTGACCCGTAAAACATGTGACGCCTTGATCGATAATATCTTGCTCTGATGGACACACAAGTTTTGTTGTGTACACTGGGAGTTTCAATTCCTCGACAAGGGCATGGCCATGACTGCCAAATAGACTGAAGGTTGAGTAGTTTTGCGTGTCATTGGCGGCTTTCCGAGCTCGTGTCATCTCTTCTTTGATCTTCGCTTGGCGCACGAGTTGTGTCTCTGCTTCGCTGTGTCTACATCGCTGTCGTTCCCTTTCCGCCAACATGACTTTACGGAGTTGGTTTTCGTCAGTTGCCCCATGAATTCTATTGTGCAATGATTCTTTAGAGTAATCTGCGAACGGTATTTAATCCTCCTCGAGAGCTTTGCACCTCTTATTGGTAATATCCACACACGTAAGTTCATATGCATCCGGCACAGTGGTTTCTGGTTGGTTGTTCACGTCCTCGGCTTGTAGCGACTTTGTCAAGTCAGGTGTACGTGTTTCAGCCATGCTGGTGACTTGGTCAAGCTTTTGAGAATTGGACATGGAAAGGCGGTTGTTCCGCCGTGGGCCAATCTAATGATTTGGCAAGGTTGAGGTGAGGTTCGACGGTGAAAAAAAACCAAAGATATGCCAATTATCATGCTCACTTTCAAGTCACGTGAAAATGGCCCAACCAAGGGGCATAATGATCTGCCGATCCCGCTAAGCCACTTTCTATTAGCGTCACCAGTCAAGAGATAAGATAGCGGGTCATAGGCTCTCATTCGCGAGTCGCGACTTATTGTCCTCCAGACTCTATGGTGCATTGGCCGAAAAACCTGCAATTTGAGCAGCTATGAAGGCTTCAGAACCATTGACCGATCCTGCACAAGCATCCCCTGTATCACAGCGTCGAAGAACAGCGGCCAATGCAGCTGTAGGTTCTCCTACTCAGAAAAGGACGCAACGCGCCACTCGCACCCTAAATAAAACAGCTGGATCCCAAGCCAATGGTGTAGAAGAGGAGGACACGGAAGAGACCTCTACAAAGGCCAAGAGGAAACGCAGGGTAGAAGAAGATCAAAAGCCAGCAGATTCCCAGATCGACGGATTCACCCCCAAGACAGCTAAGCGTAAGAAAATCATCAAGGTTGAGGAAGCAGAAATCGAAGTCAGCGAGCCGTCGCCTAAGAAGCTAAAACGGAAGAAGGCCACAGAGGTCGAAATTGACGAGACTGTCGCAGACGAAGCTTCACCCGAAAAGGCCGAACGCAAGACCCAGGTCAAAAAGAAGGGCGAAGAAGCTCAAGAGGGTGAAGAAGGCCAGAAGAAGACAAAACGCAAGAGAAAGACCAAGGAGGAGAAAGAAATAGAAGCCATGCCCCTAGCTGCCCGAGCCGACGGATTACGCATGTTTATCGGGGCCCGTAAGTTATGTTTTCGGAGCTTTTTCGCCCTATTGAGATTGCGTTTTGGGTCGCAAGACATGTTGCGGGAACAAGCCATTCCTAAGACTGGTCACACGACTCAAGTTATATACTAAAAGAGATATGCTAACTCCGAAGTCATTAAGACGTAAGCGGTGCCAAAGGTCGGTCTTTCTCGATGTATATAGCACTAGTAGAGCTGAGACTTTGTTGCGAATCTAGGCGTTCACAATTCAGTCACAAATTGCGTCCATATTGGGTAGATAGCCTCCAGATCTTACAAAAATG
The DNA here is from genome assembly GCA_022315425.1 of Pseudevernia furfuracea. Lineage (NCBI taxonomy): Eukaryota > Fungi > Ascomycota > Lecanoromycetes > Lecanorales > Parmeliaceae > Pseudevernia > Pseudevernia furfuracea. The sequence goes on from JAIUPT010000033.1 coordinate 895,910, forward strand.
ACAAGGCTGATATTTCGTCAGCGGAAATGCCTTCGCCATGTTCCTCAAATCGCAGAAAAAATGGGAGAATCCCCCTTTGCAAGACGATCACAGAGACCAGTTTGAAGCATTATGTCGTGAGCACAAGTACGACGCAGCAAGGTATGGAGCCACACTCCATCTCCAATGCAGAACCAAGTAACCGTTTTATTCATGTCAATAGTCACATCCTACCTCACGGCTCCTATCTTGTCAATCTCGCCCAAGAAGACGCCGAAAAGGCCACTCAAGCCTACAATGCCTTCCTCGACGATCTCAACCGCTGCGAATCTCTTGGTATCAGACTCTACAATTTCCACCCCGGCTGGACTGGCAGCCATCCTCGGCCTTCCGCCATCGCCCGTATAGCCAAGGCTCTTAACCGTGCCCATGCAGCCACCAAGACCGTAACACCTGTCCTCGAAACCATGGCAGGTGGTGGCAATGTGATTGGCTCTACCTTCGAAGACCTGCGCGACATCATCGCTCTCGTAGACGACAAGGAACGAATTGGAGTATGTCTTGACACATGTCACGTTCATGCTGCGGGATATGACCTGCGGAAACCCATGGCTTTCAAAAAGACACTGGATGACTTCGACAAGACAGTGGGGATGAGATACCTTTGTGCACTTCACTTGAATGACAGCAAAGCCCCCTTCAGCAGCCACAGAGATTTGCACCAGAACATTGGCCTCGGCTTCCTCGGCCTGCGCGCATTTCATAACGTAATGAACGAGCCGCGATTCGAAGGATTACCCATGGTTCTGGAGACACCTATCGATCACAAGGACGAAGAGACAGGGAAGGATTTGGAGGACAAGGGAGTCTGGGCTAGAGAGATCAAGATGCTGGAAGGAATGATTGGTGTGGATGCGGACGGGGATGAATTTAAGGCTTTGGAGAAAGAATTGGCGGATAAGGGGGCCGAGGAGAGGGAGAAGTACCAGGAGCAATTCGAGAGGAAGGTGGAGAAAGATAGGAAAGCGTTAGAAAAGGGACAGACGAAGTTGCAGTTCGGGAAGAAGAGGACGAAGGAAAAAGGGATCAAAGAAGGAAGTGATAGCGAAGCTTGAGTATTAACGTTGCAGAGCTTTCGCTACTCGACACCTTAGAGCTCACTGGTAAGGATATCCAAATATAAGCAATAGGAGTGGTTGCTTCCGCTATCTCTGTGCTCATCACTGAATTAATGCGATGGCCTTCTTGTGCTTCAACATCGCTGGTCTGGCTTCCTACTCAGGTCTTCGAAAAAGAAAAGGCCGAGACATAGAACTTCGATCGCGTTGGAATGTGGCTGGGAGAAGTTAGGCCTGACGAAGAAGTATCTTTCCATGAAACGCTAAGGTTTGCGGTCGCTCCTACACACATCGGTCTCCGAGTTGAAGCACATCACGTCACTCAAGAATCTCATTCTCGGGTATCCAGCTTGTGCTGGCCTCCATCGCTGGCAAGCGACCTCTACTCTCTAGTAATTAGTCTGCAGGCCACCAATGCAACAAAGCTGTACAGGGGAAGCTCAAGCCCGGAATGTCCTATCCGAGCACCTTCAGACCACCTTTAGTCTTGCTCTGCTTCTTCTGGACACCAGCCCCAGTACCACTCTTCCCAGCTCCTCCACCTCCTTTCCCTCCCTTCCCGACTTTCCTCTTGTCCTGCGGTACCGTCGGCCTAATTTCCGTTGTGCTCTTCCTCAAAAGCACAGGATGACTTCCAATGTATTTACCCTGCATATCTCTAGCTGACTGAAAATACTCCTCTCCGTCCACAAAACTCACAAAACCGTATCCTTTGCTCTTGGTCGTCCGTTTGTCCCTCACTACCCTCGCTTTCTGCACCGAAGGATACTTTGAGAACGCTTTGAGGAGGGACTCGTCAGTAACTTCACCAGCAAGATTTCCAACGAACAATCGGAAATGTGCCGGGTCCCACTCAAGTAGCGATGGATCCTGCCACGTCTGTCCACCACCACTACGCACGACCGTTTTCTGCTTGCCGTCTGCGCCTGTGACAACGGCTGCCACGCCAGTATCGGCATTGGCCGCGGAAGTCATAGCGGAGTTGCTCATCGATGCACCCGAGATATCCTGTCGTATGCCCAGCGGAGCTGTGTTGGCACCGGTTGAAGAAGCACCACCTTCGCCTCCGGTGCCGAATCTGCTAAATGACCGACCCGCAGTGCGGCTGCTGTCTGCCTCCTTCCCTGCATATGCACTTTGCCACTGCGCTATTTGCGCTTCCATTTCTGGGTCAATCTCCTGACCTTGTCCGGCGGCGGCGCCTCGCCCAACGCCACCTTGACCGGGAAGGGGAAAAGGATTCCGTATTTGAGGTGGTGTGGGCTCGACATATGGTTCTTCGAAGGCGGGCTTTTGGTAGTAGGATGGTGTCGGCTGTTGTTGGTATGACGGTTGTGCTTGGTATGCACCGTTGGAGTAGGTCGTATGAGGGGCAGGGAAGCCTGTTGGGGGCGCAGGAGCTGCTGAGACCACGGGGCTATGAGTGCGGAATGGTTGACTATTTGCAGCTACGGAACGTGGTTGGAATCCTGTGAAGCCTCCGAAACCGCTCGGGGGCTGGTTTTCTCCTGTGTTGTTTGAAGTGCCATTGTAGCCTCGGGTTCCCGGAGCGGAGGAGAATGTTGGGGTGGAGGAAGTAGTCGACTTGAAAGATGGGGGTGGGCCAGCTGACGGTGGCGGTCGCGGGGGCAGCGAGGCGTGAGCTGGAGAGGTACTGGATGATGAAGAGGTTTGTGGTAGCTTCAAACCTGGAGGTGGTGGATATGACATGATGAACGGCTGTGCTGAAAAGCCTTGGGTGTGATGAATTGGGTACGTACCTCTCGCCTGAGACGTTTGCAGCGGCCGAGGTGGGTCGAACACGGTTGAGTAGTGTCTTTGAATATGTCGCGAACAGTAAGCAAGGAAAATTCGAGTCTGATTCAGCGTAGAGTACCGAAGTGAACTGTACGTGAATGGTAGGCGCGTAGGTAGGTACGGTAGCAGTGGGATGAATTGTATCTTACCTTAGTAAGCTCTGGGTAAGGCTTTAGCTTGTCTTGGTGATCCAAGGTTTGACGGATGACTCATCAATGATCTCAAATCACTATTCCCCGATTGGAGTTAGTAGCACGTGCAAGGTTTAGTGCAAATGCAGTAACGTATTCTAGTGCCGACAATTCTTCCCCCACCAAATGAGGGCTTTCTTTTCTTTCCTCCTCACCTATATCACAGTTCGTTCTCTCCTTCTCGATGCGTTGAAGAGAACAAACTGAATCACATCAACTCTCTACACTTATACTCTATCTACATTACCTTCACATATTGAGAATCATCCAAACTGCCAAGATGACAGAAAAAGCAATGTAAGTGCACCCTTTTCTCCTAATCCTCCATCCGGCCTGCTCCGCTTCAACTCGACATACGTACCACCAGAGCAGTCGGTCTCTGGCACTCGTATCCTTGTTTGGCAATCCTGAACCATGTTGATGAGAATTCCCGGCTGACTGTAGCGCCCGTCTGGCCGGCATGAATGTCGGCGGACCTGCGCGGATCACTCCCAGTGGTGATTTTGGCCTCATCGGTCTGGCCGTCATGGGTCAAAATTTGCTTCTGAATGTTGCCGATCATAAAGAGTTCAATGTCGTGGCTTTCAACCGTACCGTTGAGAAGGTCGATAGATTTATGAGCGCCGAGGCAAAAGGTCTGTCGACACCCAGACCTCCCCAACTGGGAAGGGACGGTATTGCTAATGCCACTGCAAAGAGTATAAAAACATCGAGGGAGCTCACTCCATTGAGGAGTTCGTTCTGAAGCTCAAGAAACCCCGTCGCATCATGCTCCTTGTCATGGCCGGCAAGCCAGTTGATACCTTCATAGACGCTCTACTGCCTTTCGTCGAAAAGGGCGATATCATTATCGACGGCGGGAATTCGCACTTCCCTGACACCAATCGCCGGACACGATCGTTAGCCGAGAAGGGCATTCGTTTCGTAGGCACAGGTGTGTCTGGTGGCGAAGAAGGTGCTCGTTATGGACCCAGTCTTATGCCTGGTGGGAATGAGGAGGCATGGCCCTATATCAAGGATATCTTTCAATCCATTGCTGCCAAGAGTGATGGCGAGCCTTGCTGTGACTGGGTAGGCGACGAGGGTGCTGGTCATTATGTCAAGATGGTCCACAACGGTATCGAATACGGAGACATGCAATTGATCTGTGAGGTACAATGACCCGACATCAATTGCTCGCTGCTTGTGAGCTCACGCAAATTGTAGGCATACGACATCATGAAGCGTGGCTTGGGCCTCTCTGCGAAAGAGATGGCAGAAGTGTTTGCGGAATGGAACAAAGGTGTCCTCGATTCTTTTCTCATTGAGATAACCCGTGACGTTCTCCAATTTGACGATGACGACGGCACACCCTTGGTTGAAAAGATTCTGGATTCCGCCGGCCAGAAGGGTACAGGCAAATGGACAGCAATCAACGCCTTGGACCTTGGTATGCCCGTCACTTTGATTGGCGAGGCTGTCTTTGCGAGATGTTTGAGCTCTCTCAAGCAAGAGCGTAGCCGTGCGGCAGGAGTACTAGCCGGTCCTACACCTAAGTTCGAGGGAGACAAGAAAAAGTTCCTCGCCGATCTTGAGCAAGCTTTGTACGCCTCGAAGATCATCTCCTATGCTCAGGGCTTCATGTTGATACAAAACGTGCGTACTTTATTTTTCTTCTGCAGGAACCCGTCACCTGCGATACTTACCTCAGGTGTAGGCTGCCAAAGAATACAAGTGGAAGCTCAACAAGCCTTCAATTGCACTGATGTGGCGTGGTGGCTGCATTATCCGATCAGTATTCTTGAAGGACATTACTTCTGCATACCGTAAGAACCCAGACCTCGAAAATTTACTGTTCGACGACTTCTTCAACAAAGCCATCCACAAGGCTCAAGACGGCTGGAGAGACGTTGTCAGCAAGGGCGCGTTGTGGGGTATTCCTACGCCCGCTTTCAGCACTGCTCTCAGCTGGTATGATGGGTACCGCACCAAGGACCTCCCAGCAAATCTTTTGCAGGCGCAGAGAGATTACTTTGGTGCTCACACATTCAGGATCAAGCCCGAGAAAGCCAACGAGAAGTATCCTGAAGGTAAAGATAACCACGTCAACTGGACCGGCAGAGGCGGTGAGGTATCGGCGTCCACCTATCAAGCATAGGGTACCCTAGAATTCACCATTGTCATTGTGCAAGTCATTATTGACGAAAGAAATGGAAAAAGAGGCCAGCTTCCTCAGAGTTTGCACATGTATGTTCTTACTTAAGCCAGAACATAGATGTATCTGTAAAACCCGTGAATGACGAATGACATGAATTCGTCTATCTACTTCCTGTTATCCAATATGACGATATTACCAGTATAACTCCATGCCTGAAAGAATACTGCTGTCATTCCAGGCCCAACTAATCTTACCTCTTATGCTTTGTGCCTTTTGCGAAGAACATATGCTTTTGACCGCTAGGATCTGGCGGCACTTCAGATGGGGACACTGCTAGGACGTAGTCGATTTCGCTGCATCCTGCTTTGGTGAACATGTCATCCATATGCTCCTTGGTGAAGCCGTCAAAAGATATAGTTTGTGAGCTTGGGTGCTGTCCCGGGCCACCACGGCTCGAGTGCCCAGAATCAGTTTCATGGCCGTGAGAGTGTTCATGGCTGTGACTGAAGTTACTCCGAGGCGAGGCTTTCTCTGAGGGGATCCAGTCGATAATCACTACCGTCCCACCAGGCTTCAAACGCTCTACCAACCTCGCTACCATTGCCTCGGGGTTATCGACGTGATGCAACGCCATGCTCATTATCGCCAAATCGAAGCCGTAGAGATCCTGGCTTTCAAGCGACCCTTGAGCTGGCGCAAGCAGATCGCCTCTCACAGCATGCATCTGAATCTCGGGCACGCCTGCCTCGCGGGCTCCTGCATTGAACTTGTCGACCATGGAGTCCGAAACGTCGATGCCGCGGATTTCAGTGACATATGGGAGCATTGCCTACGCGGTAATAAGCTGAGTGTTCCCTGCCGCCGCTCTGGGCTGGCAGAAGGACTCTAGAGTCACCTGGGACGCGATCCCCGGTCCACAGGCGTAGTCGAGCATTTTGGTGGGCGTTTGGGGTGATTGCTGGATCCCCATCCAATTGAGGTTAGAGCGAAGGTGGTCGTAAATTTGGCGTGTCAGCTTCTGGATCCATGGCGCTTTGAATATGTGCTCGACTTGGGTGCTGGAGGCGCTTTGTGAGCGTTTTAAACTCGAAGCGGGGAAATGCTAAGGCACTCACTCCCAGTACTTGCGATTGACCTCCCCCAAAGCCCCCAAGGTTGAAGTCGCCATGATGGAAGTGGTCACTCTGGTATAAAGGCTAAGAGGGGAGGAAAAGAGAGAGTAGAAGCTGGAGATGGCGTCGGATTGGTGATAGACAAATTTGTTGACAAGACTTGGTATCACAGTGCCTAGATATCACACGCAAGTTTTGTGATATGAATCAAATGTAAGCCTCAGCCAGTCACGCCAGTATACGAAGGTACCTAGGTTGTATTAATTTATTACATTATTTACATAGGTGAATTTGGGAGCAGCTAGCGCCTGTACCAGCCGCGCAAGACTCCAGCCGAGGCAGGGGGCCGTTACTTTAGGATACTGTAAAGTACCTTAGACTACTTAGTACTGTATACAAAACTTCAGATGATCCAATCGATGTAACGGGCCGTCTCTATCCCTCTCGCTCATGGGATACTAAGTCACACCCTACCCCGGAACTAACCGCCGGGGGAACCTCCGTACCCTGTGAATGATATAAAGAGGCAGTGTGCAGTGAGAGAGACCATGGAAGAGGGTGATTAAAAGTGGCCAGTTCAATTTGATCTGGATTTTGCGATAAGTTTGTGTCGCCGCGAACTTTCAATTCCGTTCCTATCTGACTTGGACACATTTCTCTCTTTCTCGAAAATGTACTTTAAATCTAAGAGAGGGCATCTTCACCTTACTCATCAGACTGACCCAAAGATGCCATTGATGCTGCACTGCTCCTTCACTACAAGGTAGACCAAAAAGATGCGGCGAATAGTTGCTAAATCCTTGCGTCGTTCATGAGCGAATCTCTCAAGGGCTCTCAACATGGTTGACAGCACTGGCAGCCATTTGCAATCCTTCTCCCATTTCTGGTCTGGAGACCATTAAAGCTGCGTATCATCAAGGGCAGGCGGTACGCCTGAATGAGTCTACTGAATCAGATCAGCTGGCTGGTCTAAACTCTGCTGCAAACTTACATAAATGTTCATGGTTCTATGACCCGTCATCTCATCCGCTAAGACACTGTCCCAGGAGATCAAATCATCAATTGCTTTGCTTGAAATGTGATTGGAGAATTTCATTTGTGGCACTAGTATCGCTTGAGCTCATCTTTGGTGACCAACTTCGGCAACTTCAGTATGCTCGATGTGTTTCTCAGAAAACCTTCTTCTGAAGATTCTGTAGAGTTGAGTGATTTCCCCATCTTAGCCGGTTCCTGCTCGGAATTCTGCGCGAGCTCATTTACCCCATCTTTTGCATCATACAAGGGATAACAACCTTAGGTCTCAGCAGGAGTAGTGGTATTCAGGTCACCAACTCCTCATGCCTTAAAGTCCACTTGAGTTCTCCCTCTCTCCAACGAACATTGTTGTTCGTGCATTTGATTCGTAAATTCAGCTCCAGAAGTCGTCGAAGTACGCTCAGTATTGACACCGTCCGCTTGAGGCCGACTAGAATAAAACCCTTGAGTATATTTCCTCCTCCTTGTAGCGCGTATGTGAAGTTCTTCAACTCTTGCGCGCGGCCCACGGACTCGTTCACTCTTTTGCCCCTCCGCTCCTTCCACGGTAGAAGAACAAACAACGACGACTGAGTGACTTCGATTGAGATTGAAGATATCAGGGGCTTTTTTTAATTTTTATCTTGGAGATTGAGGTAGCTCGTTACGAGTTGCGACCGGAATTAAAGGAATAATCGGGATTTTGTCTTTCACTCGCGAGTCGCCCCATACAAAATACCACAAATATGACTTGATAGCTACACACTTACTTCTAAGCTTTACACACCTGTCAGGCATTCCAGTAGTGCGCGCTTGATGCTGTGGCTGCTCAATATCGTTTTATGGGGTGGCTCGGTGGTAAACCCTGAGGTAAGATACGAGTAGAGTTGATCGGTAGGGCTGAAATCCGCAATCAATTTTGCCAAGGGCGAGTGTTTCTTACTTCTGAACCCACACCTCTACCAAACTGAGCCACCACATTTTCTGTACAACTGCGTTATTCGTCTACTCAACATGGCCAATAATGTCGACTCAGCGATAGAGATGTGGAAGGTCCGAAAACTCATCAAGAATCTGGAGGCTTCTAGAGGGAACGGCACGAGCATGATCAGCCTCATCATCCCACCCAAAGACCAGATCTCGCGAGCAGCTCGCCTGCTAGCAGAGGAATTTGGGACTGCCAGTAATATCAAGAGCCGCGTAAACAGATTGAGTGTTCTCTCAGCTATCACCTCGACCCAGCAGAAGCTGAAGCTCTACAATAAGGTCCCGCCCAATGGCTTGCTCATCTACTGTGGAGAGATTTTGACCCAAGATGGCAAGGAGAGGAAAATAACTATTGATTTCGAACCTTTCAAGCCTATCCGAACGTCACTCTACCTGTGCGACAACAAATTCCATACTGAAGCTCTGACAGAGCTTCTACAGGATGACAGCCGGTTTGGCTTCATCGTCATGGATGGGAATGGCGTTCTTTTTGGTACGTTGTCGGGTAACGTTCGTGAAATCTTGACAAAGTTCCAGGTGGACCTGCCCAAGAAACATGGCCGAGGGGGTCAATCAGCGTTGCGTTTTGCTCGTCTCCGAGAAGAGAAGCGCCACAACTATGTTCGCAGTAAGTGATGAAGCCACCTGCTATGATGCATCCATATACTAAGAACTAGAAGAAGTCGCAGAGCTCGCAGTGCAATGCTTCATTTCGAACAACAAAGCGAATGTTCAAGGCCTCGTCCTAGCTGGATCTGCAGATTTCAAGTCTGAGCTGAATGCATCAGATATGTTTGATCATCGGTTGCAAGAGAAAGTCATTAAAGTTGTTGATTGCTCCTATGGGGGAGAAAATGGATTTAATCAAGCTATCGACCTCGCCGCAGATGCGCTCAGCGATGTCAAATTCGTTCAGGAGAAGAAACTGCTGGACAAGTACTTCACCAACATCAGCACAGATACTGGCAAGATCGCCTACGGTCTCAGTGACACACTTAAAGCGCTTGAGTCCGGGGCCGTTGAATCTCTCATCATTTTCGAGAACCTAGACATTACTCGATGGTGGCTCCAACCCTCCGAGCCATCGAGCTCTCACGTCGTCCACCACACTCTAAAAGGACAAGAGGACGATAGAACAAACTTCATGGACAAGAGCACCGGCCAAGAAATGGAAGTGATCGACCATAAACCACTAGCGGAATGGCTGGCCGAGAACTACCAAAATTTTGGCGCAGCGCTCTACTTCGTCAGTGACCGATCCAGCGAAGGCAATCAATTTGTTCGTGGATTTGGAGGCATGGGCGCTATACTACGGTATGCCTTGAATCTCGAACAGCTAGCTGATCCTGACGAGGACGATGATGAATACTTCGATGATTGACTTTCAAATGGTTCGTCTGGGAAATTAGCTAGTCCTGCAGGAGCTCCACCGGATCCGAGTTCCCTTAACAATTGATTTTTGATGACCTAGAAGGTATTTCATCATCACAGCGTTTGCTAGCGGTGCATTTACAGCTGACAGCGATTTTAGGGGCCGAGTAGAATCAAGATCGTGGAACTATACAAGCTGGACAGACTCCCGGAAATTGAATATATTATCAAGTACGAGCGATTTTGTGCAGAGGTCATCCACACAGTTTGATCCGCCCCATTTATCATGCCAGAATAGTAGTCTTGGCGTGACAAACCATAACAAGTCAACTTTGATAAACATATTTCCTTTGAAAGGGAACAGATATACGATTCATGATCGAAGACTAAATCAACATCCAAGGCGTTTATCTGAGATGAAAATTCCGCATCTCAAATCATCGAGCTAATTTACAATGGAAGTATGTTGGCTAAAGTGGAACATGATTGGGGTACGACTAGCCTCTATAAGAGACAAAATGTTGTTAACGCTAAGAAGACAGAAATCTGCCTCGACCTCGCCGTCGACAGGTTCTACGGTGAGACTTTTTCTATTATGATAGTCAGCACACCCCTCTACGAACAGTATCGTCGTCTTAACGGATGTTATGAATTCTTAATTAGTATCGTTTTTAGGAACCCTGACAGCGTCATTTAGTCTACAACACTATCGACCTATGTAAATGGCCCCAGTCTTGGAACCAATTTCAACCTTGTGCTGTCTTGTTCTCAGCTTGCACATGCTTATGAGTTGGACTGGGCGGAATTGCAGGATATGCCGAAACATATCGTGAGGAATAGTGAAGGGTTGGAGGAGGTGGGGGCTTTAATAACGAAACCTGACCAAGCTTTGCAAAGGGTCGAGGCATGAAATGAGTGGACTACGGGAAAGCGCCCTCATCCGAAACTGATAACCTAAGGGATCAGACTCTATACCGTATATTCTATGTTGATTGAAAAATATATACATTGCTCGTGTTTGCAACTGTTACCAAGATATGTGAGCGGAAGTGATCTGATTAATCAATATATTGAATGATCTGATTAGCTATTTATGGAGTCTTCGGAGAACAACTAGGCTGGGGAAAGAAGTATATAACTCCCCTAGATTTTCTTATTTACCACACAAAATAGGTGGGGTTAGGGGCATTCTCGAAGATTCTTCTATCAGCAATTACCAGTTGTAATGATTCCAGTACTCCTTCTCTAATGTCTCGCCTGATTTTAAACTTCAAGCAGAGACACTCCGATTCCTTTAAGAAGCCGCGCAGATCAGTCCAGGCGCCTCCCAACATCTCGCCAGCTACAAGGCCTAGCAAAAGATGCTCCCACTGATTACTATAGCCATGCAGGCCAATCTGGGGGCCTCTTCACCCCCAAAGGGCCAAAAGACTGCTTGTGCCTACTCTCTCTGGACTGAATCCTCGCCCACATCACTCGTAGGATTTACTTCTTCAAGGCCTTCCTTTGGCCTTTCAAATATCTTCATTTCGTATATCCAGTTAATCCATAGAAACGTCTAGTCATCCTTTAGAATCCACTCGATCCCGTACTGCTTACGTTAATCGTAGGTTATTTTCACACCTCCCACTAGCCACCTGGTCTGGAGAACTGCCCGCTCCCTGCGGGATTTCCTTTATGGTCGTTCTGGCCTCGTGGTACTAATACCTGTGGGACCTCTGGGCTCCGGGTGCCCCCCCCGCTCCTCCCGACAATCAGAATGAGGTGTAGGCTCTGCATGTAACTTTTGTTAAAACTGATGTTTGGATGACCAGATGTTGTTAACATTTGCCACATAATAATACGATACGACTCACAAATATGTCGTGGGTTCGAAGTGCCTTTCGTAGTCACGGAGTCCTCGAGTCTATTCTCATTACTCTCGTTCTCCGCTCGCTCTTCGTGTCTCCCGTTCTGCTCGAATCTGCTTCTGTGTTTTCATGTCCTACGACTTAGATTGATGTTTTTAATTCTTTTGAAATCCCCTCTGCTTCTTCTTGATATTCTTTGCCTGGGGATCCGACTTTCTGGCTATAGAAAGATTTGTGATTTCCTTGAGTGCGCTTAGAATCTCTCGGTGATTGCTATCGACCTCTTCATCTGGGTACTCTCTTATTGCTAATAGCAATTAAGACCTGTAAAGTAAAGTAGGCGTCATTTCCAGCAATGTGGAGATTTCGAAAAGGACATCGAAGCTCACTTAGACTGCTGCTGAGTGTGATAGGAATATTTGATAGTATTTTAGAGGCAATCCTTTTCAAAAGAGCTGCTAAACCTGTCTGATATCATAGAAAAACAAGCACTATATTAATAGGCTGTAAATGACGAACGATGGAATCGTTGGCGTGGACCCTGATTTGCACGTGGAGTTGCCAAGACTTGCTTATAGCAATACCCTTGTACCCTGTAATGAGACGACGACAAGCAAGGACGACATATCCGTACAGAAACCCTGTGCTTCTCGACATCAATCGCTGTGTTAATTGGGATAGCGGCAAGAGGCCTTTGATTGAGAGCGAGGGCCGCTGTGTCACTGTAGCTCGTGCCCCTAAGAGCGCTCGACGGATGGACCCCCATGGACGCGGATAGAGAACCCCAAGGAGAGGGAGAAGAGCAAACAGGACACTACCATCCGACAGAACAGATATCTAGGCCATCTGGCAGGAAAACCAAATCGAATATAGAAAACCAAGATTCCGCCACTGGCACGAACGCTGATGCTGATCTCCTTTCCTCTGATATGGACGATGCTGGAGATGGATATCGGCGACGCAGAGCTCAATTAGTGGATGGATTGGAGAGCGGGAGCGCGAGGAGAAAACGATCCAGCAAGCACCATGTTCATCCCTATCGGAACGCTTCAGGAGCCCCCGACGAAGAGAACAAGCAATTGGTGTACTGCTCAGATGATGGCCACGGCTCCGATTTCTCTTCTAGAACCACGAGCGAAGACTTTGAGCTAGACCATCTGACTGCAGAAGACCCGTTCAGTGATGACGGAGAGACCGGTATGACGAAGAAAGACAAAAGACACAGAAAGAGAAGGCGGAGGAAGGCCGCAAGGATGGACGAGCGATTTGCTGGTAATGTTAAGGCGTCGAGGCCGAATAAGATGTCCACGTACAGCGAAACCTATAAGGCGTGGCTCATCAACGCCCTGCTAGTGGCTTCGTGGTACGCATTCTCGCTTTCAATCTCTATTGTAAGTGATGATATAGAGCCTCAAACCCAGCCCACCCATAAAACACTTGCTGATAGCTTCATAGTACAATAAATGGATGTTCTCGGAAAAGTACCTGGATTTCCATTTCCCTCTCTTCACTACTTGCCTGCATATGCTCGTTCAGTTCTGCCTAGCCAGCATCGTCCTCTACTTCATCCCACGATTGCGACCTCGAACCGATAGCTTAACGAATCCTCAAAATCATTATCATGTCCGTCAGGATACGTCACAGACTGAGAAGCCTCTTATGACCAAAATGTTTTATTTCACCCGGGTGGGTCCTTGCGGAGCTTCTACCGGTCTTGACATTGGGCTGGGCAACATGAGCCTGAAGTTCATTACTCTCACTTTCTACAGTATGTCTGTCACGAGCCACTGAAATATTTACGCTGACATCTTACCTCTTAGCAATGTGCAAGTCCTCTTCTCTAGCCTTCGTCCTCGCCTTCGCCTTCCTCTTCCGCCTCGAAGACCCTTCCATTAGACTGGTCGCTATCATCACCACAATGACAATAGGCGTCATTATGATGGTGGCTGGTGAAACGGCTTTCGATGCTCTCGGCTTCATTCTTGTCATCTTGGCCGCTTTCTTCTCGGGCTTCCGCTGGGCGCTCACTCAAATTCTGTTGCTCAAAAACCCCGCGACGAGCAATCCGTTCAGCAGTATCTTTTTTCTAGCACCTGTCATGTTCGTCAGCTTGGCCATCATAGCCGTTCCTGTCGAGGGCTTCGCCGACCTTGCCCACGGTCTGAAGGCTCTTGTCGATACCAAAGGGGTCTTTTTGGGGATCTGCATCTTGATCTTCCCAGGCTGCCTTGCCTTCATGATGACTGCGTCCGAATTTGCGCTTCTTCAGCGAACTTCTGTCGTCACGCTCAGCATCTGCGGAATCTTCAAGGAAGTCGTCACCATCGCCGCTGCAGGCATCGTCTTCAAGGATCCATTGACTCCAATCAATATCACTGGACTGTGTGTAACCATTGGTAGTATAGTTGCCTATAATTATATCAAGATCACGAAGATGAGAAAAGATGCTAGGAAGGAGGCCGCAGGGGAGCCAAAAGCCACCGACGATGAGGATGGAGACGAAAGTGCAACGGAGCCCATGCTTGCGCCCCCCCCAGCAATTAGGCGAGACAGACTTTCTGCAGATGCACCTAACGGCCGAGTCCGAGCCGAGTCCAACGCTGGATCGATCAAGAGCTTACGCGAGAATGAGTGAGCAATAAATGACGGCTCTTGGAACGGATGTTATAGAAAAGGCGTTGGCTGTTTCTGAGCACGACTGTCTTGGGAAGGTTTTGTCATGTAGGGTGCTGTGGCAGTCCCTTTCGATACCATAAAGGAAACATGTGTCACTAGCATATTTCCAAAGACTGCAGTTGGGCTGGCAATGGCTTTCTTGAGGTGCGATTTATTGGATATTTCCCTGAAATCCAACCTCCTTATTTCATTCTGGAGGACCCTAAGCCATATATGTACACCCCTATCTTCCGTGCACAAGCATTATTATGACCCTTCTACCATATTCCTCTCCGTCTGACTCCCATCGTCCCAAAACTCAACGTCTCCCTTCCCGCCTAGCGTCCCTCTCTTCACTAGCTGGCCCTTCTGCCTCATCAAATCCTCGATGGTAAACGGTTGGTCCCCAAAAATCTGGTTTTATCGTTTGTCAGTATTCATCGCCTTCAACCTTTTCATCTTTGCATCCGCCAGGAAGAGGCTTTGAAAACCCACCTTCAAATGATCACTAATGACATGCCGATTCGAACACTCGGGACATGTGATCAGGACAGTCCCGTTGTGGTACCCTTGCTTTGAAACGGTGTGCGTAGAGCGGTGCTTGCATGGTTTGCACGTGAATGTGAGCTCATAAGCGGGTGGTTTCTCCGAGGGGCTTTGGGTGTTGCTGGGGTAAGCCGGGGAGTGTGCGACTGCTGATAAAGGAGCGGACGAGGAGTCAGAAACCCGACGGATTTGAAGAGAGCGAAGTGCAAAGGAAGACTGTGGGATGCTGCATTTGGGCGTATATGATGGACGCGGAAAGCTGGGATGGCGGAGAGGCGCAAGTTGGGAGAGGGGGCGGGGACAGGAATTTGTTAAGCGTGGCTGGCGTGGGGATGGTCTAAGCTGGCGAAATATGGTGCTGAGGGTTTGATCTGCTTTCATCGTGCTCTCTTGCCCAAGATATGCGATACAGAACCCTTTGTACCACAACTCAAAAATCAAAAAGCGGCTGCAAACATCAGAATCGTGAAGCCGTTCGGCTGAACTTCGGGATCTACAGTGGAGATGCATCCAGGAACAGCCAGACAGCTGCTATTGCCTCCCCTGGGGCCCGAGCCTGTCTAACCGTTAGACTCTAACGGCTGCCTCGTGCCTTTCAGTTGAACCTCTTCCATGATCTTTTGTCATAGAATCGACACTCCTTTTATCAGGGATCTTTCAATTCTTTGCGAGTCTTTCTCCTCACCCGTTGTGAAGCTTCACGGATCCATGTCGAATCCACTTCTCCTCAAGAAGTTCACAAAATAGAAACGGCAGCTTGACTGGTACTTCAGAACTCTACCATGATTGCCGGGAGGGGAAGAAAGGTTCGCCCCCCAAGACGGGTAAGTCAAGTCAGAAGTGACGGGTTACGGAATCTCATTCGCACATGTCAACACCCACTTCAATGTTGATCTTTTGGGACACAACCCTGATCCAGCACTTGTTGCTTTCTTCTTTTCTTGTACCGCCTACGTCTTGCTGTATCTTCATATCGCCATGTTGGCAAAGAAGGCTAAAATTATCCTCCCGCAGGGCCTAGGTACCAACGAAGCTGTCGATTTCGACTCGATGTGGGATGTCCTGGCCTCCTCACTTCGAGAAATACACACCAAGAACGCCTCGAAGCTGTCTTTTGAGGAGCTTTACCGCAATGCTTACAAGCTTGTGCTCAAGAAGCGGGGTGAGACTCTCTACATTAGGGTGAAGGAATTCGAAGAAGATTGGCTCGCAAACGAGGTTCAACCACGGATCATAGAGGAGCTCTCTCAGACCCTCCTCCTCGCAACGTCTGGAACCCAAACGATTGCCACAGCCAACGAGAAAAGAGTTGCAGGAGAGAAGCTACTACGAGCTCTAAAGCAAGCATGGGAGGATCACAATCTCTGTATGAACATGACTACTGATGTCCTAATGTACATGGTGGGCAGCCTCTGGAGCCTCACAGAGGATTGCGAAACGAGGGCTACTGCTGACTAGTCGGCAGGACCGTGTATACTGCAAGGACTTTCGGAAACCCTCAATTTTCACTGCCTCTATGGGGCAGTTCCGCGATCACGTACTGAGGACTCCTCTTTCTGACAACCCTGACCAACAGATTAGCATTGCCCAAATTCTTAACGCCGTTATGTTGGACCAAGTGCAAATGGATCGAGAAGGTGATATAGTCGACAAATCACTCCTGAAATCCTGTGCCTACATGCTGGAGGGTCTTTACGAGACAGAAGATGAGGATGAGTCTACTAAGCTCTATCTCACGAGCTTCGAGCCTGAGTTCCTAAAAGCTAGCGAGGAATTCTACCGCATCGAAGGTGCCAAATTATTGTTAGAAGCAGATGCCGGAACATTCTGTAAAGATGCTAGGAAACGAGTCAACGAGGAAGAGGACCGATGTAGATCGACTTTATCCCCATTGACCTTGACGAAAATCAAAAGCGTGGTCGAGACGGAGCTCATCAAGAGAAACCTCCCCGAAGTGATAGCGCTTGAGGGCAGTGGCGTCAAGTACATGCTGGACAATGAGCGGCTATTGGAGCTTGAGCTAATGTACGAACTGAGCGCGAGGGTCGATCCAAAGAAAGAGGAGCTAAGAAAGGCCGTTCAGGCTCGCATCCTAGAGATGGGAAACGACGTGAACAAAGCTACCACTACTGCAACACAGACTCCGCCAAAACCGTTGGACCAGGACGGCGACAAAGCTGAGGGGAACGAAAAGGTTTCAGAGAAGCCCGTAAGCCAGCAAACCACAGCAGCCATCAAGTGGGTCGATGACGTCTTGCAACTGAAAGAGAGGTACGATAACGTGCTTACAGAAGCCTTTAAGTCAGATCAAGGTCTACAAACTGCTTTCTCGCGCAGCTTCACAGACTTTATAAACGCCTTCGAGAGAAGCTCTGAATACCTCTCGCTCTTCTTTGATGAAAACATGAAGAAGGGCATCAAGGGTAAGACGGAGAACGAAGTTGATCTGCTCCTGGATAGAGGCATTACTTTACTACGGTACATCCAGGACAAGGACATGTTCGAACGGTACTACAAGAAGCATCTGTCGAGACGGTTGCTGATGAAGCGTTCAATCAGCATGGATGCCGAGCGCCAGATGATATCCAAGATGAAGATGGAGGTTGGGAATACGTTTACGCAGAGGATCGAAGCAATGTTCAAAGACATGGCTATCTCTGCAGACCTCACGTCCAACTACAAGAGGCACGTTGCTGAACTGGGAGATCCTGATCCAAAGAGGGCAGAAATTGAGGTCAATGTTTTGACCAGCACGATGTGGCCGCTTGAAGCTATGGCGCCCTCTTACAACGAGGGAGAGGATCGACCACGATGCATCTTCCCAACTCAGATTGAGAGAATCAAACAAGGCTTTGAGAAGTTCTACCTCGACAAGCATAGCGGACGGGAACTTACCTGGCAGGCAAACATGGGTACTGCAGACCTTCGAGCCTACTTTCCGGAAATGAAAGCGGCCAAGAAGACAAGAGAGATCAATGTATCGACGTACGCGATGGTCATCCTTCTCCTATTCAATGATCTACCTCCAGGCGGGTTCATAACCACGGAAGAGATTCAAGCACGAACAAACATACCCCTCAACGAGCTGACTCGAAACCTTCAATCGTTGGGTGTGGCGCAGAAGACAAGGCTTCTCCGCAAGGAGCCTATGAGCAAAAACGTCAAGATTGATGACAAGTTCTACTTCAACGAGGGTTTCCACACGCATTTTCAAAAGTTCAAGATCGGCGTGGTCACGGGCGGCAATAAGGTAGAGGACTCTCATGAGCGGTCAGAGACGGAGAAGAAGAACAATGACACTCGAGGGGGTGTGATTGAGGCTGCTATTGTGCGGATCATGAAGTAAGCATATTCCTTCTCAATGGAGTCTTGGAGAGCAGAAGGCTGACCCGAGTCTGTACAGGCAACGTAGGGAATTGACCCATCAGAAGCTGATGGCAGAAGTGATCCAGCAATTGACGGCAAGGTTTATGCCGGATGTCAACATGGTAAAGAAGAGAATTGAAAGTCTTATGGAGAGGGAGTATCTCGAGCGAATCGAGGACCGAGAGCCAGCAGCGTATCGGTATTTGGCATGAGATATCGCAGTACCTCATTCAGCGATGACATGGGACATGGTGTGATGAAATCGTTTGATCAAGCATTTTAGCGTAGAGGTGAGATGGCACTGGGGCGTTCAGAAAAGGTTGCACTTGTATGCTGGCTGTGATGGAATGTCGCGTCTTGCAGATTATTCTACGTAGCTAGAATAACGCTCTGTGATTCCAATGCTGAGCAGCAATACATCAGAGCAGGTACCAAACTATCAATGTCTTGGTGTGAGATAGGTATTATGGTATACCGTAGTATATGATATTGAGTTCCGTGCCATATTCGTGACTTGCGCAAGCGCCGGAAGCGCCCGCCGTTGCTCCAAGGCCAAGCCTCTAAAGTTCAAAGCAAATCTAGAGAGAGTAGAGACTCTTGTCTTCTCATCTTCCTTTCTCTACATCTTCGAGACGCTCTGCAGCAAGTGAAGGAGAGGTGTTGGGGAGTGCATGATATTCCTACAATTCACCTCCTCTACGCCTCCCTTTCCTTTGGTTCATCGTCACCGTCACTCCTTTGCCTTTGGTACTGTCCGTACCCTCTCTGGCGTCTCATTTTGCAGGGCGCCCGGCTTTTTTAAAAGTTAGAAGCCTCATCATCGATCCAAATTCGGCACAAGTAATCGCCCCCGGCAATGCGTCTTTGACAGGATTTTGGAATACATCAGTTGCCAGAGCACAGCCGTGTGAGGATGGCCGAGAGTACGAAGCGTCAGAATAATGCTGGAGGAAAAGCTCCGGTTGCGACGCCTAATGTTGGCCAGCTCGTAGCCCTCGAGACTGCCATGAGCGGAGCTATCGGTGGAAAGTAAGTACTGCTGGATGGCGCGTGTTTCTTTCGCATATGGCTCTTGAGCAACGCTTATGTTGCCGCGGTCTATACCCTGCCATGCACGGCCCTCTTCAGCCACTGCACTGCTCAAGCTGACCCCCTTCCCCACAGAGTTCGCCTCCAAACCACCATTCCCGCGCACCCCACCCTCGAGGGCACCCTCTATACCATTTGCCCCCTCACCCACCTCGTCGCCCTCTCCACCTCTCCTCCAAATGTAACCCACCACCTCCTTCCCCTCCCGTCCATAACAACCCTCATCATCCTCTCTCCACCCCCGTCCGTTCCGGCGCTCCCACCATACCTCCCTACAGCGGCCCTCCACGCCCGTGCAGCAGCCGCTCTGCAGCGCGCCCACGAAAAAGCCAGCAAGGTCAACAGGAATGTCGGTAAAGAAGCGCAGGAAATATTCGATGCGATCAGCAGGATGTTGCCAACAAAGTGGGATGGAAAAGATATTGTGGTTATGGACCAGGTCGTTGTCAAGGGCCCAGGGTATAGGAGTGAGGACTGCAGGGCTGGGAAGGAGGCGGGCTCGGCGTTGGCTAGGGTGAAGAAGGTGGTGAGTAAACTTTATCTGCGCGCAAGGATACCAAAGCGGTGTTTGCGAGTTGGCTGCTATTGTTGGTTCAAGGTTGCTGACGAAGCGGTACCTAATAGCTCGAGAACGAACGCAAGAAACTTGCGCAGCGCGAGCCCAAGGGACTCAAGCCCGTCATACCGGCCGTACCTGCCATTCCAGCTTTCTCCGGAGGCCCCAGGAAGGGCGGATGATCTATAGACGATTTAACATCATTAAATCGATACCAATGAATGATTGTGTGAATCTGGTTGCGATGGGACTGTAAAAAAGTACAAGGAAGGGAACCGAAAGAGCTGAATTTGGCCCCTGCGAAGGACGACCAACTTATGTATTGGTCTGTCTTATATCTCGAAGGAAGAGGGATTGAGGTAGTAGTGCCGCCAGGGCTCAACGATCGTGGATATCTTGAAAGGCATTGAAGGTAATCGGGTTTGAAATGTGCCTGATAGTCAATATCGCTGCTGGGTGGCCAGTCAAGATATCAAGTAAATAGTTAAAACCAATGGATAATACTGAATGTTGCCATCGCTGATGCAAAAGCTCTCAATGCAACTAGCCGCCCTGGTGGGTATCTCCGACTTCATCACACATTGCAGCATAAGATCGTACATGCAGCTCTTCCTTCTCCATATTCCTCTCGCTATGCAAATCAGCAAATCACGTTCGACTCCATCACCAACCCCTCCTTCTCCCCTTCTCTTCTCCACCCTTCTCCTTCCTCCTCTCCTTCTTCCTAACCCCTTTCCTCCTCTTCCTCTCGCCCTCCCTCTCCGGCTCCGCGACCGCCTCAATCCGCCTCTTCACTCTTCTCCCCTCTCTCCTCTCCTTGACTCCCTCTCTCACTTTATGCAATACTGTCACATACTCAGTCGTCCCCAGCTTCTTCTGCAGTAACGCCATCAGTTCTTGGCCGTTGCTGACGAGGGTTTTGTAGCCGTCTACGAAGGCCGTGTCGGTGGAAAAAGGGGTAGGAATGGCGGGATCGGTGAGGTTGTGGAGGGGGAGGAGAAGGACTGGGATATGGGGGCTCAAGGTTGGGAGGGGTACGTTGTTGGTGAGTGCGCCGAGGAGGGCGAGGGAGGCGTGGAGAGGGATCATAGAAGGGGAGCGGGTTGTGAGAGGACCACGGCGGAGGAGGGAGGAGGCGCGTTGGATGAGGTAGGCGAGTGCTAGTTTGGTCGTAGATGTAGACCGCTCTTCTTCTTCTAGGCCATATTCGTCTTCAGATTGTTCGTCTTCGACGGTTTCTGCTTCAGGCTGTTGAACTTTCTGTGGCCAGAGCATAGATGTCTGTGCCATGACCTTGCCGAGGAAGGCTAGATTTCGTACGCTTTGACTAGCGAGCTCTTCGTTCACTCCAGGCACTCTTAGCAAGCCTAGGGAAGCTCGGGTGATTTCTATTATCTCCTGTTCGATGAGCCAGAGACCGCCTGAGCCCTTTAGAGGTAATGAAGGAGCTTCATTGCCGACATTGCTCCTAGCGAAATGGGCAAAATATGTTCCCAGCAATTTAGCAGCCGACAGCTTGACCCAAGCATGGGGGAAGAAAAGACATTGACGCACGCTCGTCCAAAGAGGAGCCGTGCTTGCAGTAAAGGTTGAGGCTGAGAACAATTGGCATATCTTGGCAAAAGTCTGCAAGGCGAAGTACAGCAGCTCCCAGTCCGCCTCGAGAGGAGCTTTGATATTGCTTTTGAGGATCTGCGTCAGTCGAGCCTGGAGACTCGGGGTCTCCCTTTCGCCTTTTGCACCATTCGTATCAAGATACAAGCAATACACCTGGAGCGCGACTCTGATCAGGAGAGTCTCATCGAACTGACCCAGCCAGGAACGAAGTAAGCTGAGGAACGACTTGGTACGCTCGCCGTCCGCTCGCTCGAAAGTCTTCTTCAATAAGGCTCCAGCCATTCCTCGGCACTCGCTGGACTCGTCGTTGACTATGACCATGACTAAGGGTACGAAGAAAGTTCCAACGACTTCTTGCACCAAGTCATCCCCCAATTTTGTGAACAGGAGGTGGACGGCTTCCATGACTGACTGACGGCCTTCCTGGTGTTTATAGTCAAGGTTTCGTACAAGGAAGCCGAGTTGCTTCGAAAAACGATCCTTGCTTTGGGGATAGTCCATGACGAATTGAAAGTATGCGCCTCGGGCCATATCACGCGCGCCTCGGGTTTGATTGGTGACCATAATGACAGCGACGGCGTCGAGTACTTCATAGACCTCCGTGATTACGATCTTGCGGGTCATGATGGCCTTCAGGAAGTTGAAAGCTACTCCCTGCTTGTCAGGCTCTACCAAGTCCGGAATGAGGCGTCTGAGAAGGTAGGCTAGATCTGTCTCTCTGATTTCGATGGTTCTTCGCTCCCGCAGAATAGCGGACACGAGCTTCAATGCTGCTTGTGCTAGCTCTACATTGGTCGAAGTCGAGGCTTTGACTATTTTCACACACTCGGCAACGTAAATGGCTGCATTTTCGTCTATCGCCTTCAGAGGCACCTTGATGATCGTAGTGAGCAGACGAAGGGTGGAAATCTGGACCTCTTCGTTGGATTGGACAATACCGTCGCCAATGATAGGAATGAAGCCTGCTAGATTTGACGGCGTCTGAAGAGCATCATACTTATTTAGCACCGTTCGAAGCACATCAAGGGAGAACCTGGCAAGCTTGTAGTTGTACGACGAAGTGCTCCCACGAGAACCTGTTTTATTAGCTCCTTTATAGTTGATCAGGAAGCGTTTGGTGCGGTGATCCTCTTTCGACTGCCAGCTGCTTGGGGATCGTCCCGTTCTATATACTTCTGTGATGATTTCGTGACAGAAGACGAGTATCCGGCGGTCTTGGATCGCTTCATTGCGAAGAAGGCCAACTCCAATGCGTCTCAGCAGCTCATCGATTTTCTTCACCATCCGCAGATCCAACTTTTCCCCTAGCAGGGTCTGCAATGGGCGAACAAGATGCACAAAGTTCTCCACAGTCGTAGTCTTTGCCACAAGTTCCAGTGAATCATAGCTTTTGCTGCTTTTTACCTCTTTCATATTACTTATGTACTCTTCCGCATCCTTTTCCTGCCCCGTAGCCCCGAAAATATCGTCCATAACCACCGAGATAATCTGTGGGAGACAATAATCTAAATCGCCTGTCTTGAATATTGGAGATGTGGCCACTAATATTGAATGTACCGTGAAAGACAAAACATGCAGTTGGTACCCTCTTGCGAGAGCACTCCGCAGCTCTTTCATGACGAAGCCAAAATATTGAGGACCTATTAAAGTCGATATCTCCACCAAGGTTTTCCGAGTCAAGTCTCTCGACTCTTGTGCTCGGCTCCGGAGGATGTGACAAATATCAGTAAGAACAGGCGGCAATCGGAATTTCAGCCCCTCATGAGGTAAGAGTTTCAGTAATTTGACGATTGAGACTGCGACAGGGACACGAAGGCTGACCGCAGATTCGTCCTTATCATGGAGATACTTCTCGAGTGACGGTAGTAAATTGTTTGTTAGATCATCGGCCAATTTCTCCTGTCTCGGCATTGTAACAGCAAGCGTGCTGCGGTTGTGGACAGATACTGGTGGTCCAAGATTGTCAGTATCCGGTTCACTGACAGTGGTTAACGCTTCCCCATTGTCCTCTGCTGCCAGGCTAAGCGCATCAATGACTACACCTAGTAGCTTTATCACCGCTTTCTCGACATCTGGCTTGCTTTTTATGTAGCCACTAAATCTTCGGAACATAGCCCTAAATTGAGGCCACTCAAGCGACGAAGCTAGTGCACCCATCGTCACGACCGTTTCTGCGCTAAGATTGTGGGCGCTTTCGTCCTCGGCCTTATCGAAAATGAAATGCTCAACCAGGGGTATAAAGAAGTGAGCGACGTTGGCACTCCGAAGACCTCCTTGGCGGGCTTCTGTGGCTAAGCGCCGTAAGGCCCGGAGACGCCTATGTTGTTGGATGTGAAGGACATTGCCAAAGAACGAAGCATCCTCGTCATTGTTTACAAGTAGAACGGACATGTCATTGACCTCTTGCCATTCTGGATTTTGACGAACGAGATGAGCCGTAATGCTGAGGTACTCAGTGCGAACCAATTCAGATGGTTCTGAGACACCGTTGCGGAGAGCCGGCAAGAGTACCGTTCTCATCAGATTTGAGGTCTCAGTCTCTGCAATATCCGAAGAAACAACGTTCATCTCCACGAAACGACGGAGTGCAAAGGACGCATTAGATCGTATTGCCAGTTCTTCGTTGTCTTTGACGTAGAAGAGCATATTGAACAGGATCGGACGCCACTGCTTCGGAGTGAAGTCGCGAAACCTTATTTCGTTGATGGCGTTGAAAGCTTTCAGACGCTCATCAAAATCAGGCTCGTCGATCTTCCTTTGGGAGAAGGAGTTTAGACTAGTACACAGTCGTGCAATTTCTTGCAGCTCGCCATCTCGCTCTGCCAGGACGGACAAGACTTTCGAAAGGACCAAACGATTTGCTCTGTCCTTAAAATACCCGAATAGAGAAGAAGTCGTGCGGAAGATCCGATGTTGCAGATCTGAGGATAGTGCAGAGCCAATCAAGGGGACAAAATGCTGAACTATCTGCAGAAGCTCGCCTTTAGACCTGGGGTTGACTCGATGTGAGGGTTGATCGAGGAGGAATGTGCAGATCTCCAGTAGGTTGTCCACTTGAGAGGAACCCTCGACCAAAGGCGCAAGCTCAGAGACAAGCTGGATTGCGGCAACCAAAAGATCTTTACTGGGGCTTTTTCGTAGTAGGCTTCCCATTCGATCAAGCATGTTGTCCGCGTTCGGATGCAAAACGTTTTGTGCTATAAGCTCACTAGCAGAGCCAGAGGAGCTGATTATCTCCAGGTCTTCAGCGATCGGCGGCCTAGCGAGCGCGACAATTTTCCCAAGAATTTCCTCGATGACAAACATCTTGACCAGGTCTTTCGCTGAAGGAACAGCCAAACAGTCGATGACCGTCTTCATTGCTCTTGCATCGTAGTCTACTAAAAATAGTACGGTATTTCTTGACGAAGCCCAAGTCGAGAACAGCTGTAGCGTACCAGAAACCGATTGAGCTGTTTCGATGGGCATTGCATCTAGTCTTGGGCTCAGTAGCTCCGAGAAGATCGTGGGCAGAAAGGGCCGCAGCGACTCTGCCGGACAACACCGGAATAGTAGAGTTAGGCATTGCATGCCAACTTGTCGGACAGCCTTTGATAATGAGATCTGCGAGACACCATCCGAGACTTGCTCCGTCATGCCCTTTTCAAGTCCGAGTTGGCGGGAGGCTCGGACTAAGCAATACAACAAGGCTTGAGTCAGGCTTTCGGCGAAGGACGCGAGACGATCACCGATAATCTCGAGCATGTCCTTTATCATATTGACCAGCCCTAATTGTTTCCGAATGCTTACGATTTCTGTGGCGAACAGCTCCTCGTTCAATTGGGTGCCTTCCACGGGTTTTACAGCGCGTAAACGGTCAAG
Source organism: Pseudevernia furfuracea (assembly GCA_022315425.1). Lineage (NCBI taxonomy): Eukaryota > Fungi > Ascomycota > Lecanoromycetes > Lecanorales > Parmeliaceae > Pseudevernia > Pseudevernia furfuracea. Next base: position 921,156 of record JAIUPT010000033.1, read on the forward strand.
AGCGATGCTGATAAAGTCTTGGAGATATATCTCATCTAGCCGGGATAAAGCTTCAAGGACAGTCTTCCGTCTCCCAGATTGTCCTCTACTACCACTGCTCGCGCCAGATCCTGCAATCATCCTACCATAAAGCAGCCTCAACATCACTGGCATCAGCTCAGGAAGATGGTCCTCTTGTATGGTGCTGTTCTGAGCATCCACGTGCACAAATGTAGATATCTCATCCCGGAATCTGGCGTCATCTAGCAAATTCAGTAGGTTTTCCTGATAAAATTGTATGCCTTGAGTCTTCCATGTGAGGAGAGCTTTGAGTGCAGATTTCTGGACCTCAGCATCTCCATTGGTCAGTAGGCTTCGCAGTGCCAGAAACACATCAGAAGATCGATAGAGGACTCTGGGGTTGTGGAAAAAACCAAAGAGATCCAGCATGGCTTTTTGATCTTTCCGCTTGAGTCTTGAAGGCGTTAGAATTTCCCCCGCGCTCGCTGGAGATTCCGTGTCCTCCGCTGGGCTTTCAGTCTCTTGATCCAGGTCCTCCGCGGCCCATGACAGAAAAATGGGTACGAGCTGTCTTGACCGTTTTTCTGCGACATGAGGAATTGCTAATAACACACGAAGAGCTAGACTGGGTGCGTTGGGAGCATGTTGTGGTGACAAACTATGAGTAGCAAAAAATTGTCGCGTTGACTTCTCAGCAGCCGTCGCAATCTCCATGGTTTCATTTTCTATCAGTTGCTCCACTTGAATGAGATTCGAACACTGAAAGTCGGTCAAGGGGCCTTGTCCTATTGGCGGGTGAGTGAACGGATTAGGAGTCCCATGTTCCAGGGCACGCTCTTGCAACCACTTGAAAGCTAGTGCAGAAACGACATCTTCTCCTATCTTCGTCTCGCATATATGCTTTAGTACAGTGGTCGCATCATCCCAAACTTGTGAAAGTTTGAATGTGAGCATGCCAAAACAAAAGTGGGGGATGGCTTTTTGTAGCCACTCATCTGACGATGCGGCTTCATACTGTGATGATAGCCTACGAGCATGCATCGATATAGAACGAGCTGATTGTAAATCTAGCGGACAGTTTTCGATCGTCAATGCTGTGGCAATAATATCTGCGTTTTCGGCATGGTTTTTCGCGTACAGCGCGTCTAGTATCCGCAGTGAGAGACTGCGTAGTGTGTGAGAGCATGAGTGAAGGTTCTCTGTCAGCACCTGAGTCAACGAGTCATTATTGTAGGTTTGCAACGCGTTGGCCTTGACAAGAAGCAAGATGGCTTCAAGGAATGGCGCCAGAGTTCCATGATCGCTCGCCTGGCTGCAAATCAAAGGCCAGCTCTCTGAAAGACGTGACCCAAGATCGGGAGTGTATTGTACGTAAGCTTTCAATCCTTGGCCAAGGCTGAATGTCTTCTGAAGACTACTACCTGAAGACAATTGGAGATTCTCATGGACCATGTCGCTTACGCTTTCCATAATCTTGTCAGTAGTTCCAGGACTGACCATCATGAAGTCGAGCAAGTGAAGATAGCTGTAACATTGGACGACTAGATTTTCATTACGGACTGCGTCTTCGAATGTCTTGACAATCTGTTCCTGCCATGGTGCAGGGCAAGGGAACTTGTTGCAATTACGAGCCTGTCCGATTTTAGGCACTGCCAAACATAGCTCAAGTTCGTGGTCTTTCCAGTTGGAAGCAATGAATCTGGAAAAATGGGGCCCGAGGAAGTTTTGGAAGCGATCCTGACCTAGATCAAAGAAGTAGTTGCAGAAAGGCAAGAAACTTGGCGCAAAGCGATCATCTGCAATGATCTTCATTGCCTGACGAACCTTGGCCAGGACCTGTTCTAGTGGGGAATATTGAAGGACAACAGCAGAAGCTTTGTAGGTCTCCGCAAGAGCTTCCTCATCTGACGGATCACAGAGTTCGAGCAACGCTAACATAGCATCCAACACCGGTGTCCAGTCTTGGATTCTGGACCCTTTCCGCACGGTAGAGACTACGAAAAGTAGACGCCCACAAACGGCAACGCTGCTCTTGCTAGGTTCGGGTCGGAGTCCTTGACATTGTTTAAGCACGATGTCCAATATCGGCTGAAAATTGACCGAGTCGGTTTGGTGGATCAAAGCTACCGTGACACCATATACAATTTCATTATAACCCGTGCGCTGGTCACTCACATCTGCGAATTGGCGGTCAAGGATGCAACGGTAGATATGCGCTCCGCCAGAATGTAGCTTCCGCTCGATACCTTTGATCGAGTTCACAAAGAGCATCATCAGACCATACTGATACAACTGGACGTTACTTCCTTTAACTCCTGACTCAGACACTTGCAGTATATCGTCACGAATGGCGTTCACGATGATGGTCAAAGGTCTGGTATCCTTGGCATATATAGTCGCAGCTTTTCGGATCAGAAAAGACATAGCCTCCGCAGCGAATCTTGTAGTATGAAGTTTTTGTGGCTCTCTTCCCAGCAACGGCGCCATTATATCGAATAGCGGCCTCAAGTTGGGTACCAGTAACCGTGACAGGTACTTGAACAGCCATGCCAGGCATGTGAAGCTCCATTCTATAGCTTCAAAATCTGCATGCTCTGCGGCGAGAGAAGCCACCAGTGTCACGGCTTTCAAGAAGTGCCCTTCGAACCGTACGCCTAAATCATGTGCGAAGTTGCCCAAAAGATCCAACAGCGGCTCCAGCGAAAGCAAGTCTCTCTTCCCAATGTAATTTACTAAAATGTCGAATACACTTTGGTTGTAGTAGAGGATCTGAGCCAAGCTGTTGCAGGTTGGTTCAACTTCTCGGACAAAGGATGTGAAATTTTCGGAGAGGTTGAGGTCTTTCCATCGGTCGAGTGAAGCCTTGAAGAAGGAAGGTGATTCTGCGAGATCGTCGTCGGCTTCCACTTCGTTGCGACGGCTCCTCCTTACGGGATCAATGTTGAGCTTTGAGATGCGCTGGTTGAACGACTCGAAGCGGTGCTTCCTCGTTGATGTAGTCCCTCCTTTCACCGCCAGCTTCCTGGGGCGCGCCTGCTTCCCCGAAGACATGGCTACCATGTTTCCCGTCTGACCTCGAGAACCCGGTACTTCGTGCTTTCTCCAAAGCCCAGGTTTGTATCTCAGAAAAATGTTCGTGGATTTATCGAAATTGTTTGGCATCTGGATTAACGTTTTCCCTAGCGCCCGTCCTTCCTGGTTGGGTTTCTTTCCTCGATACACCTTCGAGGTCACTGAATACTCACGAGAGCCGGTACACTGCTATAAAATTGAAGCTTATTACGACCAATTATGGCTTCCAAAATGTAAGTACATCGTAAATGTCTTGTTTATTTCTTTTTGAAAAGAATTAAATTCACAAAATTCTAATCGAGATATCCTTGTATTCTACCATTGGCCAGTGATGATTTACGACCTGCATGTTTCATATTAGCAGTATGCATACTATGGTGATACCAACTCATGGCTGTTTAGCATCGTTACGGGCGCTGTGCACGGACGGTTCAGAGAAGTTTTTGGCAAGATATCGAAGCTACATGCAAAGAACGCCTTCTCACTTGCTCTCGTCCTGGGAGACCTTTTCTCCGAGCCCACTGAGGAAACATCGGAAGATGAAGATAATCTCATATCTCTTCTAAATAGTGAAATCGCCATCCCCTTGCCAACATATTTCACATTGGGAAAAAACCCACTACCTCAGCAAATAGTGGACAAACTCGAAAGCTCAGATGACGAGATCTGTCCAAATCTTTACTTCCTTGGCAAACGGTCGACTACGAAAACTTCAGAAGGGTTACGAATAGTGACTCTCGGAGGGTCATTAGACCCAGCAATAACTGCTGGTTTGTCAAAAGACAAGCACTTGCCATTTCACACTGAGGGCGATGCCAAAGCGCTTCATGGCGCTAACACCGCAGACATACTTGTCACGAGTAATTGGCCATCATCAATCCGTTCAAGATCCAACATCAAACTTCCAGAGGGCGCAGAGGAGTCATTCTCAATAGCCAAGGCCGAGCAGTGTATCGCCGACCTTTGTTCAGCCTTGAAACCTCGATACCACTTCACCACCTCTGATCCCATATTCTATGAGCGTGAACCTTTCTTCCATATTTCAAAGGAGGACCAGCCTGACACTTCATCCATAACTCGTTTCATCAGTCTCGCAGCTTACGACAACCCTGCAAAGCAAAAGTGGCTGTATGCTTTTACGATAGATCCGAGCGCTGCACCATCCCTCACAATGCCTTCAGGCACAACAGCAACTCCCTTCACCGACACCTCAAGGAAGCGTCACCGTCTACCGGATCAAAGCAAGGCTTACTCACGCTTCAATCATGACAACGACCACGAAAGTCACCACCAACCAAACAAGCGAGCTCGTCACAAAGCTCCTCCACCAGGACCTCAGGAATGCTTCTTCTGCCTCTCAAACCCCAACCTCGCAACTCACCTCATCGCCTCTATCGCAGAAGATGCCTACGTCACCACTGCAAAAGGACCTCTCAGCACCCCTGCAACCTATCCTACTCTCCATTTTCCCACTCACATGCTCATAATTCCATTGTCACATTCTCCCACACTGTCAAGTATCACGCCACCTGAAACAAAGATCTCAACGTACAAAGAAATGCAGCGCTACCGCCACGCTTTGCACTCCCTTCTCATCTCCACCAGCAAAGGCGCACTGGGTGCAGTGACTTGGGAAGTCAGCCGCGCAGAGGGTATCCACGTCCACTGGCAGTTCCTGCCCGTACCTGCCAATCTGATCCAGAAGGGTCTCGTGGAAGCGGCTTTCAAAGTTGAGGCCGAGAACGAAAAGTATCCCACTTTCAAGGCGCAAGCGATAGGAGACGGCACGGCGGAGAAAGGCGACTATTTCCGCGTCTGGGTCTGGCGTCCCCGGGAGGGCGCGGAGTCGACCCTTGACGGCGGTGGTACCAACGACGGGGATGAGGGGGAGAGAAAAGGAGACGAAAAAGAACTTGTGCTGCCGCTATCAGCGGATTTTCGGTTTGATTTGCAGTTTGGAAGGAAGGTGATGGCGAAGCTATTGGGGTTGGAAGGGCGCATGCATTGGAAGGATTGCACCCAGAGTGATGCTGAGGAGAAGAAGGATGCGGAAGGGTTCAAGGACGCATTCAAGAGGTTTGATTTTTCATTAGAGGAAAGCTAAGGTAGATACCCCCCAAGCGTTGCTTTGAGACCCTTGCGGTCCATCTCCGATCCTGCTTGATGTGGTGAAGACATAGATTGCGAATATCAAGCCGAAACTTTCAATCCTGATACCTGGGAACGGTTAATCCCAGTCTGCGTACTATACTGGCAGAAAAGCTGCATGGTGAAGGGAAACTTGATCTTTCGCAAAAACAAACACCGTCGCCGCATCTGAACCCCTCGACCTTCATCAAACGTATCACAGACCTAGTCTGCCACCCACTAACCCCGCTCCTTCTTCCTTCGTTCATTGTCCCTACCGCTCGAATATAGCAGCCAGCCCGCACCAGACCCATCCCATCACATCCACCACCGCTTCTTTCACCAACAAAAACAGAAAATAGAGCATGAAAATGGCCAAAGAATCGAACCGTCACCACCAAATCCTTGAGGATGTCTGGCGACTCGCAAGAAAAATTCCCTGTGGGTGAGCGAAAGGGCTGCTTCACAAGGGGCTCTGCAGAGATTGCCACTGTCAAAACTTAAAGTCTAAACTGAATGATAAGCGCATAAAGTAGGGCTGTGCATTGTGGCAATCCAGATTCTGCATTGTAACTCCATGAGCTCGTATAACGGTGTACATAACAGTGTACATAGTATGAAAACCTCTTCTCCGCTCAATCGTAGGGAAGATATAATGTGAAACTCGGACTAAGTCCTCAAACATCCCTCCATGAATTATTCGTATTCGCTCCTGGCCTCCGTCCTGCCTGCAGGACACTAGGTGCATGTTGTGGAGGGAACCCCGTATGCTGTGCACTTGGGCTTAGCGGTGGCAGCGTATTACTGTAAGTTGTACCCAGCTCCAAGGGCTCATTTACCCCACTCGGTTCATACATCGTGCTCTCGCTTGGGGTATAGGCGGAATAAGAAGTCTGCTGTCCCTGGCCGATCCCAGAGGTAAAGTCGGGGCCAGTATAAGGGTGGCCCGCTCCATGACCAAAGTCTGGGCCTGTGTAACCTGCGGGTGGTTGTCCTTGTGTGCCATGCGCTCCGTAAGGGCCAACAGGATGCGAGTCTGCCTCGGTGTAGCCAAGTCTCGGGTTTGACAGGTCCGCGGTTGAAGCATCGGCTCCAGGCGCTAGCATAGGGTTCTTCTCTTGTGGTACTTCCAGACGTGACATCTCCACATCATCATCTTCGACATGCTTCTTCTGCGCATTTTCCCAGCTAGGCATTGCAGGTAGACTGTCCTCGTTTACTGGTTTGCCACGACTTCCGACGTCGAACTGCGCAAAGCGTGGAGGTTCCCCGTAAGGTGGCGGGGCGTTGTTGGGGTTGTTGGCGGGCTGATAGCCCATGTAAGGAGCTGGGTTAAACATTGAAGCTGTGCCAGCACGGTTGCGACGTGAGCGGCGGCCGCCGCAACAGCAGCAGCGGAAACAACAGTAGGCAGCGAGGGCAAAGACAAGGACACCAATAACTATCCCAGCGATGGCAGGCCACCTGTCAAGTGTCAGTAGGGATCCATTACGGTGGAGGACAGGAGAAAAGGGAAGGTCTTGCGTACTTGCAGTAGGCTTTTGACATGCAGAAGGCCCAGCCTGATTTTACCTGGCCGTTTTCGTAGACCGAAGAGAAAGAATGGAAGTTAGGGTCGCCATCGCGAGGCAGAAGGAGTGGCATCCTGGTTGAAGACGTGGATAGGTAGAGGTTTGACGGGCGCTGTGAGGACGTGTTAACGATGGTCAAGAGTACCTGTACTCTTTGTGTCTGAAGAATTTGAAGAAGCAGAAGCAGAAGCAGAAGCAAGAGGAGAAGGCTGATGATACAATGGACCAAAGAAGGGGGAAAATGCAAGCGAACAAAGAGTCTGGTTCGAGGTTGGCATTTGGAATGAAGATCTTCAGGGGTAAGGCTGAAGACCAGCACACAGGTACGGATACATACCAGTACACCAGCGGGATTTGCCATCATTCTATTTTCGATCCTGTGTTTCTGAACCAATCGACTTGCACCCTTCAATTGTTTGGTTGTTTCGCTCACTTCCTCCCTTTTTCTTAGAAACATTACCCTGATAGTAGATCCTAGCGAGGCAAATTGGAGCAGAAAGAAGCAACGCTGGTTTGACCATCGTCTTTGCTTTGCGCAAAGGGCTGATTTTGGATGGCATCCCTCTGGGACGTCTCTACAGTGTAAGTTCTATATTCTTTGAGCTACACCATATTTTGTGTTATTAATGACGCACTGATTTGGCCCTACTTCTATCCTCAATGAATCCGCATATTCTGCGGGTTCTTTCCGTGGAGACTAGAACATCGCAGATGTACTCTCGATTCTCGGATGGTGGGATATGCAAATTGGCTTGATATGGATGCACTAAGATGAGGTTACTTAAGATGTAAGAGGTCTTCAAGATGGCGGCCAGGGCCCACAAAGTTGATCTTCTCCGTCGCTTGACATTTGACCTCGTATGACATGATTGCAAACGAGTTGCACACGCCCCTACCAATACTCGTCATCATCTTGCTCAAGCGTCGCCTAAAGAGTGATGACGCCTTTTCTGCTTGGACAGAATACCACGCCACCTGGGATTGAGCCAGATTCTAGAATGAGAGCGCGGTTCTAGACGGAATGAAACCATGCTCACACGGTCTTTGTACTTCGTTTCCGCCTTTTTTTACTGCTACACTTTTGTGGTAGCCCAGAATGATACATCGACAGAAGGAGAGAGTACCCGTCAGCTCGTACTTCTTTTGCTGATGGTACCTATCAATTCCAGCGACCCTCGTCAGTATCGCAAACATCAAAAATTTCTTTCGTCGAAGCAAACCCCCGTCGTGCCCAATCACCCGGCAACTGCGAGCTCGCATTGAACTTCTTAATGTTGGGGGTGCTGTATTTCTGGAATGTACTCGTGCGGCCGAACAAACCATTTCTTGGCACAGATGTACCTCGGTGCCGGTTGTGATAGCCGCAGTGACCAAATTGGGGCGAATATTCGCACGGAACTGCCAAGAGGATAGACTTCTCGGCCGTATGGGCAGTAGAGAAAATTGCTTCTAAGTAAGGCACCAGAAAACGAGCTGCTTAGGTCCGTGGAATGACAGGATGACATGAAAGGCGCGATAATGAATTTATTCGTCTGTCAGGGCTCTGCGAGCTTCATAGTGAGCATAAGTGAAACCGGTGAGGCTGGGAGTTGTTGTTTGAAACAGGCATCGTCTGGTTTGGATTTATGGCTGTTGAGAGAGAGAGAGCTCTTCTTGCACGATACAGCCTCGACCTCACCGGAATAATGAATGTTATTTCAATGATTATCCATTTCAAATGATTATCTTGTATTTGATTTTTGGTTCTTGGCGAAAGTTAATCTTTGGTCGATGGCTTATGGCGTAAGCAACGAGAGCTACTGCGGGGTCATCGAAGCTTCCCATTTTTAGTACCTAAAGACGATCTAGCAACCACACGTAATGATGCTTCAAGCTGTTCAGAAAATGTGGGGGTCTTGAGGACTGATTTCTTTAGGGTATCAACACGAGTAATTTAGCAGTCTGTATATATACAATTACTTCAAACAGAGGCCCCGTGAAGGAAGCTGATATCTTAGGTGTCAAAAGAGTCGATATTTTGGATACGTACCTTTGAAACTCTCCAATTTTGTGGCAGCGCACCTAGAATGCCATGGGCTCCCTGGCGCCTGCACTTGGTCTTCAAGATAGCAAGGAGGAGATCAATGTTCTAGTAACAGGCTTCGGTGTGCGCTGTCCATCAAACAAGATTCTCAGCCCATGGAGCTTGACTAACCTGCCTACCTCAGCCCTTTGGAGACAACACCACCAACCCATCCTACCAGATAGCAAGGACCTTGCCCACTGAACGGAATATACCCGGCCTACCACGTATCATTCTTCACAGTCATCCCAAGCCGATCACCGTTAGTTACGCTCATGTCCGAGAGATCATCCCAGACCTTCTGTTCCCCAAAGATAGCTTGGAACCCAAATATGACATTGTTCTCAACATCGGTTTGGCGCCAGGGCGAAAATTTTATACGCTCGAAACCCTCGCCCATAGGGACGGTTACAACAAGAAAGACGTTGATGGCAAGACCTTAGAGGGAGACACATTTTGGCGGATAGAACATAAAGCACCAGAGAGACTACATACCAGCTTTGATACTGAGGATGGTCAGTTATTATTTCGGAGCTTTTTCACCCTATTAGGATTGCTATGCTGACTCCGAACTCATTAAGTATGGAGGCGTTGGAAATCAGGCCTCATGAATGAGGATCTTCGGCCCTCCAATAACGCTGGACATTACCTTTGTGACTTCACGTATTATGCCTGTATGTTCGAGTATTGGCGGAGGGAGCCCAGGGGACAGCGGCCGTGTATGTTTCTGCACGTTCCAAGTGGGCTGGAAGAGGAGGATATCGAAAGGGGCAGAGAGGTGGTTTTGGGACTGATTGCTGCACTTGTGGCGAGCGAAATGGCGGGAGACAGGAGGAAAAGAGTCGAAGTTGTTGTGGAGGAAAAGGAGTGGGACCATGCTGCTGACGATGAATGTACTTAAAAGCTGACTTGTAAGAGGGATGTTTACCAGACACTGAGCAGCATAAGTCCGTTTCAGCTCACCTTTTTTGCAGAACCTGAACAAAAAGTTTGCGTACTTAGAAAAGGCCGACGAATGACGGCCACGTGATCTATCCAAACAGCTTGATTCATCCAGAGACTTGTACGAGGTGACCAGATCGCGTCATCGAACAGTGTCCAAAGCTTATGAGTAGAACTAGGAAGCGCTTCACTCTACAGTGAAGGCCGAATCTTCTTGGAATACCACCAACAATAGTAGTCTTAGCATAGAAGGGCAGCCAATGGCACTCGGGTTGGTCAGCGGTGACACAAATGAAGGATAGCGGTTGCAAAGTATGCTTCGGATTGGGAGCCTTTTGAAGTGTCTAGCAGGAAAGTAAGAAGGAAATGCAGGTCGATGCTAATTCATCACACCGGCCTGAAATCTGGGGCAACCTCTCAGATGCAGGTATCAAAGCACATGATTGTAAGATATTGGGCCAGGCCAGCTCGGCCAGAAGGTCGCTGATCGGAAAAGCGCGGTTAAAGCGCGTCCGCGTCGGTTTCGTGTCAAGAACCGCAAATCCTTCCCTGCAAGCTCCCAGGTTGTGTCGCCCGCAAAAGTAAAAGCGTTTCGCTTACGGACACGGTATCCCGCCTGCAGCACTGAGATAGCTGTTGGTCGTTAGAATGATGAAATAAGACGGGATGATGGATCAGATGCTTCTTGCAGACTGCATGGGCGAGTCGGCTTCCAGTTCCAAATCCGACAGACCCCGAGGCAAAAACCATTGGCGCAAAAAGGGGGTAAGTTGTCGCGAATCGGCTTCGTCTGTGCCTGCTTCCTTTGATAGGAATACCTAGGAATAGAAGTGGTGGTCAAGGAAGAGCTGTTTTATTACATTCTCTAGTCTGGTAGTCGCAGGATGTATCGTAAGATAGATATGAATATGAATATGAATATGGATATCCTATCAGAATATGTACCTACTCTACTAAAGGTAGGTTTATATTAGGGCGGGATGGCGATGCAAGCGAGTTTTGTCTGACGCGTACCGTAGCATTTTGCTAGCTTCCTTGACGCGCTAATTCCAACAGACTTGACACTTGACACTGCCGTCCTCACCATCTTATCCTGTCTCATCATCTATTGGCCCAACCCGGCCGCCATCATCGCCTTCTGCTGACACTCATCGTCCTTCTAGTAGCTCCAATTCTCGAACACGCTGACCCTCGTTATTTACCCCACCGATCTTTATCAACCACAACCTCAGCTCCGCGCATCTTGCTCTCCCGTCCGAACGTCGTGCTCCGCAACAGTGCTCTCAATTCAAGACATCGAGCGGCCAAGCTCAAGATAGTCCGCCTGTAAGGAGGCAACCCTTGATCTTCCATACGAGACGAACGGGTTCAAGAGCTGAGACCAGCCACTACATGCTTGCTCTGAGACCACTCAGCATATCCCATCAGAGGTCAAAGATATTAAGCAGATACATGAGTACGGTTACTCAGCCGATCATAGTTGAATCCTTTAGCTATACGGGCAGCACTCCGCCCGCATTTTCGTACTCAGCAAGCCCGAGACCTGCACGAAATCGTTACAAGACCACAGCATTCGCATTGCAGAACTAGCAAGGCTTCCCTTCAATCTTTGACGATATGAGAACCCATTGCTTGTATTAGCTTACGCTGGACAAGAGTTCGTTCAAGGCTCATCTGCTTTTCTACGACAAGCGATACCTACTTCTCGTTTACTTGCAAAGGCTCTCACACTCCTTTCGGAAGTACACTTCAGCCACCTTGCTCCGCTAGCTATTCACCATGCCACGAACACGCCCACAACTGTCCATCACCCTCCCTCGCAACTTTACCTTCCATTACACAGAGGGCGAAGAACCCAAGACCCCAGAGCGAGAGATACCAATACCCGTGCCCCAGTCTCCTCGACCAAGCAATGCTTATCGCTTCAAGCGACGGTCTCGCCCTGGTGTGAATTCGATATTCCAGGACCATAGGAATTCTATTAGCTCCAGCGATATCCCAATTCCAACGATCGAGACGCCCATAGTGGTTGAGCCAACAAGGCCGGTAGTCCAGCAACGAGCCACTGAACCCGCAGAGGGTTACCTTGCGCCATTCGCAACTCGACCCTTCATGACTCTGCCACGCACTCCTATACAACAGCAGCGTCGTTTGGCGTTGGCAGATGGCTGGAATGCCTCGATTCATCAGGATCTAGGCGATAGCATCACTCGTCCCATGTCTACTTGCTCATTGCTCTCAGACTCCTCGGATGGTTCAAACGGTAGTCTGACATCATATCCTGCCGGAGACGGCAGTTGCACGAGCCCGGAAAGCGATGCGCCGGATCCATTCAAGTTTGCTTCCATCAGGAAAAGCAAAGCCAAACAATGGGCAACACTTGCGAGGAACGAAGAGTCTATTCAAAGTGGTCTGTCGACCAAACAAATTCGAGTGAATTGGACGCCCGAAATGGACAAGCATTTGTGGTCCATTTACCACGTGTATCTCCAGGATCCTACAGTAACGCCATTTAAGATGCTGCCCGGTACCGCTCCGCCTCTCGGAGTATGTCATCGCGTTGCTAGAGAAGCAAAAAGAAGTTGGCGTGGTGCGAAGACGAGCCTCCGAAACCCCTCCACGATGATTAGTGCACCCAATGTGGATGACCACGTCAAGGCCACAGCAACCTTTGGTCGCAGACCTGGTTCTCCAGACACTATCAGAGCAGTCCGGAGCGGTAGCAATACCCCAACCGGGTCAGCCACTGCCAAAGCGCCGTTGTGGCCAAAGTCGAATTCTTCGACAAGACGACGACTGCGTCATCTATGCAAATCCAAACCTACCATCGCACCTCATTATCAACGTCTACTTCAAAGTCGAAGCCCTTCACCTTTCTCCTCCAGCTCGCGCACCCAATCTCGTGCTCAGTCTCGTTTGTCCGAAGTGTCCAGTCCTTTCGAAAAGCAGACATCATTCTTCAACACACGTGACATTCAACTATCCTTGACCACCAGCACGGCGGCTTCTATGCAGCCACTCGGTCCGCTTGCACAATTGGGTTCCGAAAATGCGGCAAATTCACAGCCCCAGCAAGGATGGTTCAACGAGCCTCCAGTACCCTGGGCATCACCGACTGCAATCCCATCAGATGTGATAGATGTTGATGTTGGCGGAAACGAAGAACCGATGCTCGCTCCACCGCCACTCGGCTCTCCATTCGGCTATCATACCTGGGGGCCAAGTCGATCTCGTCAACGTATTCGTCCCAGTACCTCAAGAATCCAGTCAAGTGATGCCTCCACCCTCGGGCCATCCCTCAGATCGCCGGTCCGGTTCTCTGACACGTTTCCATATCCAGGCGTTAAACGACGCGCTCGTTATCCACTGGAGGATGAATTGAGCCCAGGAGGTAGCAGCATGCAGCAAAGTCTGCTCGACAACCTATTTAGAAGCCCTGCTGAAGGCCGTCATCGCCGTGTTCGAAGTCGCGGTTTCAGTCTCGGCGATGTCAACACGCCCAATCCTCTCGAAAGCCTCTTCACTCCTCCACATTCTAGAGATGGGATGGCTGGCGTTTCAGAAGCTACACCATCATGCCCGAGTTCTGGTCCCGCTGAGCCGCAAACTCCGATTCGAACAATACGGCGCTTGGGATCGCCATTCCATCTTGTCCCTGCGACCCCGTCTCGTGGGTCATCACGACACTTGGCGACAATGAGTCTGGGAGGACACGAACACTTTACATCTATCGGAGAAACGCTTGGTCAAGCAAACAACGGCACAGAGGTCACAACCCAATTGCACAGATAAAAAATCCCTCTTCATACGACATCGCCACGTGCATACAATGGCCACATGACAGGCACCTCACTGACGCTTCAACTTCCTACGCCTACATTTCCTGCATTCACATACGATTCTTACGATTTCGATTCACTTCACTTCTTTTCGAGACACCCAAAAATTTTGCTGGCCCCTGTAAAGGATATATTCGCAAGCACTACGGATACTGATGATTATTCTAACACGATGGCGTTTACTGGTGGAAGATTGGCTAGATGAAGGGATGATGATGGGTATCTCATGATGAAGTTAAGCAAATTGATAATCAAGGAGACTGTCTTGTACTCAATCGAGTTTGCTGGATATATTGTGGCAGCGCAAGAGGCGCAATGCAGATATGTAACATAAGTATACAAAATCAACCAAAGCGCCCTGCATACTCAACACGGTGAGCTCCGGGAAATGCATCTTTCCAAAACACCTCGCAATGCATATTTGATCAATTTTCATGCTCGGCTCTATTTCGCTTTCCTCTCCCTGATTCTCTCCTCGATCCGTCTCAAGCCAGCCTTCAAGCCTCCGTTCCTCCTCCCGCCTTCACCTGCCAACCACTCCTCCATCCCCTCTTTACACCTCCTCAGACCCTTCGTACAAGGCATCTTGCCTCCGTCCTCACCCTCCACATTCGCAGCCGGGTTCAGCAAGATCTCAAACAAAGGGGCCCACAGTTCCGTCTGCCAATACCGCTTCAGCCCTTCCCTAAGCTTGTACTTCTTCTTCTGCCCAACACCGCCTCCTCGTTCACCGCTCGCGTCTTTATCATCCACCGCCACATCTTCGATGTACTTCCCGAACAGGAGACTGTGGATGACGCCTGCAATACCCCAGTAGTCGACTTGGTACGTCCAGGGCCGCATCTCGCGCATCTCGACGCAATCCTGTTTGCCGGTTTTCCAATCCGCCACGAACTGCACGTCCTCTTTGAAAGCGCGCATGTCGATGCCTCTGCCGAAGTCTATCAAGCAGAAGCCCTTTGAGGCCCAACCTGCGCTGCCGTCGGGCTGGTAGGTGGGGTCCCAGTCTTCCTTCTCGTCGGGTTTCGACAGGCGGACAAGGCAGTTGTCGGCTTTGAGGTCGCCGTGCAGGATGCCCACGCTGTGCATAGCTTCCACTGTGCGCAGGAGTTCGATGGTGAAGAACATGGCGACGCTTTCGTCGAGCGTGCCATTCGTTGAGTTTGAGGGGTCTGATTTGGCCAGGTTGACTAGGTCGAGAAGTGTTCCTTGGTCGAGATAGGTTTCGAGGAGATAGCCTTCGTCAGCGAAGAGGTGCATCGAACGTGGTTTGAGAAGGGAGGGCGAAGCGCGGTGGGGAGAAGGAAGGCGGCTTTGGAGGAGAGACAATATGTAGAATTCCCAAGGAGTGGGAGGGTGTTCGCATTTCATTGCTACGAGAGTGTTTTTTTCTCGATCTGAGCTGTCTTCTTCCTTAGCGAGGTAGACAGGTGCAAAAGCGCCTTTGCCGAGCTCGCGCTTTACAGTGTACATCTTCGTTGACGCTTGGGGAAAGCAAAGGGTTGGTGGCATGGAGATGGAGGTGGTAGTCTTGTCGGATCCACTTTTGGCCTTTGCAAGAGCTTTGATGAATTTACGAATTTCCGGGGCTTTGTTGCACATCAGGGGTCTGTAGTCATAGTATCCTGAGTAAGATGACAGTGGTGGCTGGACGCTGTCCAGTATGCTTTTGCGAATGGAGTCATCGACAGGGTTGCATTGGGCGTCTTTGATAATGGGACCTTGGGTATCCCTCGCAGAGCCCAACGTAGTCTTCGTTTTAGCAATCTTCAATTTCGGAACGCGTTGAGGCGGGGCCTCATTCACGATCTCTTGAAAAGGACTGCTGAGGAGCTCCTCGTCAATTCGGGGTGTTGCGTGGCCTTTGTTCTGGTGCCTCGATGGAGTCTTCGAGTTAAAGTAATCTTTCTCTTCTCGTATCGTCAGAGCGCCCATCGATGACTCGGTCTTTTCAAAGATCGGCGTCATGAATGGAAGTCGATTTTGAGATACCTGGGACTGGTCTCTATACGGTCGGGTGGGCGGCTCGTAGTCCTCTGGTGGTATAGGAACATATCTTGGTCGTATTGATTCATTCTCAGGCTCAGGTGAGACTGGCGTTATGAGATCTATATCTTCGATTTTTTCGCCATCAATCGGTGCAGCATCTTCGAGCACTACGAACCCGTCCGTATCTGCTCCATTCGTGGCGTCTTCTTCAGGCTCGCATGTCTCCAAATTCGGGACGTGCTTGCTTGCAGTGAAGTCAGACCACGGACTCACACTTGCGGCAGCACCATTAGTGTCTTCAAGAGCGGCTACACTCCTAACATCAGGCTCAGTGTCGCCAAACTCGCTTGTACCAGATATTCTTCCAGTCCCTGTGCTCTCTCCTGCGCTGGTGTACTCGTCGTCGTCGTCGTAGTCGCTTTCATCAGCACTATCTTCTGGACCCGCCATTGGATCTACATTCCTCAAAGGCTGATTGAAGATATCCAAGATGTCTTCAGTGGCTGCTTTGGTATGGAGAGTCATGGTAGGTTCAGCAGATTTCTTGCGCCTCAGCTTTGGTCCAGTAGGCGATTCAAGATTTGTCATTACTACAAAAAGTAAGCCTCTTGTTCAGAATTGTACGAGTCTTCAATCATACTTGTCTGTGTCTCTCCCTTCACCTCCCTAACCTTCGTCTTCTTCAAACGTCCAGCCCTGCCTTCCCGTCCGATGTCCACAGCAATTGTAGTCTCGAGCTGCGGGTTGGAGCTGCCTTGGGTGTATGGCTTGGGCCGAGTAGGTTGTAGAACCTCGACCGCTTCTTCAGCGGAAGCAGCTGTAGAGAGTTGAAACTCTGCTTCTCGAGGCTGAAATGTTTCCGCTACCCTCTGCTTGCTTTCAGCTGCCCAATCACGATTCAGCCAGCCTCTCGACTTGGCTCTCAACTCTTCAAAGCTCATCTCCTCGTTGTGATCATTATCATTAGGGTATACTGCTTCTAAATGCACGAAGACACGCTCGATCTTGCCTGTACGGGCATTTGTGACTTGTTGCTGATCTGCAAATCTCGAAGATTGTGATTCATTGGTATTCGTTACTTGTGAGCTTGACTAGATAACAAATGACGCCAGATTGCCAGCCATTAGTCCTATGATCGTAAACTCGTGTGCGGAGACTTCTCACAAGCAGAACATACCTCGTCTTTGAAGATCGCCATCTTCGGTACTCCACCTGTCTTCTTGCCTGCCTTCAGAGTCTCTCCTGTCCAAGGCCTAGCTTCCATGACGTTCTCTTTCTTACGGTCTGCTATCGTTCCGATATTATCCCACCCTTTGGCTGCTTCGCCAGCATGATTGATATTAGGTGCCGGTCCGTCAGCGTCGCTGAATATTGCAAGCTTTTGTCGTCCGGCTCGCCCTGTTGATGACCCTCCAATCCCCGAGGGCAATCGTGGAGCTTGAGGGTCTGACGATCGGGGCGTTGAGACCGCGAAAGGGTCCAATTTGGCGACTAATGCTGGTCGTACCGTCGGTAGTGCTGGAGACGAAGGCTCGTCTCCATTCTGCACTCGAGACTCGAACCGGTGTTGAAACTCTCCAAATTTGCGTATCAAGCGCTCCGCGGGTCGAGCTTCTCGCTCTATCCCAAGCTTATAGACCTCATCCGCTTGTATCCACCTTCCAGCTCCTTCCAGCCACGCTGCAAACTCTTCGTAAAAAAGTGCAAGGCCTTCCCCAATACTGTGTCTTGCGAGGTATGCGAAGGTCTCTCGGGGAGCGTCCGAGAAGAATCGAATATAGTTTAACCATAATTTCAAGTACCTCGGATCATTTTTGTAGTGTGTCGCGGATTGGAAAGCTTTGGTAGCTCGCTCGAGAAGTGGTCGTAGTTGCGATTCTGGCGTTGCTTGGGCGGAAGGATAGGCGCTCAACGTCCATTTCACATATCGGTCGTAGACATCTAGAGGGTCGTCGGAATCCGCAATCGCGATCAGCTCCAACTCGTACTCCTCTCGAATCGCATCGTTCAGGTTCCTCGTGTCCCCTAGAGTAGGTCCTAATGGGCGCAAAGATGTAGGTGCGAATGTGGCAGCGAGCGCCTTGGCAGATCGGCCTCCGGGAAGTGATTGAATGTTTTCCTTGTGAGTTTCGATGATGTCGAAGTTGATTAGGTCCTCCATCTTCAGTGTGCTGTTTCGTTCGGTATACGGAGAGTTAAACGCGAAGCCTGAGATAATAAATATATGTTGCAAATCTTGACCAGTTGTGACTTGTGTTTGGTTTTCAAGTGTTGGCCCAGTAACCTTCTAGCGTCACATTCAAAGTCTACATTTGCCTCACTTCCCCAATCCTTCCGACTTTCTCAATGGCGATTGTTTCTTGCTAACGCATACATGATGACTGTTTCTATTGAAATATGTGTGAAATGGGTGTCAGGATTACACGGTAGGAACAAATAGCACCAAAATTTCAGTGTCTGTGTCTGACGAACAGAGAGGGTAAAGTCATCATGATATTTCGGGTATGTATCTTTCTGCGCTGCTATGGAATTGTCCTTTCCAATCACAGCTTCAGTACGGAGTAATTACACTTGCTATGTACTTACTTAGCTTCCCCAAAGTCTTCCAAGCTTCCTCTCTCTCACTACAGTCCCTCAAGATCAAAAACCCCATGCGTTTGCCTTGAGCCTTCACTCTCCAAGGTACAAATCCACGTGAACACTTGGACCTCAGGCATACAATTTCCATATGACATCCATTTATCTTATTATTATGAGATGATGACGCAGGATTCTGATAACTCTCATCATCATAAGAGAGGTTTATAGGTGAGGTGTTGAACGCGTATTCTTGTAAGCCGACCGTCAACACCACACTTACATTCAACATCAGACTGTCTTCCACCGGTCCAGACAATACATTCCTTGGACAACCCCTTGGCTTTCCCATCATAGCGGTTGGTAAGCTTACACTACTGTTGGACGTGCCTAGATCATTCCATGCATCTCATGTTTGTCCTTTGTTAGATAGATCTCTTCGTCAGGCCATGGGTTATATACCCATGGACCTCCTCCATAGACCATTATGCTTTTGCTATCACACTGCTGCACCTGCTGAGTTGACAACTACTGCGATCAAGAAATTTGCAATCGTTGCAGGTTACGATCCAAATCCATTGCCAACCAGCACCTCATTCAACCCGCCCAAAGTTACCAACATGTCAAAATCAACATCAACCACCGCCGTCTACAAAGGCATCAAGACCTCAGAAGGCCTCAAACTGTAAGAGAATTTCCCACTGAGCTACCAGGACGACCGTCAGCCCCCCATCTGACCTTCATATAGCCTTACGTCTGAGTCCATCGCAGTGGTCGTTGGCACCAATTTTGTCAAAACGTGGCACTTGCCCAAAGAGCTCCTTGTAAAGGCTTCACCTTTCTTTGCCGCTGCTCTCAATGGATCCTTTGCAGAAGCAACGTCCAGAGTAGTGAACCTCCCTGAAGATAACACTGACGCATTCGCATTATTCGTCCGCTGGTTGTATGTTGGCGAGATCAGAGGGGATTTATTCAGATTCGAAGACGACAGTGCTATCTCTGCCAGCATGCAGGTTTATCTGCAAGCAAGTATCCTTGGAGACAAGCTTGGCAGTCCAGGATTCCACGACCTTGCCATGCTCGAACTCATAGAGTGTCACGGTAGTAGATCAATCAGTGTCGAGACCGTGCGTGTTGCCTATGAACACTCGGCCCCGGGGTCTAAGCTTCGTCAATACTCCATCGATAAACTCCGCCTTGACATACGTTACAACCGTCTTAGCGACATGGCAGCTTCTTATGTCTCCGTTGCCAAGATCGCCGAGGATCTTGGGCAGGATTTCTTGAAGGCATGCATGGAAGCCGGTAGCAGCAAAGCTATTGATCCTAGAGAACACCGGAAACGATACATGGAAGTCTTGACAGTCACAGATAGCAAGTAACACAGGAACATCGAGCTTCATTTCCTAGCTGAAGTACACCAGTTGAGCCAGTCCGTGAAGAAAGAGGTCTTCACCTTACAGCTGGAGTCGAACAGAGCACTCTCTTGCGTTGCTGCATAGATCTTCACAACCCTCCGCAGACATTCTCTGTCATGAGCGACTAGTACTCTCACAAGAAGCAAGCTTGCTTGACTGCACGCACTAGCATGAGCGTTTGAGCCCTCCTTCATAGCTTCAATGTGAACAGCTTCAAGCAGACTAAACATAAGCTCCGCATCTTCGAATTTCGGTACCCCATCCCCTCTGCAAAGCCGAGCGTATTCCCTCATTACATCACACGCCTTCCGCGATACCAACGGACTTGTTGTCGTCCGGACCAACGTGAGGATCGGTAGGCAAAGACTCAGCCCTAGGCCATTGCCGTGCTCCTGCTTGACGTAGATCTCCAGGAGGTCCAGCACTCGGCATTTGAAATTGACAATGTTCTCTTTGGCGTCTCTCTTCTCGGCCTTCTTGCTCGTGACTTTCTTTTGCTCTCGAAAGATATTCTCCAGAGACCCATTCAGCTCGAACATTTGCTCGTCTGTCATGTCTTCATCCGAGGAGGAATCGTCTGGTGCGTCTAGATCTTCGTTGCCAGGCCGAGTGCCCACAATCTGTGCAAGTTTTGCATTGAGTGCCGCGAGTTCATCACCATCTTCATCCGAGTCAGCTGCATCTGTGTTGCTGGACTCTCCATCAGACTGTTCGTCAGCGGAAGGGCTTGTGGACCCGGCTTCAGCCACATCGACGTCCTCGACGTCAGATGCCAAGCTTGCTTCCCCAGCGTCATCTTCTTGGTCGAACATTTGTGACTGGCCTGATAAATTCTCCTTCGTTTCCAAAACCTGAGACAGTCAGTGCTACTATCATGAAGGGGGACAAAGATTCATACCTTGATCAAGGATTGCAAAGCAGTGTCATCAAGGTCGGATGCGCAAGCTGTGAAGACCTCCTGCGCCAGGCGCCGGAATAGTTGTGAGGGCTTTGCTATGAAGCTTAAAAGTATCTCAATCAAGGTGGCAGAATCCTGGGGACGCCTATTCTTGCGAAGTAGAGGTTTGAAGCTATGATTGAGCTCGACCAGTATACCAACTGCATCGGCCTCCTCATTGTGCACCTGTAGGATGGTCAAGGAGTATAGGAGCTCAAGAGCACGAAAGAATTGTGCTTCTTCTTCTGGGTTACGAGAAATTAGGGAGTGCACCTTCTCCAATGTCTGCCATGCATTCTCCAGTACGCTGCGCACATTTTCATCGGTGTTCAAGATGGTATTAGGATGGTCCGGATTTTTTTCTCGACCAAGGATATTGCATACAAGCTCGTATGCAAAATAAGACCGCTCTCCGATCGGCTTAGCCACCAGGCTGGATAAACATGATGAAATACGCGTTCTGAGCATCTCTCGTGATGTCTGGGAAATCTTCGGACTGGGACTGACGCCTCGGTCGCCCGGAGCATTGTCCACATCGAAGTAAGCGCATTTTGCTAGGAGAGCCAAGATCCTGCGGATACTGACTAGACGTTCACTTTTCGCGAGGACTTCCTCCGTAGGATGGTGTTGTATCGACCGAACAGCCGAGACGAGCTGGTCAGCTGCAGACTGTCGTCTTGAGGCCGCAATCTTCTCATCTTCTACCCCGGGTCGCAGAATCAAGCATTCGTATACCTCGACGACTTGCTCAAAAGCCGGGTCATTTACTAGAGAAGTCAGGGTTTCCACTGTTTTAGTCTTTGTAATCTTATCGAAATTGACGTCTCCGTTTACAGGATCCAAAAGAACTTTCAGTATTGGTGCTCTGGTATTTGGATTTGAGCGAGCTCTGGCAAGCATTGTCTTAATGGATTTCTCGGCCGCGCGGTGGAGGTAACGCTCTGGGGAGGCAAGCTGGTTGGTGAGGCACCGCATCAGGTTCTTTGTAAAGACTTTAGGGAGTAGTTGCACTGGTACGGTGGGAATTATTCGCTGAAATAGCAAGAATCCCGAGTATTTTCGTTCTTCTGAAGATGAGGCCGCAAACAACGTATCTAGCTTCCTTAGCATGAGCTCTTCTTGGACACGGCAGTACCTACTGTCGATACACTCTTCCCAAAACTCAGCAAATTCGATGCGTTTCGCAGGCTTTGTGTTCTTCTGCAGACCTTGTGTTCGAATATCCAGCAACTCTGCTAGTATCGCGTCCCACGCAAATTGCAGCTTGGTACTCCAAGCACCCTTCGTAGTGATCTCTGATTCATTGCCACTCTGTAACGAATCGGCTGTAGGGGCTTCCATCAGTATCTTGGCTAATTTGGATTTCTCTTTTCGGTTCAATGGGTCCTGGTGATGCCACACGCCCTGAGGGAAGTCAATTGAAGGGATTTCCGTCTGAATCCTGATCCATATTGCTAGTCCTTGGGATGTCTTGGAGATTCCATTGGCTTGTAACTTATCAATGATTAATTGAGCGTACTTCGGGTCTTTTCCCTTCAAGATTGGAACAGAATTGAACAAAATGAAGCCGCATTCTTCCCTTAGCCAGGGTTTCTTCTTTGCCAAGTCATAGACAATGTCTAGAATACTGGACCAGGGTTCTACCCCAGTGCTCCGCTGGAACAAGATTCCTGACTTGATGATAGATTCTGCGCCAAAGAGTCGTCCAAATTGGTGATCTCGCTCTTCCTGTACATATCACGTTCAACAACAATAATGGACTCATCTCAGAACCACATACCTGGCCAGATACATTGCCGGATACTTGACTCTGCTTCTTCAGCGTCTCGGTCAACTCTAGGACGTTCTGAAACCCAGGCGTGCCCCTTGCACTTGGGCCTAAAAGTTCGGTTAAGAGCTCAGTAAGGACAACCGAGAAGCCTAATCGAGCGGCTTTCCGTCCGCTACACAATCCCCTGAGGAGCCTCCTCACAATCTCATTAAGCTGCTCCCCCGTAGATACTCCGTCAGCTACAAAATTCGTGAGCAGCGCTTGGGCCGCTTTCAGTCGAATATTTTCATCGACATTAGCTAGATCCTCATAGATCTCCACCAGCTGTACATCGATAGCAGGCTGCTCCCTGCGTCTCTTCTTCGACATAATGATGTAAGCTGATGCTGCAGATTTCGAAATTCAGGTCGCAAAAAAATGTAGAAATTTTAATTGGTTGTAATTTTTCTCACTAAGCGTCTCAGAAATTACCTACCTTACCTCGGTACTCGTACTCCGTTTTTTCTTAAATTCGCTAAGCCCCTTCGAGTTAGCGACCTTCGGTAAGCCCCTTCAAATTTCTTAGCTCACTGAGACGCTGACTTCGTAGCATATGTGTGTATTTAGGGCTGATGTATTAAAGGTCTAAGGATAGGTACGTTCGTATCATTCATATTCTTCTTCTATCTATCCAGGCGTGCCTATGGTGTCTAAGAGACGTGGGTTATATCCTGGCAAACAGATCGCATCTTCGACTCTTCCGGTTTCAAATATATCTGATTAGAACAGAGTGTCAGTGTGTATGAGTTAACAGTTCCAATTCTGCCCTTCTTGGGTGCCAAGCGAAAGAAGAGTGGATCCAGCCATTGTGCTAGCCATGTACATGTTGGTGGGTTGATCATACAGTCTGGGTCTCAGAACCCTGGTGACCGAGACGAGTTCTGGATAGAGTACACTTATCTGAAGGCTTTCGAGTACACGTTAGCAGAAAATGCATGTAGATGGTTCAAGTACGTCGTCAATAACGCGCCCTAGGTCTTCTGGACTTAATGGCATGTATTTTGGTTCAGGCTCGGTGAGATACTTTGCGAAGTCGAGTGTTCTGCATCTTCAGAATCTATTACTCTATATCCTTGAATGATTTGGAATTTCAAAGCACTAAGGCTACAAGCTCGAGGGTTGCTGGATTGCTGCAGTTATTAGATAAAGAAAAATGAACACTGATTGAATTTCATGGGGAATAAAAAAGAGAGAAGTAGAAAAAAAAGGTGAACAGAGTGGGACTCGCCACTTTCGTGACTGGGCGGGCTTGGCACGCCTGGGCACCCAAACCGGAATCAGATCTTAGTGAATATTGAAATGTGCCCGGAAAAGGGCTTGGAACAGGTCAGAGACTCCCTCAGATCCTGTCTTGACCCAAGTTTGAAAGATTCGTACCTGTTTCCACTGCTACTTTCTTCTGATACCTTGCCTACTAGTGATTACTGTGCCTGCCAAACTGTAAACAGGCAATATTCGTGGCTCTTAGCTCCACCATACTGATATTGATGTACCCTGTAGCCATCCAAATGATTCGAGATGGTCATCCATGCGCTGATGCCTTGGTCGAACAGTGTCAAAGCGAAACTGCGACTTTGTCAGAGGTACGAGGCACTGTGCCCAGTGACCACAATGAAACCTGCCCAAGACAGGAACTTTTCCAAGGTTGCATCGTCTGTATTCTTATCTCCATAAAATTGCACATCCTATGCCGTTCGATTAGAACATCGCGGCAGCTGACAGCGGTGTCTTGCATATATACTTGGAAAATGCCGCCTGCAGCTCTGTTTCAGCCGTTTGCAAGCCGTGTTTTGCCTTTCCTATTTGACTCGGAAACACGGAGAATAGATGAGTCAAAAGTCCAACTCAGGAACCCTCCATTGATGCCCAATCATTTCAGAATCTTCGGAAGACGAGGGATGGGAATTGGGTGATCAGTTGAAAACCAAGGTCCAGCGGCCAGGAGCCTCCAAGCTTTACGTCTCATGCTCGTTTTGCTCCGCGTTCAGACAGTTCTTCGCTGACTATATAAAATGCATGTATTGCCAGATATTCTTGAAGCATTTTCTGTGCAACTCCAAATTTTTACTGAGGCTGGAAAACCCTACCTCCGTCCTCGTGACTGTGGGCAACGCAGCAGCTGCCGCCATCTGGAGCATCTCCAAGGACCTGCTCACGCACCATTCGCCCTCCTTCAACACCATCATCATCAAGGACAGCAAAGTCGCCCTTGTAGGCGATCCGGATACCTTCGGGCTTCTCGTTCAGTGCCTGTTTGCGGGCGGAGTCGAGACCACGGCCACAGACTCCGAGCCGTATGTTCAAGCCCGGATCCTGGGGGACAAGCTTAGATGCCTCACCTTTCGGGATTAGCAATGCTTCAGATACTCCATTGCCATGAGCGAGGCGAGTATCCCGAACAGCCAATAAAGCTCACAAAGCTTGCGGCTCGCCTACGGTCAGACGCAACCGGGATCGAAGCTTTGTCACTACACTAAATCAATTCATATTCAACTGTTACAAGGGAGCTGTAAGAGGCCCCAGATCTCGAGAAGGAAACGACAGGTGCATTGATGAGATGTGGTGATCAGGGTACCGAGAATCCTTATATAGTGGGCGAAAAGTACTGGGAAGTCTTGAAGCACTCAGACTTTTGCATTCCCGTTGAGGATCATCAAACCAGAGAGCCAAGATGATCTTGTATGTACATATGTAGTGCTGTTTCCATAACTGATATTTGCTTTGATTAGAGAATGAAACAATCTTACGCCTGGGAAACATAATGACGCGCAGGATAATTAAATTTGTGGCCCACGTGGCCGCCTTTATCTAACTCAGCCAGCGCATTGAAATGCACTTTTCGTTATTTCATCGTTTAGCTTCCTTACCAATAAATTAAATAAGCGAGCTTCACCGACGTTCTGCCAACTGCCAACTGCCAAATCATGATTCCCTGATTTCATGGGTAGGACGTAGACTCGTAAGGGTGGAGCGCTAAGATATCTTGGCCCAGCGAGCCTAGCACCCTAGCTTACTTATGCACGTGATATCGGGCTTCGGGTTTTCTTTAGCGCGTTTTGTGTGTTTACAAATCGGTCGCGACGGCAATGCAAAATGTTAATTGGCGTCACAGACTCACAGCGTGAGAAGGCCGCAGATGTTGCCGAAACTTTGTCGAAATGATGCTTCTAAGGTCTATACTTTGAGTTGGCCGTCTTTGATCAAGGAATTGAATTCTGACAGACAATAATGATGGTCATGTTTCAAGTTGTTCTTGGGATCGGCGTGACCGGAGTTGCAACTTGCATAGGATTTTAGGAAGCGCTGGCTGATGAACGAATCAAAATTGTGGATCAGAGCGGCGCGTATGGTCTCCCAGCAACAAGAATGTGGAGCCCATAAGACTATGAAGTAATTGGCCCGAGTGGGCGATATGGCTTCGACCTTTTCCAATTCCAGATTGACGGGACGATTGCGTGACAATGACGAGACCGAGAGATAAGCTCTGTCCTTGGCGGGCGTGGTTCAGCCTTGTCTCAATAGACAAAAAGCATGAGTATGACAAATGTCTTCCTGTCACACAGTCTTCTCTCTCGATTCTCTTGATGCATTTCACCGGTATCCTCTTTACTCCAAGCCTCAAGGCTCCTCGAAACCTTCCATCTCTCTGTGCCTCTCAGCCAACATGCTTCGCGGGAGGCCTAAAAGGTTCATTCAGTAAGCGATGGTAGGCCCTATCAGCTATACCTAGACTATAAAAGCGAATTGGGCATGTTTCCAGACGGCTTGCTAGGATCCTGGCTTTGCTACAAGCTCAGCCAACCCGGCCGGTTGGCCTATGAATACACAGTATTATCCTGAAAAGGATAAGCTGGAAGGTCTGATCGAGATCTTTTAGAGGACTTTGGACCCACCAGCGAGTGGCTGTTTTTTCCACTTTTTCCTACATGCAGCGCGTCCACAATGCCACATGTACAGCGCTTTGTAGCTCATTTCCAATTCCAGCGCTTCGCAAATAGATGTAGAGTATCCAGACTTTCAATTGGCCACGAGCTGATCGAAAATCTCAAAAATGAAATGGTGATCCCTCGTGTAGCACCAGGATTTGGTCCCGAAGGCGGAGAACCCCTCCTTCGAAGAAGAAGCAGCCAACACTAGTTAGCTCTGCAACCGCCCGAAGCATCCCAGCGTTGTCAGGTAAACCACCCACCAGCTTCTCAGCCCGCTTCCTTTTCACCAAGGAGTGAAGACTCTTTCTCTACCTTCTCCTTCTTCTCACTTCACTCGACAACATCTTCACCTCTGACCGGGGCCGTTCCTCCCTCGAGTCTCATCCGGTGGAGGTCACTTCGTTCCTTGGGAGGTCATACTCAACGAACAAGGACTTGGAGGAGCAGCTGCCCACAGTTCGGATCGAGTAACACCATTGCATTTTGTATTCATCTTACCATCATGCCTTAGGTACAGCAGCTTAACCCACAGATTGATTCTTCATTGGGAATCTCTATCTTCAAGAACGCCCAGCATTCTCCGTCTCCGACCCACCACGACCTCAGCCACTCACCTTGGAGGACCTCGACACCTTGACTCCAACAGCCATCGCTTACCCAACCTCAATTGAAGTCACGGCGAACACATACAATCGAGAAAATGGAACGCTCCTCTCCATTGGCTGCCATGCAGCCACCTTCCCTCCCGTTCGGAAACTGGGGTTGTCGAGGAGGAGCAGAATCTTCTTACTCCCAGTATGGAGGTCAATGTGGAGGTCACTTGAACTTTGGGCCATCAAGCTTCAACTTCAAGGACCTTAGCATGGCAAAGGCATCTACAGACTACTTCAATCTTAAGCCTGTGCGAGGATCGTCTCCAACAGCAAGTCTTGCCGCCGACTTGTCTCAAAACTTTCACATCGACCAAAGGTACTACCACTCTCTACATTACGGCTGTTTGGTACAACGCTGACAACTCTAGTCCGCAATTGCCAACTCCACGTCGATCACTGTTCTCCTCGAATCTATTTGGGACACTCAATGGCCGAGGTAAGGTGTGCATGCTGGACTGGCAAGACTTCAGCTAACACAGCTCAGAACGCGCGAGCACGCCGCCGCTCCCTTCCTCTTCGCCCGGCCCGATGGAGATATCACCGTTGCCCCATAAGGTCCCCTTCGTTGTCGCACCCTATGTCGAACCTACACCGCTGACATCCCCAATGGAGGAGGTTACACCGTCCATGATTGAAGATGTTATGCAAGACTCTCCGACGGAGCCACCGAAACAGCCAGCACCTACAGAGTGAGCAGTCCCCGAGTTTCTAACGAGCTGTACAGATCTAACTTTTATGTCAGGCGTAGAAGATCCTCCTTGATGAGACCTTCGTTGTCCCGCACCAAAGGCTTGACGACGACGTCAGTTTCCTTGAAGTCTGCTCGAACCGAATGCCCGCCATTCAAATTTGGCAACGGCCCCTCGGCGCCTTCCCTCTCTTTGATGTCCACTGAGGAGTGTTTTGCATTTTCTCCTCAAAGAGATGCCCGACCCCATTCCGCACATTCGCCAGCACCCTTGCCGATGGGCCCTCCGAGATTCAAACAACCTTCGTCTGGTCTAGGTGGGCACCTACGAAGCATTGGATCACCCATCGTTAGTCAAGTCCGCAAACCGTCGAACCCTCTGCAACGTCCTCGGAAACAATTTCGTCGCTCTCTCAGCATGTTCGAACATCCAGGAGATGTGATGAAGCAGGAGAAGGCTGCTTTCTCAGCGGCAGGTCTGAATTCTATAATGGACATCGATGATCCCCCGAGGTTACGACTGCCGCATTTCAACTCGGATGAAGAGAGCTTACCTCGCATCACCAAGGACACCATGGTCGACGTCCTCGATGGCAAATATGGCCAATGTTATGACCGGTCTCTCATTATCGATTGTCGATTCGAGTACGAGTATGAAGGAGGCCACATCGAGGGCGCCATTAATGTCAATGACAAAGAGCGATTAGCGACGCAGCTTTTTGAATCACCACCACCGGAAAACACACTACTGATATTGCATTGCGAGTACTCAGCACATCGCGCTCCTATCATGTGCGTACGTCAAGTTGGTGAAATCAAACAATGCTAACCTAACTTAGGGCAAAATTCCTACGTCACAAGGACCGGGCTTGCAATGCTCACCAATACCCAAAACTTACCTATCCAGAGGTGTACATCCTAGACGGGGGCTACAGCTCCTTTTTCACGGACCACAAACTCCGATGCTATCCCCAAAACTATGTCGAGATGGGTGCGCAGGAACACGCTAACGCCTGTGAACGTGGCCTTGGACGCATCAAGCAACAACGTGCGAAGCTGAGCAGAGCACAAACCTTTGCATTTGGTCAGCATGGCCAGCAGGTAGACGACAGTCCTACCGCTTCCAGCCGGCAATCTAGCTCTCTCATGACAGGAATGGATATGGCAGTAGATGCTGAGACGATTTCGCGGCGAATGCAATCAAGACGCTTGGTGTCTTTTTGATGTTCGCATCGCCACAACCGTCTCAGCATCACCATTACTGCTATTTCATCCCTGGAACCCTCTCTTCGCTATCGGATCTCTGTTCTTGATGCATCCATCGGCGTTTGGCAGACTTTGAAGTGTGGGCCGGTGAACCCATCTTTGGTAAACGGAGCGCCTTACGTCTATTGGTCGTCGACTTGTGTTGCGGCGGTATTTGCATGCCATCTTGCCACGGTGGCTCCACCTAACCGAATCTTTTCTACCGCCTTATCAACATCATCCTGGGCCTGATACACATCCTCTTCCCTCCTCGTAGAGTTCAACTGCGGATTGTTACCCGGTCTCCAACACCCCGTCTACAATCTCTGTGATATCGAAACCGCTCTTACTGCACTCATTGTCCGCTACTGCGAATGCACAGAAACCCTATGACTTTCATCGAACCGGTTTTGAATTCTGGAGCCCCGTGCTCTAGACATCCGAAGTCAGCCCCTTCTACGAACACACCGGGATTAGTTCTTGATTGTGGCCTGTCGAAGGACGATATTCTACTTCTTTCTCCTGTGCTCCGACTCCGCCATGGTGGCACCCTAGTCCTCAATTAAGAAAGTCAATACTGAACATCAAGGCTTCCTTTTCCGCTAAAAACAAGAAGCTTTAGGGGCTCTCTTCACTCTCGAAGAAAAGTCCACAGCTTGGCGAGGACAGCGAGAGCATATGTTGCTGAGCCCTCCTTGATTTCAGCATGCAAAATAAATGCACTTGTCTTTCCACCTTGTTCAAATACCCCTGACCACCAATGAAACAAAATACCATTACCTTTGACACACCTTAATGTAAGCCTTGTGAATGACTCAAAATTGTAATTGCTCGCACTATTATTGTGTAGAATGGTAGAATGGTAAGGTTAGAATGACTACCTTTATACCTCAGCTTCAAATTCTCGAAGTGGTTAATGCGCTAGGGCACGGGAGCTGAAAGTCGCACAGTCAATTAATGAATTTCCATTTGATTCATGGCATCACATCCCCTTCAACGACCTTGACAGCGTGCGGTCTTGAAGGTCTTGATCCAACAGCCCAGTCAATAATGGGAGAACAGCAGATTCAATGGATATTGACGACATCTTGGCGGAGGTAGACAGCCATGCAGCTCCCCGCGAGACTCGAGATCTACAAGACCTCACCCGGGCGTGGGTTACGGAGCGAAGTGCCCCAGAAATACTACCATGGCCGGATGCCTTGATGGAACGTATTCTGGACAGGATACGTAGGCAGGCATGTCGCCCTCTCCCTGGCTCCAAGCGCATTGGCTGACATGGGACTCTGTCTATAAGATTGAGCTCGTGGAAGAGCAAACCGGAAACACGGACCCCAAAGCCAACTTCCGCCTCATAGTCATCCAAACCGAACTCGAGCGCTTCAAATTCCTCGTCCGCTCGTTCCTCCGCGCTCGCATTGCCAAAATCGACGCTCATGACCTCCACCACTTCACCGACCACGCCGCCAAAGCCCGCCTCTCCCCCAGCGAGCTTCAGTATGCTAAAGCTCATATATTCTTACTGCACGCCCACTACCGTTCGTCTTTCCTCTCGCAGTTCCCTACGTCCCTGCAGAGGATGGATGATACGGCTGGGGGAATCAGTATGGTGGAGGGACCTGATGTGGACAAGGCTGTGTTTGTGAGGGCGCTGAAGGATGTGGAAGAGCCGGTGTATGTGGAGGGGACGGATACGGCATTTGAGATGCGGAGGGGGGATGTGGTGGTTGTGAGGTGGAGTGCTGTTAAGGAGCTTGTGATGGCAGGGGATGCGGAATTGTTATGACTTGAAAATATTCAAAGGGGACTGTCTGTGTTCCGCAGCAGTGCTGGCTCGGATTCGACCAAGTGGACGTATCGTTGACCAAAGCAGTATGAGAACTTTTCATTGATGAAGAAAGTGACTATCAATTGCTGAGCTGATCGGGGGCCTCTAGCCCGTACATTTCATATCTGTCGCAGTACAAAACACCACAGTTCGCTTCCATAAGCTGCGTCTCACTGCCGGATGAGCCTTACGCGTTCGATACTCTTCCAATTTCCGGCTCGAAGGACGCTTCCACCCGCCCAAAACGATAAGCTAGATCCCCTTCAGGTGTCAAAGTGCCAGGAACAAGTGCTGGACTCTGAGCCCTCGGCGATGGCCTCAGTCCCTTGTTCATCCGTACAGGAAGCGCCCCAAGTTTCCCCGCACAGCCTTAGCCTCGCGCTTCAACGCTTCCACACCCCCATGGGATCCCAAATCGCGGACAACATGCCGCAGGTTGATTGTCCGAAAGCCCAATGTTGTCGAGCAAAGACCCTCATCCTCCTGGGTGGGTTTCGTGAAATCCACCCCTCTCGATCTTGACTTGCTCTGAAGTATAGCACGACGCTAAAATGTCACACCGATAAGGAAATGAATGGGCCCTCATGGCTGCACGGGACCTTCGTCCGATCTGTTCCCGATCAGGATGATTTGAGCCGATGATTAAGCCGAGGTACGTGGCTATCAAGACGAGGTACAGGGCCATCACCAGAAGCAGGGGTACGGACTTTGCTAACTTTGAGGGTGGGGACGCTGGTTGCTCGAAAGGGTGGTGGTGACGAGGGGTAAGAGGAACGATTGAGCGGAGGGGGCGATATTTCCAAAACGTCTCCGATGGTGGTGCTAGCTGGTGGAGCCATGGTTGCGTTGCGATTGGAGCGAAGAGATGGGATGTGTTCCTGCATGTGGATGCTGCTGCGGTTCTGTGGAATTCCGGTCCGGTGCGAATCGGATAGACCCCTGCCTGGGGATGGATGATTCCTTTACTACACGTGAACTGCTGTTGACAAGTTGTTGAGTGTTGAGTCTTAGTAGCTGCAGCTTGCCCGAAACATGGCTCTGAGATTTTCCAATAGCAAACACGATGGCACATCGGTGTTTGGAAGTCTTGCTTCATTCAGACCGACGTTGCCCATAAGAGTCTTTATTTGAAACGTTTTACCAGAGTGCGACAACGTTTTGTCCTCTACGACAGCTTTGTGGAGGGACATGACAGGGGTAGTGTCTCTAGGCTCTTCCGGAGAGACACCGATCAGTTCCCTCCCGACAGGAGTAAGTGGAGCTGAAAGGCATTTCCCATGGCGGTCACATCTGACGTGCATACCGGTGGAACAAATTGCGAATGTGAATGTCATTTCATAGACTGTTTTTTTTTTTCACTTGTGATATATTTTGACCCGGTAAACTGGGCCATGAATCAGCCCAGCCGTTTCCCTACCTTATTCATTGCTTCAACTTCTCTGCTTTATCGCGTTTGTCAGGATTCCCTCCCTCCTTTGCGTGCTGCCTGGAAGGCTTGGTTCCTATGCTCGCTGCAAAGTTCCTTGATGATTTTCCTCTACTGGACCCCTCCTTTCACGATGTCTGCGTCATTATTGCTTGCGTCTCTCCTCCTCGGTGTCTAGTTCATGCGCCCTCAACTGGTCCAACGGGATGGAGACCACCGCGGTGGGTGCGGTGTCGGAATTGTTTGAGGAGGAAGGCTGGAAGGAGATCTTCTTTGGTCCCCAACGGACAGAGTTGTTGGGAAAGGGTCCGAGATGATCCTACCTAAGGCACGGGAACGATCATGTTAGGGACCCAGGTGAGACAGAGATTTGGTCTGCTCATATAAATCTGCTGAGGAGAAAGCCATCGTACACTACATGTCCAAGCCTTGAGTTGTCTGCAAAAGGCTATGAATCTATGGAAGTGGGAGGAGGCCTACATGTAGGCCTCGAAGCTTTGTCAAGCCACAGGGGTAAGGTATTATCGTGATGTCGCCTCTCTGATCATCAACTCGGGAGTTTTACCTTCCCTAGTACCGCTGCCCACCAAATCACCGCCACGACCCCCGGTATAGCAGCGGGGATAATGCTCGGTAGGCTCAATTGCTTCGACTCCAAGTAAATCCTTCGCTCTTCTGTTCACAGCATGAATTTTGCATGAGAAATTTGGTCCGTGTGGGTCGTTCTTGAAACTCTCCCAGGCTTCATCGGGTTCAACTCGTATCAACTCGAAGGCGTGCTGTTCGTATTGAGTCAGCAAACTAGAAGACAGCGTTAGTGGTTCAAGAATGGGGGGTGGCAATACTTACACACATCTCATGCAGCATTGTAGCAAACATGGCTCCGAAGGGAGTGGTAGCGACAGGGTTCAAGAAAATGGCTTTGGCGTTCAGCCAGATAGATGCGCGTCCGCTGTATCGTATAGAGTTTGTCGCGCCGCCGTCATCTTCTTCGGTGCCGCTTTCTAACATGGCCCAGTCCTCGCTAGTTTTCCACAAAGCGCGAACATTGCCTCGAAGCACGCCCCCAAAGAACATGATGTCGAGATCGGGGAAGGATTTGATGATCAGGTCCGGACCCCACCGGCACCGCCTAGCATCGTTCAAGGAAGAGACGAGGCGTTCGATGGCATCTCGCTCGTGGGAGGAAAGTGCTTTTCTTTGGTCGTTGTGCTGGACGATTTCGCGATTGGCTTGGCTCGCACTCACATAAGGACATTCGTTGTGACGAGAAAATTCGCTCGTGGCATCGATATCGCTTTGGCTGCATGGGTACGGCGTTCCTCGATGTGCATGTACATCATGAGATGCTTCTTGGTATAACTCCTCTCGGCTTTTGCAGGGCATCTTAAGCTGTAACTTGAGTGCGAAACATAACAAAGGGCTGATGCTTGAAGAAGATGCGGAATTTTAAGGAAGCATTTCGGGTAGGCAGGCGCCGAGTAAAGACAAAAGAAGATTGAACGGGTTGTGTGACGTGTCGTACACTCGGATTTTCAACACATAAGATAGGTACCAAACCTCGTCGTGGTGAAGCACAAACTTGATTGATTTTCCTAGAGCCATCCTCTTTGAACCTGGGGTTCTAGTCTATGTTGTGTATGCAACACTTGCGGCTACCGGTGTTAAAGAGACGGTATCAATGACGAATCCGTATTAAAGATCAAATGGTCTACTACCATTCAAATGACGCCACGCACAAATGTCCTGATCGGAGGAAGCAGATATGATGCAGGCTTCTCTATCGACACTAGGGTCACCTGCAGCAGACGAATATTCGAGTGATATAGAACCTGCCCTTTTTGTATAAAATAGTCCGCAGATGGATTGGCAAGAAAAGGAAGAAAGTGTTGTTGTCAAGCCCAAGAGCACGAAATTTCAGCTAAACCCAAAAGAGGTTGGTGAGGTTTTGGGGACCGTTTCCTTTGAATGTCGTATGTGGTGAACTTTGGAACTTTGTGACACTAGTGACTAGTAGCGCGCTATGTCAGATTATAGGATCAGAATAGTAAAGGTGGTAAGTGGTAACGCACTGGCCCATTTGAGGTTTCAAGCACTGTCTTTGAATCTCATAAGTGTTGTTTGTGTTTTATACTATTCACAGCTAACTGCCGATGCCAAGAGACGGTGAGGTCAGTGGCACTGGCAGATGGACTCAAAGACCCCGTCTTTTTCTGCATTACCATCATGAATTCACCGCATACAACCGAACTTTACAAGGCCTCTTGAATCAATTGTTGGTGGTCTAATAAGGCTTCGACTGACACCTTCGAGCCAGGTTCGATGTGATGACGGGCTTATGCGGAGGCTGAAGGTGGCTTTCGCCATAGGATAAGGAGTCAAAAGATCTGCATGTTCGGAGAGCAGGTCCGCGATATTTTCTACCACACACCTTGGAGCGATACGGATATGCAGAGTCATATATACTACTTTATGCAAGCGTAACGACTGCCTTATCAATTGGCTCCAGAAGCCGGCCTATTGTTCTTCTACCTTAGCCCCGTTTCTGAAGCTAGGCTCAACGAAGAAACTGAGCACGCGACCGGCAAAAATATTTTCTTCTGTAGGCCAGGCAAGATGATGAGAAAAACGACAATAACGAAGGAAAGGAAAGGTCTTAACATATTGCACAGTATGGCGATTTAGATAGAGGAATAATCGTTTTTAAATCCAGGGGTATCTCCGCGCCAAGCCGTTAGCGGCAGCTTTCAGCAAGGAACGAGAACGAGCTCGAACGAGTTCAATTTGCCCATGACTCCATCTTTTTCCATCTTTTTTTTCATGCAATTTAGAACCCCACTTTTCTCTCACTACTCGTTTGTCCTTTCACTGTCCTCACTCCCTAATGTGCAATTGAATCATTAAAGCCTCCTTCTTGCAGTTGCTTGTCGATACACAGCACGTATGAAACATTAAACCTCTGCGGTATTCGACCTGGCAAGCAATGGCAGCGCCCACTCCAAAGGCTGGTGCAGGGCCATCTGGCCGGGAAAGCTCCTCAGCGACGGATCCTTCGGCTCCTCATCGACCAACGGAAGCATTGCTGAATACTAAGTCTACTACGGATGTGCTCGCGGCTGCACAAGGAGACGCAAACGCGGCAAGCAAGAGGCGCAATCATCGAGGTGGGAAAAAGAAGAAGAAGACTCGCAGGCAGTCCTTTTTGCCAGCTGCAGCGGAACAAGAGACGGACCCGGCAAGGCCAAGTCAAAACCTACACGAACCTACAACCTCCACAGCCCCAAGGCCACCGTTTTACAGATTAGGCCAGTCCGGAGGACGTAACCTGAGCGAGACCAGTCTTGACAGCAACGCGCTCTATGATCATCGGTATTCATGGCCGTACCATTTACGCTTGGCCGGAGAATGAGCTGACATACTTTCACAGAGACCACCCGCCAATGCGCCAACGTAGAGAAAGCCGAGTCAACCCAAGTGCCTTCGGACGAACAGAGTCAATGCAATACAGACCCGGCCATCCGCATCGACGATCCTCATACGAACCTCAACATGGCCGGCCGAGACAGAATCGCGCACATGACTCATCGGGCGACGAGAGCGAGACGAAACATCTAGAGACAACAGATCGAACTCCTCTGTTGACATCAACCAACGGTGGAGCTTCACCATCGCACAAGTCCGCCTATGGATTGTTTTCGGTTCAAGGACAGGGTGGTCGCCGCGATTCTCAGCATAGACGTAGTTCTGCGGCAACTTCCAGCTCGAGCAACCACCGAAGAAGAGCACCGAGTCGCCAGCCTTCTCACGATGTAAACAACCCGCCCTCTGTTCCCAGCAGCCCAAAGCTGGGACCTGACATGGGCTATGATGATGTCATGGTTACCGGTTCATTTGCGCCTAGGTCTCCAGAAGACAGACGAGGCCACAACCATGCCAATGACCAACTAATCGACATAGATGGGGACGGCGATAATGCGTTTGGCAACCCTTCTCCACCAAAATCGAGGAATGGCTCTTACGATCAGCGACGGCATACTATTGCTGTGCCGGCTGAAGAAGATGTGTGCTTCCCTATCGAAGGAATGTCAACGATAGGAGAGGACGACTATATGAACCAAGAACAGGGTTCAAACGAGCAGCAAGGACAACGGAGAAGAAGAGCCTTCCGATGGCCGGACATGTCGGTACTCGACGAATGGAGCCGCGAAGAGAAGGAGGAGCGAAGTGAGGGTATCCGCGCGAAGAAGATTAGCGAGCCGGTTCTTGTTGGCGGCAGATTAAGGCCGCAAAAAAACGGATGGCATCGCGCAGAAGAAGACGCTCCTTACAGATTCACATACTTCAATGAAGAGTTCCCGAGCACCATACACAGCCAGACGATATCCGAGCTTTTACAACCTGGTCAAGACTTCAAGGAATTATTCATTCCAGATCCACCAGAATTGAGTGATGAGTCCTCCGATGAAGAAGACGGAATGAGCCATCAAGGCACTTCGCATGGGCGAGACGAGCTGAGTCCCAATACCCAATCAAGGCTAGGAACAAGGCATTCGTCGACCATCGGAGAAACCAAATTCCAATCTCCAGGGCAGTCAGGCGATGCTACTCCTTCACAATCCAACGCACCTTTGCGAGGTGAAAAGCCAAAGCGGTATGGCGAAAGACCAACTTTCTGGCTAGACGTGCTTTCCCCCACAGAGACGGAAATGAGGGTCATTGCAAAGGCCTTTGGAATCCACCCTCTCACAGCCGAGGACATCTTAGTCCAAGAAGCCCGCGAAAAGGTTGAGCTATTCAGGCATTACTACTTCGTCAATTACCGTACTTTTGAGCAAGACACGAGCAGCGAAGACTACCTCGAGCCAGTCAATATGTATGTAGTTGTCTTCCGTGAGGGCGTCATCAGCTTCCATTTCTCCATGACTCCACATCCTGCAAATGTGCGTCGACGAATCCGTCAATTGAAGGAATACGTAATCATGAGCTCTGATTGGATCTCATACGCTCTTATCGACGACATCACAGATGTCTTCGCGCCACTCATTCAAGCGATTGAGGAGGAAGTTGATGACATCGACGATTCGATCCTGAAGCTGCACTCTGGAAGCAAAGAAGAACAGAACGAAAAGGTTAAAGCATCGAAGAGCGACGACGGGAAATCAGAATTTGGAGAACAATCGTCTGGCGGTGACATGCTTAGACGCGTAGGTGAAGGAAGGAAGAAAGTCATGCTACTGTATCGACTCTTGGGCAACAAAGCAGATGTCATCAAGGGCTTCGCTAAGAGATGCAACGAGCGTTGGGAAATCGCCCCAAGAAGCGATATCGGGCTGTACCTGGGCGACATCCAGGACCACATCCTAACGATGACTAGCAACCTCAGTCATTACGAGACGCTACTTTCTCGAGCCCACTCGAACTACCTCGCTCAAATCAACATTCGCATGAACGAACGCCAAGAGCAGACCGCCGACGTCTTGGGAAAGTTGACCGTGCTGGGTACAATCGTATTGCCTATGAATATTGTGACCGGTATGTGGGGAATGAACGTGATGGTACCTGGACAGGACGTCGACAACCTAATATGGTTCTGGTCAAGTATGTCAACCTCGGGCAGTGCGTAAACTCGTGACCAAATTGCTAATCATGAGCACAGTCACTGCTGGTTTGTTCGTCTTTGGAATCTCATGCTTCTTCATTGCGAAGAGAGTGTACGGTATTGTCTGAACAGAGAACTCGAGAAAGTTGAGGGGATCTATTTGAATCAGGCCTACCCACTGCTGCATAGCGTGCTGAGTGCATAGCGAAGGATGGGAATAGTCGTGGTAGAGCTTCGGCTGACTCTTCTTGGATATGAGGTTGATGGACTTCAACCATGTCAACAAATCAATAGCGTAAAATAAATTGACTGCCTTTGATTATCACTAGTTCAATTCCCCTAGACATGATCCACCAACGCAATCTTTGACGCCAACCCTCATAAGGTAATCCGTAAACACTCACCTCGACCCCCACCATTGTTCCCCGCTCCTATTCCTTCCCTGTCTAAATTTCTATACCCTTCTCTTCCCATCCCACAAACAATGGCACCCCCAACCCCCCTCTCCATCGCCACAAACTCCATCAACCGCCTCCTGAAAGAAGAATCCTCCTACCGCACCGAACTAGCAAACCAACAGCAACGCGTAGAGAAGCTGCAAGCGGGCGGTGGCGACGAAGAGGATGCCGGAAACACGGAATTTCGATTGAGGCAGGAGGTTGGTGTTCCTTCCCCCCCCCCCCCTCCCCCCTACTATTACCGCGGGGTTGTTTTCTGCGTGGGAAAAAAAAAGAGAGGCCAAGATGCACGGGATTCACCTGTCTTTTGCCCGTTGTTTTGAATGAATGATGGAGAAGAAGGGGTTTGGCTTTTGCCCGTTTAGTTTTGCTGATGTGTTTTTGCGGCCGGGGGGGGACAGAAACAGGCGGTCGAGGAGACGAAGGCGGTTTTTGGGCCTTTGAGGGAGAGGATCGTGGGTGCGGTGGGGAGGTTGGAGGGGCTGTTGGTCGGTTGCTTGCTTTCCTTCTATCGGTTCTGCAAACGTTTCGGTCGTGATATTTTTCAGTGGGGGAGGAGAGGGAGGTGTGTTGCGGTTTTTTGCGCACAGGAGCTGATTGCAGGGCCTTTGATGATGTGTAGGCAGCGGGTAAGACTGCTGAAGGACCGGAAGTCGATGCAGCGAATGATGCTCTGGTGCGGGCGAAGACGATTCCGTAAGGATGGGTTTAAGGGGGGTGAGACACATGATGCATGCAATAGAGCGGTGTCTTGTGGGATGAAATGCTTGAGCCAGGGTATCAAAAAACTACGAAGTATCCATCTGCTCTGTCCGCTGCCTTTGCCCATCATCCTGTTCACCTTCCTCTTTCCCATCCTCGGCAATGAGGCCTTCAATCGGTGCTGCAACGACATGTTCGGGCTCAGCAGCTAGCTCACCATCTTCTGCCATTTCTTCATCCTCCACCTCTGGGTCGTCACCCTTTTCCTCCACCATATCATCCGCCTTCTGCGAGCTCCGTAGAGGCGACTTGCCCCGTCCTGACATCTCCCTTTCGACTGACAGTCCCACGGGAGTGCTGACCTCCTGCTCCTGACTCGCCCCATGCATTGGGGTCGTCCCACCAGTCTCGTTATGAGGCGTGCCAACACCACTACTCCTCCCCCTTTGATCGTCATCTCCATCCTCCCTCTCCTCCATGCCCTCCCTCCTCTCTACCTCTTCTTTCTCATCTCTGATCAAGCGCCTAAGCTGCATGCCCTCGTCGATGATCCTTCCAAACTGTTGCCGCCTCTCCGACCATGTTTGCGCATACTCCTGACTCTCCCTCTCCAAGTCCGCAATTTCTGCGTTCAGCTTGGCGAGATTGGCGTGCTGATCTTCTCTCGGCCGTAGCAGGCGGTTGCTTGTGATTTTCTCGGCCAAATCATCGTATTCTTTTCGCAGAGCAAGTGTTCGTTGTGCATCTTCCAGCTGCACTCGTAGATCGGCAGTATTGTCTCGGACCGCTTGCGCCGTGGCTTGTATCTTAAGCTTCTCAGCGGCATATCGTTCGCGTTCTCGGACGTTGCTGGTAAGGAGGAACTGTATGCGTATAATGCTGCTTTCGAAAGCGGCGAAGTCTAGGAGCGTGTCTTCACGACATTGGCGGCGTTCGTCGAGTTGCCTTTGTTTCTCCTTCTGATGGGCCGCTGCTGCTTCGTCTGCAGCTGAGGCATCGGGTGGCGGTGTTAGGGGTAGGGTTGGTGGGGTAGATAGGAGGGACGCAGAGGGGAGGAGACGTTTGGTAATGCGCTTGAAGGGCTTTTCTTCGACGTTGAGGAGGCGGGATTTGTGTAGGGCATCTGCACCTTGTGAGGTTGGGGGTCGAATATGCCGACTGAGGGACTCACCTTCTTCAGCCTGATCCAGCAACTCGTAAGATGACATCTTCCAAAATCTTTGGTCTAAGACGCGCGAAATGTAGTATTTTATTTTATTTTATTTTGCGCAAATCAAATTCGTGGTCTTGGTTTTGTCGGACTGTCTACTATGGTCCGCCATAGAATCAATCACAGAGCTGCCTCGAGCTCGGGAGATGGCCGCCGGAATGTCCCGGTGTCACTCTAAATTAAGATTCACTCGCCTTTATCCTTATTTCATTCACGCATTATAGAGTACAACACTGCTCTTGAGTAGTACATGTATATTTCTACATTTCTACATTTTCTACCTTTCTACCTTTCTACCTTTCTACCTTTCAAACCGAATTTCCAGTCATCTCTTTCTCTCCAGTTATTTCTCGAAATTATCCCAGCGATGCCTCCGTCATCACTCTACAAGATGGCCAGCAGGGCGTGCATAAAGAATATACGATGTAAGTCAATTATCGTGATGCATACAATCTTCTGCTGACAAGTGATAGCAATTATCGATGTAGGGGATTCACCCTATGAAATCGTTCGACCTATTCTTCTCCGGGTTGAGAATCCCCAACAACTCGTAAGCATATTACTTTCCCCAGCCTCCTATGTTCTATCACGCTGATTATCACTTCTAGAGAAAGATAGAGTTAGCGTCACCCCAAATCTGCGGCCAAGATGGCGAGATCTGGCTAGAGTTTATCAAACGAGATGTACCAAATTGGGAAAAGAAGCTATACGAACCAGAGAATCCTAAGAAGTGGTACAAAGTATACAAGAATCTTGTTATGGACAGCCAGAAAGAAGTAGAGGACGATGCTGCAGAGTTGAAAGCCACACTGGACCGCATCAAACAGGAGCAAGCACTGCACAAAGCCCAACAGGTTGAATTAAGGGGCGTCAAGGTCCCCGAAGGAATGAAGAGCAATGGTCCTGTCATCAGCCTCCTCACGATGCCACGATTCTATGACAAAGGAACGAATCCTCCACCGGGGGAGAGGCAGCGTAAGAAAGATGGAGACGCCAAAGAAAAAGAAATTGTCAGTTACAAAGGCAAGCTGGGTCGGTTCCGAAAGGAAGCAAAAGCTATGGGCCATTTCCAGAAACCAGCAGGACGCCCCGGAATCTTCGCCCCCAGAGATATGAAATTGAGGCCTGCGCCAACGAACAGGACAATCACCACCGCACCCCGCATACTCATAGAGGAACATCGAAAAGCTGCAGCTCCCACCGTCCTCGATCCCTCTGTCAAGCCAGCAATAGTCTTCGCTCCCAAGAGGAAGCGGGTAGAGCACGACCGGACACCCCAACCAGGAGTCCTGATTAATGATGAAAGAGAGAAGAGACTCAAAGCGTTTACCAACCCATCAAGCGCCATCAAATCCACTCCCACGCAAGGAAAATCGACCCCACTGGTATCGAATTCCGCAACATCACCTCCTCATCGCAATGCAAAGATTGCCACACCCATCGCGCCCAAGCTGGCTACATCGCCTGTGTCGAGAGTCCAAGCCACCCCCAGTTTGTCCTCCCCACTGAAGCGCAAAGATCGTGCCTCACCTGCCCCTGGTCACGGAGTACCAAGGGCAAACACCTCGAGCCCTAGCAATGGAGGCACTCGCCCTGCAATGCACTTGATGAAGAAGGCTCCTGTCGATGTGTTCATGCCAGCGAAACGACGGAAGATTAGTTGAACGACATTCTACTTGGTGTCTGGGAAAAGTCTGCATTTTAGCGTGGCGCTTTGAGGCGATACGATTTGCATGGATGCATCTCGAGCTTAACGCAGTGTTCAGCTAAGGCAAACAATGGTAGTCGCCTTTTTGCTTGAAGTGTCAACACAAACCCTTTGTCATACATTTATCGGCTTTGTACTGAACACAATGAACCTTTCCTCTGTGCCTACATAAACCCTCCGCCTGCTCCAAGTCCTTCTTTCTACATCATCCACTCACCCTCACCCTCAAACCCAACTTTCAAAGTCAGACTTCGCTTTCCAAAACTTCATCATCCACCAAACAACCGAGCCATCACCCAAAAGCTTCAAACATCCTCCTCAGACTCCACCTTCACCAAAAACCCATCACCCCATCAACAACCCTTCCTTCTTCAGCAAAATGCCTGGTGGACGCACTGGACAGGTGTCTCGCGGCATGACCGGGGGCGAAACCTTCGACCGATCGTATCCGGCGGAGTCTGGGTCTGTGACGTCCCGTGAGGAGAGGATCTCAGGGCGCTACGGTGCCGGTCGTCCTCGCGGCTATGATACGCGTGGATATTATGACGATTCCGGCCGTGACGAGCCTCGTGTTGCTGGCTCTCGTGAGGACCACTCCCACCATGCAGGCGGTACTTGTCGGGTTCATGGAAGCCATCGTACCACGGGAGCAGGGGATCACGAGGATCGGCCAGACTCCTCCGACGATGATGATGATTCTTTGACCGGGAGGGAGCCTGCCAGTCGTCGCTCTACTGGAGGAGGAGCCCGTGGCCACCGTGTGATCCGTCGAGACCACCATCACGAGCAATCCTCCGACGATGATTCATCGGGTGGGGAGGCCGCCGGTCCTCGCCGTGCGGGAACTCGGACCCAAGGGCCTTCGTACTCCCGTGGAACCGCCGGCTCTCGATACACGGATGCTTCCCAAGACAAGGATTCGAGCGACGAGTCCACCGACGATGAATCCGCCAATCGTGCCCGCGGCGGCGTCCGAACTCGTCGTCGTCGTCGGCAATTCTCGCCTCACCCTCGTCGTGGAATGCATTCCAGCAGACGCTCGGGATCTGCCGATTCTTTGGATTCGGAGGTCGATCGTCGCCGCTATTGAGCCGTTGCTTTCTGGGATGAGCTGGCAAAGGGGGGGGGAGAGGGACTTCTGGGGCGCTAATTATGTGTACTACTTTTAATGTTTAATCGGATACTCTTTGCATCATTCTGTTGCCGCGGATTGATGGATTTTTTAGCTTCGGACAGTTTGACACCCGGCGAGCATCTTCCCGATTCATAGATCAATGCATGCATCTGATTCTCCGAATCGCTTCTGCCTCCCTCCACCACAGCTTTCATGTCTTCGTAACCATCCATCCTCATCATTTCTACGTATCCTCCACAGTCTGCCTCATCATTTTCCATAGTTTGCCGCCCTATCAAGACGATAGATGATAGAAAACCCTCCACGCTTCCCCCCCCGCCCCCCAGATCCCCCATCTCTCCAACCCCGCCTACAACCCGCCTCGCAGCGCCAACACCAAATGCAAAGTCGCTCCGCCCTCCAGGTTGTACTCCGACGCCATCTTATCGTCCGCCCTGCAAGTATTCACGACCGCGTCAGCTCGACAACCCAAACTCTCGAAATCCCCCTTCTCCCCCCCCCACACAAATCCCAAATCTCAAATTTCCCCAGAGACCAAAAAGGGAGCTAGCTAGCTGCCCTTGTGTTGGGGGGAGGAGGTGGTGAACAGGTTTGCACACACACACACACAACCAACTCACATCTGCTTCCCGCCGAAGATCAAGCGCTGCTGCACGGGCGGGATCCCCTCCTTCTCCTCCACTCGTTCCTTGATGCGGGAGACCTGT
The DNA here is from genome assembly GCA_022315425.1 of Pseudevernia furfuracea. Taxonomy (NCBI): domain Eukaryota; kingdom Fungi; phylum Ascomycota; class Lecanoromycetes; order Lecanorales; family Parmeliaceae; genus Pseudevernia; species Pseudevernia furfuracea. The sequence goes on from JAIUPT010000033.1 coordinate 964,788, forward strand.
GGCACGGGCGACACGGCACGTGAGCGAGTGGAATGCGGAACCTTTGTCGGCAACACTTTTTGCAGGCTGGGGGCATGGGTCGCAAGGCGAGAGTGTTAGGGGTGGGGCGCTGGGCGTGATGGATTGGGGGGACGGGGAGGATGGCAAGGCGGGAGGGAGGGAGGGAGGAAGGGGAGGTATGGATGGATGCATGTGTACCTTGTATTCGGGCTCGATGTCAAGCTCGATCTCCTTGCCGGTCAGGGTGCGGACTCTAGGGGGTTGCCTGTGTTAGTCTGCGAGAAGTGAGAGTAGAGGCGCGTTGAGGGGATTGGAGGGGTGGGGGGGGATTTTCGTGCGTACTTGATATTCATGATTCCTGTCAAGGTGGATGTTGGTTGAGAGTGGAGCTTTTGGGGAAAGTTTGGGGTTCCTGAGAGTCTAGAGGATGACGAGTTCGAGCCGCAGTGTTTTGTGTCTGGTCGCGTGGGTCGTAGAGTGTTGAAGCGGACTTGATGTTGAGGTGAGAGCTTGTTTGGGTCATGCAGTCAATAGCACCAGAATAGACGCCTACTTTAGAGCGGACTTTGTTTTGGCGCTAGTGAGTCCTGACACTTTTCAACTCGCAAGTTTCAGGTTTCAGCTTCATTGGTGTCCGCTGTCATGTCTGGAATTGCTTCACAATGCACACGACACATATTGTCTGGAATGGGTACTCATTGGATTTGATGAAGGGCAAAGTCAAGTGCCAGCAGCAGCCGCGCAAATGACTTGGTAGACTACGAGTCATGACAATAGGGACTATGAAAAGCACCCTACCACGTCCTCAACATACCCTTGCCTTTGAGCCTACTTCCATCTCATTGTGCACATTCCCGAGCGACGCAGAAATAGAAGAAAATTTCATGATGCCTTTTCTAATCCCTAGTATATTATTGTCCTGATGATGTGGGCTACTGGGGTTCGCTTTACGGGCTTACAAAATCGCGCCTGCTTAGATGCACAGCAGGGCGGCATCCAGCTCGGCCTGAGAGAGCACCGCTGCTCAAGCAGATTCAAACTTATGATTATTTTTTCAATCATCTCTATCTTGCTGTACGTTCAGATCTGGTTCACAATGCTAGCATCTTTGCCAGTCCGTCTATCTCTCACCTGTCACAATTTTAGTAGTGATGATTTACTGTTATTCTCGTTATTCTCATGTATGTCATCAAGGCCAGCATTTCCTAGCTAGTCTTGGAAAGAGAAGGGAAGCTCATCGGCAGAAGAAGTGCACTGCAGGTTAAGGGTGGCGTTCATTAACACGGGTCATCGCTTTGGAATAATTGTCGCTCACATCACGTGGGGGACCCCTAGCCACTTATCGTCACACGGTGGTTCGGCTTCTTTTTCTGCCGTTCGAGGTTGGCGTCCAATTCAAACAGCAGGCTTAGAAAGCTTTAGGATGTGTATAAAGGGGATACGAGTAGACTGGGGACGTCTTGCAGACAGCACGTGTCTATTAGACAATCATGGTTTATCTATTTCCTCATGAGGTTTTGGGAAATAGGAATGATGGACAGGACACGATCCTTCGGCCCCTTGTCCTTGATGCAAGATCTGACGTGAGGTTGAGCCTGCTGCACCTTGCTACAAATGGGACAGAGCTGATAGCAGCGCTTGAGAAGAGATGATAGATGATGGACAAAGTAATCCGCTCATCAATTCTCCAAATCAACACACTGGTTGACTATCTTACATAAGAGTGATTCGACTGGGCATCAGATGGTTTGTCCCACCTGTATTTGTTAGCGCGACGATAACTAGGTTTAGAACTTTATAACTTTATATAATCCTCGGCCGCCACCTTTCCCTTTGTGCGATTATCAACCTCGAATCCTCTGATGCAAGTGCTCCAATTTGTCCTAGCGTTGCATGACCCCACCCACAAAGCTTAATTTCTGTCCCGGCGGGGTACAGGTTCTGTAGATCTTTTGCCGTCAATGGACGCAAAGGGTATGGCGTGGTGAGAAAGTGACAAATTCCGAGGTCCGACATCGATCTGAACTCTCTTCCGCACCAAACTCTACAATCTAAGGTACATTTTTACATTTTTACATTTTTACTGGGGTAGCTTCTCTCATTATTATAATGCTCTCAAATAATAATAATAGCTCAATATCTCTCTCTCTCCACTCAAATGCACCCTGCACAAGAGTCTCGGACCATGCACACATCCCCCCACCACAATCATCATTCGCCTTACACTAAGGTACTGACTTGGAGATCAAAGCATAGAGGATGGAGCAAAGTTATTTAATCCAGCGCCCCCCTTCCATTATGTACATGTTCAATTCTCACAGCATTATATAATTGTCTCGTCAAGACTCGGAAAATATATCCACAACTTCTTCCCAATCAAAAGCATGAAGCTCTTCACCACCTCCGCAGCGACAACGCTGCTGGCAATCACAGCCATTGCCCACCCTCTCAAACGTCAAGCTGCCATCACCGACGCTGACATCCTCCAATATGCCCTCACCCTGGAGCATCTCGAGAACACCTTTTACAAAGGCGCCATTTCTACCATGTCAGAAGATGCCTTCTTGAAAGCCGGCTTCAGCTCAGCGTACTACGACAACCTCAAGTACATCGCTCACGACGAGGAACAACATGTCGAGCTACTCACCTCCGCCCTCATGACCGCTGGTTACCCGCCTGTGAATGCCTGCACATACAACTTCCCGTACACTGACCCCAAATCCTTCGTCACTCTCGCCTCAGTACTCGAGGGTGTCGGTACATCCGCGTACCTGGGTGGTGCCGGTCTCATCACGAGCAAGGCGTACCTGGGCGTTGCAGGCTCAATCCTCGTCACCGAATCACTCCACACCTCGGTCCAGCGATTCAACCTCGGGGAAATCGCCCCGGCGAACCCATACGGCACCCCACTCGGTCTCAACCCCGTCTACACCCTCGCCGCGGCCTTCATCACGTCCTGCCCGAGCACCAACGCCGCGCTTCCGGTCATGGCCTTCCCCACGCTGACCGCGACCCAAGGCATCCCCGCCGCCGAGGGCATCACCTTCACCTTCAGCGTGAAGGGCGCGCTGCCGACGACCTTCTTCGTCACCTTCGTGAGCGGTCTCAGTACCACGTCCGTCGTTCCGACCGTGCAAGGTGGCATGATCGCGGCCGTCATCCCACCCACCGCCATGGGCCAGACCTACGTCTTCCTCTCCAAAGCCATGACCAACATGACCCTCAACGACAGCATGATCTTGTACGGGCCCGCCATCATCGAGGTGACGCCACCCGCCCCTACGTTTGATCTCTCCGAGCATTGAGAAGGGCCCAGAGGTTGGTGACGGGGATGCGTTTGGATGGATGGATGGGGTGTGATTGTTGAGGTGAAAAATTGGGGGGGGGGGGGGGGGGGGGCCTTTGCCAAATGATTTTATGATGCATTTACGAGACAAGCATGATATACCTCTGTGTACGGAGTACTGTGTAATCGGATAATCATTAATAGCTCAAGCTCTTTGTTGGATCAACCACCGGATCCCACTGAAACTTTTGATTGAAAGGCACTTGATATGTATACTATTGTTTGCCACTTGCTTCTAGTGCGCTAACATTCAGACTCCAGCCCGCCAGAGAGATCCGACAGCGCGTGCCGAACGATCGGAGGATGCCGAGAAGCTCCAACCCCTGCCTCCTAAAGGATTGCGTTGCGGTGGAATATTTCCAGTCGAGCACCAGAAGCCAGCATCAAGCTCTTTTCCATCTTTGGGCACCCAAGCCACCGACTCCCCCGATTCAACTCCAACATCCGACTCTCACGCCACCGAACAAAGTCCATCAATCCGACCTCGGGCCATCTCCAATTTGTCCAGTCTCCATGGAGATAATACCACACGTCCCCGAGCACTGTCTCGACCTCGCTTTATTGCCTTTGAACCACCCCCCCCCCAAAAACCCACATACGTCCTGGCCAAGCAGTTTCCCGACACCGGTAGCTGCCAGTGTTGGAGGCAATGACACGGTGCGTCTTTCAATGGGAGCGGCGCGAAGAACGAACACCAGATAGCTTGATGCATTACGGTGACGTTATCGTGATGAGGATGCGTCGTGCCTGTCTGCCGTACCCATGAACTTAGAAGCGGCATTTATCAGACTGCGCGGTTCAGGTGCAATTGAAATTCGCACTGAGAACGCCTGACATGGTTGCTTGTTGAGTCTGTCCGAATGTCCTGGGTCCACGATCGTTCAGGTTTCCCATGACCAGCCACTTCAAACGTCGTGTTGGCAAAAAGCTCTGCGGATTCCAGTGGCGAAAGCATGGCCGCCTTGGCTTTTCACCCGATGAATCCGCATGTTGGCAGCTTGTATTCCTTCAGCGACCAGTATCGTCTCTTCACCCCTTCCCACTCCCCCTTCTCCGTATCTGGCACCTTCAAAGTCTCCCACTCTGTGTCGAATCCTGCCTCGAACAGATCCATCTCCAAGACTTTGCCGTAGACATCGTAACAGATCTGTCGATCTACACCATTTCCGAGTCAGCTTGTCTATTTGATGACGAGTTTGGAATTCCATGTCTTGAAATCAAAAGTTGAGGAGCTCAAAGGGAAAGGGAGCGTGCTCACCGGCCCCAAGTCCATTAAAGAAGCCAAATTTTCCACCATCATCCAGTAGACCGATGATGCAATCACTGAAGAAATCACGTAGAGCCTTGTAATCTTCGGCGAAAGTATCGAAATAGATGGCGTCGAAGAGGATGCCTTGGTCAATGATCGTGGGAACGACATCCTGCCATCTGCCTTCATGGATGCTAATGTGTGGCTTGTCGTACCACCCGTCATGTCTCATCCGTTCCAGGACTCCGGTGTGGGCCTCGATGACGTGGTGTGCGCTTGGGCCCTTCTCCTGAAAGAAAGTGTCGATGATGCCCATGCCGTGACCTATGTTGAGTACACGCAAGCTCGATCTGGGTGCAAGGAGGTCAGCGCTTCGCTTCATGAGGTCCGTCTCCCACGCCATCATGACACCATTCCCGGCGCCATCGAGGATACGTCCGTCTTGGAAGCGCAGAGAGGACTGTAGGTAGCCTTCGTTGCTGATGTCTGGAGGGCCCTCTCCGTCGTCGTCGTCATGGTCCGGTTGCTGACCGTTGCTCGGAGTATCTACTCCGCCGTTCTTCTCTATCTCTTCATCGGAACCCTGCTCTTCATCTTCCTCGTCACCGTTCCCCGCTAGCTGTTCGTACTCGTCCAGACGGTTGAGTAGCATCTCTGCTCTTACTCCCGCATCAACCATGATTTCGTAAAGCTCGTTCAAACCCAGCCTCAATGCTAGGCATCCAGGCGTCTCGTCCTTGCTATCAACATCATTCCAAATGGCGCCATTCTGAAGCAAGAGTCTCATAGTTTTTGCTGCGGCCTCCACATCTGACTCCGCAGTGCTGCTGCTGTGATCCTCATTTGGTATGCCATTGACATGTCCGTTGGGAGTTTCCCTGTCGATTACGCCATTGGACGAGGGTTCGCAAGCCGCAATGGCAGCATGGAGGGGTGTGAAGCCGGTTTCGGGATCTTGTACGCTGGCAGATCCGGTGCGGAGGAGAGTTCGGAGGGACTCGATGTTGTGGTGCGACGCTGCCAGGAGGATCAGTTGGGCTTGTGTGTCCGGATCTGTTTCCATTACGGTCTCAGCCTCCATGTCTGATTGTTATAACAATAATAGTGGAACGAGGATGGTCTGATGATTTCTCAGCCATACGAAATGTACCCCGATCTCACCCCCGATTCGGGCATCGGGTGAGCGCTGCCTTATACTAGGGGCTTTCGAAGTTGCTTCAGCAAGTCGAATAAGGAGCAAGTTTTTATGTCCAAAATTTTGAGTTACAACGCTACAGCTTTCTACTTATAATTATCAAAATATAATTGCAGCTCCAAGGTGAAGTGCAGAAGTGATTATTTTATTTATGTTTTTCTCTAGCGGAACGTGTCCGCTCGCAGGTCTTGGCGAGATCTCACACATAACTTCCCCTCGTTCGCGTCTTCTACCTGTATCGACATTTCAACTTACGACATTTCAAAGGCGACTTTGGAAGCCCTTATTGTTTGTCGCGCGACCTGGTTGATCCACGGTGATCGTCGCACGAAGAAGGATGATCCTAGGTAACTGCATACCCCCAATCTCAGCCTGATGCTCTACAGCAAAAGGCTGTCAACCTAAGGTAGCGTGACGGGCAATCTTCCAAGTTAGGTAGGTGAAGAAGAAAACCCATCTGGAATTTGTCACACCTACCCCACCTCGAGCTCCGAGCTCTGGCGGTGAGGACAATTGTACATCACCCAATCATCATGTCTCCCTCAGTAGATTCAACGCTTCTCGGCGTCACGTGTGGATTATCTGCGGCCTCCTTGCGTTCATAAACCTCTCATCTATCCTTTTTTTCTTTTCTTTCTCCAATCTATAGACCCTTTTTATGTTATAGATGCCTTTATCTTGCTGTTCCTGATTGCTTGCGCAATGATGCTCCCAATTTGGTTAGCTGGCCTCGGGGTCTTGCCTTTGACTTGTGCATTTCCCCCAGGACAGCCACTTGCTTCTGAACATGTGGAGCGATCGCTTGAGCGCAGACAGGATGCCTCGGGGTACCCAGCGAATACAATTCATATGCCCATTGACCATTTCCCAAATAACCCACGCTATGCCCCGCATACAAATGCGACCTTCTCTCAGCGATATTATTTCGACTCAACGTATTATAAACCTGGTGGTCCAGTATATCTGTATATAGGAGGTGAAACGAGTGGGCCGAGCAGGTTCTCGAATTTGGAGACCGGGATCATCCAGATTTTGATGAACGCAACGAATGGGTTAGGCGTCATCCTGGAGAATAGATACTACGGAGAATCGTTTCCTTACAACACTTCGACTACAGACCAGCTAGCCTACTTGACTACCGAGCAAACAATTGCGGACAATGCATACTTCGCCACTCATGCCACCTTCCCTGGCATCAAAGGCAATATATCGGCACCGAATACTCCCTGGATCTTGTATGGAGGAAGTCTGGCAGGAGCTCAGACTGCATTCTCTGTTAAGCAGTACGGAGGGTTACTATATGGTGGTATTGCTAGTAGCGCCGTAATCCACGCGGTGCTCGCCTATCCTGAGTGGTACGCTCCAATCCAGAAGTTCGCTCCCCAAGACTGTGTCACAAGTATCAACAACATCATCGACAAGTTCGATGCACTAGTTGCTGCAAACAACACTGAAGCGATTAAAGATTTCAAGGCAATTTTCGGCCTTGAGGCGTTGATAGACAACCGAGACTTCGCGATGACAATTGCTTTCCCAATTGGTGGGCCAATGAACTATCCGACCAACACATGGCAAGAGCTCAATTGGAACTCGACATTTGGTTCCCAGGATTTCTTCCATTTCTGCTCCAATGTCACCAATCTGGATGCCCCTGAAAACATTACAGCGGTCGACACCGTGCTCAGTAAATACAGTAATGGCGAAGCTTGGACCAACCTTGGCAATTACGCCCAGTACGTGAAACAAACACTCCTCCCACTCTGTGACGGTGTCCCAATCGACAGCACATCTTGCTTTGGCACCCAGAACCAGACTTTCTATGCCGATACAACAAATTCAGCGGCGCGCAGCTACCTTTACAGTACCTGCACCGAACAGGGCGCCTACCAGGTCGCTCCCGCAACTGGACCTTCATTGATCTCCCGCGTCCTCCAGGTCAACTACACCCAGCAATGGTGTGAATGGGCTTTCCCGAAGGGAAAGTTCAATTCCATACCCAGCACACCCAATTTGAGTTACTACAATCATTACGGAGGTTTCAATTTCTCTGCGGATCGTCTGGCCTTCATCGACGGCAACATCGACGTCTGGCTGGACGTCTGCTATCACTCAAACGACGCTCCAGCCCGCTATTCTACGGACCTTCATCCCGAGTATTTGATTGCCGGCGCGGGCCATCACTGGGATAGCTACGGCATTCTTGATCTCGACGCGGAGCCACAGTTCATCGAGCAGGCGCATCTGTGGGAGATCAGAACGGTGAGGAAGTGGCTGAGGAAGTTCACGAGTTGGAAACCGAATGTTGGACATTCGGAGCTCTAGACCCACGAGAAAGTCATATATATATGGAAGGCTTGTCAGAGTATCGGAAAAGTGGATTTCTCATAGAGAGTATCGGCCAATCAAATACAAAAGCTGCCGTCATTAGAGTATCTTATGAATCCCTTTCTCGCCCGCACTAATTCTAGCTGTAAAGCTGAGTTGATGAGCTGAGCTGCTGAATGCCTCGATATCTTGGGATTTGCAAAAGTTCTTCGGATAGGTCGCCAGCGTAAAACCCAGCGTGACCGGCTCGCAAACCAGTGGTTTTTATTGAAGTAGTCCAGCCGAAGGGATAGATAGTAGAGCAATTTAGGCGTTGCAAAATGCAAAAAGGATGTCAAAGCTTGGCGTCGCCACATATTCCGGTCATCGACCTACCTTAGACTATCCTTCTCTTTTACATAAGTAACCACTATATCCTACTTTAACAGTAGGTTCAGGCAAGATACCACGGCTTCGAATACTTGCTTTGCTCTTCTTAAGGAATTGCGATGCCGAGCTCTGACATATTTGTTGCAACGCGTAAATGTGCTCCGGCTCTTCCCCCGACCAAGCCTAAAGGTACTCTAGGGTTAGTGCTGCTTTACATCGCGCGAAGTGGGCGTTGTCGCGCCACTTAACGCTGATTTTGGGTGATTTGGGGTTGCTCTCAGAAACCATTGCAACCGGATCATAATGATTTCGTGGTTATAGACATAAGACACCACAGACGATACTGGTATACGCCAGCCCTACTGCTTTGTCCCCAGTGGACTGACGAAGTGTATTTTCAAAAGCCTAGATGCTACTGTTCCTGAACCTCATCAGATGAGTCGAGGACACTCACTTTTTACTCTCAACTTCCCCCTGCTCTCCAAGCATCACTAACGCCTCACATGCCTCTAGCCAAGCCCCATCTCCGTCATAGAGCTGACTCCTTAAATACGCCCACGTCATCCTTTGCACTACCGCCAACCGCTCCGGACTCTCATCTAACGTCTCGTTCGCATCCCACCCACTGATACCCCCGAGGACATGTTTTGCGCCCTTGAGCGTAAGCAGGTCTTTCGGCCCCGGAGCAAGCGCGTACGGGTCGGCATGCCAGTCGGCGCCGCGGATCGTCAAATGGGGACTGACGTCCTCATCACCGTACACCACGAGCGCGGGCGTGGCCATTCTGCCGAAGTCCGCCCCATAGAAGGGGACGAGTTTCTTCCCGAAGTCTGAGAGATCCGCGCCGCCGTTCCCGATGCCGGCAAGGACGACGCCCGCCTTGATGCGCGTCTCAGGCTTATACCACGTGGACCCGTCGCGCGGGTCCTTGTTGCTGGCACCTAGGAGCATGGTGGCAGTCCATCCGCCTGCCGAGTGGCCCGCGACCGCGACTCGCCGCTTGTCGAGGCGGCCCTTGAGCCCCGGCACGGCCGCCTCGACGCTGTCGAGGTGGTCGAGAATCCGCACCATGTCCGCGGCTCGCTCTTGCCAGAACAGCTCCTGGCCCTCGGGCGCCGGGAGCCTCAGGAACGCCGAGCTCAGGTGCGTCGGCTGCAGCACCGCGAAGCCGTGCGCCGCCCAGAACTCGTAAAGAGGCGCGTACCCCTCCAGCGACGAGAGCGAGTTGCTACGCCCCTGGCCGTGCGAGAGGAGGATGATCGGAAGGGCGTCCCCGGTTGAGGGCACCGTTACGCGCAGCTGGAGGTCGACGGGACGGTCTGGGGCGGGGAGGATGACGGGGCTGAAGGAAATGATGGGTTTAGGGGGGTTGGTGGGAATGTGGGCCGCGGCGCCGATGAGGGCGTGGTAACCGGTATGCATGGTGTTCCGTTTTGTTCAGTGATTTGAATTGAGTGGGAGGCGGAGAGACAGGAAATGATCGAGATGGTGAGAGATGTGACTGTAAAGCGATGAGTATAAAATTTATATATAAATTGGGGATATGGAGATAAGGATAAGGCGGACTTAAGCTCGGCTTTTGACTCACTCCCAAACGACGGCAGAGCTTAGGTAGTACCCCAATACCGTCTTGGAAACAAGAAGAGACCTTCCATGAGGCAAGTGTGAGACATCTATCATGCTGCTTCCGAAGCAGTATAGTAGGGCTTACAAGACACCTCACCTTGTGTAAAGCGAGAGCACGCACCACGTCGAGCCCATTAAAGCTTGACCGGAGAATGTGAAATGTGATATGAAGACAGAATGAAGAAAATGTACCAGATCGCGACGGTTCAAATGCTTCAACAAGTGCTTGATGTATATTATGCGTCGTCCACCCACTCCGTTATGCTCATGCCTGTAGCCCTAGCCACTTGATCAAGTAACTGCGCCTGAGCTCTGAGCGCGGCTGCCCTTTCAGCCCCTTCCACTGGGAGCTACGACTGCTATTCCACCATTTAGCTACTTCGCCAACTCAAGACATCAATCGTTAAGTCCCACATTGCGCATTATGTATCCTTCAGCCTTGGCATTATGCAGTGTGTAGTCCCACAAAATTCTTGTCTCAATCTTCAAAATCAAGAATGTCCGACATGAACGCAGGAACGCCGAGAGTGTATATCGCTCGTCATGGTAGACATCCTCTCCACTCTCCCGGAGCCTATAAAAGCTAACGCCTACGATACAGGCGAGACCGAGTGGACGATCAACGGACGATACACGGGCAAATCGGAGCTCCCGCTTACACCCAACGGCGTCAAACAAGTACAAGAGACCGGCGAGGTGCTTGTGGGCTCAGGCAAACTCATAGATCCGGCAAAGCTCACCCATATCTTCGTCAGCCCTCGCCAGCGTGCGCAGAAAACCCTTGACTTGCTGCTTGATGATGGCCAGAAAGATGCACTCGTGCAGGAGGGGAAGGTGACGACCACGGAGGATATTGCGGAATGGGACTATGGCGATTACGAGGGATTGCTCACAAAGGAGATCCGTGCGCGCAGGAAAGAGAAGGATCTCGATAAAGAGAAGCCTTGGGACATTTGGGTGGATGGATGTGAAGGTGGAGAGTGAGTCTAAGTACCGGGTGACCCTTCCAATGGCTCTGCCGACATGGCCTAGGTCAGCGGAACAGGTCATGCATCGTCTTGACCGCCTCATATACAAGATATATGACCTACAGGAACCACATATGCAAGGTGGCAGAGCGGCGGATGTCTTACTGGTATGAAGCGATATCTTCCTTTGCCTCGCCTTTGTCTTTTGAAGCATGCTGAGTCACTTCAGGTCGCTCATGGCCACATCCTCCGCGCTTTCACCAAAAGGTGGCTCAAGTACCCGATGGATTTTTCTTTTACTATGATGATGGAGCCGGGCGCCATTGGTATCATGAGTTACGCACACCACAATATCTCCGAGCCGGCGATATTGATTGGTATGGGATCTTTCAGGCAGCCTAGCTTGGAGAAGCAGCCCAAATTATCGGCCGTGTAAGACGTTCGTGTTGGAAGAACACCGCTTTTACGAGTCACCGGTATCGCTCATTTTGATTCAGAGGTCAGTAGAAGACAACCGAAGATTCTTTCCCATAGAACTACGAGAAGAAGTCCAGGGATTTAAGTATTCTGAACTACGGATTGATGCCCATCTGATACTGCAACATCTGGCCATGTTCCTATATAATCAGGGTGTAAGCCATGTCCTTTGACAAATCATGGGCCCGCGCCGTTGGTGGGGGCCCTTGATTAAGCAAAAAGATACAATAGCTGAGGTTCGCTGGTCATTTACTGAACAACTCCTTTACAGGATGCTCAATATCCCTTCAGATATAGTCGTGCTTAGTACAGGTAAGGTAATCGAAATATCTATATATATATATATATATTACAATAACAGGAGCGGATAGGCTTTTGGAAGCATATCCCACGGGATCTTTACCAGTATCAGTCTACCACGAAAGTGTCACGGCACCAGTAGCAAGATGACGCCGAAAATTATGGTAAACAAGGGGACTGACTGATCGACATACATGCCACCTATTCTCATCGGAGAAGATTATGCTGGAAGTTGGCGGCTTTTCATAGCACGGCTATATTCTAGGAACCACAGACGCAGGATGGAGTACTCGTCCGACGTTCTCTTCTCCTTTTCTCCCTTGCCCAGCCTTCGTATCCGTCTGGATGCAGGGTCTTCATTGTCTCTGTGAGTTGAGAGGTGGTGTGATTATCGTTGATACGCAAGTTGCACAACGTGTGCAGGTGAATGATCCGGATCCTTACTTGATGATTACTGAACTCGGCACGCAAAGTCCTACACTGCAAAATTCATGCGCCAAGATCTCGTACTCTAGAGAGAACGTGAGTGGCGCGCTAGAGTCGGATTGTTCACACTCGTCACACCATGTCGCGCGCCTGATGTTCAACAAGCCATTCAAGATATGCGATGTTATCAGAGAAGGAGCGTGCCTTCATCGACAATCCTAACCCTACCTCTTTGGGAAGACTGCCCCAACTTTGTAAGCGGTTTGTCATCCAAGATCTTCTAGTAAGGAGTCTTGGCGTCCAGGACTTTTAATACCGACACATGTACTCCGTACACAGTGCATATAAACTGATCACAGTGCATGTAAACTGATCACAGTGCATGTAAACTGATTGCGGGAATAACTTTTGTCAAGAGATCTTGCAAACACCGCGCCTCGGCCCTCGGGCCTTCGGCCTCTGCTGACAATTTCTCATTTGTCAATTGGCACAAGATCGAGGATATCGGCTTTCTTAAGAACTCTTGTCGAACTTGAAGTGCTTCATAGAAAAGAACCAGAATTCACAGAATCAACACTCAGACTTCTACCTCAAAACAGTGCAAACCATGTCCAAGATACTTGCAGTCTTTGGAGCTACCGGCCAGCAAGGCAGTTCAGTCATAAACTATGTGCTGCACGACCCAGAGCTCTCCCAAAAGTACAAGATTCGTGCCATCACCCGGGATGTCAACTCGGAGAAGGCTAAGCAGCTCAAGGAGGAGAAAGTTGAAGTCGTCCAGGGTGACATGCTTAATCGGGCCTCCCTCGAGACAGCTTTAACCAACGTGCAAACCGTCTTCGCCATGACAACACCTTTCTTCGACCCCGACGGTTTAGAGGAGTACAACAACGCTAAGACGATTGCCGACATCGCCGTCGAGAAAGGTGCCGAGTACATCATCTTTAGCACTCTACCGCTAGCCAAAGAGATCTCTGGCGGCAAGTACACCAAGGTCACCCACTTCGACGCCAAGGCAAAAGCTGAGCAGTACATTCGAGGCCTCTCTATCAAGAGCGCCTTCTGCTCGCCGGGATTTTTCATGCAGAATTTTCAGTCTATACCTTTCTTGGCTCCACAACAGGCTCCCGATGGCACCTGGGTTATTGCCCGCCATAACTCTCCTAAGGCCCGAATGCCCATGATCGACGTTGTTGGAGACACAGGCAAGTTCGTTGGCGCCATCCTCGCCGAGCCAGACAAATACGAAGGCAAGACGTTCTGCGCCGCCACGGCACTATACAGCTTAGAGGAGGTGGTTGCCATCATGTCCAAGGCTATGGGCAAGACCGTCGTCTACAAGCAGATCCCGCTTGAGGACTTTAAGAAGAGCCTACCGTTCGCGCAGGACAATTTCGTTGAATCGTTTAGCTACCAAGAGGAGTTCGGCTACTTCGGCCCAGATTCTGACAAGTTGGTTGCTTGGGCTGCCAAGAACGCCCGAGGCAGACTCTCCACCCTTGAAGAGTACTTTGAGGCACATCCTCTTCAGCTGGCATAAACGGACACCATGAAGCAGCTCGGGCACTGTCTTTCCTCTCAACTTCACGAACGACCACGAGATTTCCTCGAGCGCAACCTCTTTCGATGTGGCAATAGATCGTTCAATCAGGCCCCTTCACTGCACAACATGGGTGGCGAGGTGACCAGAGTTCTTTTGAATAGTAGAGTAATATGCGTTTGCAAATTCGATGACAATCATGGAAGGAAATGTGAGTGGGTGTCGTAGTGGGGAAAAGTGAAAGGACTTCGCAAGACTAGCATAGTCCGTTATGAACGTATGACTTATCCTAATATCTTGCTCATTTGGAAGCTGATGTTGCCGCTGAGAGCCCGGGTCTTTCCCACGTGCGCAGGGACTGAAGTACAGTTTTGGTCTTGAACCGATCGTGTGTTTGCAGAGAATGTTTCAAGTTGAAACAGACAGCGGAGTGAATTCTGGCTCGAGGCTTTTCTCACTCGAACATGCAACCCAAACGCGCCTCGCACTTTCTCAATTGACCCGAATTGAGGGCCTGCATATGACGACGTTTGGAAGCGTCTACTTCATGATTCTCAATTGATGTTACTCTGAATTCCTATTGTACACAGTGGTTCATATTCAAATGGTAAGATACTTCCACGTGAGACCTCGCCTTCTGCGGCTTGTTCGCGTACTGTTATGGGATTCGATGATAACTCGCTTCCGGCCTCGCATTTTGAACATTGGAAAGCCCCACAACCCCCATTGCGGCTGATTTAGTAGCCGAAATACTGATCCGCCAGACATCCATGTTGGTCTCGATCGGCAGGATCAGAAGCACGAAACGGCTTCCCTAGTCAGAGCTCGGTCATACGTCCATCGACTCGCAGTCAATGATGTTGCTCGGTAAATTTGGAGGTCCATCCGCTGTCGGCGCGTCAATGATTTCGATGTCATCTGAGCTAGCAGTCGGCTCAATATTCTCCTTGTCCTTGGCCATCCCCGTAGCCTTCATAATCTTTCTAACGTCAACGGCTGGGTACAGTGCGGCGAGGTTGACAGATTCGATAGCGGCCTCAGGAGCGATACCATAAATGGAAATTTCCGTGTCGTCGATAAAGCCTTCATCATCGCTGTTCGACTCTGAATCGGTCGAGTCATCCTCAGAGCTGCAGGAGTCTGCAGGCTCATAGTCCAGACAACCATATAGGTCGATGAAATGAGCTTCGCCCTTATCGTTTAGACAGTGGCAATTACCGTCTGTTTCGTTGTCCGCTTCGACTTCCCATTGACAATCGATGCATCTCCACAATCCGTCCCTCTCATCAAAAGCTATGGTATCTTCATCTTCGCTTTCCTCACCCAACCCACAGTTGCTGCATTGGCCGTCAACGCTCTCTCCACCACAAGCGCTGCACATGCCTAGACACCTTTGGCAGGGTCCATGGTCAAGCTGCCAGCCACAAGTCTTGCAACGTCTCAATTCATGGCCATTAGGGCACTTCCAGTTGACGAGCACCACGGAACATTCCTCACACCGCCAGTTGTATTGGTCAAAGAATATACCGCCGACCTCTTCGCTGAAATCCGAGTCCGCACTCATCCCGTTACTGGAAGAGATAGATGCTTCTGATGAAGAGGGGCTTCGGGGCTGAGATGGACTATCTTCGCTGGTCGCGTAGTACTCTCCATAAGCATCCATCTCCATCTCGCTTTCTGATGACTCGCTGGCAAGACTTTGGGAGGATTCTCCACCCGCCGGTCCTTCACCCACCGGTTCTGCACTCACGGACTTTTCACCGGAATCCTCTGGTTCTGCATTTGTTGGCTTTGGTGATACGGCGAAAGTCTTCTTTGCTAGTACCGCAACATTCTTTTCGTTCAGATGCTCTCCTATAGTCGCCAGGAAACGCAGGAAACGAGATCTTCTAGACTCGGCGATGAACTCCAAAGCATCTCTTGAGAATTTGGTAAAGTCCCTAACCAAAGGCCTACTCTTGTAATACGCGACTCCGACATCCTCGTCACTCAACGAGGGGCCATCATCTATGTCAAGAGCGAAATAAGCAGCGTGTAGAGTAGATATCCACATGCTGAATTTGTGTAGAGTACTTATCCACTGTCGTCCCCTGCGGTACGAGAATCGAATTGCTAGAGCTAGAATTGCTTGCTGCAATGCAAGACGCGCTATCGACGCGTTCTATCTCTCGATTACGAAGATTGACACGCAAAGTTTCTAAACAGCGCTAATAGCAGCCCTAACCCTACTTTCCCAGGCCCTCGGAGTTAATACTAGCTTCGGATGGATGACATCAATCCGGACCCCACCTTGACTTGGATGCCATAGACCATCATTACACTTACCGCCTACTTTACACCTACTTTACACAAGAAAACCCCCCCCCAACCCAAGCATACCTCCATAAGCTGCCAGACAAGAATCTATAAAAGCCAACTCATCAAAATGCCTGACTCCAAAGAACAAGCTCAAGCCGCTGAGCAAGAGGCTCAGAATGCCAAAGGTACCTACCTACCTTACCCCCACTCTCCCCGTCATACATCATACAGCTCATCTAACGAACCCTTCAGACCCCGACCACCCCGCCCATCCGCAGCACCCAAAGGTACTCTACAATTACTATCCATCCCCTCATCCACTTCCATCGACGACATGCTGACGCAACCCAGCACGGTGAATGGCTCAAGAACGCAGGCAAGAAATTTGGCAACGCTGCCATCTTTGGTGCTGGAGCCACTGCAGGTAGAGACGCGATTCAAGGTGCCATAAACCAAGCATAGATGTTCATTGAGTGGTAGGGTCGGATGCAATCCAGGGGGCTATAAATAGTGCCTGAGGGGCTCGGTACGGTTTGCCACAGGGAATCGCGCACGGAACATGGTTGGGACGGAAATGGGAATGTACACTTCAGGCTCGATAATGATGCCGTAGTTTATACGCAATGGAACGACATACCTATATGAAACATAGCTTTGAAGTTGTGCATTTGCTTTTCCGGTGCTCATGTTTCCGATCCTTATCTCACATCAAGATGCATGCATGCTACGAGTCGGCCCGAATATTTCACATTCCGTTATTCTCAAGAGAAAATTGAGGCATGTTTCTGTGTGACTTTGGGCGGTGAGGTTAAACAGTGGCAGACCGTGAAGGTGCATCAGCTGAGGATGCTCTTCTCCATGAAGTGTGCTTTGCAGATGCTTACCGGCCGCCTTTATCTAACCATCCTGTTGCTGCCTGCCTTGGTTCCCTATGGCCATATCTGCGTACATGTCCGCATCTCTAACAACCGTGCACTTCTCCTCTACTTTTCTTCATATACTATATGATCATGCGATGCAACGAATTCTCGACTTCCCCTTGGAAGTTGAGACGAGTATAAGTTATCTGATACAAGAGGAACTGAGAAGGGGACTGTTTGAATCGGTTAGGAATTTTGGCGAATTACGACAAAGGCTTTGACCACCCGAATCGGGCAGATTGGCATTCTTCCACTCTACTTGTGGCTGGCGGGTCTAGAGTTAGGATTCGCAAAACAAACGTAGTGAGTGACACTGCAGGTATGTCACTGCTTGTGAAGCAACAAAGAAGGATACAGTTTTTCATTGTGCGCATTCCAGGTCGCAACAACACAAACCCTATAACACACATCCAGTGTCTGCCGACATGGAAGAGTCATTGTGACTGCACTACATCTTTTCCTTTCCTCTGTGCAGCCACAGACAGTGGTAACTGCACAGGCCATCCTCTCTACTATAGAAAGTCATGGATGCCTACGCAAGTACTGGAACATCCTCCAATGTTGACCCATCAGAAGGCACGAGAAAAGGCTACCTCGGATCCTCCTTCCACCTCAATCCACCAACCAAGTCCCGAAAACAGCTCTACCGCGAAGCTCTTCTCGGCGTGAAGGCCAACCAAGGGACGCCATACAACGCCAGCCAGGAAGACCTCGACGCCCTCGCATCCCTCCGTCCCAATCTCGGTCCATTCGCGAGCCAGATCCAGGCAACGAAAGAAGTCGTTGATCACAACCGGCCAGGTCGAACGCTGCCGTCTGCGGAGATCCAGGCCAATCGGGCGACTTCGCAAGGCTCTGAACCAGTGTGACTGGGGTCCCGACATCGTGATCAAAGCGTTTTGCGACCTGGACACCGTCTTCTTCCGCGGGAAACTTCAGGGCAAGGTCCGGGTCCGGTGGAGCCGTCCCGAAGCCTTGGCCCCCTTCATGGTCCCGGGGGAATTCGTCCTGGGCTCCACCGACACGCGCGTCCATGGCGAGAGGTTCGACGGCACGATCGTCAAGGCTCGCACGGACTCGAGGTTCAGACAGACCACCATCAGACTGAGTGCTCGTAACTTGTGCCTCGCGCCGATTTGCCAGAACCCCCGGACGCAGATGTGGTGCGTGACCTTGCACGAGATGTGCCACGCCTATGAAGGGGTCCGGGTCCAGGGAACTCCAGAGCCAGGGCATGGGAAACATTTTGGCTCGAAACATCATGCCGTGCACGCGCGGGCAAGGAGGTTGTTTGGACCCGGGGTGATCCCGCCATGTGAAAAGTACGAACGGTTCGACTGTGTTTAGGTCAAGGAAAGAGACACGTTGGGGCAAGGGTGAAAGCTGGACAGCAGTAGGATCCAAGCTTTTCGGTGCTGCATATTCTCGTAACTACAGTCTTTATTACAGGTACCCTAGCAGCAGAGTAGATAAGTCACATTTTCTTGCCCTCAAACAGAACGCTTACCAATCACGGTGATTCATGAGTTTGCTATGATCAAAGACGTTTCAAACCCTGTTCCCCTTTGAGCATGCATCATGCAGCGTTCCGTAATGTCGAAGAGGAGCAACATGAGACGTCTTTCGGACAAGGATAGATAAGCAGCTGCCTCTCCTTGAACTCTGCTTTCAAACTTCGCATCGCCCTGACATAAAAACAGCCTTCCAAAGATTCTTGCTCTTCAGAACAGACTCTCCTCTCCTACCAGTTCAGCAAAATGGCAGAGCAGGCCTACCTCAATCGGTTCCAGAACTTTAGACCGAACTCGCAAGCCACCCTGAACGGGAATTTCAAACAGCTTGCCATCTCGGAAGGCTGGCGGCAGAACAGCACGAGATACAGGAAGGAGAAAAGGGACTACATGAACGCTCTGGCCGACGACTACATCGAAAGCATTGAGAGAGGTGGAGCGCCGGAAAGGCTGGCGGGCTTGCAAGGGCTGTGTGGGGACCTGAATGTCTCGCCTATCCCGACATCGATCACCCAATGCAAGAGGGTATGTCATGGATGCTCGGACAGTGTTTGTCTTTCCAATCGCTAACCGGTTTGGCCAGCAATTGGGGATGAAACACGTCTGTATCATCGACCTCATCGACAGTCGACGCCGCCGCACCCGAGTCGATACATTTACTAACCATCATGACCTCCAAGAGCACATCAAAACCCAAAAGCACTTCTTCCCCAAGGACGACGCGAAAGAGAAGGCAGAAGGCCTTTTGAAAGTCCTGCTGCGAAGGATCTAGGGGTGGAAAGCCCAAGGGTGAACGCCGGCACGGTCATAGCAAGTCGAGGCTTGGATACTTGGCTGTCGAACAAGTTGAAGAAGGAAAGGGCGGATTCTACCGGCAAACAGTTATTTGTGTTTTGAAGCAGGAAGAAGTAGTCGAATGTTATGGTGCAAGTCTAACAGTGGGCTCTAGTGGGCTCATTATCTCCTTAATTTTGCGGAGAAAGTCATGGGTCGCAATGGACGCTGCTTTGATGCCAAAATCTTTGCAACTGCAACTTACTGAGAACATCTGATACCTTGTGATCCAGCGCAGACACATTTGTAGTTGATATGGGAAATTGAACAGATACGCAATTTGAGCGGCAATGACGTTGGACCGTTGCTCTCCCCGCGCAACCCCGCCATACAACCGCCGAGGATCAAACTGGAGTATCAACCCAATCTCAAAGCGTCATGAGGTTTTCCTGGAGCGATAGCAGTGTAGCTCGACCCAAGATCGTCATCACCGCCGAAGATGCTGACGATGACTTTGACGAAGTCACCGTTCAAAATTGGAGAGCAGAAGGCTTTGAAGTTTCCTACCTGCCCTTCACTAGTTCGCGAAAAGAATATGTCCGTTTCCTTCAACATCTGGCTGATCCGCTTGAACTTGGCGAGAACTTTGCCATAGTAGGTCTGCTTGCTCTTATGGGTATCAAGAGCAATCGAAGCTATTGGCTGACCTTTCTCCGCAGCTTATGGAGAAGCGGCCTCGATAGTACTCGATGTTGCGATAAGGCCAATGCCAAAATTATGCGCCTTGATAGCATACTATCCCTTGAAGCTCCCTGCACCCAGTGCTCGTTTCCCCACGAGTCTCAATGTTACCATCCACTTCGCTGGTTCACAAACCAAGACGCCCAGTTGTCGCTATTACTCTTATCCTGGTGTGGAGGCGGGATTTGCGGAAGAAGATCTTGACCAGTATGACAAGGTATCTGCGAGCCTAGCATGGTCGAGGTCGTTAACGACCTTGAGAAAGGGATTTGAGATTGAAGTTGATCTTGAGAAGATTTGGGACGACCATGTGGCGCGTGAGTCTTCTAATTTAGAGAGGCTTGGCTATAAGAAGGCTGACTAGCGATCTCGGGGCAGTGGAGTTTGTCACCAAAGATGCAGATGCAACAATGTCGACGATGGTTGCTCAACCTTACGTCAATCACATCCCTACCATGACAGGCGGCATTGGGTATAAGGATCTCCACCGATTCTATCGCGATTACTTCATTCCCGGAAATCCACCCTCACTAAAGATGAAACTTTTGTCTCGGACTGTTGGCACAGACCGCGTAGTTGATGAAATGTATATGTCGTTCGAACACACCCAAATAATGCCATGGCTTTTACCAGATGTGGATCCCACGAACAAGCATGTCGAGGTTGCTCTGGTGGTAATCGTGTGTATCCGAGGAGGCAAGTTGTTCCATGAGCACATATATTGGGATCAGGCGAGTGTACTCGTCCAGATCGGATTACTGGATCCAAAGCTTGTATTATGTGGAAAGGGTCAGGGTCGCTTGCCTGTAGTCGATGGCGCTGGAGCTAGAAAAGTTGTTGATGAAAGCAGCATCAGAAGTAATGAGCTCATAAGCAGCTGGTAATCCTTTTTGCATCGGGGCTGTTGTCGTGCTCGACCTCTAGAGAGAACTTCGCAGCGTCGAGATTTGCGGGCTAACGGCTTCCTTGCTTTTCAAAGTCATCACACTCCCTCTTTGCGCGATGTCAATTAAATCCACTATATTTCTAGGCTTCTCTTTTGTAAGACCGGCTATCAGCACACCTAGAAAGGTGTCACCAACGCCATTGACACTGACAACCTTGTCGCTCGACACAGTCTCCACAGGCGGGAATAGCCGCATGTAGACTCCACCAATAACGTCGTTGCCATCAGTCGAACGAGAAAGGACATAAGGTGCAGCATCAAGCGATGTCAAGCGATCGTCTCCTGGCCGAAGCATTTGGGTCAAGAGGACACCATGCTCACCCATTGTAGTCAAAATGCAAGGAATGAACGGCAGTAGACGAATGCTTTGCTGTGGAGCTCCTTGATTGACCATTGAGTTGTTTGTCACGGACACAAGTTTGTCTCGGGATCCTGAACTCGATAGTCCTATAGAGTCAATTGCGCGCCACCAGTCTTCTCGATCGAAAAGACCAGTGTCGCTCGCAGCATCGTGCATTGAAGACAACTCTAAGACATTGGGCGTAGCCAGACTAATCAAGTGATTTGGCACCGCCGCCAGGCTAGCATCGCCTTGAATTTTCTCTGGGAATGCCCTCCACGACTTTGCTGCAGAGACTGGCTCGAATGCGACCTTTGCCCCTGAAGCTTTAGCTACGTTGAGCCATTTTTGAAGCGTCTTGGAGTGCCAATTTGCATCAACTACAAGCCATCCCGGCTTGCAAACGTCAAAGTGAGGTTTCCATAGGGAATCAAAATCTCCACTTGTATCTTCTAAAATGTTCATATCTGCCATTGCTAGTACCATGTGCTTCTGCGCGTCGTTGACTGCAACGTACTGCGCTGTGTGGGATCCTGGACCCGTCGTCTGAATTCCAGCGGTCTGCAAACCTCTTTCAGCTAGTAGATTGAGGGCGGTGGAACCGGCAACATCGTCTGCAACGCTGCTACAGAGGCGTACCGAAGACCCAAGATAATGTAGGGCAGTTGCGACGTTCTGGCCCACGCCACCTAATGTTTGAGTTATCGAAGCTGGATTGGACGTATGGAGCTGTGGCTGGCTCGACAGGTTCTCGGGAGGTGACCGGGTGTAGTCACAAGACAGATCTATTGCCAAGCTACCAGCAACAATGACGTCTGCTGTATTGATGGGCGAGAAGGCTGTGCGAATAGGATTAGAAGAGGCTTTCAATGGTCGTGCAGCTTCAGCAGCAGGAGCATCCCTCAATTGGCTATCCCTCCCGTTGTTGGCAGGACCTCCAGTGCTCCTGACGAGTCTAGGTTTTAGCTGGAGGTCTTCGCCGCTTCAAAACTATGCTCTCACCAATCCTTTATTCTCTGTGCTAGATTCGATAGATGAATGGCTAGTTTGGTGCCACGAGCAACGTTGGCCTCCACTAAGGCCCTGTTCGCTACGACTGATGCTCCTTCTGTGATTTCGCGAATCCGCTGCAAGACGAAGGGGGTGTTTTCGCTGCCGACCGACCCTGATTCTCGTGCATCCTGGAGTGCTTGGGCAATAATCGTATCCATCTCGTTTTTTGCAATCGAATAATCGGCAGGGATTGGATTCGCAAAGAGAATGCCTGATTTGAGAGGCATTCCTTGCTGCGCATCTGGAAAAAGAGGTTGGATTAGAACTGCACTTTCAATACACACAAGTTCAAGAGACCAAAGGCGAAGGCGTATCTACTCACTCCACATAGCCGCGGCTTCTCTCTCGTTTTCGATGGTCAACGGACTGCGACTGCCGCTATCCCTTGTCCAGAATGCAGGAAAATCAACCTCTCCCTTGCGACCATCTGCAAAAGTGGCTACACAGACTCCTTGAGTTTCGAGGTACTCCAGCGTTCGCGGTATGTCTAGGAAGCTTTTACAACCACTGCTCACGACGGCCACCCCGGTACGACCTAGCTCGGTAAGATCTGCACTGATGTCCATGGAGCTCTCACCACCGCTATGCACACCACCAAGGCCACCCGTGGCGAAGACTCTGATTCCAGCTAAGTCCGCAAGCACCATCGTACCAGATACCGTAGTACCTCCATTGAGCTTTCGATCTGCCCATCCCTGACAACTCTCCAATAAGTATAAGACCTCAAGGGGAATTGCACAGGCAATAATGAACTGGGAGTGTTACCAGTCCGCATACAAAAGCGAGATCTCGTCTTGAAATTTTCCTTGTGTCAGGTTTGCCCGCCGACGCCGTAAGTTCAATGATTTCCTCTGCCCCAAGTCCGACACGAGCAACGCCATTTAGAACGCCAATGGTAGCTGGGATTCCTCCATTGACGCGAACGACAGACTCCAGATGGGATGCTAAAGAGACGTTCTCTGGATATGGAAAGCCTGGTCACCGAATTAGGTCTTGCGGAGAACGGCTCTACGTGTAGAACTACCCACCGTGCGTGTAAATCGCAGTCTCGAGAGCTACTACCGGTTTGCGGGTGTCGATGGCTTCTCTGACTTCCTCGGAAACCCTGATGAAACGGTTCCGTGGACTAACATAACAAAAAAATTGACGGCAAGTTCGAAATACACCATGTGTTCTCACGGAAGAGATCCTCAAATGGCAAGGTGGGACGGACGAAAGGACATTCGCCATCCTTTGCAGAATTATTCGAGCCATGATTTGGTCTGCTTATTAGACAATCTGAGGCCTCACATTTCAACAATGTCGTCGGCGTTTCCCAAACTCCGATCTTTAGGGCTGAACGCTACTACTGCAAAAAGGACACGACTGAGCTCCATCAATACATCTCCAGTCCCAAGCGTCGCCCCCGAGCAAATGGTCTGGGAATTTCGATCATGAGACCTTTAATGCTCGTTGGAGCTTGCCTGTGCTCCATAATTGCCTCTACTGTGGCCGACTCGAATCTTTCCACACCTCTCTCCTCGCATCAGATCCTCCCGAACAACTTCAAGCCTCCACAAGTCTTTAAGAATGCCAATTTACTGCGGAATATCAACCTTGAGAAGGGTTATGTGAGGGAGACGGTCAATGTTGTCATTGAGAATATAGACGCAAAAGAGCAGGACACATACTACATACCTTTCAAAGCAGAAGCAATTGGCAACGTTGGAGGGCTCGAGGTTAAGGACAAGAAAGATCCCGAGAAGCCTGCTTTCCGCAGTGAGGTCGTAGAATATGATCCGTACAGGTGAGATGCTCGTTTCGCACTTGGACCCCTCAAGTTGAAGCTCATGCTGGCTGTCTAGTTCAACACAATTCTACCGCGTCACTTTGTCTACCCCTCTCGCACCATCCGTCCAACAGACTCTCTCTATAAGCTACCACGTTCTCTCTGCCCTCGCCCCTCTTCCAGCCACCATCAATCAGCAAGACAAACAATACCTCTACTATACCTTTTCAACCTACTGGCCCTCTGCATACCTGACGGAAAAGCAAAAGACGAAGATCAAATTCTCCACAACCGAAATTCCAGATTACACCGCTGAGCCATCGCGCGAGGGGAAGACCTTCACCTATGGGCCATATGAAAAGACTCCGGCGGGCGTGGAGCAAGAAGCCAGCGTGCGGTATGAGTTTACAAAACCCGTCATTCACGCCACGCTCCTTGAGCGAGACATTGAAATCAGCCAATGGGGTGGGAATCTAGCGACGGAGGAGCGGTATTGGCTCACGAACAAGGGTGCTCATCTCGCTGGGCATTTCTCCAGGGTCGAATGGGCGCGCACGCAGCATTATAACCCACCCACAAGCGCATTGAGAATGCTCACACTCCCACTGCAAGTTGGAAGCTTGAACCCTTACTTCACGGATGACATCGGAAATGTCTCGACAAGCCGCTTCAGGAGCAATATTCGCGAGGCGAACCTCGAGCTCAAACCGCGATACCCTGTGTTTGGAGGCTGGAAATACAGTTTCAAAGTAGGCTGGGATGCCAATCTGAGGAGCTTCTTGAGGAAGTTGAAGAAAGGGGATGGTTATGTGCTCAAAGTTCCCTTCTTGGAAGGTCCAAAGATGGGCGAGGGAGTATCGTACGAAAAGGTTGATCTGAGAGTCATATTACCTGAGGGGGCTACGTGAGTCTTGATAGCTTTGTCCGCGTCATGATGGTACTAATCGCTCTTGTAGAAACGTACTATATGAGAGCCCAATCCCTGTCGTAGCCAGCGAGATCTCGTCTCACAAGACTTTCATGGACACACTCGGCCGGACAACGCTAAAGCTGACGGCTATGAATGTGGTCGACGAGGCTCGGGACAATTATTTGATTGTCACATACGACTACCCTTTCATCGCGGCATATCGAAAGCCACTTAGCATATTCGCAGGTATCATGACAGTGTTTGCAACAGCTTGGGGAATTGGGAGGTTGGATGTTAGCATAGCCCGGCCTCGGTGAGAGTATTAAGGTACCTTAATGTAAAAGAGACTGGGTAGTGTAAGAATATTTTAGATGCAACATACGAATGCAACATACAAGTATCCGCAATGCAATCAGTTCATCTAGTGAATAGAGTGGTATATTGAAAGCAGGTGCTGTGTGGGGGAGTGATGTTTGATTGGTCAATGGCAATTGAAAGATTGCTTTGCTTTGCTTTTTCCCTTCCTACTGTATCAATCGTCTGTAGGGCTAGCTCCCATTTGTTGCCCCTCAATTTATTCTCACTTCTCTACATACTGTAGCGTTTTCATTACAACTTCACAAGCCCTTACATCCACCCTTCCCCTGCGGAATCAAGTCTTCGGGCAAAGACCCTCGGGCGGAAACTATGCAGTACGTACTTTACTTGATCGATTGCCCCGCCTCCAACGAAAACGATAGTTAATAATCCCCATGCAGCTTTGGCCAGCAACTTCGGACATCGCTACTAAAGGACTATTTTTATTACTACATCGCCTACGACGACCTCAAAGACGCTCTCAAGACCCCTTACCAAGACGATCCTACCCCGCAACATCCTCACCCAAAGCGGAGACTCTGGACGGAAGATGATGAGAAATCCTTCGTCGCAGAATTGGAAGGGGAGCTCGAAAAGGTGTTTACCTTCCAGCGGGTCAAGTCTGGAGAGATAGTGAGACGGATCAAGGCCAGCGAGAAGGAAGTCAATGATGTGATTGGACGCTTGGATAAGAGGGGGCCGAAGCCTACACAGACTGGAAATGTTGGATATGCGGAAGAGGACGATGTACCTACGGAGGATGACTTCATGCTTCTGGAAGAGGATCTGAGTGATATTATTGCCGATGTGCATGATCTGGCCAAGTTCACGCAATTGAACTATACTGGGTTTCAAAAAATTATCAAGAAGCATGATGTGAGTCCTTAGCATGAAGGAATTTGAGTCCCCGGGCATGGACTAGGCCCATGCTAACACAAAGCAGAAACAAACAGAGTGGCATCTCAAGCCGGTCTTCGCCGCACGACTAAAAGCAAAACCTTTCTTTAAAGACAACTACGATGCGTTCATTGTCAAGCTCTCGAAGCTCTACGATCTTGTACGAACCAGGGGAGACCCTATCAAAGGTGATAGTGCAGCCGGCGGAGGCCAGCAGAACTTTGTCCGGCAAACTACTAAATACTGGGTGCACCCAGATAACATTACAGAGTTGAAGCTCATCATATTGAAGCATCTTCCAGTGCTAGTCTTCAATCCGAACAAAGAGTTCGAAGCCAAGGACTCGGCGATCTCATCAATCTACTATGACAATCCAGAGACATGGGAGCTGTACGCAGGACGTCTGAAGAAGACGGAAGGAGCAGAAGCAATCCGGCTACGATGGTATGGCGGCATGGAAACAGAGACAATCTTTGTGGAGCGAAAAACTCACCGAGAAGACTGGACCGGAGAGAAGTCAGTCAAGGCACGATTTTCGCTCAAGGAAAAGAACGTGAACGCCTTTCTAAGTGGCAAGATGAATGTGGAGAGTATTTTTGAAAAAGCAAGAAAAGAAGGTAAGAAGAGCGAGAAGGAAATTTCGGACTTGGAACAGCTGGCCCGAGAGATACAGTATCGGGTCATCACTAGAAGACTTGTGCCAGTCACAAGGTCTTTCTATAATCGCACAGCTTTCCAACTCCCAGGCGATGCCAGAGTCCGAATATCCCTGGACACAGAGTTGACCATGACCCGGGAAGATAATCTTGATGGCAAACAACGAGCCGGCAAGAATTGGCGAAGGATGGACATTGGTATCGATTTCCCGTTTTCGCAGCTGGCGCCCGAGGACGTCGAACGCTTCCCATATGCTGTACTTGAGGTCAAGCTCCAAACACAGGCTGGTCAAGATCCACCAGAATGGGTGCGAGAGCTTATAAGCAGTCATATCGTCGAAGCCGTCCCTAAGTTTAGCAAATTCATCCACGGTACCGCAACCATGTTCCCAACCCGAATAAACCTCCTGCCATTCTGGATGCCCCAAATGGACGTCGATATCCGGAAACCCGTCACTCGCCGCTTCGGCATTGAACGACCAGCTCAATCAACAAATTATTCTACCAGCGACGACATCGACGACGACACAGAAGAGGACGACTCCGATACGGAAGGAGCTTCAGAAGAACAACAAACAGACTCCCAAACCAGCCCCACTCTCCTAGGAGGCTCTGAAGCGGCCGACAGCGACCAAGGTATTCGCCGCCTCCGCATAGCTCGCGACGCTATGGAACAATACGATATGGAACAGCACTCTGCTGACCCCAATGCTCTTGATGTCGAAGAACGTATCTCCGCCGCCCCACTAGCCCATAACCCGGACGACTACCCTATCTACGACTCCGAAGACGAAGAAATCGATGACATGGAAGAAGCAAAACGAATAGGTGGCTGGCACTATCGCGAAAAAGTCTTTACGCACCACATTGCATTGGTCGGCTCCTACATCGCTGCAGGCTTCTCAAAGATCACACCAACACCTAAACCGACTCCCATTGCGGGCTCCGCTTTGACTGCTCTCGGAGACGTGCCGCCCAGCCAGGTCGAAGCTCGCAGATTCAAAGCACCACGCGGTAAACGCATCCATGTTCCCGTGAGGGTTGAGCCCAAAGTCTACTTCGCGGCTGAGCGTACTTTCCTCTCTTGGTTGGAATTTAGCATCATACTCGGCTCCATCGCCGCAACTCTTCTCAACTTCGGTGACTCAATATCCCTAGCCAGTGCGTGGGGCTTTACAGTTGTGGCTTGTATCGCTTTGTTGTACAGTATGGGACTTTACCTCTGGCGTGTACAGATGATTAGAGGACGGAGAGCTGTCAGATATCATGATAAATGGGGCCCTAGCTTTTTGTGTTTGGGCCTGGCGGTAGCCGTCGGCATAAGTTTCGGAGTCCGGCTGAGTCAGTAATGAACGACGCGGAAATGAGGACCAAGACGTATCTTGTGTCTTAGATCTTGGAAGGATCGGAAAAATGCAAAAGTGCCTAAGAGTGTTCCTCTGTTGATGAAAGTAGAACTTGCCGTAACGCATACATTCGTAACTATGGGTATCTCAATTCTCAATCATGATCATGCTCTAACAAGATTCAAAACTGCACCCTCCCAAGCCCCCTCTCCTCAACAGCCAATTGAACCCCCTCCTGCACTCTCCCCACAGCTTCTTTCCAACCGTTGTCCCTTTCCACCTTCCCACTATCATCGCCCACACCCTCATCAACAACCCACCCCAACCATCTCCCCACACTGACCGCTTTCTCCATATCCCCTTCCTCCCCAACCACTTTCCTCAAATACTTCACCAATGCGTCAACATCCTCAGCGTACGGTCCCTCATCTCTGAACTCTTCGAACCATGAATTAATCGCTGCACGTAACTCAGGCAGCAGAGTGAATTTCTGAGCGGTGAAAGTCGGTTTCGGGGGACGAGGCGGGAGAATGAGGGTGCGTTGGCCGGTAGGTTGGTTGCCTTTAGCGTTGAAAGGTCGGTTCTTTTTGTTCGAAGTAAAGGCGATGCCACCCTTTTTCTGCAAGCTGTCACGGCGGGCTTGCGCGAGGACTTCGCGGCGGATGTCATCTGGGAGGGCGGAGAGGAAGTCGTCTGGGATGTCTGCTGATGGTTCTTCGGCACCTGCTTTGGAGGACGAAGGGCCAGGGCGAGCATTGGCGACAAAGTTGGATTGGGTGAGCGTTGAGAAGGCGGAAGATGCTTTGTTGCCGCCGCGCGAGAACAAGCCAGCGCGCTTTTTGGTGGGTGTGGTGAGCTTTTTGGGAAGTTTCGTTGTGCGAATCTTACGTGGCGATTGTGGTAGGACGGCTTGAGCTGCTTTGGCTAAGGTCTTGTGTGGGGATGTGTGGTAGAAAGCTAGAATCTCGGCGCGGACATCGTCAGGGAGTGCATCTAAGGCTTCGGGATCGAGTTGGGAGTGGGAGGGAAGACCGTCCGGAGGGAGAGTGGGAGTACCTGAGCGAGATCTGAGCGTAGGTGTTGCGTCGCGAGACTGGTTTGGTCTCGGAACAGTCTGCTTGCCTAGTAGCTTCGATCGGATGTCTGAAGGAAGTTCCGCGAGGACCCCTGGATCCACCTGGGTGGGAAGTACGAATTGAGTCCCTAGAGTGTTCAGAGGCATGCGAGGCTTGCCATTTGGGGTCGGAGATGTGTCCTTTGCAAATTTAGCAGCAGGGTGCTGTGGAGGTGGAACCTTGGGCTTCTGGGGGCTATCTATGTCATCCACAATGTTGCTGTCTTTTAGTAGGGAGCGCTTCGGAGTGTTTGATGTCTTGAATTGAAGCCGTCTCTGGCTGCTATCTTGTGGATTGTCGCCTTTGAGCGGTTCTAGTCTTTGCATCTGGATGCCAATGCCTCTCAGTTCTCCTGGTGAGAAACCAAAGCCACGCATGATAGAGATTGCTTCCCGGCCAATTATATCTTTGTCATTCGTAGCGACGCCAAGTATCAGGCTCTTGTTGAACGTATCGCATTTACCGTGTCCGAGATGCTTAGGTGGATCCAAAGGAGCATCGGCTGCACGCCTCATGATCTTCATCGTTAGCTGCCGTCCTTTGAGGCCTTCGTTCAGCAAGCGCTTGTGAAGCTCTTCGCATAGGCAATTGACGAATTCATCCGCCTGCTCTTGAGTCACGAAGCGTATGCCCCAATTGACCTCCGCTGAGACCGACTTACGGATAACTTGCTCTCCAACCTCGGTTCGGTCAATGCCCCGAGCGTAATCCCATATCTTCTCGCCGGTTTTAGGTCCCAGGGTGGTGATCATCCTCTCTTTTGAGAGCTCTCGTACATCCTTCACAAACCTGACACCAATCTCTTCTAGTTTGCCCCCAATGCTATAAGCAACTCCTGGTAATTCTTGAACTGTCAGACCTCCTAAAAAGTCCAAGACCTCTTCGGGCTTTATCTGATATTGACCTGCGGGTTTGGCTTTCCGCAAAGCAACTTTCGCCAGTAGAATGCTACCTCCGATACCGACAGAGACTGCGCAACCTGTCTTTTCTTTGATCTCTTCCCGGAGCTTAATTGCGATCTCATCGGCTTCGGCCTGCTCACGCCAAATGCTCCCTTCGTGAATACCCTTGCCCTCATGACCGCCGGCTGCTATGCACCGGGCACTGACATCTACCAAAGCTTCATCTACACTCACGCTTTGCACGACACCACCGGTATCCATAACCGCAATGTAAAAGTTTCGGCTAGCGTCTTCATAGGCTGGGAAGTCGTACGGTAGGACTTTCAGATCTGGGCACATCTTCTGGGCATGTTTCATCCACATGCCGTTCTTCACACCAAATTTGCGTGCTGGGTAATTGCAGCTGGCGATCTCAGAGCCTGAACCACCGCCATGAGCTATTACAACAGGTCTTTCAATATATTGAGGAAACTTCTTCAATGACACTGCAGCGAAAAAGCTGTCAAAATCGACGTGAAGAATATATCGCCTTGCACCAGGGACACGCTTCTCACGCGATCTCTGAGACAAAGTTTTCTCGGCAGCCATCTTTTGCATCTGTGACTTCAGTTCGGCTTTCCAAGCCGACAGGTGATGCAACCTTGACTCTTCATAGTATTGTTTCAGGAATCCTGGGTTTACAACGGTGGACTTCCATACTCTCGGGTCAGCCAATAGTTGGGCGTTGTGTTCCTCAGCCGAAGGCTTGCCAGGCGTGGTACCATTTTCGGAGCTGCGCTTATGAGGAGAAGATATTTCGAAATTTGGCTCATCAGGAGCAGGGTATTCCTCAGTGGTCGGCTCCGGGGTGTGTAGAGTCTCCCTGAAGGCGGATTCCTGGGAAGTAGACCGCCGCTCTGAGTTGATGATATTGAATTCGTCTTCTTCGTTTGGCGCGAAATCCTCGGGGCTGAAGTTCTCCACAGCAAACATCTGAGCTTCTGTACGTGGCGATACAACTCCAGAGGGCATATCGTTGCTCCTTTTCGGTGAAAATTCCTTGAAAAATTTAGGCCGATCAAGCAAAGACTCAGAAGGCCCGCCACGGCTGTTTTGGGCCGATCCTTCAAAAGCCAGCTCGAGAGTGCCGTTGCCCTGCGATTCAATGAAAGACTGATCCGCGGCTGGAAAAACGCTGAGGTCTAGTTCTTCCCTCTCGACGCCTTCAGAAGAATCGGAGAAAGGGATTTCATCGTCAAAAATGTCGTCGGCCGGATCTGCACTGATGTATCCAGAGTTTCGCCTTTCCCCATATGTATCCCTAGCATCCAATGGTGACTGACTGCTGGGGTAAGAGGATTCTGGTCCACGTGAATTGAGCTGATTTGCCACATCCCGCACTTGTCCAGTGTACCAGCTCGTCTCTGTTTGATCTCTGTAGCCTCTGTCCAGATTGTTGACCTGACTTATGACATTCCCATTGTCAAAGCCGAGCACACGCTGCCCGATCCCTTCATCTACAACCCTGTAGGCATCCCACGGAAGGAGCTTTCCAGCTTCGATACTGTCCACGACCCACGCTGGTTTGACGATGCGGTATTTCTGAAATTCGATCTTCTTCTTTGGCGTAAGGTTGCTGGCAATGATATGGGTAACCGTGGTCTTGCCGTCGAGGTACTGCATGAATCCTCCACCATGACTGACGATCAATTTGTGTATGTCGTTGAGCGATGGCTGCGTATAGCCATTGACGTGAGCAACGACACCGCGGAAGATCGGAGGGTTGTTGGCTGAAGAAGACCTCAAGTTTGCATCGAGGTTTTGGAGCTTGATCTTTTTTCTCCGGAAGTAGTCGTTGAAGCCCCCAAATTTGGATGATTCATACTCTTCTCCTCCTTCATCATCAAACTTGTGCTTCTCTATTCTCTTGCGCACCGCAGATGAATTTGCCTCCAGTCGAGAGCCCATCTTGTGTTTCTGCTCTAGTTAGTGAGTCTTTCACCGCTTCTGAGGTGCTCGCCTGGGTGAGCGAGGGTAGTGTAGTGTCATCTCCGTGTGAGCAGATGGTGAGCTCAAAACTTGGTTCTCACACTGCAAGACTCATTAATTACTGTTCGCGACAAGAGTGATATGGAGATGGTCGCGTAAAATGCCTATGCGCTAAGATACACGCCGATAAGGGAAAAAAGTGGGTAAAAAAGTTCGAGTTTCTGGAGCTCTAACCTTCTCTCGAACGTTTACTTCGATTCCTTCATCTTTACATAACAAGAGTTCCAACCAAGTACAGTACAACCCACAACAACTCAGTGTCAACATAGACCTCACTCAAGGATCGAGCGCCTCGATAAAGGAAATCCGTTAAGAAACCGCTCTTTTCAACTGCCCACGATGTCGAGCTTGCTTCCCGTCCAAGTGTATGGACTCAAGGTCCCAGCCGGCGATGTCATGATTCCAGCGATCGTTGACTTTCCTGCTACTGTAAGAACTACAGCTCTACCTGCCTAGGTGTGAATAGTGGAGATTGGATAGCTAACATGGCAACTTTAGTTTCGTATCACTATGGCTGCCATTGATCCGAGCGCTGCGCCTGAACACACTGGCACAGTCAATGGCGACACGAAACCGAGAGCCACCTTGAAGCTCGTTTACGATACCAATCCTGGACAGGATTCAGACTCTGGTGAGGGGTCGGATGAGGAAGAACAGTACCTGAAGGCTTTGCTGGCCGGTCGTGAGTCTGAGCCCGAGGATGAAGACGACGAGTCTTCAAGCGATGACGAGGAGAAGAACGGCGGTCCGAGTGATCCATCGAAAACTAAGAAGGCGCGAAAAGATGCTGCTATGCTGCAAATGATGAAAGCTATAGCCGAGGGTCAAGGTGACAGCGAAGACGAGATGGATGTGGATGGATCTCCTCAGGTGAACGGGCTGTCTAAGAAATCAAAAGCGAACAAGGGAAAGGGCAAGGCCGTGGCTGAAGACTCGGAAGACGAGAGCATTGGGGAGGACGACACCGAGGACTCGATGGATGGAATGGAGGAGGTAGTTGTGTGTACATTAGACCCAGAAAAGGTGGGCAAACTCTGATATTCTTTGCAGGGGCTGACTTCTATGCTTACACTGCCACTTTAGAACTGCCAGCAGACTCTTGACTTGACAATTGGAGAAGATCAGACGGCATACTTCAAAGTCTCTGGTACCCACACTATCTATCTTACCGGCAACTATGTGGTCCCAGCCGACAGGGGCCACAATCACGAGCACGAGCTCTACGATGGCGAAGATGAAGAAGATGAATACGACATGTCTCCAGATGAAGATGAGCTTGAAGATGATGAGGAGAGTGACGAACTTGATACTCTTGAGGACCCCCGAATAACTGAAGTAGTATCTGAAGATGAGCAGGAGCCGCCAAAACTCGTGAAGAGGGACGAAGTTGCCAAGAAGGAGGAGCCGGCGAAGAAAGGCAAGAACAAGCGTGCTCGTGAGGAGACTGATGATGAGGAAAAAGTTTCGGCCAGCCTTGACGATATCATGGCCAAATCTTTGAAACCAGCAGAACCAACCACTAATGGAGAGACGAAGCTCAGCAAAAAGCAACTCAAGAAGTTAAAAACCAATGAAGGCAAGGCAGTCGATGCAGCTGTTGAGAAAAAGGAGATGAAGAAGGAAGACAAAGAGTTAAAGAAGGAGGCCCCAACCAAAGATAGCCCGCTAAAGGGAGACAAGAAGGTTCAATTTGCGAAGAATCTAGAGCAGGGGCCCGCAAGCTCACCTGACACGCTGAAAGCGAGCACTCAAGACAAGGCTACAACCGACTCGAAGAACGGAGAGGGAAAGTCCAAAGCTAGTCTCGGTGTGAAGGTAGTGCAAGGCGTCAAGATCGATGACAAGAAGTTGGGCACAGGACCTGCTGCGAAGAAGGGTAGCAAGGTCGGAATGAGGTACATCGGGAAGCTCAAGGATGGAAAGGTCTTCGACTGTAAGTGCGCCCTACATGCCACGAAAGAAGCGAATGCTAACGGACTACCAGCGAACAAAAAGGGCAAGGCATTCGGCTTCACCATCGGAGATGGCTCAGTAATTAAAGGCTGGGACATTGGTGTTGCAGGTATGCAAGCAGGCGGTGAGCGTCGCATCATCATACCAGCGGACCTCGCATACGGGAAGAAGGGAACAGCAGGCATACCGGGCAAGTCGGAGCTTACCTTTGACCTGAAGCTGCTGGAGGTCAACTAAAGGGATCGAAAATCCATGTATTAACCCAAATGGATGTACACTCTTTTCAACGGTCGATACTTTCTTTTGCCCCCAGGGACCTCGTGTTTGGCGTCTTCGATCCGTGTACGCCTCAATGTGCATTACAGCGATGATATCCGACTTGCATTTGTTCTACAGCATAGCAGGGATGAGGATTGTCTTCTGCTCGGAAAAGTCTTGTGCTTCTAATTGGAGAGACACCTTGGGATAGTTTGTGTCAGGTAGCTAGACGAGCCCATCAAATAAACTGCTATCGACTTCACCTGTAGTCCCCTCAGGGGCACATCTCAAGGGGTGACCTGTTCGTGTAGCACTAAGTATAACAAACTGAAAGAGCAGGTAGCAAAAGTCATGAAAAGAGTCAAGTTCTTTGAATTTTAATAGGAGAAAGCTCTTCTTCTCTTTCTTTGCACACAGTTTTGTGCATTATCCACCAGAAAAAAACGGCTCTTTCTATCGAAGATCAATTCCATATTAGAAAATACAAGGATCGTTGAGGCAAGGTTCGTGATCAATGTCACTTTTGTTGGCCAACGTGCCTGAAATTCACCCGGGATTTTCGCCCTCTACGCATGACTTCTGCTACCTTCTTTCAAGCAAAGTCATGTAGTTATAAGGCCAGATGGAAAAACTGGGCAAGTCTCAGAACTCTCGTATTTTCGTTTTCGCATACTTTTGGTGAGTATCAACCAGAATCCAATTGACTGTCCGTATCGACTCCAAGGAACGCGGAACTTCCTCACGGGAATCTTCGCCTTGACGCAGGACTTTTGCTCGATCGTGTGAGAAGTGCAAAGTAGACGGAAAGCCCCGATACGAAGATCATGGCAAGTAGTGCGAATCGCAGGTCTGCTTTTCATTCAACGACTCGACAAAAACTTCAAATATCTAGGTCGTGTCATTCCTCTAGATCTCGTTGGCGGTTGTGTTGGGCTGTGGTGGGAGGGCCAAACATCATGCAAAGATACCAGTGCATGTCCAATAGGGTGACCAGAAAAGGGTACTGGCTTCCTCTCTCGAGAACGATCCCTCCCTAAAGCGGCACGTTCATTGTATGTTGTCTAAGGGCGGATACAAGACAGATAGTGGACTAGACGGATATCGAAGTAGGTAATATTCGCCTCTGCTTGACTCAAGTGACAATAGCCCTTGCATCTCTTGTACAAATCCTATGCGAAAACTCTCTCACGAACAGTCCCCCTTGAAACTAAATTCCATGCAGCGGAGTAACCGTAAGCATTAACGAATTGTCTATTGCATATTTAGTTGGAGTAGTTCAAGGCAGTTCTGAGGTAGGAAACGGATCCAACCACTTCATCAGTTGAGGATGTGAGAGAGATTTGCTTATCGTAGTTTGGCAGGAAGAAACAGAAAAACGATTTGATTGCTTTGGACAAGTCTAAGAACCATTTGACAAGGAAAGCCAAGACAAGCGTGCAAGTGACCTCTAGAGTGTGAATTTCTGGGATCCGGCGCGTGCGAGGGCCTTGGTTGGCGCTCATGACGTCTGCTAGCATAAAAAAGGAATCAGCTTGGGCAAATAGAGAGTACATGCAGATTGGCATTCCTACCTACCTATTGGAGTATGTTGATTGCACCTGGACTTGCACTAAACTGCTCTGCGACGGCAGTTGCCACATATCCACCGATCGCTTCCAAGTATTGTGCGATTCCATGCAGTGCGTGCACGGACGTTTTCCCATCGTAATGCATGCAGCGATCGATGCCTTGTCATTCGACTCCTGAAAACGCATGGCCAGGATTTCGACCTATCGTCCGCGAGCGCATTCTGCACCATAACCAGGCTTTCAGAAAGATCAAGCTGATCTCAGAATTGGGAAATAGACAGAACCGTAAAGAGACATACTTAGTTTGAAAATGGTAGTACGTATACGCACTAAAGTCCCCGACTGGTATTCGCACAAGGGGGGCTATATGTAGCCTCTTTCACCGCTTGTTCCGCCGTGTACATTCACGTTCAATGGATCGTTATCGTCTCTCAACCCTCCCAGCACCTTGACTATCGGTCTCACGCAGCATGCCTTCAGACAGTTTCTTCTCTCAATATCCGGAATTCGACCACGACCCTACCGCCTCCTTGATCGGTGAATTCCAGAAACTCAGCTTGCAACGGGGTTGGAAGGCAGGTGGGAAAAAGTATCGTCAAAGCCGTCAGAAATGCTTCACGCAGGAATTCGAGCACCATTATGGGCATGCCAGCGACAAGCTCGCTGGCTGGCAGGCCCTCTGTGCAGATGTCGATATTTCCCCCCCACCTTCGTCCATCACCCAATGTAAAAAGGCGGGCCGTCCCATCTCACCGTCTAGGCGTGGGGGTTGCTGACAGCTTGCCGCAGTATCTAGGCGCTCTCGAAAATTGCCGTCAACCTCGTCGACCTCGTCGATTCTCGCCGCACCGGGGAAAAGGCGAAACAGTTTCCGTCCAAAGCTGCGCTCCGGAACTATTCCATCAAGCATAACAAGATATTCCCCAAGAAACAGGCAAAGGCGAATGGGTTTCTTTGTGCGCTTTTGATCGAAATTTTCTAGAGCTCGTTGGTTTCCAGCAACTGGCAATCATAAGGAGAACAGGTTCCGATACATAGGCCTCTCAGGGATACCTGAGTCGGTGTTGGTCGAGGATACTTTGAGCGGGAATTAGTAGACGATTGGGCACAGTCACGTTCAGATAGAAGCAACAGAAGAGTCGAAAGCGATGATGGACTTCGCGTGATGGCGATTGGGTGTAGGAGCGACTGACTAGCATCGCCTTTGCGTGGATTTCAGCTGAATGTGAGGGCTAGAGAAAGGCAGTAAATCAGAGCCTGTTTAAGCGCTGTTATAAGATATCTCATTCGCAAATGCCTATGCACACGGGGGATAGGTAGCATTTTCCCTTGTGATGTTTGAACTTTACATGGAGTGTTCGCTGCTGGCTCAGGGGTAGGTCGTGTGGGGTATTTTGGGTTCGCCAGAGCTGCAAACGGTGGTTCCAATGTTGAGGACATGCAAGACTATAAACGACTTAGATATGCGGCTAAAGCGTGTGCTCGGAGGGCAGGATGGAGAACGAGAGCAGAGATGAAGCACGGAAGGCATCCCAGAGGAAACGAGTCGGAAGTTCTTGATAGGGCAGGCGCTTTATTCTGAGGCAATTCCAATCCGCTTGGCTTCGCTGCCCACAATGTCTGGGACCTCGTATATCAAAGATCTGTCCCTAGGTTTCCAGCCCAGCAACTTTGTAGCCCGGATAGTCTTTGCTTTGGACTTCACATTCCAAAGCGCCACGCCAAGTGCCTTGAGCTTGTCTCGTTCCTCACCTTCAACGATTTCGGCCTCGGCAGACTTGATAAAGCCCCGCTTATGTACCTCGTTCATAACCTCCTGAGCAAGTTCATTCCATCTATGCTCGCCGTTCTCAACGAGATAGTAACCCTGGCTATTCCATCTCGCTTTGCCGCCACCCGCAACAGCTGCTTCAAGAAGCGACATATATAGATGTGACAGGTCGTAGATATGTATATTGAACCACATGTAATCTTCCTTGCCAATAACAAAGCCTGTGCCACGTTCAAGAATCAGTCTAGTGAGCTCGTAAGCCTGCATTGAGCGTTGATTGCCCGGGCCGCGGCCTTTGCCACAAATTAAAGAGGGGCTTGAGGACGAGGCGGCGGCTGCAAGAACCACTTTGTCAACTGGACGGTGGGGAGTTGAGTCTTGACAGATGCTAGTATCAGCAGATGTCTTCTTAATTCGCTGCTGTCAGCGTACTAGGACGACTTGTGCATTGCTTAACCGCATCCCAGTCATCGCAGGGTTTGACATCTTTATGACCTTCTGACGGCTGCAATAATAGGATATCTGTCCCGCTGGTATGTATCCAATATCCTCCACTCTTCTT
This sequence comes from Pseudevernia furfuracea, assembly GCA_022315425.1. Taxonomy (NCBI): domain Eukaryota; kingdom Fungi; phylum Ascomycota; class Lecanoromycetes; order Lecanorales; family Parmeliaceae; genus Pseudevernia; species Pseudevernia furfuracea. The sequence continues at coordinate 1,003,283 of JAIUPT010000033.1, forward strand.
CAAACCCCTTGAAATAGCCTCAGCGGCTCCAACGTGATCAGAGCTTGCGAAGTGAAGCACGACCGTAGCTTTCGCTGCTTCGTTCTCAAGGACTTTCGCATCGTCCAGCGTACCGTAGACTAGTCGGGACATGCGGCCTTTAGGCCCTCGCCTCGCGCTTGGTCACGAGCGAGTCATGCTGAGGATGTCGCTTATTCCGGATGGGTTTGAAGGAGAAGGGCAAGAAAATCACCGCCCACATAGCCGGTCTGTATTGGAATCAGATGTGACTGGGGAGCTGGCACAAAGGCGCGAAGAACACAGTGTGCCTGTTGCAAAGATTTTGGGCGACATGCTGCTGGTAGGAGATCTTGAGGGGACCAATTGCTTGGAGACATGAGCATTACCATGACCAGAAATGTGATATTGTCCACACTTATGGGCCCGGCGCATGATAAGGCTGAGTTGTAGACTCAAGATACCAGTTCTGATCACTCTGCTGAGAACTGTCCGGCCTTGCGCAAGCGAGCTCATGAGAATGGCAACCAGACTCAACCGCCCGTCCCGCGAACCTGTCTCCAATCCAATCCATCCACAATCGTTGAGAAGCTGGCAGGGCAGAGTCGTGTGTGACATTAGGCAATGAAACATACTCAATCTGAGAGAATGGGAACAGATCGGCGGTCCTTTTCACAACGTTTTCGACTACCGCGACGCTCAGTATTGAATCCGACTTGCCGTGAATAACGAGCAGGGGCCCTTTGATCGCCTTGCCTCCATTCGAGGTCAAAGTCTGATATTGCCGGAAATGTATGTTCTCTTTCCAATTTGGATTGAGGATATCTATTCCGGACAGAAGAGTGATTGCACTGCCCATCGCAGCACTTGTTTGGTGCACCATATCGAGCCGCTTTTCACCCTCGGCGGTGAGCAAATCTCCAAGACTAAACTCGGGGAAAGCAGAAGCTATTCCAGGAAACGTGGCTGGTGTAAGAAATTTGGCAACTTCGGTTTCCTCTTCAAGTAAACTTGTATAGGGGGAGACAGAGATAGCTCCAAGATAGCCAGGGATCGATGTCAAAGCTGCTCTCTGCGCAACTGACCATGCTGCACCCCCTCCCTGAGAGTGGCCAATGACAACGAAATTCATCGACAGTTCTGGGAACGCTGCTCGGGCGGCTGTGACTGAATAGACTATATCTTTGGCTTGGCTAGGAGACGCAAGATACTCGTGAATGATGGGTTGGCCTGGCGAGTGCTTTCTAACACCGAGCCCGGCGTAGTCTGTAGCAATGACAACGTAACCCTGAAGTGCGATTTGATCTTGATGACAATTTAGCTGTCAGTATTGCTTATCTGAGAGGGTGTCTTGAGACTTGAAAAATGTTTCGAGAGCAATTACTCCCAACGCATGCATGTCTCCAGACTCAAGAGTTTGTCCCAAAGAAAAAACAGGGGTTTACGTACATGGAGCTGAAAAGTGTTGCCAAAGATTTTTGTGGTGAGATGGAGCGGCGTTGGCATCAAATCCACTGGTCCCATGAGCCCACGCGACAACGGGATAGCCGTCCGGCTGAGTTCGAGGAGAATAAGGCCAAAGAACGTATCCTGACACAGGAACCTTTGAACCTCTGAGAGTTTCCGATTGGTAGACGAAGCGAGACAAGGCAGCGGTCGGAGGTAACAAGTATCTGGTCGTGTCTGTGTCTTCCTCAATTTTCAAGAGTGTTCCCGGTGGAGAATCTAAAGCTTCTTGAGGGGCATCGTAAAAGGGATCATTGACTACGGATCCATGTGCCCAATTGGATTTTTCAAAGTCAAGGCTTTCTGCTACACCACTTGGTAGTCGTTCCATTATTTCGAGAGCAGCGAGGGTGTCGCTCCTCACGACAAACGCGCCTGACTCCGGCAAAGATCGGGCTCGCTAAATATTTACGAAGCTGGAATCTAGCTAGAACTAGAGAATTGCTTTCTAGCTGCGTGGGCTTCTAAAATCAACTGTAGTAAAACATAATTGTTGTTTCAACGGGCCTTTGCACGTCTGAAAGATGTGTGCAATCGGTGTGCATGATTTGGGAAGGCTGTGTACCCAGCCTTCAGCTGGAAGGTGGGGCACGGTCGTGATGCAGTCAGCGCCGATTTGGTTCACCGGCTGAGATCCCGTCGGCTAACCTCCCTATGTTTACACGAAGATGGTGTGTATTCGGGCTTATCTCCCCCAATAGAATACCACTGATTCCAAGGTGCTATCATTAAACGGGATGGGAGGTGGTGAGACCTCGCCAGCCAGCCAGCCAGCCACACCTTAAGTAGTTATAATCTGATTGGATATTCACTGATCATTGTGCTTCCTGCTAGCGTACCCTCTGCATCGAAGCATCGTTGTTAGAAGTAGGCTTACTCCGTAACGATACAATTGTTGAAGACTCGGACCACTTCGAGCTGAATTTTCTGGCCAAAGTCCCTTCAAACCGGACTCGCTTGTATTAATGTACTACTCGTAGTTAAATCATGTTCTGATCCCACATACCAAATCAAATTTTGCGTTACTGCTCCTGCGACGACCTCATTTAGATTTTGAGCCGAGTACGGGCCTCGAGTTTGAACCAAGTCTTTCCATTTGCACTTTTCTCGGCCGCACAACCCTGCAATCTTTAGCTTTCACGATTGCCATGGTCTGCGTATCACCCAATGTACTATTCAAGTTCCACTCGACCCTCATAGCAGAAGCAACGGGATCACTTGGATCTGCAACCCAGTCCGTCCCCTTCTCATGGTGTTCATCCAAAACTGCCTTTGCAATACCGTCACCCCCAGCTGAAGACGCGATTACCACGCTCTTGGGGTCCAAATAATTGAATTTCGTGAGACGATGCCAGCATCTAGTGTGAGCCGCTTCGAAGACGACGATGAGGATTATTAGGCTGTTGAGCGCGAAGATGAGGTGTCGATAAAGCGGCTGGCCGATTTGCACAGCTTCGACTACGCCACGTGCGACGCTCAAGGTGGTGTCCTGCGAGTGCAATAATTGAGAAGCACCGTAGGCTACTAGGATATCGTCGATGATAGCGGTGAAAGATTCCGCAACAGCCCAGGTTATAGCTTCTGACAGATTCAAATATGGTTTTTGTTTTTGCATTCGCTCCACATTGCGGCTTAGCGTTTCACCGAGCACGGAGACGTAAAGGGAAGGGCTCATTCGAGCCAGAAGATTGATCGAGTGCATGACGTTTGCTTGTAAATGGCCTGTTGGCTCGACATCTTGGGCTTCGGCTGAAGTTTGTGCCTCAACGGCAATGGATTGCTGTGAACGGTTCACGGTCACGTTGAAAGCCATAGGTGTGAAGAAGACTTCGCACTGGGTTTGGTTGAGTTCCTGGTATAATTTGGTGCCAGCTGCAATGGCTATCATGTTTCGGTCATAGTTCGCTGAGGTAGCCCAGGCGGCCATGTTCTCGTATTCCTTGTGCCAGGAGATCACAGGGTACAGTTCGGGAACGCCCATGAAAGAATTCGGAAGATATCCCTCCGCGAAGTAGGTCGAAAGCTCTGATCGTGTCGGAGGCAACGAGTGATTGAACTCCAACTTTGGGTGGTGTCTGTTCTGGTATTCAGAGGCGGAGATATTTTGATCAGTGTACCTTATGAGTCGGAAGTAGAAATCAGAGGTACGGTTCTGTATGCATGACACGTTTGCGACGTACCCGATTTCGGTATAACTATAATAGAGAACTCTATCATCAGTAGTGTTGTCGTTCGTTTGACCAACGGAGGAACCCATGCCGAAGGAACGGCCAATGTATTCCCAATTCGGGTTGTCAAGCTTCGAATGTTTCCTAGGTGCACCGCCCAGAGTTGTCGCTGAGCTGGCCGAAAGAAGTAATAGGCCTTGCAATGTCGGAACTGGACAAGACGGGACGAGTCCTCTTGCGTCATTGATCACAGTACAATTGTCATTGATGTTCCATATTTGGGGTCCTCGCACTTGGAACTGAGAGTCCCAATTCGCTCTTGTCCTGTCCGTGAAGGCAGGAAGCAACTGCTCTCCTAGCTCTTGTGTTTTCAAGACAAAAAGAGGAGAGAGTGCTCCAGCCCACAACGCGCCTGGGATTAGGGTGGCCACCATAAAGGCTAAAGCTACAGCTAAATGGAATGGAGGTAAATCGGGGTCCACTCGAGTTGTGCTCAGTGCGGTCCAGAGGCTTAGGTCGTTGAGAGAAATTGATCGACGTAAGAAACGGAATCTGGTAGATAGATTGAAAGTCGCGCACATAGAGGATACCTGCAAGGCCGCTAGAGCATGCGAAACAACCTGGACCATAATCTGTATTGTGGCCGGGTCTTTTTTCAAGTAGCTATAGAACGACTCCGTGAATCCCCTGTCTCCAATCCATAACAACGTGAGAATAGCTGCTGTGGGAAGGAGTAAGTCGAGTATGGGAAGGAGCCGTGCCCGATTTGACTCCATAGAAAATTGATAACGCTGTAGGAATAGGTCGTTTGCGGAATCACTAGATGGGACTGAAGTAAGGCGAGAAAAGGATTATTCTTCTTGGCTGGTAAGGCAATTAGGTTGATATATATTACTGATCACTTCAATCGTCGTCCCTCTTTTAGTAGATATGAGCCCGAAAGCCTAGTCCTGGAAACGCTCTGCGCCTGAACTTTGGTCGGAGCACTGATAGATCTACTACAAACCGTTCACGCGGACGTGGAAAAGAGATACAATGAATAGCCTTGGAATAAAAGGATAATTAGGCAGCAGCGACAAGCAATTGCTGCGTGCTGGCTGGTAGGCAGTACCTGGCACGGTCAAGTAGGGCAGGCATGTCTACCGAGTCTCAGCGTGGGGTAGAGTATTGGTGGTCTGGCTAGACTACTAGCCATGAAGTTGGAAGAGGTGTGTTACCAATGACCTTTCGGCCAATAGGCTAGCGATTCGTAGTAGCTCCGGGAATACCTATCGATCGAAGCTTGTACTCGTGATTCACTCCCGGTTCAACTGTGAGTGTATCTGTTTTGTTTGTACATACGGTCGCAACGATCTAATGCTAGAATGTGAATACGTACCGCAAATATTTGGGCCATTTGCCCGGATTCCTCAGCTTTGGGAAGTACCAGGGAAGCACTGAGGGAGCGTAAGAGAGCAAAGAAGAGAACTGGAGGAGGATCTACTTATTCTGCAAAATTACCGGATATAATACGAGTACCAAACTCTAAAGTCCGAGACGCGTTCTCTCTCCGCGTCAAGTCGTGTTCACGCGCCAAAAGGACTTCCCCTAAGGTACTTCAATAACCTTGACCTCTACAATTCTTCACCAACAACCATTCGCAAAATATGCCTTCACCAGCCCCACGTCGGTCGCGGCCAGCGTCAGTGCAAGGAACACCCCAAGCTGCACGCCAGAATGTACCGTCTTCATCCCCGCTCTTTTTTCAATCGTCTCCAGCAGCGCCAAACGGAAACGCAAATGGAAATGCCAACATGGAAATCAGTTCGCCTCTGAAGCAGGTTTCTGTTGCAGGCAGTACTCCTCGAGCGCTCCCAGGCGGTAAGTTAAGAACCTGCAAGAGACCACAGTTGCTAATTTCCCAGATTCATCTCCAATCCGCTACGCATCATCGTCTAGTCCCACACGAGCTGCCGCCAACGGTGACCGACAAACTGATATACCCACAAGCAGCAGCGGTCTGTTTGTTCGATCTTCGAGATCATCTGCACCCGGCACCTCTGGTCTCAACAATTCGAGGCGAGGAGACATCCATTCCGACGTCTTCGGTTCAACCCCTAGCCGCCGCCGCCGACTCTTCGTTGACGAGAATGGCGTGCCCGTCCGAGATGGGGTTCCCTCTGATCCGGCTACCTTTTCCAACCTTGACCCCAACACATCAGAAGCTGATGCCATTGGAGGCTCATCTACGAGAATCATTTGGGGGACGAACATCTCTATCCAGGATACGATGTCTACATTTAAGGAATTCCTTTTGGGCTATCAGAAAAAGTATCGCATGTGGGCCGACGGTGCTACAGAGGAAGAGACTTCCGAGTCTGGGAGTGGAGGCAATGAGAGGGAGTATGTTGAGATGCTGAACAACATGCGCCAATTGGGCGTTACTGGGCTCAACTTGGACGTGCGGAACCTCAAAGCGTTTCCATCTACTGTCAAGTTATGGCATCAATTGCAAGCATACCCGCATGAGATCGTCCCGCTCATGGATCAGGCAATCAAGGATATCATTGTGGATCAAGCCGAAGAAGAGATGAACAGATTGCGATCAGAGCAACAATTACAGCGGGCACAAGCAAGACCTGATAGCTCTATGCCGGCAGTACCAAGCTCAGAGTCAAACGGACATGTTGAGCAGCAGTCAATGATTCCGGACTTGGTACAAGAAGCGGAGACAAAGGTGTATAAGGTTAAGCCATTTGGACTTGATAGTTCTGTGAATATGAGAGAATTGAACCCAAATGGTAAGAACGTGTGCGGAGATGAAATCTTATGCACTGCTGATATGATTGTAGATATGGACAAGATGGTCAGTATCAAAGGCCTTGTCATACGGACAACTCCAGTCATACCAGACATGAAGACAGGTTAGAGAAAGTCAAGACAGTCTTGCCAGAAGTAGAAGACTGATTAATTCCCTAGCGTTCTTCCGATGCCAGGTCTGCAATCACGCAGTCAACGTTTCCCTTGATAGAGGAAAGATTGCCGAACCGACAAGGTGCCCTCGGCAAGCTTGCCAGTCTCAGAATTCAATGCAGATTGTGCATAACCGTTGCGAGTTTGCGGATAAGCAAGTGATCAAGCTTCAAGAGACTCCGGACAGCGTACCAGACGGCCAGACGCCCCACTCGGTGTCCCTATGCGCATATGAGGAGCTCGTTGACGTGTGCAAGGCTGGTGACCGCATTGAAGTCACTGGTATCTTCAGAAGCAACCCAGTCCGCATCAATCCAAGGCAGCGGACGATCAAGGCTTTATTCAAAACGTACATTGATGTTTTGCATATACAGAAAGTCGACAAGAGGAGACTGGGCATTGATGTTTCGACGATCGAGCAGGAGCTCTCTGAACAAGTCGCGGGCGATGTTGAACAGTCCCGAAAGATCAGTGAAGAAGAGGAGCAAAAGATTAGAGCTACCGCTGCCCGAGGTGACGTCTATGAGCTATTAGCAAGATCGTTAGCGCCAAGTGTTTATGAGATGGATGATGTAAAGAAGGGTATCCTGCTTCAACTGTTCGGAGGTACAAACAAATCTTTTGAAAAAGGAGGAAGCCCAAAGTACCGAGGAGATATCAATGTGCTGCTCTGCGGTGATCCCTCGACATCGAAATCCCAGCTCTTAAAATACGTTCACAGAATCGCGCCTCGAGGAGTGTACACTAGCGGCAAAGGGTCTTCAGCCGTCGGTCTAACAGCCTATATTAGTCGAGATCCCGAGACACGGCAAGTGGTCCTCGAGTCGGGTGCGTTGGTCCTGTCTGACGGAGGCGTTTGCTGTATTGACGAGTTCGACAAAATGTCGGATTCGACACGATCTGTTCTGCACGAGGTGATGGAGCAGCAGACGGTCTCCATTGCCAAAGCTGGCATCATCACAACATTGAACGCTCGAACCAGCATTCTCGCATCCGCAAATCCGATTGGAAGCAAATACAACGTCAATCTTCCGGTACCGCAAAACATCGATCTCCCACCAACACTACTGTCTCGATTTGATCTGGTCTATCTCGTCCTCGATCAAATTGACGAGCAAAATGACCGACGATTGGCACGACATCTTGTGGGTATGTATCTCGAGGATACACCAGAAAATGGAAACGCTCAGGAGGTCCTCGTAAGTCCTACCTTCCACCAGCTCAATGCATGGTCTCTAACTCATCCCCAGCCCGTCGAATTCTTGACCTCCTACATCTCCTATGCACGTACCAAATGCCAACCCAAAATCACACAAGCCGCTTCCGAAGCTCTTGTCTCTGCGTACGTTCAGATGCGTAAACTCGGAGAAGATGTACGGGCCGCTGAGCGCCGCATCACGGCCACGACTCGTCAATTAGAATCAATGATTCGCTTAGCAGAAGCTCATGCCAAGATGCGCCTGGCTGAGGAAGTCACTGCTAATGATGTGCATGAAGCTGTGCGATTGATCAAATCCGCGCTCAAGCAGGCTGCCACAGATGCAAGGACAGGCTTGATCGATATGGGCCTCCTAACCGAAGGTACTAGCGCAAGTGAGAGACGACGCAAGTCAGACCTGAAGAAGGCGATCACGGATTTACTTGATGAGATGACCAGGTCAGGGGGATCAGCCCGCTACAGCGAAGTGTACAGGCGAGTCAGTGAACAGGGTAGCGCTCAGGTTGAAGGGACGGAATTTGCAGAGGCATTGAGAAGTCTGGAGCAAGAGGGTCAGGTCGTAGTGGGAGGGGAAGGGCCACGAAAGAACATCAGGCGGGTGACTGGCGTCGCTTGATCCCAAAAAGCCAGGTTCGATGCGTCAATGATAGGTCTTGCTTTTGAAGCGGGCGCGAAGAAAGACTCGTGATTTCCAAGTGTATTATATCAGTGGGATTTAGAGCCTTGACTTACAACCATTGGTACCTGCCCTCGGCTTTCCCACTTTATGAGTAACCACATGCCTGACCAGATTTGTTCGAGTGGTCGAAGTATGTATGAGGAGAGTAAGAGCGAAGTCACCGAAGAAGACAAGCCTCGATCTGACATCTGTCAATCAAGATTAGGTTTCTGATAGGGCTGGTTAGCGCGTTCGTCGCGTCACGTACTCTAAAGTGCTCGGTCCTCCAGAATCCAGACACTCGAGATATTTGGTCAACCCCTTTACTTCAGTCAATTGGATCTTGAACTTGCTCTCAACATGGCGACACCGCTCAAGCGTAAAGCTGGCGACATTGCTACCTCTACCGCTAAGAAACCAAAAGCCAATGCCACCATAACTTCCTTCTTCTCCTCGCCATCCAGCACAGCAAAACCAGCCGCCGCTGCTGCGTCTACCGTCTCTTCAACCGTCCCTTCCTCTCCTACCACAGTCGTCGATGACGCCTCTCAAAAGTCCACCACATCAACGACCGCTACTACCACTGCATCCATCTTCACCTCTGCCGCTGCAGCCCCATCTCCAGCACCCGTCGCACCCTTACTGAAGTTCGACAAGGCGAAGTGGGTCGAGAAGCTCACGCCAGAGCAGAAAGATTTGTTGGCACTAGAGATTGCTTCTTTGGATGAAAGCTGGCTGTCCCAGCTGAAAGATGAAGTTGTTACCAAGGACTTTCTCGATCTGAAGCGTTTCTTGAAGAAAGAGCATGACAGTGGCAAGAAGATCTTTCCTCCTGCAGCTGATGTGTATTCATGGTACATTATAGCTACACCGAATCCTTTTATTCTGCCGTATCATGTGGTTAACAAAGCACATAGGTCCCGTCACACACCCCTGAACACCGTGAAGTGCGTAATCCTGGGCCAAGACCCCTACCACGGCCCCAACCAAGCCCATGGTCTCTGCTTCTCCGTTCGCCCTCCCACCGCTGCGCCCCCCTCCCTGGTAAACATCTACAAGCTTCTGAAGAAAGAATACCCCGAAAGCTTCGAACCTCCTCCCAAGAAGGGAGGCTTGCTCACCCCCTGGGCAGACCGTGGCGTATTACTCCTAAATACTTGTCTGACGGTGAGGGCGCACGAGGCCAACAGTCATGCAAATCAGGGTTGGGAGAAGTTCACGCAGAAGGTGATTGATATTGTGGCGAGGAAGCGGACGAACGGGGTGGTGTTTTTGGCGTGGGGGACCCCGGCCGCGAAGAGGGTGGCCAAGTTGGATAGAGTGAGGCATTGCGTGCTGCAGAGCGTGCATCCGAGTCCTTTGAGTGCGCCCAAAGGCTTTGTAAGTGCTTGATTTTCAATTTATTTTTGAGTGGAAGGGTTGTTAATGGGTTTTCGTAGTATGAGTGTGGACATTTCCAGAAGACCAACGCATGGTTGAAGCAAAGGTATGGAGATGACGGGCCCATTGATTGGAATTTGGACGTACCTCCTGAGGAGACTAGCGTTTAAGAGGAAAAAGAAAGGATTTGAAAGGAAGAGTATAAGAAGGAGCTGCTAAGTTTCGTGCGACGCAGCTTGATGACCTTGTTGACCTATGTATGGCTGTCACGATGTCCAGTCTTCTTTGAGGTGTGCAGTCCGGGAGAAATGTGTGGGATCTTTGTAGACAAAAATTGCGATTGATCTAGCAGGCCAAAGACGTCCGCGCCTCTCTGAGACGTACAATTTCAACTGGATGAGCACTACTCCTGCCCCTCAGCTGAATAAATCCACGCTGCCCTCGTCGCAAACTAAGTAATGTGGTAGGAAGCTAGACATCTGCGAACCCTTGCATGATATCTGCAGTGACAAGGGGCATGTGTTACCAAGTCATGTGCTACGTTGACGAATGAGGATGCAATATCGGATTCCGCTTCCATATGGCCATCAGCATTGCCAGAAACCACTTTCAAATGAGGTTTGGATTGGCCAAGGTCGAGAAAGAACTGTCTGATTTGGTTCTTTCTCGCAATGCCACCATCGGATAGGGTTCGACCGAATAGGTCTGCCTCCGCTGAACTTTCTTCATCTTTCATTGAAGAAGCTCAATGACATTAAAAACGTGATGGTCGATTAAACCAGGATTAGACTCTCACTTGTGTCTTTTGCCCCAGCTTTTTCTGGAAGCTTTGACGGGCTGCATTGACGCTCAGGAACCACCAATTTTCAATCGCTTGTCTCAAATTCATAGCTCTTGGAAAGGCGGTATTGGTCTAATCGTTTCTAGTTCCAGCACTGCTGCAAGGGCTCAAGGGCCCCGAATACACTCGTAGGGCTGCGCTACTAAGACTGTGCGTCGTTGGCTGCTGGCGACGCTGCGAGGTTGCTACTCTTTCCCTGAAAGGTATGATTTGCCATACATTTGACAGCATTGGGACGAGCGTCGAACGAGCATCCTCATCCAAATGCGTAACGATACCGTTCGAAGAGGATGGATGCATGGATGCCTCGGGATCGCCGTTTCTTCCTACCACTTGCCATCAACTTGATACAATCATACAACATATACCCTCACCTTTGCCATGATGCTAACAATCCAAGTCATCCACTAAGCACTCTATATAGAGTACATATGCTGGCAGGAGTAGCGAGAATGACAGAAGGTGGTTCAAAACGGGATCTAATTGGATTTGGTTGAACTCGTAATGACGTCGTCTATCGACATGCCATTTGCTCGACCTACCTCTTTTTGTCTCTCAACATTCTGAAGCACAATCCCTCCGCACCTCTACCAACCCCAAGCCTAACCAACTCACGAAACAAATCACAACAATGCCCCACTCCAAGACACCCGGCGGCTCAGGCGCCAGCGAGAAGTTCATGAAGCAACAGGCTGAAAGTCAGAGCTTCCTCTCTTCCCTTCCCACATTCACACCCATTTTGCTAACGCCTCAACAGAACACGGCGAAGGTGCATCCAATGCTGGCGGTCATACTGATGGCAAGGCGCCAGGAGAAGCACCAGTAGGTCTAAATTTTAGCGTCCCCCCCAAGTTGTCTTGTTGGCGCCCTAGAGATGGAACGCTAACTTCGAAATTACGAAGGTGGCCTCCGACTCGGGGATTTCAGACGTCGGCATTGAAAAGGGCACGAACCAGCCTGGAGAGAAGGGGGATCTCGGACCTAAGATGGACCCCATACCTGATAGCTCGAAGGATACAAGGGGAGTTTGAGCCGCAGGATGGTTCGGTGTTGGAGGAGTGGAGAAGAGGTGGACTGCAAAGCTATTGGGGAAGAGGATCGTGAAATACAGCTCTTGTATCACTAGCTATCACTGCTACATGGAACTTTCAGCCCATGCTCTAGCCGGCTGCTGTGCCTCTGTAGACCTTTGTCTAGCATGACATTTTCGCCGTGCTCTCGCGGATTCCTCGGGACATCTCGACGTTAAGGGTTCACTTTGTCTATTTTCCTATTGCTCAGTCTCGTTGCAAGTGACCTATCACAGCAGCATCAAATTCTTGGACGCAACCTGGAAAGCATCTCGTTATCCAGCTGGATTGGTTGAAGCTTGTTTGGGCAACACTCACAGCCTGACCGGTTACAGTCTACGTGCGCGAAAGCATTCGATCTTGGCCAAGCTGCATTCGACATCATTACATGGTGTTCAACAAATTCAACAAAGAGGCTCGAGTGAGCTGTGCTGGAACTCTTGGCCAAGACACCCAAGCCTTGCGGCCTCGCCGAGTGACTCTCCCTTTCAGCAAGAAAAGTACAGCTGATAGCAAAGTTCTTGCAGGGGCAATTCAGATTAAGCGGAACTTTAAGACAACTTATGATCCATTACGAACGAGAGCGTTGCATATAATTCTACCGTCGACTTGTGAATATCGCATGACTCAGCAGCTGCATATACAATTCATTTTCGTCGGCATCTACTCCCGTTCCTCAGGCCCCCATTTTCGAATCGTGTCTCACTTTATCCTATCAGCATGTATTTGCGCATCTATAGCGTACTGTGCTGCGATCCGTCGGTCCAGAAAGGTGTACTGAGAAGCAACACATTCACGATGAACCCTATCGAGAACGGCTCTTCGTCCATACATCTCTGCAGTCTGGCTTTCATCATCCTTCTTCTGATTCTTGAGCCAATCATCATATTCAATATCGATCATGCCCCGCTTCACAAGCCGTTTCTCATCCCACAAGCACCAGCCCCATTGCGGATGACCTCCCTGCAAAGCTTGCATGTCAAATCTGCGAGGTGTGTTGGGAACGCTGGCCTCGTACAGATCCCGAACTCTATCCCAGACAATAGGATAGTTTCTAGTGTACTGGTTTTGGCTGAAAGCTGCGACCAAGACATGATCATCCGGGCTTCTCGTATCCCAGTGATCGATGTCGCGTATCAGCCGTCGGAGGAGCACGGGTTGTAGGCAAAGCTTATCAACAGGCTCGCACGACCGACGGTATTGAATCCTATTGACTTCGTGCGCGAGATGGAAGCGAATGGCCTCCAATTCGTCGTGTTCCCAGCAAGCGAGGTTTGGAAGAAAACGACTCAAGGATTCTGGACAATAGCTCTCGCCGCGACATTGAAGCCAGTTGGGCATGCTGTCGCTGAATGGCTGTCTGGTGCTTCTGGATTTGACGTCACAACATTGCGGAGATGATTCTGGATGACACATGTCGTAGCAAAGCTGAAAACGCCATAAAGAGCGTCGGATCCGGTGGAGCTCTATCGGTGAAAGTGGTATACTGTGCTGCAGACAGGGCCCTAGAACACGATCACGGGCGAAGGATTCGGTGAGACTCTCGATACTCTCTGATACGGCGATGAGGTCTAGGATAATAGAAAGCGAATAGTTGGCTAGGCGGGCTTGAGCGTCATGGACTTCGGCTTTGAGACAATCTCTTATGAATCCGGTGATTTGGCTTGGACGAATTGGCGGACGGCTTCGAACGGCCAGCACATCAAGGGCCGAGTTTCGAAGCTCAAGCGACATTTTGTTCACCATGCTGGCAAAGATGTCGTTGCTGACAAAATTTCTGTTCCCGGATCCTCTAAAATATCTTAAGGTCTTTGGGTAGGCGGTGAAGAGCCTCGAGAGCGCAGCCATATCAGGTAAGTGTTTCATTACTTCGATGAGCAGCTCAGGAGGAAGATCGTGCAGGCCATAATGCGTAGTCTCTTTAAGGTATATATTTAACTCTTGAAACCCGGGATTCGTCTCAGTTCCAGACATTCTGTTGAGCGTAGACATTCCAATTGGCGATGTGAAAGGTGTTCGCATTGTATGAAAGCGTAGGTAGATTTCGAAATTGCTAAAGAACAATATGCGCGATGTACTTGAAAAATGGAGTTCTTTTGAAGATGATTAAATGGGTTCAAAGCCAAGGACAGTACTTTGAGGATGTGACTTTGGTAGAGTTTAATGCACTATTTCTGCGCAGGAAAATGCAATAAAAATTGGACGGGACGATCTTCAATAGTCATCGGAGGCCCCACCGGACGCTATCGGTGACGCAGAGCGAGCCATAGAACAGGAAAGAGGCATTGCAGACTACGGAAATAGGTCTCTTGGACGTCCCGACTGATGTCATTTTCAGGGCAAGAACAAGGGAAGCGGCTCCTCAGCGAAGCGGATACTGTTATGTTGAAAAACGAGATTCCTCTCTGGACATTGACTTTCTTCTAATGTACACATGTTGGCAGTTGCGGATTCAAAAGCAATAATCGCCTAGTATTGCCGCCATGGTCAGCAAAGTTTCATACTTTGGAGATTTAGATTTCTTGGAATGGACATGACTTGCCTCATCTACCCTTCCTCACCCACCCCTCAACCGCCTCTCTGCTTTCCCCTACCCTCTCATCGAACCATTTCTTTGTCACTTCTTCTCTGATCTTCGCTTGCCTCCAGCCTTCTTCTACCGCTCCCCTAATCCTCATATGGTTTATGGAGACCACCGGCACCTTTTCCTCATACGTCCACACAAGATCCCCTACATTTCGCATCGTAACGGGCAGCACAATCCACGCAGCTCCTAAGCCCACCACGAACGGCACTGTCGCCCGCAGCAGTATATTTCGGTTTCGAGAAATGATCGAGCCTGTCATTGCTGCTACAAGGACATAGAGCGCGCCTGGCATGATGCGTTCGTGTGACTCAGGAGGAGGAGCTAGGGAAGCAATCGTCTGGGTAAAAGAACGCTCTTGATGGAGGACAGCGGACATGAAGGCGTTGAGACGGTCTTCAGCTGCAGCGGTATGGGCGTGTATGAAGATGCGGGCATGTTTGATCTGGCCTGCTAGACGGTCTGTAGGTGTAGGAGATGAGGGGAGGGAATCTTCCTTGGGTGTTGGGGATGATTTGGGAGGGTCAAGTAGAGCAAGATCGTCGTAAATGGGTTTCCGGGGAAGCTACATTACACCATTAGCACAACGAATCCGGGATAGGATTCAATGCTTTACAAGTTCTTGAGGAGGTGCCTCGGCGTGAAGTGTGGAAGACGGATAGAGAAGTAGGCCGGCGGTGAGAGTACCGATTGCCAAGGGCGGGATAGGACGCTAGACGTGTTAATTCATGTAAAGGGTTTCCCATTGATGTAGAGAACTTACCCGTCGCAACAGAGGTCTGAATGCCATGCCGTTGTCTCAGAAGAGATAGAACTCGAGGAGCATAAGGTACCTTGCAATCATGATGGGAAAAGCGCTAGCCTAGATGCATACTAGTACGGCGGACATTAGTCCTAGCTCACATTGAGGTTTGGAGCCTCCAACCGTCGGATATCGCCCCACCCCAAGCGTTGCCTACTTTAGACGATGCGCTTAGAACTGGTTTGGAGATGCACCCGGCCTGAGCCCAGTTTGGGCCTATGCCCCCGAAAGAAGCCGATATGTTCAACCTATGCGTCCCCAAGAGAATATTCTAGGCTCCCCTACTATAGGGCTGCCTTCCGAATGTAGGATTAGGGCTACTACTAGCGCATGTGTGGGCCTTTACATGTCAACCTCCGTGATGATGAAAGCGATGAAAATAAGTAAAGCCGATCACTCGGATGATCCGAATGGCGACATGCCTCAATTTTTACTCGCTTAGTATGCTATAATGAGAAGAATTTGAGCAAAGACTTGATTTCTTGGACTGAGAGTACCCGCTTCTACCTGCTTACTTCGAAGTGTCTAGACGTTGCAAGTATATCCGGCAAAGCTCTTGCAATACTGGTAAGGTAGTACCTCACGAGCATTCCGAGTACAAAGAAAGCTTCTAAGTGAGATAGCTAGAGAATGAAGCACTTTCTCTCTCGGCCCATATCTACGCGAAATACGGGTTACCTTTTCTACTCCGAGTCATGGCTGACCACCATAACACAACCCGAGCCATATCCTGCAAGAAACGGTCGATGATTGACATTTTCAGCCTTTGGCCCCGGAAAATCACCAGATCAATGAGGTCGTGTACTCTACTTCGGCATGAGAAGCAGCAGCAGTCGATAATGATCGTTTACCTAAGACCGCTTTGAAGCTAGATCTATTACATTCTTCGAATCGCAAGGGGAGTAAATTATTCAATAAGCTATACACATTGCCACCCTTGGTGATCGCACAGCAGTATGATAAAACTGCACATAGACACAGAAGGGGATTCGAGTCCCTCACAAAAATACAGAGCCTACAGGTCGTAGCTTTTGCAGTCTATTTAGCACCTCGAGGTCTCTCAGCAAGGGACATCCGGCGCACACCCGCACTCGCCCCTGGCAAAACTGATTGCCGATTCCAATCTTACCGAGCTCCCTTATCAAAAGAGATCTGTTAAAGGACGTGGGACTACTTAGAAATGTGTTTTCCGTCGGATAGTATTCACGTCTCAGAGTTGATAACAGTTGGATCTACTGTCTTCGTAAGGGTCGAAGGGTAACGCTAGTGAACACTTTCTCTTCATCCTCTTTACAAGCAAGAAATGCGCAGGGATAGCAGTTAAAGCCTTGCTCGAAGCAAGAAATGCGCAGGGATAGCAGTTAAAGCCTTGCTCGAAGCAAGAAATGCGCCGAGTGAGTAATTTAGCCTTGCTAACAGCGAAAAGACGTCGAGTAAGTAACTTAGTCAAGAAATAAGCAGAATGAGTATAAATGAACAACTCGGACGCAGAAACTTGATTTCTTTTATAATTTTCATAGGACCGGGTGGCAAGATAAATATTCAGAAGCCTCGACCTTTCATTCACTGGCGGTAATCTAGCCATAAATTTCTCGAATCTGATATTCTTGTCTTGATGCTACAATTCTTGCTAAGTCTTAAGGTTCTTAGATCAGGAGGTTGGCTTTCACAATTTGCGCCTCTTCAATGGCGGCTTCTTCGATACCTTCCCGCATATCAAAATCATCGTTGGGCATTTGGGGGGAAAATGCTCACAT
The DNA here is from genome assembly GCA_022315425.1 of Pseudevernia furfuracea. Taxonomy (NCBI): domain Eukaryota; kingdom Fungi; phylum Ascomycota; class Lecanoromycetes; order Lecanorales; family Parmeliaceae; genus Pseudevernia; species Pseudevernia furfuracea. Next base: position 1,020,217 of record JAIUPT010000033.1, read on the forward strand.
TTCAGCTCGATCGTGTCATCGACATCGGTGCGACGAACGGAGCTTGGCGTAGGCAGCAGCGCGACCTACGCACCGTCTGGAACAGCAATATCTGGATCACGACAAGTGGCATGTTCTCCCTTGCGCCGTTCATGTGCCTGTTACGTTAAATGCCGGTCAATCGCAATATGTACAGCGTGGATCGGCCCTTTAGCAACAACACGCAAGACCTGGCCCTTATGAAACAGATTAGAAGCAGCGGGCTTGTCGCGGAGGAGTTGGAGGGCATTGCTTACAAGAACGCTCAATCAGTACTTCAAGCGCAGGTATAATGGTTTGAACCAAATATTTGAGATTACGACCTATGTAGTCAGGAAGGTAGTTGCAGTCACGAAATCAATGGCAGTCAATTGCAGTCACCATGCTAATCGCAGCGACGAAGCCACTGGCGCCGGGTACGGTGAATATGTTGCTGCTGACACGTGTGTCTACCTGGAAGCCGACATGCGACCCACTGGTCCACAGTCCCACTGCAAAGTAATGAATGGCAACAGCACATTTGTCGCTCCCACATCTAGCCTACCATCCACTTGTGGCGGTGCACTCAGTCCTGCTGTTGGGATACCCTCGGACGTCGCTCTCGAACAGCCATCAGCAGCAGTGTATTATTTGATACTCAGTCTTCAAGAGCAGTGTCGCCTGCCAACCATCAACAGTGGTGTGCCTTTGACCATCAGTTGGCAATTGCACCGCCTGCAACAACTTACCTTACGACAGCAATCAATCCCAACACTTATCTCAACCACCTCCCATCACCACAACAATTACCGTAACAACAGTCTCGCCTTCTTGCAACTTCCACTCATCGTAGGTAGACGTCTCTCCCTATCTCTCTCCCTGCTACCCCTGACCCACTTAGTCTATCTGCTCGCAAGCAGCAAACCAACCTCACCTTCAAAAACGCCTCGTCCACGTAGCTTTCGACCCGGGCTAGGGCGCCGTTCTTCCGATGGATCACTACCAGTTGCGGCAATGCTGCTTCTGACTTCTACTGAGAGCCGAATGTAAACGGTGTGTACTGCTAATCAACGCCCGAAATCCTTAGAGTACGTTTCACGAATTTAATTCGTAGGCCTATACTTGTCATCGTCTTCATATCACATTGCATTTCATAAGTCATACCATTTTGAGGTTTTTTTTTCGTGACATTTGGTAGCAACAAATAGAATAGCGAGCATTACTTTTGATACACGGAGTAGAGAGAAAAATAACCGTCAGTCACACCGCTCCACTGCCAGTTGAACCGGTTGGTTTTGGAAGTCAAAACTGCACCAAATCATTAACCGGTAGACCTCAACTGCACCACCAACCACCAACCACGAGAAACTAACGGTTCCACGGGTCGTGGATCAGTTAGTTGGTGCACCATCGCCAGCCCTGCCCGGGATCACCCGGGTTCGCTGCGTATGCAGAATTGAGGGGCCATGAATCCCCCCCCTCACCACCTTTGAACGGAAACATTATTGGATCAGGGTAATGGCCTTGAAACAGAGAAATCCCGGGAACGGCGGCGAGCTGAATAAGTATTGCTCGCGCTGCTTTGTTTGACGGTCTAAGTTTTTTTTTTTGGGGGGATGCGATAGAATTGAAGCTCTGCATGGAGGTTTTCTGAAGCCGCCGTTGATACTTATGTGCGTTGAAGTGTTCAGCCTCTCGGCCCTGCTTGGCATGTACTGTAAGCTAAAGGTACCTAAGTAGCACTACTCTTCCTGGGGATAATAATCAACAGTTACCTGCATCATAAATCCTTGAGGCTGGTCATGGCTAAAAAGGTCTACCTGGCAAGTCGGAGTAATCAGCTGCGGCTTTTAAGATATAATCTCATCATCATTTCGAGATCGCTTTGCGATAATATTCGCATGTTACGATCTTTCACTAGAATCAGACTTGATGAATCTTTCTCTGTATACCTTACGTTGAACCTCAGTTCTAAATGCATCCATCTCCATTCGAAAATCGAAACTACGTATAGAATTGTCAGACAATCCTCTGCTCCTCGATACTCTTCCAAGTAAAGCAGACATCGCTTATGGCTAAATCGGCACCAATTCCAGTCCTATACCTCGTCCCATCTGGCTCCGGCACCTCCTTCGGCACAGCCAGCAGTTCCATAACGGCCATGCGTTTGAGATCCCAGATCCCGAATCCCAGCCTCCGGAAGGTCTTCCATTGAGAGTTCTTGAGAACCGATGACGGCGACCTCTTGCCGTAGGTGTGGAAGAAGCGGAAGCTCATGCTGCAGTGCTGAGACGCGTCAAAGTCTTGCTGCCATGCGTGGGAGATTTTGTCAGTCGGCGCGTGTTCTTGTGTTGACCTTCTCTCTGCCTCTTTCAGCGGTACCTGCGAGGAGGAAGGATGCACAGACTCTGTGACGGGGTAGAGGGAGATGTGCATCTCATTCAGCCAATCCTGTACGCACTCCATGTCGTCAAGCTTCCAATCTCCCCAATCTTCGGAAAACACATAGTTTCCAGCTCGAAAGGGGCTGCTTTTGCCTTTGAGGGGTTCGTATTTGGTCTTGAGGATATGGTAGAGCTGTAATAGCCACAAAGCGCGTACCACGCGATACTCTTCCACCCAACTTGGGCTGCCGGTGATTGGAGGAGTGTAGGCGCGACCTTTGGGGTAATTTTCGAAGGTGCCATTCGCAGGGAATCCATGTCTCGGGTCAACTAGATGCTGCGGTTGAATTGCATTCAGGCGCTTGATGTGGCATTCCAGAAATTCAGCGGCTAGTTGATAAATATGGCATGCGCAACGGACAAGGATCTCGGTAAGTGATAGAGGAAGGCCAAGATGGATTGGGTCATTCATCGTCGCTCCAATAGAAAAGGGTTCCAGCGCAGACCTAATACTCGATACTAAATCTTCGGAGCTAGATGTTCGTTCGGGTAACTGGTCTAAAAGAGCCATGGCTACAGCACGGATAACTTCTTGAAGTTCTTCTGGAAATGGGCCGATGACGGCTCCCACAATCTCAGCGGAGCACTCCTCAAACATGTCTGCTGCAGCTCCAGATGCTCTAGTTAATTGATAGAAGGAAGGAATATTTGGGATGAGTTTCATGGTGTTCAACAAGATTGGCGCCGGTAGTCTTCGGAAAGGGTCGGCCATGTTTCGTGGCGGTGAAGGACGGATTGTAGACGTCTCGAGTGTAATTGCGGTTATAAAAAGATGAGCTGAGCTAGGCAGACGTGATGTGAACTGGTGGAAGAAATATAATGAGTGGAAGAATAAGAGAAGTGCTGATATATGAAGGGATTGATTGATTGATTGATTGATTGATTGATTAAGTCATACCGGACACCATACGAGTTACCCCGCAGAGGGCTTTACAGACGTCTAAGGCCCAGTCGGATATATCTACCCCCGAGAGTCCCACCCCCGGAATGAATCTACTACTCTGTTTAAAACCTGCCCTTTTAGGGCACCTGCCCCCACATGATGATGATAAAAGCCCCCGTATCTCGCTGCGTGATTAGTGATCCCTCAGTGCTTCGTGATCCCTCAGTGCTCATAAGAAATGATCCCTCCATGCCAAAATGATGCGCCAAGAAAGAAAGTACAGTACAAAATCGCCCCCAGAGGTCTCAAGCTCTGGGTGCGGCGCCGAAGAATAATGAACTTGATTGCCCATGAGGGTCTTCAGCTTGACTGAAGCCCTCAAGGGTGTCCTCTTGACATTCTCCCTCTGACATTAATGCCGAAAACGATCTCCACGATCTAGAGACTGAGATCTCCTTCCTGAGAGTGTTCCTTCTGAGCTTTCTTTCGGGCTTCCTTCGAGGGAAATGATACCCGTGAGTTAGGGATGAGCTTTCTAGCCCTTGCTGCTTCCGCTTGATACTCTTCTTAGTATCATCAATAGATCTCTCGAAAAGTGTCGAAGATAAATTGTTGCATATTCTAAAATCTAGGGTCGTTCTTTAGTGCCCTAGACGTGTCTTCCTGAGCTGCTTAAGAGGTTCATTTCATGACGTAATGAATGTCGATGTGACGCAGTGAGCTGTATTAGTATGCGTCTCCCATGATGATAAATGTGATATTGACGTTTTCACATCGAATGAAGATAATGAGACGTTTTTTCATATAGTGAAGTAGAATAATCATTTACGTCAAAGCCATCAAAAGATTTGATATTTTCAATAGCTTTGTGGGATCGTAATCCTTCATGAGTCCGTCGTATATGAGTAGATGTCAGTCCGTCTATGAATGATTTCTTATGAATCCTGCGACGTGATATCTCCGCTCATATACAGAGCTCTTATCTCGATTCTATCGATAATCTTAAGATAGCGAAGTAGTTATTATTTATAGAAATGTTATCTCATAGTTACTTCAGGGAGTCGCAGTAGGATCTCGCTGACAACTTCTTCTGCATCGATGTTTGCATGAATATAATCTGACGATGATGAATGTTACCTCCCCCTAAGTACGTCCTCGTTCGCAGTTCATTTATGAGATATATGAAGGGATGCTGGTCAGCCCACGTTGCTTTCGCAGATCTAGCCGTACCAAATTACTCAGCCTCACATCCCTGGCCGGCAAAATTAAGTGGTGGCGTTTTACGATGCAGTCCGCTTTTTTACTGTGTTGAGTACATAGTAGTATTGTTGGCATTTGATTATAAGGAACCGTGGTACAAGAAATAAGTAAAGCCAAAGAAGAATCTTAATTCAACGTCGACACTCCGAGTGAACAATGCTAGAAACTAAGGTAAGGTATTTACAGGTCGCACCCACCCAAAAAACATCAAATTACGGTAGCATCAGACCCACTTTCCTCGCCTCCAAATCCCGCTTACTGCCCCCCGTCAACTCTTCACACAATGCCTGGATCTTTCCCAACAATTCCCAATCGGCCGCTTCGACTTCGGGGGCCACCTCGTCTAATATGGCAACCAAATCGTCGAGCATCGCCTCGCATTCAAACATGTTGAATCCGTCAATGTCGAAACTGACCTCGACATTCATGGACGCGACCAGGCCTCCAGAATTGAAGACCGAGACGGTGTAGAGGTTAGCGGCGTCGCAGACCTCCATATAACGTTTGCAATCTTCTCCCGGAGGGTCGTACAACCGTGGTTCGAGCTGGTCATCGACGGAGAGGTCGGCATGCCCCCGTTTGCCAATCGTACCTGGACACGTGACTGCAAAGCTTTTGTTCGCGCAGCTCTTTCCCGTCGCACTGGCCTTTAAAGCGTTGGCAACAGCACCGATCATGGCAGTAGCTTCTCCAAGGCTGGTGTAGCTGCTGTCTTCAATAGTAAGGAGGATGGTACCTTCGGTGGCATAATCACCGTCTATGAAGCCAACGTTGGGGATGTTAGCTGCACTGGCGTCGCAGGAACCACTGCCGCTGGAGGGCGGGGCGGAACACTTGGATGAGAGTGCGCTGAAAACAGCACTGTAAAGTGGGTTGCCGGATAGACTGCCTACGTGGGCGTTGTTCTTCGAGACAGCAACAGTGGCGCTTGGGGTTGGCGCAGCAGAGGTGGTACACCCGGCGATAGGGTTGCAGTGGTAGTCGTCCAACGCTAGCGTACAAACTTCACAGGCTGCGCTGTTTGTCACGGTCGGGAATGCTTGGGTGATGTGGACAGACCCGGTGGCGGGAATGGTCGTATAGGCACAGGAGTCGGATTGCTCGCCTGTTGAAGGGACAGATAGCACGGGAAGGGTAGTACTGGAGCAGACGCAGTAGGGAGTTGTAATTGCATCGTCGGGGTCTTCTTCTTGAAGGATGCAGGAGAGGGATGGTGGTGGGGTGATGCTTGCTGCGGGACCTGAGGGGGCATTGGTGGACGATAAGAAGGTATTGGGTGCGGTGGAGGAAGGAGGTGCAGTGAAGATGCCGTCATCGCCTTGGTTTCCGTCCATGTCATCGAAGGTGGGACAGGCGGATCCTGCTGCAGCAACAATGGTCAGCTCTCAACTTGTTGCCGATGTACCAAGACTCATACATCGAAAAGGTTATGTTTACCTTGGCGGCCGTATATAGCATTATCTTGATACATTCTCACCTCGCCTAATCCTGACGAGGTCGACAAGGAAGAGTGCATACCTAGCATGATTGCTAGAGGCAGCGTAAAAACCGTGAGAATGCATGAGGAGGGCGACATCTTCACGAGAGCTATGAGTAGTTATGACTTACTTCTATGTATGAGTTTTTGGATCATGTGGACTGGCGGTGGTTAGAAATAAGTATCGTTGTTGCCCACAAGGGACAGTACGATGGGTACGACAAGCCTGACATACTAGGCCGCCAAGTAACATGCCGAAGTATCATACTATAAAAATTTTAAGATCGAAAGTCGCGAGCACGCTCTACATAGCGAATTTGGAGCCTCTTACTCCCTTGAGCCGTAAACACGCACTCTAGAGTACCTTGCCAAAGGGTTGACCTTTCTGTTGTGAATTGGTAGATGTACCTGTAAGACTCGCATGAAGACACGCTGTGTTGCAACATTGTGAAATTCGTTAGGGCTTCTATGTCAGTGGAGTTGGGGTTCGTATCATTAGCCATGTAAGACAATAACAGTGTTGCACCTTATTTAATAAATTACTGGGGGGGGGGGGGGCTCTGAGTAAGAACATGTAGCTAGATCCACTCTTTGCGAAAAAAAAATGAGGCGAGAATTCCAAGCAAGTGGAGATTCAGCTCGGATGGACACTCGGATCGACGCCAGCTTCATCAGTGACCTTTGAGCATGAAACAGTCCTCTTACATCTAAGCCTATTGTGATGAGCATTCGTAAATCGACCAACAAGATTGGTATCTGTTGAAAGATAGAATAGCTGGAAGGAGGCATTCCCCAGGCTTCAGTAACATATAATCCCCGTCTCGACCTGGATTTTCCACCCGCAGGTGTGTCTTCATCACAGTCGCTCCTTACATTTGAGCACCACTTCCACATCTTGGGCCGTTGTACTTCTCCTTCCATAAGGGCACGATGGCTCCAAGGCAGATGCTGTTGTCATGCTTCGCGCTCGTTCTCTCCCTTCTTCTCACCTCTTTACCCTCCTTCGGTGCTAGCGAGGGTCTCTCAGTACAGAGAAAGGCCATTCCATTCGGCACACCACCATCCAATGCTCTAGACCCCCGCTCATTGGTAAAGAGAGTCGATGTAGTGTCATGGGCGAAAGCCTTGCAACGGGGCAAGGCATCAGTCTGTCTCCTGGCCGAAACTCAACCTGCAAGCCAATGGACGCAATATGCGCAACTCACCCAATATGGCTGGAACCAGGACAATACCATCGGCACCACCGATATTCCTCCCTCGGACCTGTCGGCCGCCCTCTCTGGGAACCAGCTTTCAACATCCGCTGCTCAATGGAAATTATGTAAGTTCCAAGGACCAAAACACCAATAACGCGAGATCGCCCTAAAGCTAATGCATTATAGCACATATGATTCAGGATGGCGAGTTCCCCATCCAAGGTGGGCGAAACGGCATGCCCACCTGGGGCTACTACGAAAATGTGTACAACCCATCCCAAGGCGCCATTGTCGCAACTCAAAACTTCGCTCCCGGGTTTCTTCACGACAGCAGTCCAAATGCCGACTTGCCAGCCCTTCAGAAATGGTCAGACATTGTCTGGCTTGTCTGGGCAGACATGTGCAAAACAGCCAACACCAACCCGAATTCTATTCAGTATTTCTTCCGCTGGCACATCAACACAGATTCTGGCACACAGGATCTGATTAACCAGGCACTTGGGGGCGCAGACAATTTGCATGCGTGGCCAGGTACCAAGATCATGACGAGCACCGCAAATGGGCAGGCATTGTTGGGGAGTGCACACGGGTATGGCATTGTGTACTTCTTGATGCAACATCAGGCGACGCTGGGAAAGAAGACGGTAGACTACATCACAGCGTTCCAGACGACGAACGGCCAGTATAACCTAATGTTCCACATCACCAACGCATGATGAAAGAATACATGTAATCTTAGAGACATGTCATTGTGTAGGAGTCATCGGAGCACATCGTTCATGAGATTTGCTGGGATCTTAGATATGTTTGAAGCCTTTTTTGTGTGTATGATAGCGCGACGATGAGATCTGATCCGCACATGTTTTGGTAAACTGCTTTTGCTGATCTCTGACAAGTGGCGGAAGATGGCGCACGTGCCACGATAGTGAGTATGAGTGAGGCCTGACACCGGATATGGAGAGAAGCACATGTCCGGTAGATAGTTGCCAAGGCCCTAAAGCTTGAATAAGTAGCCAGTCACGTGCATACCTTTGTTCTTTGCCAGTTTTGTTGACGCCCCAGTGGTACACCAAGAGTCAAATGGCCCCTAGACGATTCAAGCGAGCGGTCTTGCCCTCTATCTCTTGCAAGATGAATTTTCCCGTATGATGCCGCACAAAGCTAGAGACGACAGATACTCGAGTCCCTAGAAAGAGAAGCCAGACATAGCCATGACGTATGGAAGGCCATGGTCGAGAAGCCCCCTTCGATTACACATAGCATAGCAGCTATAGAGCCGGCAATGACAAATAGCTCCTAGAGGGGAATGTGGACCCTTCTTCGAATTCAATTCTGGCAGCAACTTGGCCCAAGGCGAGGACACATCGTCTCCATTATCTCTCGTCGTAGGTGGAATATTTGGACCGATGTAGAATCCTCTGAGATGCAGCCAGAGGAGGACAGCGGCACCAGCAACTTAGCAAGTGAAGGGTTGTGGACCGGGCAGCTGTGGAGAGCGGCTCGGAGCAACCTGTCAATCAATCACCTTCTTGGGTTTCTTAAAGATCCAACAAGAATGATAGATTGCGCAGGCGAAAGCGAAGACTTTGTGGTTCACAGGCGGCGAAACATGCCAGTGGCACAGCTCGGACGTAAGGTAACTTTGCCCCCAGCTCTTGCGCGGCGTGGCCAGCTCGGGGGTTGCAAAATAAACTGCACAATGGCGGAGTTTTGGGGCTGGATAGGTCAACAATGACTCACATTGCGCTTCAATTTTGGTTGAAGAATTACAAAAAGAATCGAATAGAGTATTTCGTTGACTGAAAGTAGTATGTATAATGAAGGCTTTCCTTGTCGACTTGTAAAGGTTGGTAGAAAATACAGAATTTTGTCGGAGTGATAGCCCCTCAAAGCCGCTACTCTATGCCTAATCTAACAATTACTCGTAGCGTGATGTGTTGTACGGGCCACTCTTTGTGTCTCCCCGTCCTTTTCTTCACACTCCTCGTTTGTGAAGCTCTAAGGTTTTCAGGTAGGAGCAGCCATGAAATCAATCTTTAATTGACCACAAAAAGTGGCGTGTGGCACTGTCATACCGCACACCAAGCACTAGAGTTATTGCTACAGAGTGGGAACATCTTGCAGCTTCGCAGCATATCGAACTCCCACTAACATGCGGGTGGTGCACGACACGGCTTTAAGGAATAGCACTTCTGATGAGGGGCTATAGGGGCATCTGTAGGCCCGTCTGTTCGTCTGAGGGTCCTTCCAGCAACACTCCTAAGGTGTGTCTATTTTAGGGAATCTTTACTCTTTAGTATAGCTATATTTCCTACTACAGGATCGTCTCCCAAAGAAGCTAGCTAAAAACGGTCAGTTTCTAGTGATGTGTACACACTGTGTTCACCCCCTTCGCATCTGGCGAATGCGCCTACACAAAACACATGCTTTCGTTCACTATCTATCAAGTCGACCTAGGCGTCAACCTCACTCCCGGTGGTTTCTGCTCGTACATCGGAAATACGGGCTAATCGGACCAATCATCCAGCTGCTCGCCAGATAACTCCATGTTTGCAAGTATCAGTTTCATCTCTGCCAATGCTAGGCTACATTATCAACTCAGTCAGCTTCGGCGTCAAATGAGAGATCTTAGGGGACATCGCCACCCAAAGAAAGGATATCGAAAAGCCAAAGAAAATCGGTACCTCTTCCCTATGCAATCGCGTGGCCCCGTGGAAAAAGGCTTGAAGACGTTCTCTTTCTCACTGGCAAATCGGGGGTCAGAGTCCGGCAGCCAGCGTTCCGGCACGAAGGATTTGGGATCCTCAAAGTTGATTGGGGATACATAAGCTGCTAGCTGCGGTATACCGATCACTGTCTTCAGGAGGTCAGCTCGAAACATTCGGCACGGCGCTTGGCTACTCACCCCTTCTGGAATCCAGTGACCAGCGATGAGCTTACCACCACGCGGGACCACGCGGGGAAGCTGGAAGGGCGCAGGATGATACATACGCAGAGATTCTTGTTAAATAACGGAAAGATAAGGCAAACCCAGCTGGTTGAGACGCTGATCTCGCTGGCTGATTTGATCGGCCCGCGGACTTCGTCCCTGAGCTTTCGAAAGACTTCGGGGTTCCGCAACATATAGTAGGTTGCTGCGCAGAGAGTTACTGCGGGCGATTCGCTTTCAGCGATGAACCCGGTAGCATTTGTGACCAACTCTTCCTTTGTAACGCCCGACCCTTTGATGTGGGGTTTGATGAAAGAGAAGAAATCCTGCTCTGCCGAGTTCTCATCTTCGAGACGCCGAGACAGAGCATTTTTTGATTTAACTTACCATTAGCTTCTCTTTCGATCTTGTGAATGTGGAAAGTAAATTCTTCGCTATCAGATCTGTTCGTAAGAAGTTGCTCAAGCACGCCGTTAGATAGGCCAGCTTCATGCCCTGCAATAGGCTTTGTACGGCGGGATGGTAATCATCGCTCTCCAAAACAACTAAGGGATTCGCCGAAAGTGAGATGCCACATCATGTCAAGGGAGGTGTGATTATACCACTTGACGATGTCGACCATACTCGCGGTCTCGGCTGAGCTCGTGCGCAGTTTTTCAATCAAGACATTGACATGTGACTCAGTCAGAGGTTCCTGCTCCTGTAGTGCCTTACGACCGAGTAATGCCCGCTAGCGGCTATGTGCTGCATCATCCGCCGAAAAGAGTGAGTGAATTCTATTGAGTGGTTGGATCTGATTGACTGGATCCTTCTGTAAACCCGAGCGATGCAAATAGATGTCGCCCCAAGCTGACGGGTCTACAATATTAAGTTCATTTGGAGCAATTCGGACAACAGGACCATATCGATTATGGATGTTGTCGTCAATCCATCGGATCAGTCTTCCATTGAAAGTGGCCTTTGCAACCGGTATTCGAGATATCGCAGCCATCTTTGGTCCCGGAAATCGGGACAATGGATGGAGATAGACGTTGAAGACTGCGAGCAGTAGCCGATAACCCAGAAACTGCTCGTCACAATATGATCAGCAAGGCCAATCGAGTTTGCTATTTATCAGGTTCAGGGATCCTACAAGCAATAAAAAGAGCATAGCCATGGTAATCATATTGTCCGATTTGTTTGCGCTCACGGTGTCAGAATGGCGGTCAAATTTCGTTCACAAGGAGCAGCTTCAAGGAAAGAAAAAGGGAGGAAAAGAAAAGGTATATGAAAGAGATGTAAAAGTGTCTAGCTAACAATGTTCAAAGCGACGCTGATCATGACGCGGGTCACTAAAGAAACCCTTGCTTGCGTTACCTTGCATCCTTTGCTCCTTTGCTGCCCAGAGAATGTCGATACCGAGAGCAAACCATGTGCTGGTTGCGTAGGGCTACTTAGTAGTGGAAAGCTTGCTAAGTCAAGAATTTGTGGAACGTATGTACAGTACTCTGTGGAACCCCCCTAAGCCTTCGGGGGATAATAACATGTGAGATTGAAGAAAGCAAAGAGAACAGATAATGAGTTGAGAAGCATATTCGAAGTGTAGTCTGTTAGAATTTCCTCTTCAGAACGCCCCGTCTTTGAAGTCCAAGTACCGAGCCCGATCACCTGATGCCGGAGATTTAACCGGAATTTATTCCTTAAGCTTGGCTTATGTATGAGCACTTTGCCTTTTTCTTCAAACCAGGGCCGTCTTGAGAAAGCAAATTGATGTGCTGTCTTGCTGCAGCTGAATGTATTTCCACTTTCCTTGTCGCAGGTTCCGCCTATGGTCGCGTCGCGCTCAACGACCGTCTGGATGGTACGAGAATCTAGTCTTGAATGCAGTCGGTCTCCCGTGGGGTTATCCGGTCCGGGAATCGGGACACGTTGATGTTCTTGTGGATTTCGAGTTTCGACATACGACGGAATGAGCCGATGGAGGTGGAAAACCGGAGCGTGTCCTCTTTTTAGGGTTCGATAGACGTCAGAATTCGAGACTGAGGTTGCATTCATGCTAGCTGTTTTTGTTGTGATTCGGGACGCTTCAGAGAGGTGACTGTGTTGTTGAGAATTGGAAACATATTGTGCTTGTATTCAAACCAGAATATGGTACACGTAGAAGAAAGAAAAAAGAGAAAACCCTCAAGCCAGAACCGTTCATAATCTTTGTGAAATACTGACACTACGAATAGGGTTGACTGTCATTGCGAAGTCTGCTCGACAAAGAGAACACTTTTCAAATGTCACCGTGTGGTCTGCTATAGACAACCGGAAGTGTTGTCCCTGAGCTGGTACATCCGCCATTTCCGACCATTTTGCTTCACTTTTGAACCCTAAATAGGGAAGGGAAAGGAGAGCTGCCGAACATGGGGAGAAAGATCGAAAGGGCTCATGGATGGCCGGGGACCCCGCGATGATGGTGGTGGCGGCGGCCTAGAAGGGCTTCATAGTCCCTACGTTGATGGAAAGTCTGGAATCGGGGACCGGGTTGAGGTTGGATGATGTGGAGACTATGGTGGAGGGACTGCGTTTGGTGGATGACCTGCAGACGAGGGCATACGATTGAAGGGGAGGCCCCATGACTGTCTTCACAGGCTTCTCTCCTCCACTCCGCCTCTGCCTGAGACGTATCATATTCCATACACATTGGAAATGGACGTGACCACCTGCCGCCAAATAATCACTTGAGGCATATGTCAGACTGCTGCAACTGTCACATCGGCATTGTAAGGGCCAAAATCCATAGCATAGGAGCAAGCTCGCTTTTAAGAACTCCATGAATTAAGAGATCTGGTGGAGACTGTTATACAATAAATGTATCATCAAGAGAGTATCTTTCCCAGCCTCTGTCGCTAATAATCTGCTGCAAATGTCCATGCTCATATATCATCGTTTCCCATGAAAGCCTTGCCACATGCCGCGATTTCCAACTTCCCGCAAACCCTTCGCCGATGCGTTGAATGGCTTTAGGTCAAGGCCCTGCCTACCCTACCCAACCATACGCCGAATTGAAGAATCATAGGGCGGTCATACGGTATGCGCCAAAGCTTGCGGAAGAAAGTATTACGCCTTCAGAACCATTTCTGCCCCTGACCCCAAGTTTGCGACATTGACGTTGCTTCCCAATTCCTGCCTAAGCATATTTCTGACCTCCTCATGCGTGTATTTCCTCGTCTTCACAGACATCACAGAAAGCCCGGTGTTGTCCTTGTCTTCGTCATGTGCGCTGATCCAGCACCTGGCCATCAGATTCTGCGCTATCTCGATCCCACCTGGTGAGCCCGCTGCGACATTGCCGCCTAGATACCAAGGATTTTCGACGCGGTCGAAGGAGTGCAGGAGAAGCGTCAGGGGCAGAGCAGCCACGGACACCAGATGGGTAGAAGCGTAGGCACGAATGAGGGAGTAGTTGACGCCATGGGGAGAGTAAATAAAGGATAAGGCTTTTTCGGAATGGATGCGGGAAGTGGATGTGACAGAGCTTCTTGAAGATATTGATAGGTTGTGGTTGGAGTTGCTTTGGTGAGATGACGGGGTGGAGACAGTGGAGATGGTATTGCTGTCCGTGCGCAGAGTGCTGCTTTGCCATGTGGGTGATTCGGGAGGGGTCATCGGTAGGTTCTGCGGCGCTGGGGGGTATTGAGTGTGTTGGAAAGGTGGCTGAGACTTTTGCGAGATTGGAGAAAAAGGACGCGAGGGCATGCAGCTGGATGATGGTGGTCGATATGTGACTCCAATGGCGTTATGTACTTTGGCCATATCCAATTTCGCCGGTATGAAGGAAATGGTCGCTTCACCCGATGTTCCTCCAGGAACAATTGGTGGTATGAAGAATCTGATGACTGAATCGGGCTTTCGTTCCGAGAATGGGCGCAAAGAATGGACCATGTTAGGGTTGAAGAACTTCATCCCTCTAATCTTCTTGGCTGCTGTGGGCTCGGCTAATATAGTAGTGATGGGCGATGTGGGATCCAACTGTCGCAGTGTAGTTTCATGACAGTGATCAGGTTTATCTTGTGATATGAGGACAACATTTGGCTCGGGTATGTGTGAGAGGTGTGGAATGCAAGATGGCGTAGTGTGTTTTGAAAGGAGGAATTTGGGATGCCACATTGTTGTGGGACCTGAGAGCCACGGATCGACGAGTATGGAGAAAGTGCCTGGCGGCTGTTGGTATTGAGGTCCTGGAGGGGTATGGGGAGAGTTGTCGTTGGGAGAGAAGGTGAGGAGAAAGGTTGTGTCCCCGTTGAGATGCTTGACAGTCAAAGACATGATGTAAAATGGATGTGATTGGAAGGCGCTCGAGGCAAGATATATTCACATGAAGATATTTCGCAGGAAGATGGTCGCCTAGGTATTAAGAGTCAAGGAATGGGAATATTGGTAAGAAGGAAGAAGGCATAGGCATAATTAGTGAGAGTTGAGAGTTGAGAGTTGAGAGTTGAGAGTTGAGAGTTGAGAGTTGAGAGTGGATGAAAGAATAGTTGAGCTCGTCGCTGGATAGGATGAGCGGGAGGAAAGTGAAGTCGAACGGTTCTTGCAGCAAGCTTCCCGACCGATTTGATGCTGCTAGCCAATCATGTCCGAGGAATGCCGCAGTGCCAAGATCATTTCCGCTAAATCTTGCCGTGGTGACGTTGTTCTCGATCGCCGAAACAAGATTCTATCATTTTCATTACAATCGAACCGAGCCTTTGCGGCTCAACTTCCTCATTCTGTCATTCACTCAAACCCCCGAGAGTCCGAGCTACCGGAGTCTGGCCCGCAGCGACTAAAGTACCTCACCTACTTTCTAAACTTCCTATCCAGTACCCCTCGTCCATTTCATTGACCACACCACGCATAGTCATGATGGATTACAGCTCTCAAATCGAAGGCGGGAACTCGTCAGATCTCGTCAGACCCTCCAAACGAAGGAAATTCTACCGCAAGCGCACCGATGCAGAAGAGGAAGGCCCACCCAATGTTTCATCTGCACCTCCTCCTTCCCCTCCTCCAGAGTCGATGACCGTCGAAGAACTCATCTCTCATCATGGTCACCTCACCGAGTCCCAGGACGAAAGGACAGCCGAGGAGCCCTTGTCCGTCGCAGAAATCCTCCGCCAACGAAAGGCTGCTTTGCGACGAAAAGGCGGCATCGAATTCACCAACAGCCATACATCTATGCCAACAACACCACAGACCTGTGATGCTCTCATAGTGAAGGAGGATGACACGCCAGCAGACATCAAATCAGTTATCGAGCGCTTTGCCCCTCAAACAGGCCAGGTCTCGGATGTAGCCGATAAGCACATGTACGTCTTTCCCCCCGTACCTTGAATCAAACCTGGAAGCGGCGACTAACGTGATAAGGATGGCATATATAGATTCGGAATTGGCTAAACGTCAACGTCAAAATCAATCTACCTCTACACAATCTATCCATGGACAAGAGCTGTCACCCAACGGGGCTCTGCTTAACGCTGGGGTACACCGCCAGCCCGCAGCTCTCGGGAAGCTCCACGAAATCGACCTTGGCCCAGACGCCACACTCCGTAATATTGCCCGAACGGAAGCTGCTCAGCGCAAGCTCGAGGGCATAGAGACAGAGATCGACGAGTCTACAGGCAAAGTTCGCTTGCGAAGAGATGGCAAGCCGTGGCGGCCTCGCAAGAGGCGGAACAGTGGGGATGTCAAGCGAGACAAGCTTGTCGAAGAAGTCATGCGCGAATCTAGGCTTGAGATTTATGACGAGCCGGATGAAGAAGTGAATAACGACGATCAAGCTGCCGACGATCGGATTGCGGAGCAGTTCAGAAGGGAATTCATGGATGCCATTTCAAGTCGACAGAAGAAGGCGGCACAGGCTAAGAGGCCGGCAAAGGGAAAGGAAGTGGATGATCAACCTAGAGGACCGAAATTGGGGGGAAGTAGGAGTGCTAGGGCGGCGATGAGGGAGAGGGAGGAGGCTGCGAAGAAGAAGAAGTAGGATAGACTATGCTTTGGAAGTGCCAGCGAGGCTGTGATAAATGAGGTCTTCAGCCTACGGATACAAGTTTCCAACTTATTTTCTCCACTACGCATGTCATCAGCCTCAGAACAGATCTCCACTCAAAGCACAAGGCACATCATCCACTGCATCTCTTCTTCTCTTCCCCGTCCGCAACCTCTCCTTCTACGTTATGCTCGCCTCACTCTCACCTACGGCGTTCATATCTACGATTAAGGAGGAAGGTGTCGTTACCTTCTCTCTATCCATGGTCATTCACTTCGCGCGATGGAACAGAATTACGATGGACCAGTGGCAGGCCGTGCCAAGTATTAGATTGTGAGATCATTTCAATCACATGCTACCCTCTTCTAACGGACATCTGCTTCGACCCACGTTTTGCATTGTCATACGCTTCTCAATGCAGCTCGCAGCTCCCTTCCATCCAGATCCTCCCACGCAGCCATCACAAAAGCTTCAGCATCTCAACCATATCGAACAGCGAAGCCAGAGCATGCTCTCCACTAGCCAACCGGGCAGCCTCCTCGAACACCTTCGTGGCCTTTATTATCAGATCCTTCGCCAAATACTGACGTGGGTGGAACTCGAGGTAGCATGCGTATTTACAAGCACCGTGCACAGTGCCCTGCACCGCGGGCCCGTATGCTGGCTCGAAGTCATATTTCAGCAATCAATCTTTGCATTCCTTACACTGGGACCAGAATACCGCTGGATATTGCTCCACCGACTCTGGATTGGGAGATTCGAACTCAACCACGAGCTTCCGAAACCCCGCGCAAGGTCTTTCGTGGCCTTTTCGAACTGTTGCGGTTTGCAAATGAAATCTCAGGGTCTGCAAACATGCACTTTTTCTTCGAAACCCTCACTGTTTCATCAGTGAACAGAGGGTCTAAGATTTTGTCGATGGCAATCTAATAGCATGCCACTCATTCACCTGAGAATCTCATCTCCTCTATCTCAGGCAGCAACTTGTGCGGCCTCGTACTACCCTCATGGAAAAATCGACAGACTTCCATAGCTACTTCCTGAAGGATACCTCGGTTGTGCCTTCGTGACACAGTGAGTCAAAACGCAGAGCCATGCTTTCTCTCCTTTCTACATATCTTAGTCTTGGAGTTGTCTATGCCCAAAAACATCTACCTCGACCAACCCGAGCAGACTCAAAACTCATTCACGATGAGTGGCACCCAGTCTGACCGGTGCGTACTCCCTTTCCCTACTGAAATTCGACTGAAATTCTACCGCAACCTCGTCAAAAAGACGTATCACGCTCTCGAAACAACTCCCAAACATTCTCTCTCCACCATGAAGAGGGATCGCAAGCAGCTTCTGCCGACCTCGTCATCCTCCGAGTCTCGAAGGCTACCAGTAAGGAGGCCTTGAAGCTCCTCTACGAAGGAAGTGTCTTTCTCTTCAAGCTAGACTTCACGACAATATTTCTTTGCCATGCCCCACCTCAGACGGCAGTGGCCTTGATGAACAACGTGTCGTTCGACATTTCGGCCAGACATTCGGCTGCGTTTGCTGGAAATGCCAGTGGCTTTGTCTATACTGTTGGCCCACCAGGACCAACCAGCCAGCAGTTGATGAGTCAGAGGACTATGGAGCTATTCACCGGCACCGCATGTTTTCGCAATGTTTTACGCATCAGATTCAAGGACTGCGCCAACAGCACCCATGTGGTCCTCGCCCTACAAAGACTCATGATCGGCTCCTTTCCTTCTTACCATTGACAGAGGCCCATGAGAAATTGAACGTTTCGCCACGTAGCGGAGTACTAAGTACGATGTTTTACTTCCTTCTCCAATCCCATCATAAGCTTAGTCCCTCATTAAATCGCCTTTCGACCACGATTGTAGGGAACAAGTTCCTAAAGTGAGGCAACCCACCATGGTTGTTTGACATGGGGGCTACGCAGAGCTATGGAAGGCAGTAGATCTTGTGAGGAATTTCGCAGAAGATTCTCCTCAAAAGCGAAGGGTGATGCACGTTTGCACTATCGTCGTCCACCCAACGAAACATCCGGCCATCAAGTTACGAGACTTCCCTCATGAGACTCCTCGGTCGCTGAGCTTGTGATTGGCCGTTGCGATCCAGAATCGTCACATGGGTCCTACAACCCTCCAATTACCCAACCGACACCAGCAGTAAAGACTGTCCGTCGCGCTTTGATGAGTTATCCATTATACCACCTGGTTATTCACTTGCTGGTATTGTCTGACTCGTCCCTGAGCGTCATTTTATCGCAAGAATGTCGTTTTCTTGAGTAATGCAACAGTAGAAAAATATATGAAATGGTGCGTTGGGCCTTCAATGCCAAGAGACGAAATGGATTTTGAATACGCTAAATGAGAAGTCATGTTTGGGTGCAGGGAATGGCCATGGATGGATGTCGCAAATGGCCATGAAAGGCTATATTTTTCTGATCATCATTCTGATCACCATATTTTTCTATGGCCCTATCCATTCCATGGCCATTTGCGACATCTATCCCATGGCCATTTTGGCAAGCTTTCCACTACTGGGTAGCCCGCGCCCCCAGCATATATTATATACCGATAATTACATTTAGTAGTGTAGACAAGTTGATTTGCAATGTTTTCAGTAGTGATAGGTCTGATTACTGAGACTACACTCAGAAAATAACGTCAGCTTACCATCGAGCTGATCGTTCGCTACTCGCTTCCACCTACTAATGCAACACAAGCTCTCCGCCAATATATCTCTCGGGTAAGCTGCTTTGTCGAATAAATGCCTCATTCGACTTCCTTCGAAGCATTTCTTTTCCCTTAATCACATGCTTTCAAACCCGCCCATCCACTGTCGTCAAAAAATATTGAAATTTGCTTGGTACTAGCCCTGTGTCATCCGCAGAGTCACAATGAGGCTCTTTTACTGCACCTGTCTTTCATGGGCATATTATTGTACGCGCATCGTTGGGAGTCTGGGAAGCTACACCAATGCCTCCAGTGAAACCACAGCATTATCTGGCAACCTCACCTCTGTAGCCTCTTTGACCGCAGAGCGCGTATGTTATATCGCTGCGCCAACGGTGCAAGTACTATATTTCCCTCCTGGAAACAGGACTGTCCGAGATGCCACGACTGTCGTCTCGAGCAATTATACCTTGTATGTCCGCGATCATCTCCAACTGAATATGTGTTAAGCCCAGATCTTCATAGTACCTCTCCGTCCTTGTACGTGGTGTATCCCACTATAAGTGCAGATGACATGTGGGAATTTAGTGGCATTCTCAAACCTCAAATAGGCGCTGTCTACTACAACGTTACACGAGCTTATCCACCAAATGCCCTCCGAACATTTCCAGCCGATTGCTATCATGGCTTCTTAAACGACCCGCAAGGCCCACCAACCCTTAAGGTGGAGGACCTGATTCACCCTCCTCAAAATTGGATTACTGGCCAACTGTGTCAGATGGTGATGGGCCATGTCCCAGGGTACGGCGACCATGGTGACGATGAGTACCCCAATCCAAATGGAACCGAAATGGCGGCTTTTCCTAATCTCGTCCTGCCGGAGGAAATGTCAACCTATGATCCCGCGTGGTCAGGTTGCGTTCAGAATACGGCTGTTAATCCAGTTTGGGATCCACCTCGAGCCTTGACGCCAGCCGCTGTCATGGTACCGTCGACTACAACTCAACCGTCAAGCCCCTCCTCGACTGCCGACCTTGAGTGGCAATCTGTCATCCCGATGCCTATTACCCGACCTGCCACCATCCCATCCGCGCCCGTAGCCCCAGCAGGTCCCGGCGATTCTCCTAAAATTACCCAAAGCGCTGGTGTTATCCCTGCAGCAGATGATGGTGCCGATGACGAGCACGGCAACGCGGATCAAGAACCTGACGTTGCATACACTAGCACCAAGAGGACCGAACAAGGAAATCTGCCCATTATCGAGCCACCATCTCGCAGTGTTGTTGTCATTGGACATCACACAGTGTATGCGCTTCCAGATGGAAGATTATCAGTTGATAGCATGAGAATAACCCCAGGAGCTCCAGAAATCACCGTCGATGGACTTCCAGTGTCGCAAGATGATTCGGCCATATATGTTGCTGGTTCCTCATACATGTTATATTCAGCGTCTGTCTTACCGAGCCTTGATCCACCTCCACTGGTCGGTGGCCAGCACATGGAAGCATTATCTGATGGGAAGATCGCAATAGGACGTGTTACGATTGCACCTGGGAGCCAAGTGACCATTGCCGGAAATCCTATCTCTGTCGATGCCCTCTATGTTGTATATGGTAGTAGTACATATGCAAAACCTCCCGTATCACGAGTTGACGTAAGTGGCGTTTATAATTTGGAAAGCGTGCAAAACGCCGACGATCCAGGAGTTAGTCCAGCACCTGTAGATACCTCAGCTAAACCAATGGTGACACCGCCGCCCCTTGCCGCGTATCAGAAAATATCGAAACTCGCGAACGGTGCGATTCTTGTGGAAGGCTCAACAATCCCACTGGGCGGACAGGTGACTGTTTCCAACACGCCAATATCTGTGGGTTCTAGCGTTGTCGTCGTCGACGGAACCACTTACGGGCTCCCTATATCCCTACCTCCTGGCCTGCCGATACTTATCGACGGGCAACGCATCTGGAGGGATTCTAACGGAGACGTCGTGATTGGCAGCGTGACACTTTCCCCAGGATCTCAAACGACGATAGCCGGAACGCCCGTTTCTGTAGGCTCCACTTTCGTGGCCGTCGCCGGAAGCACTTTCGATCTCGCTCCCTCCCAGCCTACATACACGGTCCCGCTGATCGGTGGCCAGACCGTTTCGAAAGCTCCTGATGGTGCAATCGTAGTTGGGAGCCTGACGCTACGTCAAGGGTCTCAGACCACCATATCCGGAACAGCCGTTTCGGTAGGATCAAACGATATCACGATCGATGGCACCTCTTACGCACTACCCCTGGCAACCGGAAATTCCATATACATCGACGGCCAGTCTTTTGAACGGCTTGCCGACGGCAACGTCGTCATCGACGACGGCCAAATCCTAAGTGTCGGTGCTCAGACCACAGTCTCCGGGCTTCCGATCTCCGTAGGGGTCACTGATGTCGTGATCGCCGGGAACACTTATGCGGTCGTGAACCAGCTGACATCAGCGGCCGCTGTTGGCGCGATGATTGCGTCCATGTTCGGTTTTGTGTCTTCGCCAACGAACGCAGTCGGGTCGGCGCAGACTGCTTCTAGACCACCGTCGGAAGTTTTCCTCGGGGTAGGCGCAAGTTGGGGTGTAGATGTGTGGGTTCTGTTACTGAGCTGGCTCGGTGGTGTCGCATTTAGCGCCGCTCTATATACCATATGATACCTAGAAGATAGAAGATATTATGATAGTAATCTTGATCGTTAAAGGCCAATAGCATGGCTTATAATTAGGAAAGGTTGTTTGTAGATATTGATAAATTCAAACATCGTATTCTACATTCTTGCCAAACGGCCGATTTATCATTAATAATGAACAATCATACTGTTTTTATACCCGGCTCCCCTCAAAGCATGTATAATAGCCAAGCGAGATCCCATCACGATTCAAGTTTCGTGCTACAGTAACAGAAAAACAAAACGAACAATAAATGAATCACAGAGATGGATGTTTCGCATGGTTAGCAGTGATTGTATCGAGGACCATGACTAAGTCGAGAGCCATATACATATCTCGGAGCCATTGCGACTTCTAGAGAATAATAACTTTAACCTACAGACCTCAAAATAGAATTGAACAGCTGTGTCAAAGGAGAATGATTAGGGTTGCCGGCAAGGGGGCGGGTGATGTTGACGGAAGTTGCCGCAGAGTATCGGTCAAGGCTAAGAGATTCGAATGATGGATGGAGGGGGGAAGATGGAGGGTTAATGGAAACAAGAGAGCTGTGGACACTTGAACTTCGCGCGAACAGATTCGGTACTAGTGTGGTGGCATGATCGACTCTTGTGCAGTTTGATTGCTGTACTTCCTGCACCTACCGTCTCATGAACACGAACGTGCCGCAAGCCCTCCACCATCTCACTCCACGAGTCCCGCTCCTATAGTCTCGCCGCCTGCTCTCAAAATGACTCTCCCTCCTTGCTCCAATGGAATCGGATCATCCACCTCAACAAGCACCCTCGCTACACTTCCTGGCTTAATCAATCTAGGCTTCTTCCCCTTGATAGCGGCACCGGATGCCTTATCCAGCTGAGCCACCAATTTTGTGACCCTCGCTGGCGCATGCAATCTTCCCTTATGAACTTCACAATGCATTGGTGTGATATGCTCGAATGCTAACATCTTGACTATGAACGACGTGATGCACTGAATGGGGGCGGCAGGCGGGCAGACGACGTCGCCGGATTTCAGGTATTTGGCTTCGATGTCTGCGAAATGCAGTATGACATTCTGGCCAGCTACAGCCCAGTCTGAGGGTTCTGAGTCCACCTCAAGGCCTTTGATAGAGGCATTTTGGCTGGCGGGCATTATGATAACGGTGTCACCAATCTGGACATTGCCGGCGTCCAGTCTACCGGAGACAGAAAGGGGATTCTGAACGCCACCACGGAAGATGTCATCAACAGTCATGCGTAGAGGTTTCTCCAGGGCACGAGTAACGGGCTCAGAGGATTCAAGTAGTGAGATGAGCGGAGCGCCTGTATACCATGAAGCTTGAGGATCCCCGGCTTTGCCGACAATGTTGTCGCCTGTGAGGCCTGCGCATGGGACGAAAGCGAGATTTTTTGCCAGGAAGCCTGCGCTTGTGAGGAAGGCGGAGAGTTGCTGGGATATCTCTTCGAATCGGTCTTGAGACCATTGAACAGTGTCTAATTTATTGACTGCGACAACGATGCGCTGGACACCCATGCTGCGGACCAGCAATGCGTGTTCTTTTGTCTGGCCTTTGAGACCTGATTCGAAGTTTCCTGTGCTGGCGTCGATGACGAGGACAGCGAAGTCAGCTTGGCTGGCCCCAGCGATCATGTTGGGAATGAAATCTCGGTGACCGGGGGCATCGAGGATTGTGAAGCTGGTGCTTTCTGTTTCGAACTTGTTCATGGCAATGTCGATGGTGACGCCCCGATTTCGCTCTTCGGTGCCCTGATCTAGCACCCAGGCTAGAGCGAATGATGCTTTACCGATCCTTTCGGCTTCTTTCCGGTACTTGTCTAGAGTCCTTTGGTCGACCACTTTTAGATCATAAAGGAGACGACCCATTAGTGTACTCTTTCCCGCGTCGACATGGCCAATTACTACAAAGTTCGCGGCCTTCTTAGGTTTCGACCTTTCGAATTCCGCGACAACATCGAGGTTCTTCCCTTTCACCTTGGGCTCTTCGATGGTAACATTCCCAACGCCTTGGGCAACAGCATTGACGCTTTTATCGCCGGATTTAGGCTGTGGTGGCAATTTGACCGGCTTTTGGGTCGGTCCTCTAGTATTTTGTGCTTTTGTAACGATATCATCGGGGCTTGGTCCTGCAAAATCAAATTTAGCATGTGTATCAGGTCCTAGCACGTAATGATCTGGAGTCTGAATATCATGCTGTTGTGACACTGCAGCGGCGCCAAAGATGGTCTGTGCAAATACTGAAGGGCCTGCTGCCGGTGTGATTTCAGGCTTTTTCTCGATGTCTGGACTAGCCGGAGAATTCGACTTCTCAAAATCCTCCTTTGCTGGCTGACCATCCTGTGGATATTCCAACCCTTTTGGCTTTCGCCTTGGATATTTCCCTGATTGCTCGTTCACACCCTGCTCGTTGATCGCATTCAAAGATTTGAGGCTCGATATATTTGAATCGTTATCGGGCTTTAACTGGGGTGGCTTGCCCGTAAGCTTGTCCAGAAGAGCAACGGAACTTGTGGCATTCTGTCCGTCTTCGGCCCTCTGATTCTCTTTCTTCTTGCGAGCCGCAGCTAGAGCCGCAAGTTTGGACTTGGGTGCACCATCTGGTTTTGACGATCCTCCCAGTAATCCACCTCGAGGGTATAACGGCTCGATAAGAATTTCTCCAAGGCGGTCCTCTGGGATGTTGAGCCACGGAGAATCGCTGAAAAAGTCTGCAATCGAGAACTGGGCGGAGCAAGACGATGAGATCGCAGAAAATTTTACATGTCTTGTAGGATTTGAGTCTTGCCTCGAAAGATCCGATACTGGTCCGAGACGCGTTTTCAGCCAAAGGGTCGTTTTATAAGAATGCTGCAGAAGTCTCACCTCCGAGCGGTGTGCCATATGTGAACAGTGCTTGGAAATCAAATTACTATAGAAATAATCAAGACCTACCATCTGGCTTCTTGACGTCCGCATTCGCCTTTTGTTTTTTCGTCTTCTTAGGCGTCTGGGAATTCGTTCTTTGGTCTATACTGCTTAAGCAAATTATCACATTGGATGATTATCTACTATACCATACCTAAAATGTAGTCTACGGTCTTATCGACATCGTAGTAATAATGCCACAATGAATCCTCGATCTCTCTGTCCGTAATTGATACTTCTGGACCAATGACATCCCGCACTTTAGCAGTGCCCAGACGTAAGTGCTCTGTGACCTCGGAGTCAGTCTAAGATAACAGGCTGACACGCAAGCGCGCATCTTTGGAAACACCGGGATAAACCAGATACCTCTGTCCTCGACACCAACCTCCTCCTCATAGTCAGATTCAGCGCCTCCATCAAAGTCATCAAGCTCCTCATCCAAATCTAGAGCTTTTATTAATTTGTGTCGAGACATGGTTACTATGTACTAAGGTATAGTTTGAAAAATATGGCGAACATCAAGTCAATGTTGACTGGCATTGCTGAGAGGTGTTGCTCTGGACTTAATATATCGTTGATAGGTGACAATGCAATTTGCAACGGGAAAGGTTGCCAAGCAAACGCCTCCCGTCCGCTAGCCAATTCTGGTAGCGCCTTACCCGGCTCGCCCGGACCGCATCGACGCTCACGCGTATAACATCCAATCCTCCATGCTCGTACTCTACCGTCGAATCCTCCAATTGGAGCGCCCGCGCCCGCGTTGCCGCCTTCCCCCTCCTGCAAAAACATACCTCTGGAAATTGTGCTTTGCGAAGCCAACAGTCTCCGCAAGAATTCAAAGTACTTGAAGAAGAATCAGAACGCTACGGCGCCGACCCTTGAGGCACACTACGGAAATTACGAGTCCCTGGCCCTGACTCAACCGCTCAGCATGCTAGATTTTCTCGAAGAATGCTACGCCGGGCGTATGCGTCTTCTCCGATAAACGCCGAGACTTAACAAAATCCTCACCTTAATTTGTTGCTCTCGGCGTTTGTCGGATACCTCCCGTGACCGATATGAGTGCGCCTGTAGAGTCCAGGATCTCGCGTTACTGGTGGCTTTGTGTGATGTCCAGCCTTTGCACAGCACTCGAGCTCTCAGTGACCTGAAATATACTTCCTGGGACCTCAAAGTTCTGTCTCTTTCCAAGGGCAAACCCCCTTAATGTCAACGATGAAGAAACCCAAACATAAATGAGACGAACCTGGACTAATCGCCTGCGCGCGAGGGGCATCAGAGTCTACGAGGCTATAGCAGAAGAATCAGCGGGGAAAAGTTTTTTTTGTCCGAGATGGGGTTCCGATTGCGGATGTTTGTTTGCTGCCAATGGTACGAGGGTTCATAGATCTGGCATGAGGGTTGCCGAAACTTTTAGATGTCCACGATTAAACGAATCGTAGAGACATGTGAAAAAATAGATGCTTTTCGGCATTCAGGTGTCTACAAGGTTTCTAGAAGCCACACAAGTCCTTGGTGCGGGCGGACAAACCCGCCGAGAGTTGGCCAGGCTGGGAGCCGGGATCGACCAGGAGCCCGGAGAGCAATCCAACCGCGAATCATCTAAACCTGTAAGGAACTCCTTGACAGGCCCTAGACGATGGCTTTTTCCCGTTAAGACTGGGAAGTACGTTTCGCAGAGAATGCAGCTCAAGGCAAAACAGTCGGAAATTATCAGGGAATGCTCGGCATATATTCATTCATTGCACGGCTCGCATGCCCATACTATGTGTACTCGATGATACATGCGCGGTCTATGATGCTGTTTTCTGGCAGTGCGCCTTGTGAGACTTCCAATCCGCCTTCTGGCAATCAGGAGAACAGTACTGTACGTTCCTGCAGCCAGCGCACTTCTTGACTGGAGTATCCTTGCCGCACACCTCGCAGCCCGACACTAGAGCTGGGAGATCAGCGAGTTCATCGGCCACACCTTGGCGTGGGCCCCTTTTTTGGGCGGCACCTGACCCTTATTAGCATGGAATCACAGTCAACGCACAACATGCCAGCCACTTACTCAGCATAGCCATGATCAGAGCTTGAGAGCCACTCTCATTATTCACATCACCGATATAGGCGATGTAACCCTGTCCATGCTTTTGCCAAACCGCTGGAGTCTGTGCCGTGTCGACCCTGTCAGCCGGGAAGACGGAAGACTGAACCCGTGAATCATTTGTTGGAACGTAGACTTTGGCGGCCGCGTGAACATTGGTCAAGTGCACAGCTTTCATGCTATATGACTGCTCGAGCGTGTTGAAAGCCTCATTGCCAAAGATAGGTGCGATAGCAGGATTCAACGCGAAGTTCGTGCGATGATAGTCCCCCCAGCCCCAAGACAGTTCCATGTTTCGGCACATGCTGGCAAAGTCGGGGCCGGAAACAAAGCTGCTGAATAGACAGGCGAGGATGACTGTGCCGCCAGCTTTGGCATATTCGGAAAGCCTGATTTGGACGTTCTTATACTTCTTTTTGGAAAGGCCACCATCCGTGACAACAATGGCTTCTGAGTGGGTCAGATGCTCCGTAGTCAAGGAAGTTGTCTTGATGACTGTGTAGTGCTCCGCGAGCTTTTTGCAGAGGCCGATGTAAAGGTCGTTGAAGATTTCGCCTTGATATTCCTCACCTAGCTGAAGCAAAAGAACCTGGGCTTTATGACCGGCATGATTTCGGTCCGTTACCTTTATTTTCTTAAAGTGAATGATCCAGTAGATGTGAGTGGTGATGTTTCAACATAAGGCAATCAATTAGAAGAATACGTGATGTGTAAGAAGGATGAATTGAATCCATGGTAGATGCGTGTGGTATGGGGAGGCTTGTGTTTGACCGAGCCCCTGACTTGCGGGGTCATAGCGTCTGGAAATATGCGACAGTGAATCCAAATTCCAATTGACAGGCTCGACAGGTAGAGGGGAAAGTGGAGACGGGATCCATTCCCTGTTGTTTGTCGGGTGATTATCATGGAGACAAGATCGCTCCTACTGAATACGGTATTAAGCATGAGCCCTAGCCCTAAATTCCGTCCTAGGCCTAGTCTCAACGTGCAAAAATAAGGTACCTAAGGTATTGTGATCGCCACTGCATCGCGCTGAGAGAGCACGAGGCATTTTCCATCCCCATCAACACTCCCCAACGTCTCTCCCCACTTGGCATTATTCATTTCAAAACCACCTTTCTCCTCACATCCCCACACCATCTCCACAACAAACAACTTGGCAAAGACTCCACCCCTTCACCATGGCCTCCAAAAGCCTCGCCCCTTGCATGCGCGCTTTCCGCCAAACCTCCACCCTCTCCCCTCTCCGCACCTCGCGAACGTTTCGATCATCAGCCCGCCTACGAGACGCGACCGCCACCGCAATGCCCGCGCGAAAACCCGTCGGGGCTTTCAGAGGAGGGTGAGTGACGACCCCCCCCCCCCCCCTCATCCATCGAACGGCCTCCTATCCATCATCATTTGTGATGGAGAAAACCACAGCTGATGGATTTCATCGTCGCGCTGTGCAGGATGTTCGGCTTCCTGCTCGGTTCCACCCTCGCGGGCGCGGGGACCTACTACTACATCCTGGAGGAGTACAAGGTGTCGAACGAGTTGCTCACGGAGGATATCTATGTCAGTCGAGATTCTCTTGATGAGTTGTACGAGCGTGTGGCCATCTAGATGCATGCGTTTATTCCTTGGGCCTTTTGGCACGTCTTTGCGTGGCGTTTGCATTGCGCTGCATCATACATAGGGGGGGGGGGGGCAATCGACGACTGTACGATTACAATAGCATGCATGCAGTGGGCGTTTCTTTTCATGAAAAATACGAGGCGGTAATAATAATTGGGGGGGGGGGGGTCTGAGGTCTCGGAAGCATGCATTTGTGGGATTATAGAATTTGGGTGACGCTCGTCGATAGACTTTCAATGAGATCACACTTTTTTTTTCTTCACTCTTTCCGGAGACCACAAGCTGATTTGTCTTGCATTTACGCAGACTCTTCAAGCGGCGGTGCAGAAGATTCATACGTATGTTGCAACGTTGGAGGAAAAGATGGATGCGATGGAGAAGAAAAAGAAGTGACGGTTGTACACAAAGGAACCAAAAGTCAGGAAGGGTGGCTCCCCTCTACCAGACCTCACAGGGAATCATGACCATCCGCTACGCGTCGGAATATCTAAAGCCATGCATCTCTCGACTCATGCGATCTGTATAAAGACACTGGTGGAGTTCAAGGCGTCGCAACATTTTGTTTCATCAGCCTCAGGCATCATGCACATGGGTGTCAATCCAATCAAGACCAGGTATTCATGTCTAGTACGCAAAGCCAGGTGTGCATTCTGGCCTGTCGTGATTGCCTTTCTACATTTTGATCGATATGCACACCAATGCCTAAGCTTTTGAGCCTTCTCTTGACCACTCGCTCAGTACGTTTTCGAGAACCATCCTCACAACGCTGAGGTCACGATCTGGATCAACCTTCCAGTTGGAGACTGCAATGCGGCTCGCTGGACAATTATCCCACATGGTTCCCGACACACACATCGTGGAGCTCGCGTTAATTCTTATAACAAGCGTTTCATTCAGAGCTTTGTTTTTAGCCTTGAACAGCACGATGATGAATATGTTCTTGTCGATGCTGGCTCTGCTATTGAAGACATCCTTGGGAAGAAGTTCGAAGTCTGCATGATCAAAGAGGTGGGCAGCCACCGCTCGTGCGAAGCGGATTTGTCTCTTGAGCATGTCGGCATAGCCCTCACGGCCGTAAGCCATGAGAGTCGCGTACACCGGTAAGCCTCTGAAGCGCCGCGAATTCTCTATGCCAATGTTTAATGGCGACTGTATCCTGTCTGTGGCTGCGTTTTTGGTGTTCAGATAGGCGGCGTTCGGATTCTGAAAGACTTGCTGAGCAATGCCAGGGTGACGGCAGAAGAAGAAGCCACAGTCATAAGGTACGTTCAAAAGCTTATGCCCGTCGCAAGTCACCGAGTCTGCTAAAGTTAAGCCTCGGGCACCTTCCGCCACGGTTTCAAACTCGGGCAGTCCGTCTAGAAGCCTTGCGAAGAGCCCAAAAGCTCCGTCGACATGCAACCAGGCACCATACTTATCACAAAGGCTCCTCAAGGCTTGGACTTCTTCAAGACTGTGGGTTGCGAACAAACCCGTGTTGACCTCACCACACGAGATCACGACAATCGAAGCACGGTTATGATGACCCGACTTCAGCTGCTGCTCTATCTTCTGCAAATCCAAGGTAACATAGCCATTCAATGGTCCGACTTCATGAACGCAAGCGCGGCCCAGTCCCACAACACTCGAAGCCTTGAATAAAGAGGAATGCGCCATGGTGGTTAGAATGCCGATTTCCTCCACGCCGGCTATACGACAGGCCTTGAGCAAGCCGAGAGATCCAACGCTCTCTTCCGAGTCAGGCCCCAAACGGCTCCTGATGCGCTCATGGAGAATGTACTCGCGGCCACAAGCCAGTCCAAGAACATTACTCGCGGTAGCTCCCGTGCTGAAAACTCCCGACCACTCCTTTTGATCGAAACGCAGGAGATCCATCAGAAGACGCAGCGCCTTGTCCTCGACATCGCTGGCCACCGTTTGGTCGGGCAGGTGGACTTGGGGGTTCTGATCATAAGTTGAGACCAGATTGTCCGCAACCCTGGCTGCTGGCGTCGTGCCTCCGGTTATGAAGCCATAGTAGTTTGGAGAGAGGCTTGACGCGTTGAGGGCGGGAACAATGTCCTGCAAGAGATGAGTCGTGGCCGTCTCTATCCCCCGGCCACGCTCTGGAATGTTTTGAAGGAGGGTGGACCTTCCGTTTTCCAGTACAGACGGTTCTGGCAGTACGGTGATGGGTTTCTTTTGTAAAATCTCCAACGAGTGGGCGTGGGCGTTTTCCAAACAGGCAATGTCCCTGTCATTCTCCATCATCGTCTAGGCAGTTATTTTAACATGAAAGATAAGTCTGGACTGAACAGCAGAATATGTACCCTTTTCATTATTCTCTTTTCCTGACCAGACCTGCACGCTGCTCAATAGTCCTTATTGTAGCTACACGAATCCCAATCTCGTATCTAAGATTACTTTACCGTTAGTAAAAGTTAGGGGATTCAGCCCTAAGGCTAACGACCCCAAGGTCCGCTCTCGTTCGAAATTTACATGACACTCAAATTTGTATCGTTTTGCGTCCAAGTTTCATCGATTCGGTGTTACATATGACCTTGTACGCGAATATGCATCTTCCAGTTCTACGGCTGTGGAGTCACAGCCTACTATGTAAGAGCGACCTGACCTGGCATAGCATAGGAAGGCGACAGAAGTGTTGCCCCTGCGCACCCAAGCTGGATGAGTGGGGTGATGCCTTGTTCCAGCCCGACTTACCTACCTTAGCTACCCCCAGGACATACGCACCCTTGAGAGAGAGCCGAACGCATATCCAGACTCAGACCTGTCTCCCATAGGCTCGAGGACCTGCTAGAATGATAGAGCCGAAGTCGGAGTCGGACCTAGAGGGTAAGCTGAGGTAGCCCGAATCTATTTATAATCCTGTGTTTAAGCATCTGCTACTAAGATTATAGGGAGCATTAGACGGGTGTTCAGAGGTGGCCTCCGGCCACGCCATCGAGAGCTGTCACTCCCCCGCACTACCTTACGCCTCCGGCGTACCTTAGTCGAAAACAAAATCAAGGCATACCTTGGCCGAATAAAACGCCTTTGCTCAACTTCCATGTCAGATGGTGGTTGTCAACATGGGGTGTATTTTCAGGCCAATCCTGGCTTTCTATCAAAACTCCAC
Organism: Pseudevernia furfuracea; assembly: GCA_022315425.1. Lineage (NCBI taxonomy): Eukaryota > Fungi > Ascomycota > Lecanoromycetes > Lecanorales > Parmeliaceae > Pseudevernia > Pseudevernia furfuracea. The sequence goes on from JAIUPT010000033.1 coordinate 1,051,487, forward strand.
GATATGTATATGTTATTCTTGACATGCCGTTCCTGCATCACCCCTCCTTCGCAGAATCAGGTGCCTAGGGTCAAGCGAATCGGGCCGTTTTTAACATGATGTAGGTGTGGTGTGTTCTGGATCCTGGTAATGCGGGAGTAGAGTAGAACTTGCCGTCACGCAAAAGCTAATGTAGTGAACCTGTGCGAAGACCATAGTACAACTAAACGTATGCCCGGTACTATACTTGGACGCCCTTAACCCTCCGACGGCTCTCCGATGTTTCTTGCCGGCATGATACTATCACGACTTGGAGCTTGTGAGGACAGCCCCCTCCGGCAGGAGCCCTCGGAGAGCTCTCGAAGAGCCAACGAAGGGTCAGAGGGGTCTAGATGACATTTCTCACCTTCACAATATATTAATAGTCCGGGACTACTTCAACAAAAGGCATGTACCTATATCGTATCAACTGAAAGCGCAGAATCAAATCTACGACTTGCTCAACTTACATGTTATTACATAACACGCGACGTTGACGGAAGCGAAGAAAGCAAGACAATGGGAATTGCCGTCCGGCGTCCGAGCCGTCTTTTACTTCAGGTAAGGTAAGGTAGATGTTAAGGATCAGATAAGGTTTAGCTACAAATTAGGTACCTACGTACTTGCAATCAGAATTATCAGAGTATTTGATTGGTCCATGGTTGAAATCTAAAATCCGTTTTACTAGATCTTTCTTTTATTTTTAGGCTTTGTGTAATATAAGGGTAAGGAGCTTGGGACGAAAGTATTGAGTACCCATGAAGCCGCAAGCGCCAAATGCAGTGACACGTGCATCTGTGTTTTGATTTAGGTCCATCCCTCAATCGCGCGAGTGCTTGGTGCAAAGCTTATTGCAATCACACCAAGCATCCGTAATGCTTGAATGCCCAAGAATGCCAATATGGGTTCAGTCGCTGCAATGTTTGAAGGCATGAGCGTTGAAATTCTCGCTACTCGATACCTGGATCAGCATAGATCCTGCATCTTAGATACTCTCTGTCCCAGGCGTCTTACCTCCATCATTGATGGGACGGGATACGTCACATGAAGGCTCGAGGCTGTGAATAGAAACTGTCCACTTGGCAAAAGAGGGGAACGATGGGTATAAGAAGGTCTATATCTCGCAGATCAACTTCATCTTTCCTACTCCCATCATCATCAGCAGCATCGAAGAGCACAGAAGCTTCCACTCTACCCATCTCATCAATTCAAGATGAAGTTCTCAGCCGCACTGCTCTCCCTCGCCCTCCTCCTCCCCTGTTCTATCCTCGCGTCCCCAATTCCGGTGTCTTCGAATGGTCTAGGTATGCTTTTTAAAGGAATTTTACCCCTTCGCCCTTACCCTAGTGCATCTTCCATGAGGCATTCCTCCACTGCGGGAGAACTTGCTCTCTCTCATTGCATTCCCGCGCCCCCATTTCTGCCTCGAAGCACGCAATCACCCTTCTTCTTCTTCCTTATATCGACCCTCTATCTCCGTCCCCATCTCGCCCTCACACCTCTCATCATCATCATCATTCCTCACTCCCCCATATCCACCACAATTACCCCACAAACCACTGACACCCCCTCCCCACTACCTAGCCGCCCGCCAGTCCGACTGCGGCGACACGGACTGCCCTTCCGCTCCCGGCGGCGCGGGTGGAAACCAAGGCCTCTACGATCCCAACAAGGATAATCCGTACAATCCTGAAGACCCTCCAGACCCGAGCGCGCCCGAGGACCCTGATGATCCTGGTGATGATGATGGCGACGATGGAGACGATGGAGATGATGGGGGCGATGGCGATGGTGGTGACGGTGGTGACGGTGGTGGTGATGGGGGGGATTAGATGGGGCTGGTAGGTTGCAACGAGGGAGAGAGGAGGTGGAGGTGGAGAGGGTATAGAAGAAGAAATTGGAGACGGCGGAAGGCTCTCTTGAGGTTATTGAACCTTGTCCGCGATGTCGATTGACTGCCGACGGTACAAACCGTATCGAGAGAATCAAGTAAACTAGCGGCCGATGATAATTTGGTTGTTGTGTATTTAATAGTGTAAGGAGAAGATCAAGATGACTGAGATTGTTACGGTACCTCTTGCACTTCAGAAAATAGGCTATGCATTACCGTAATTCGTCCGAGATTTTACAGCATGACATCCTCAGGATACTCGGTTGCCGCTTCAGTATTGAGAGTGCTTGTCCTTCTACCTCCCGTGGGTGAATGTTCGCATACCCATCAACGTGGCAGACCGAACTCTTGGTAGATTTTCCCTGGCTCCTGCCGTATCAAGTGCCATGAGGCCCAAGATCATCATTTTCTGCCCTGCACAGAAGCTCTGGCCCGCTAGAATCTCTGATTTACCGTTTGTGTTACCGAATTAGTGCATCTCGCGTATCCAATCGTTTCCGAAATTCCTGTAACTTCATGCCAGAAGTATTTGCAAAGTTGCTCCAACCCGCAAATTCTCTGGTATCCCATACGTGTACACCCCCTCAAATCGATACATGTACTCTACAACCCTTAGATCGGGTCAGTGTCCGCGAACTCTGGCTCGGCAAACTTCGGTCTGCACTCGAAGAGTCCCTCACACCCCCGAGCTATTAAAGCAGTCCGACCCGTTCTACATGCATCAGAATATGCCTCACATTTTTCCATAATGCCCGGGGGATTGATCAACCCGAGAAGTTCCGCGGAAGAACCGATGCATATGTCTCGGCCGACATGACCGGAGAAATCAATACAAAGCAGTGGAATGAAAACTTGGGGAAGATCGTTTCTTGAAATAGTAGGTCAATCTACAAAAAAAGCAGCCCGATGAAAAAAGCACCTTACCGAGCAGCTGCGGCTTAATTCTCCGAAGTAAGTACTGCACATTTCACGGAATCATTGATAATTCTTGCTCACTCCGTCGATGGATGCTAAAACTCAACGATGATGGTTTTGATTTGGAACGAGATAGACTAGCAAGAGGAGATTTGATTGAAGAAATACCACAATGCGATGTTGCTACCGTAATCACTCTACATCATTGCGCTTTGCTTTGAATCAAGACCGATGTGAGTTAATGCGTTTACTTTTGAGGGACGGACTGCCTACCTTGCTTGATAATAATTGTTACTGACTTTCCTAAGGAATATGTTGGATAAAGATAACTATTATTGAGTGGACTGAGGAGGTCGGCACTGGACGTGGACTGAGGAGGTCGGCACTGGACGCCAAGATTCCTACGCTAAGACCTCGGAAAGCGTCCCGCCTAAAGAGCTACCTAGAAAATGCGCCTAGAACTCAGCGTGCTCAGCTATAGGGTCGCTTTCCGAAGATAGAGTTAGGGCTACCACTAAAAAGGCGGTTCCTCAAACTAATATCGTCTAGAAACTGTTACCGGAACTCATAGCCCTCGGCAAGGTAATAAAATAAATAATGAAAAATTATCATCGCGATGTCCCACATTAAAGTAAAGTACACATCTACTTTAGCGTCAATCTTATATGACTGCCGGAATGCGCGGCAATGGCGCGTATCACGAACCCTCCTGTTCTGACTGCGTAAAATTCAAGTTGAACTCCTCTCACTTTTAGGTATGTCGCAAGCATCTAGATCGGGTCCGAGACCTTCACAGACAAGTGAGGCGATATGACTTAAACTGCATTAATGGCCGACATCGAGGAAGAAATCCAACCCGAGGCGCCGCTGCAAAGTCAAATGACCCATCAAGAGGCCCGAAATGGCAGCGGCGAACCGGGCAACGAGAACTTTGGATTGGAAGTACCCCCGGAATACCACAAGAAACGCAGACCTTGGTCCTCTCAAGGTTTCAAGACAATATTATCACCATCTCCTTTTTTTATCGACTCTCGGCGGGCCTCCAAGGATGACCTCAGCGTCGTTTCTGGTCCCGTCACTCCTAAACGACCTAATGTCGTTCCTCGTGGTCTCAGTCTGCAGATGCCACCGAGAGACATCAGCAGCACAAGTACAGCAAATTTGACAAAGCGCATCCCCGTCTCGCCCAAACCAGAGACCGCAGCATCATACCCTTCGCCTTCCTCTGTGCTACCCAGGAGATCGCGGGGCTTGGACTTCTCAAGAGCTGCGACAAATCTACATCATTCCACACTGGCCGAGTCTTCTCCAGAATCTTCTCCCATTGTTGGGTCTCGAGGCAGCATGATGCCGCGGAAAGGCCTTTTTAGCCCACCAAGCAATCCTAATGTTCCAGAATCCCCAAATAGCGTACCAAACTCTCTTTGGTCTACGACGGCGATTGCGGAGAAAACAGGCCTATCAAGTTCCGTGGGAAGCTCTAGCGTGATGGAGTACGATTCAGGGAGCACATCCTCAGATGGAGATGAAGTTATGGACAATGGGGAAGACGATGATACCATTCACATGACACCATATATCAATCAATTTGGGAATGGATTTGGCAACCCTTCTGGCTCGGTCGCATCAAGTCCTGGTGGAGACGTGATCGGTGCATTCTCTCCCGCAGCTTCTAAATTGATGAGCTACCAAAGACATCGCGTAAAGTCTCGGAAGAAAAGGATGAGCTCAAGTAGTGCCAGTGGACAAAGCTCCTTGCATAGCCCAGGGCCGTCGTCACCTCCTCTGCTGAGAAGCATTGAGAGCAGTTTGAGCATGAGTGGAGGATACTTTCTCGATGAGCCCTCAAAGAAAGAGATGAATTCAAGGCGGGAAAGCCTTAGTCTGGGCACGAACGACATGCAGCTATCTGATGCGGAGCAAAGTGATGGTGAGGGGCTTCTCCGAATGCATTCGCATGAGGACGTGCCAATCCCAACACCGGTGACACCAACTATGGATGATCGGAGGAACGTCATTCGAAGAGCAGTGACACGAAGGGGGAACATGCTGGTATGTCTGACCCCTGTGATAAACACCACTATCCGCTCTGTAATACCTCTTTGCTATATGCTCATACAGTCTCTAGCCGAAAACCAAGGGCTTCGCGCGCATCCGAGCTGCGCTTCTTGAAGAAGGAGCGCCTATCGATAGTGAAGTCCGTAGAGAAGCCGAAGTGATTCGACAGGTTCGGGAGAGTGATGCCGATAGCGACATAAATCTCCACCCTTCGCAACCAACTACGACAGCATCCTCGCCCAATCTGACTGCCACAGCCGGTCCATTGGATAGTCTGGAAAACACCTCTGAAGATCCGTCAATGAACATTGAAGATAACTTCAGTCGACGCTCCTCAAGTGCATTTTCGCATCAAGCCATCAGAAATTCTGGGGGCTCAACCTTCTGGAATAATTTTGACGAGCGGATGCGAACACCTCCACCGCCGCTCATACCAAGAGAGAGCTCTTCTGGTTTGTGTGACGAAATGAACATGGACACTCCGGTTGGATCCATGCAGTCCTCAAACCCACACCAAATGACTGCAAGGCCATCTATCTCACAGGAGTCTCTGGCATCTACGACCCAGACTACCGTTTTTGAAATGCCGAAGAAAGGCAACAACAAGCGCATGCGGGACGATGATTTCGATCCGAATTACTTCAAACGTCGCGCGGTCTCGCCTGGGCTCAGCCTTCAGAACAGTCCAGTCTGTCCCCATTCGCCTTTACAGCGCGATGGCGGCTGGTGGGGCAGCTCAAAGGGTACCCGTGAGGTGCCTAGCGTCCATGTCTCTGGGGACAGGGTGAGCAGTACAGGCAGCAACGGCAGTATGAACGGGCCTGGAGGACCATCAAAGCGGGTCGGATTGCAGGGGATGACTGATACCCACGACGGTTTGATGAACATGAGCATTGAGTAATGGGTAGAGGGTGCATGGCGGCCACTTTGCCTTTGTATTGCTACTAGATACCCCATTGGCGACTCCCTTTTTTGAAGCATAGAATACAGGCTCAGTATCAATAAGATCATCAAAGTCCCTTTTAGGTATATAGCACTGCTGGAATCCGATCTTTAGCAATGTTCGTATCAATCGTTTGGTAGTCCGTAGATGTTCTGATCCTGTCCCAGACAGCAACTCCGTTCAACAACCACACTCCTTTATCAACCCACCTCTGATTCGCAGGTGCGACACAAACAACATTCCGAACGAGTATTCCGACCCATCATGGCGGCGAACGATGTCGCAGCGGTCTCCGCATTCATCGAAGGCGCCCCGCCCGGAGAGGTATGCCCTTGACCAGAGTGCTACGCGTGTGACACGATCTGACGTACATCTCTTCAGCTAGCAGATGTCGTCAACGGTACGCCCATGCCCCCTGCGTCTGGATCCCGAAGTTTTCCACCGTTCTCACACTCGTGTAGACGTCAGATCCCTGACCGAAGACGAGCCGACCCTCATCCAGAAAGCCCGCCCGGCATTTCAGAAGTACAACGAGGAACAATTGACCACCGTCAGACTGCCCGGCAGCGGTGGGGAGAATGCGAGTATACAAGCAAGCCTACACATTCCAGGGTCGAAAAAGAGAAACGAGCAGAGTCTAATTGTGGGGGGAAATATCCAGGTCCTGATCAGCTCGTACAATTCGCTCGGCGGGGGGAGATACTACGATGTCGAAAGCCGGCGCTCGTTCGTGGTCGATCATATCACACAGGTACGAAGCGTGGCCCCACGACAGACAGCAAAGCAAAGCATACTCAGAAAAGGGGGGGAGGAAGCTGATAGGGGAGGCAGAAAGCGTCCGATGTGCAATCCCACGCTCTGGAGTCGGAACACGCAGACCTCATGTACGTTCCACGCCTCCAAGCGTCATCTACAAAAAACCTACTCCACCCACTAACTAACCCAACCCCCCTTCCTTCCCAGAGCCTCCCTCTCCAAAACCCTCGCCACCCACGCCCGCGAGCACTACCCCACCGCCACCCACGCCGTCTTCCCCACCACCTCCTCCTCTCTCGCCATCCTCCTCGTCTCAAACAAGTACTCCCCCTCCAACTTCTGGAACGGCCGCCTCCGCACGATTTACCTCTACCACCCACCCACCACCACTCTGACCGGCACCCTCAAGTGCGATGTCCACTACTACGAAGACGGAAACGTGCGGTTACTCACCACGAAAACGCTCGCTTCTACCGCGACCGCGGCGTCGGCGAGCGAGATCATGAAGACGGTTGCGAAGGTTGAGAAGGGATGGCAGGAGGAGCTGAACAGGGGGTTTGGCAGGTTGAGTGAGGGCGAGTTTAAAAGTCTGAGGAGGCAGTTGCCCGTTACGAGACAGAAGGTGGAATGGGAGAAAGTGACAAGTTATCGGGCGGGAAAGGAGATTGGTGGTGGGAGGCGGTAGAGAATAGAGAAGATATTTCTATGCCATGAAGAGGCTCAAAATTAGTCAAGGTCAGTCATGAGACGCTAAAATGCTACGCAATGGGGGCTCTGTGGCCCAAACGCCATCCCGATGCAAAACCCTCGGATCCCTGTCGTAACTCAGTCCAAACCATATCGAACATCATCGTGCAACAGCTCTCCCATAGAACACCAAGTACGCTTGCTCATTCTGAAGCTTCTGATCTGGCTTCAGCTTATTAGGATCAAAATCAGTAACCCTTTCATCGTCGAATTTGCGCCAGATGTTACCTCTCGCAGCGTCTCTAACGAGTGATATATAGTGACCGCCGTTTCCCGAAGTGCCTATGTGTCTCATGACAGCGTAAGCATCGTAAAGGTAAGGTGGCGTTGTTGCTGCGTCTCTAATGGGCTCATCCATCCTTGAGTGATCATGAGCTTCTTTGGAGGCTTGAGGAATCATGTAGGATTCCATGTTCAGGCCAAATAGTGGAAAGCCGATGGGCGTATGTACTTTTCTCGCACTCTGACCCTTTTGCATCTCGAAGCGCTTGAAGTGCACCACTAAAAACTGCGGCGCTCTCGTAATAGTGATCTGCTTTGTAGCCTCCCTCTCACATTTGCAATGTGGGCACTTCCACACCTCGTCCCCACTGAGCCTCTCTTCTTGGCAGTAGCTGCGTAGGCAATCATGAATGTCCCAAGGTCGTCTGCCGGAGGAGCGTGGGATCTCAACACTAATGCTGTAGAAGGCCTCGTAGGTGGTAGAGGTATTTTGGCAAGTCGTGCAACGGAGCCGCGAAGCGTGTTGGCCTGCGAAGAGGTCGGAGATCCAGGATTTCTCACGGTGCGTGTAGCGGTTCCACTCTATTCTCGAAACGGTCTGGATAGGCATACGCTCACGGTCCATCTCTTCTTTCAAAGTGAGGGGTCGTAAGGGGGTACGGCTCCAGTTCTCGTTGAGATCTTCGTGCAAGCAGTCAACTAGGAAATCAAAAAATTCCTTGGCATCCTGCTGGCGGTCCACACCCCATTCTTTATTGAGTCGAGCGCAGAAGCTACGCAAGGAGCTCGGACGGATAGCTTGGACGTCGTCTTTCCAAAGGCTACGAATGAGATTGGCATATATGCCGGGCATGATACCGTTAGAGCCTTTCCAGTTCTTTTGAGTTTGGTCCTTCCATTTGTTGTCTAGGAAATAATGCGACAGGGGTATGGTGGCGAGAAGGCACTGAATGGTGGCATTCATGTAGCAGGTCACACTGAAGTTGATTAGGCCAGTTCTCGGGAGTTTTAGGTAGTGAGAGATCGATCTCGACGTGTATAATGGATGTTGTCTGGATGAGGACTGTCGGGAAGTGGGAGAAAATTGTGTAGAATCTCTTTCAGACACACCACTGTAGCTGGGCCGTGGGACGGCAGGAGGTGGCCGCGACGGTACACTGGGTAGCGAGCGTGGCGGAGGCGGCGGCATTGGCTGTCGTGATCGTGGTGGAGGTGGAGGCAATGAGACCATCATTGACTGCTGCCCTGGTGAAACTTCGGGAAACCTTCTTAGGAAGTCCTCGTAAGTTTGAACGAAGGGTGATTTGGGCTCGTCGCTGTTCGAATCTGTGTCACCATCGCTTTGGGCGTGTTGATAATCCGCTGGGTCGACCTCCTCTCTCGATGCTGTCTCTAGCCACGACTTCTCTTCGTCGGGGTTGAGTGGCTTCTGATCCCTGAGTCTACGCTTTCGCACCTCTAAGCTCGAATTCGCACTTGCCATGGGAACGCGTCCCATTGGCCGTCCTGGTTTTCTTGAAACTGTTCGAGATCCAATCAAAGCAGCAGTATTAGAAATAATAAGAGCTTGAGGGCCCACAAGTTCAGTCCAGGCTACAAGGCCCCCTTTCAGCATTACGGGTGGTCTGTGCAGCGGCTTGTATGCGTTGAATTCGTACAGTGTATCATGAAGAGCTCTCAATGCATCAGCTTCGGTCCCAGTGGGAGGGCCAGTAAGGAATCCAGTCGAAGAGGTCTTCCGATCATAGTAGACAACTAGATCGTATTCGTCTCTCCGCTCAAAAAGAGACAACTCAGCTTCGGGCGAAACGACCAGTCGTTCTTCCAATTCCTCGGCCGAAAGCCCTGCTTTTAGACCCAAAGGCTCGACGCACATGATTGAATTAGCAAATATGTGGCCCTGGTCATACTCTTCACGACCCTGAACAGCAATCAGAAGAACACCGGAAGTCTGGAGACTCTCATAAAGCTCAGGTGCGGAGATTGACGTTTTGTGCCGCATCTGTGCAAACAAGGTCTGCGCAAGCGGGATCCCTTCAAAGCTCGCGCTCGATCTCGTAGATTGAGAATAAGTAGTCGATGACGATAATTGCCCAGAAAATCGTTTGACAGACTGCGGAGAATGTGGGTCCATTCCAATTATGCTCCGCTTCCTATTGAGTGTGGGCATGTCTGCCTGGACAATGCTTTTGGAAGGATTATAGGCAGGACTCGGTGCTCTTGGTAAACGTGTCTCTGTCGCGAGGTTCAGGGGTATCTTTGGAGGTGGTGGAGGAAGTTTTGGAGGTGGAGGGAATGTTGGTAGTTGCATGTCACGCGGCCCCGAAGGCTTTCCAGGCGAAGGTGGCCCTCCGGACTGTGGAGGGATGTAAGCAAGTGAAGACGAGTCCTCAGAAGACGATGGCGTATATTCTGTAGGAGAAGGTATATCGACGGAGCCATTGTGTGATACCTTGCGCTGTCCTTCTGCAGGCGCTGCTGACACATTCTTTCGTTGCACTCTGAGTTGGGAAAAGCGCTCGGCAAGAGCATCGTCAGAAGTAGGACGAGGAGATGCACCACGAGAGTTTGATTCGGCTTGAAGTCCCAACGGCTTGGGACGCACTACTGGCCGGTCTCTTTGCGGTGTTAACGACGCCTGGGGCTGGGGTTGATACAGCCCAGATATTCGAGGCGTAGTTTGCGATGAAGGGAGGAACAGCTCATCCGTCACTCTGTTACTTGTGATCGGGGTGTCCGGCATTGAAAGAGGTCGTTGACGGCCATTGGAAAGTTGGCTTGTATCTGAATAACTTGACGAAGGACGCGACGACGAATAATGGTCTGACGGTCTGACACCGCTCTTCGCATTGTCTTCGACGATTACATTATATATTTGCCTCAACATTTCGTGTTGCGTCGCGTTTTGCTGCAAACATCGTCAGCGTTCTGCTCCTGACTCGCAGTCTCTTACAGGCCATTTTCACAGGAATGAATGCCTGACTAGAAGCTCTTGTCACTGACCTTGCGCAAGGACTTGTATATTTGTTGCCAATCTCTTCGGCCATTCAATGCGGGAAAGTCTTTGTGCTTTGGTATGATGTTGAGCAGCAGTTCTGAACCAACGAGGTATTCCACATATGCCCCGTCAAGTCGCTTGAAGCTGACATACGTCTCAACCTGGGCTGTAGATTCCTGCGCACGGCTCAACAGGGACCGAATCTAGACTGTGTAAGTTAAGGCTCACACAAAAGCGTAGAGACTCGAAAGATGTGCATATATCACTGTAGAGTCGACGTACCGGCAGGCGAGGGTCCATGTTCCTCACGGAAGCATTCGCCTTGCCCTGTAGGTCCTTGATATGTGAAAACCGGGCATTCGAAGGACCGGTGACGTTCATAGTGGAGTTGGTGCGTTGCCTATCAGTCCAGCTTGGTGAACTTGGATAGACAGCGCTCTGCCGATTCGATGGTACATAGGCATTGGACTGTGGGAAGACACGACCGTTGGGAGCGTCTTTGATCGTCATGATAGGTAGCTGATTCCTTGCCCGTCGTCAGAGTCACCGGAGGTCCAGGCACTTAAGGCCTGTACCCATAGCGCTCCTCGCAGATTAATCCGTAGAGTGGTTGAAAGCGAATGGGAATGCGTTGAGGGCGATGAGTCTGCCTGCTTCATGAGTCACTGCCGCTAGAACGTTGGGGATTTAAAGCGCTGTAGCTTTTCTTCAAGGTGTTGCTTGATAAAGAGTGTCGGCGCTTGTAGAACAGGCATCAAAATGAGAGTTGAGATGCATCCATATTCCATATTCCATTGTTTGCGAACTCGACCTTCTTCACCAGGCGTCATCTCGAACTTACTTTACATACAGTACCCGCAGCGGGCGCTAAAATTCGCCCCGAAGGCTCCGTCATGCCAAGACTTTTTGAGGCTCAAGTCTCGACGACAGCCTGGACCATCAACTTAAGCCCGAGACTGCCTGCCTACTCTCTCAACATCAATCGCTGTCTCTCTCTCAAAGCGTAACAGAAGGCTCACCGAGATAGGGGACTGCAAATCTCCTTCCAGAGCCCACGAAATTTTTTATTCAGCTCGGGATATTCATAGCAGCATGGCGAGCTGGTTTGCATCCAATTCCGCCCTTGATGAGCAGATCGAAAAGGCGACCTCGTCCAGCTTGGAGGATATTGCGCTGAATTTAGAGGTCTCTGACATCATTCGGTCCAAAAGTGTCCAGCCAAAGGAGGCCATGAGATCGCTGAAGCGACGGATAGGACACAAGAACCCGAATGTTCAATTAGCGACCTTGAAGGTAGGGCTTTCAACACACCGTTATGTTTAGGCCCCAGTCGGGGGAACTGACAGAACGTGCAGCTCACAGATACATGTGTTAAGAATGGAGGGTCGCACTTCTTGGCAGAGATCGCCTCAAGAGAGTTTATGGACAATCTGACGTCCCTGTTGAAAGCATATGGTAGTGCTGCGCCGAACGACGACGTGAAGGCCAAGATCTTAGAACTTGTACAGGTCTGGGCGAGCGGCACAGAAGGTCGGAGCGACGCGTCCTATATTGGAGAAACGTACAGGACACTCCAAAGAGAAGGCTTTCGGTTTCCTCCAAAGGTCGAGATGTCCAGCAGTATGCTCGATAGCAGCGCTGTAAGTAATGCTGTGCTATAACTCACAGCAAGAGGCTGATTCGAGAACAGCCACCTGAGTGGATAGACTCAGACGTTTGCATGCGATGTCGAACAGCATTCAGCTTCACGAATCGAAAGCATCATTGCCGAAACTGTGGGAATGTGTTCGACGCTCTATGCTCTACAAAAACGATACCGTTGCCGCATCTGGGAATCATGCAAGCTGTGAGGGTTGATGACGGGTGCTACGCCAAGTTGACAGACAAGTCTCGCAACGGGCCTCTTCCAGAAAGGTCACTTGCCAAAGGGAATGCAAGCATAATAAGACACCGTAGTCCGATGCAGCCCCGTGATGCCCGAGTTGATGAAGGGTTTGATGATGATCTGAAGAGAGCGCTACAGATGAGCCTTGAGGAAGTCAAAGGACACTCTGGCGCTGGGTACGTCCCCCAATCTCAATTACAAGCACAACGAAAGTCTCCAATAATCGACGGACCGTCAAAGGCTTCGAAGCCACCAGAAGAGGAGGAAGATCCCGATTTGAAAGCCGCAATTGCAGCGTCGATCAAAGAGATGGAGGAGCAAAAGAAAAGGCACGCTGCGAATTTGAAGAAGCAGGCCTCAAGTAACACGGCAACTGCAAACGCTGACGTGGCAATGCCAAACACCAAATATGAGCTGACTCCCGTCGAAGCCGAAAACATTAATCTCTTTTCCACCCTTGTCGATCGGTTGCAGCATCAGCCACCAGGTACAGTCTTAAGAGAGCCCCAAATCCAGGAGTTGTACGAAGGCATCGGAGCTTTGAGGCCAAAGCTTGCGAGATCATACGGAGAGACAATGAGTAAACATGGTGAGTGCCGGCATCTTGACAAAGCCGTCCTCGCTGACATCCTCAGATACTCTCCTCGATCTGCACTCCAAGCTAGCCACTGTTGTTCGGTACTACGACCGGATGTTGGAAGATCGTCTCTCGAATACTTACAGTCAGCACAGTCTAGGAGGCTATGGGGTCAGATCACATGCAGCACAATCTATGTATCCTACGATACCTACAGAAGCGCCAAACGGCCAAGGTGGAGCAGAGAGCTATTACAACATGAACGGCGCACCACCACAGATGGATACATACGCCCTTCCTCAATCGCAATATAGCAATCATCCTCCGCCTCAGTCAAAATATACCCAACGTGACAGGACACCCTCGAATACATCATCTACTTACGATCAGCGCCTGCAGCACAACGCCCAAGCACCTCAACGAGCGTCCAGCTTACAAAGCTACCCACGCTCGCCAAATCAGATGCAGGAACCATCCTACTACCCTCCCAGTCAGCCTCAAAATCACCAGCAATACCAACCATCACCCATGGAACCACCTCCGCAAACGCCTACGATGGAAAATCCAGCCGCAGCATATTACAACCAAAGCCAACCGCAGATCTCACCCCCTCACTCGTATCCACAACAGCAAGCAAGTAACAACAATTATGCCTCGGCGCCATCTCCAGAACAGAGCCACCCAAATTTGCCCCAACAACAGCAAACCTATCCACCTCAACAGCACGCTCTGCCACCACCCCAGCCACAACAACAACATTTGTACTGGCAACAACCGCAAACCCCCGCCTTGCAGCCAACGCAAAGCTACAACGCACCTTACCCGTCGATGAATGCATATACGCAAGATTCTTTCCCTGCAGCTCCGAACCATCAACCACAACCAAAGCAAGTGGAGGAACAGCTGATAGAACTTTGACCGTACAGTACCCTGCATAATTTGGCGTGTTTGAAAATGTTTGGCCAATGCAAAATGTACGATAAGCGCTACGACAAGCGAGTATGCAGGGTAGCTTTTAGGATCATAATGGATGATGGATGGTGACGTGATAGAAATTCGCACTTGATTGAACTATGTCCGTATACTTCACATGATGCCGCTCCTTGAAGAGTTATAAATCTCGATTTCATTGGGTATCATTTCTCTAAGACCTTGTACGCCACCTAAACCCAGAAGGTGCATCTTTTACACATGAACGATTACCCGCCTCTTGACATCTCACTTTTGGAGATCTCTAGACCAGCGTACTTTCGTCAAATAGGTCATGGAGAAGATCATCGCAGCACGCCTGACGGTCCGGCACCTCTATCCTATACGTGCTTTCAAAAGCGCTAATAGACAACTGGCGAAGAAATGGGCGAAGAACCCGATCGACCATGCTTTCCATGGGGATGTTGCCCACAGCTGCGCTTGTAAGCAACGGTTTGCGCAGACCCTGTTGTGCGCCAACAAGAGGGTTGATGCCACTGTGAGGAGCGCCTGCCCGGGAATCCAGAGTCTCTGCCAGTCCATCGACAAGGGCAACAGGCCGCCAGTCTGACGGCCTGTATACAGCGTCTATGGTGTCAGTGACAAAAAGCCATTCGCGTAATTGGAAGTCGTCTGGTGCTATTGTCAACAGAGTATCCAGGAGCTTTGCCGCTTGTAGCACGCATGATGTCTTGTATGTGTCATGGGTCTCCGTAGGGTATAGGGACGACAGCGCGTCGTATAACTCGGAATTGACGATGGGCCAAAATGATGCCAGGTGGACTGGCGAAGTCTTTAGAATTAATGCCCGAAGAACCATGTAGACTTCAGACCGCGTTATTGATGAGGGCGAAGAAGCGGCTGTGGCCGCTGTCAAATCGACAATCTTCTCCTGGAGGTCGCCTAAGTTAACGACGAACATATCGTTGTCGGCAGATAGCACCAGAGTGGCCATCCTGCGAAGATTGAGCTGTGTCTTTCGGTCTGCTTCTAGCCTGGCCGAAGAAGCTCCAACACCGAACATGATACCCGCGGACGTCGGAGGTGAGAGACGAGACAGCAATTCTGGCATTCGGTCCTTATCTAGGAGCGTCCATTGTCGCAGGATTGGTATCCAACCGTTCCAAGTAAGGTGCAAAGAGCTTTTGTGAAAAAATCTTGGGTCATTGAATGCTTCCGCAACGTCTTTTTTCCAAGATTTTGATGCTTCGGGTATTCGCGACATTGTTTTCATAATGTCAAGTAAGCTTTCTGTGACGTTTCGCGGGAATGTCTTCCATCGGAAGCTTGACGCAAGTACCTGCGTGGATATCGTCATTGTAGCTGCGGTTATTCGGTCTGTATCAACCAGAATTTTTGAAATGTTGGGCAAGATCGAAGCGATGATGGCGACAACGTCTTCTGGGTCATTAGGTCTTGGGGTTTCAGGGATATGTGAAGGGTGATGGGGACCTTTTTCTTCATTTGGGAATAAAGGTAGGTCTTGGGAGGGTAGGTCTTGGGAGAATGCCAGCGGCTTGATTGTGAAAGTAGCAGCAAGCAGGCGAACGAAGAGATCCTATGTGTACATCAGTAACGCTCTTCGAGAAATAATCTCGCACGATGACTTACCCCAATGTCTCGTCGCATTTTGCGCTGCTCTCCAAAGTTGGTATTGTCAATCTTCTCGCCCAATATTGCGGTGAACTCTAGTAAGATTGGCAGAGTCTGTCTGTGAGGCAGCGGGTTGCCAAGAACATCTCTCAAGAAAGTCATACAATCAGTCCATATCTCATCCAGTGCGTCGTCTTCCATCGACTTCGTGTATGCTACAAGGAATATAGCGAGGTTGATATCAGATAGCTCGGAGGTCAAGGTTGACTTCCGTATAGGATCTAGAACATTCGGGTTGGTGCGGCTATACATGGCGTTGAACAGAGCTGGGATCGTGTTCTTTGGTCTTGATGCCTCCAGAGCATGCAGCAGGTTGAAGACAGTGTTAGGTTGCGCCATGTCGCCTTCTGATCCTGCTTTGTGCCAGAACTCAACAAGAGTCTCCAAGCATTCTAAAGCCTCTGCAGCGAATAGGTGCTCCAAGATCCGGCGAGTGCGATTCCGCAATCGTATTGACATGTAGCTGAACGATGCAGAGATTGCAGCATCCCGTGACGAGCTTCCTAATCCACGGTCTCCCCAGGACCACATATTGAAGGAAACCTTCACTGCATCCTTGAAACAGAGCAAGACAGTCAGACGATTGTTAGCCGTGGTTGGTCTCGACCTCTGCGTCTCGGAAGCAAACACTCCTGAGACCATATTGCCGAAGAAGCCTTGTACTTGCTCCGGACTCTTGAGAGCTACTGAGTGGCCCTCATCTTGAAGTAGCTGATCATGGCCTCTTGCAAGAACTTGTTCGAGACCATTGAGTAGCGCATTGAGAACAGTGATCGGCTCACCAGCACCATGTAGTTTGCTTGAAGTGCCGGCAAATACAGCTTGCAAGTCTTGAAAGACCGTTTCAACGCTTCTGCTGAAAGTGTCGACGAGGGGCATGAGAATCTGAAATGCATTGCCGCTGTAGAATGGTAAGCAACTATCTAAGAACCGTATCCACTGCTCAAGGATCGGATGATTATTGGGCGAACTGATGCCGAATGTCAAACAGTCTAGTAGAGCTGGGGTCTGTATTGGCGGTTCAACAGATACATTGTCTTTATCGCTCTTTTCAGTAGAGACAGATAGTTGAGAAGCACTTCGAATGGTGTCGCGGGAGGTGGGTCTCCGATGAGGAGTGGACAGGACGTCATTTTTGGTCACTCGTGTTCTTAATATTATTAGAATAACATCCATCAATGGCAATTGAAGCATGTGGTCTGATTTCTCGACGGACCACGATAGAATTTCAATCAGAGAATCCTCTAGGTTCATCGCTACTAGCGTGGTAGAAGAGGGACCAAGTAGCAGTTGCTTCAGAAGAGACGCCGAGGTTTGGCGTAGAATCGAAATCCTGTGACGGACACTACCGCTTTGCTCCTGATGATGGTCCTCTAAAATTCTCATACAAACTTGGGTCAAATAAAATTGAACAGTCATAGCCGGTTCTTTAACATCTATCAAGACTTTGACAGGTCCAGAGGTTCCTACCTCCCCAGTGTGCTTGTCCCTACTTAGGTTCGTGGCGCTCAACTTTCCAGCGAGTGACGCACTGGTGTTCGCTGTGGAATGTTTCATCAGATTGAGGATAGTCTGGAGGTAATACAAGCAGTCATCGACTTCGAGCGAAGCACCGGTTTCATCCAATAATTCCAGTTCATCGATGTGTGCAGTTGAAGATCCATCGTGTGTCAAGTATGGCGAAGCGTCAAGGCGGTAAATTAGAAGGTCGATAATCCTATACGAAAACGTAAGCTCCTTTTTTGTTACTGAAGCTGTACTAAGGACTAACAGTTGTATGCTTGAAAGTGACTGCAGCCAACTCACAGTGAACATGAACAGTTCGGTTTTTGGATCAAATAGCGAGTCAAGAAGAAGTAACAAAGGCTGCGCTAGTATAATTGACTCCTTGATTATTTTGCCTGATTGGTGCAGGGCACGTCCCGAGCTCAGACGACGATCATCAGCTGGTGTTCTTGAAGTCGAGCCGCTATGAGCCCACACCGTAGCGAATCGACGGGCTCCCTCAAGCTTAACATTTTGACTTCTATGACCGTTCTCATCTTGTAACATGAGGGTAGCAATTGACCCCTCTACAAGTCGTGCATCTGGTGACACTGAGTGAATTCGCCAGAGACAACGGACTGCCTCGACGCTATGTATAGGTCTAGCAGGGGAAATGTATGTCCAGAGACCGGTCAACAGGTTTGAGAGTATTTGTCGTACGCGATGGTTTGAATTCCAAGCGTTCGAAGGTGATGCATTGCTCATCATTTCGAGAGTGGAGACCAGTACTGCAATAGTAGGAAAAGGCAAAATGTCGGTGCCATTTCTGGCGGCACCTGCATCTGAGGCCATTAAAAGACTAGACATTATAGGTACCAGCGCCCCGTTGTCGGCGTCCTCATCGTCTTCCAGACTGGAAACTTGTGCTTTATGCAGGACTTTATCGAGAAAAGCTACCTCCTTTTCAAGGTAAGCTACCTGGATGGGCATACCAAGCCCATGGGCAACAACCTGGGTGGCATTGTGCAATAGCAGATCTCTTATGTTCCTGTTGTGAAGAGGTGGGGTTGGGTCTTCTGAGCCTCTTTGTAAATTGTGATAAAAGTCCTGGATCTCTTGTAGAGTTTGAGGGCTACTGTCTTTCTGTCGTCCATTACCGCGGGTTTTGGGCCCTTGTTCTTCTCCCCTCCTAAGGACTTTGGCTGGAATAAGATCGAATAAGTGGATCGCGATGTCGAACACGATATCGATTGCCGGAGACAAGCTTTCTTTGGCGTTGCTCGAAGGTGCTTCAAATCGTTGTCGTAGGCTGATGAGAAGAGCTAGGGTGACCATTGGTATATGGATTGCCAGCATTTCTTCCTCCCGAACATTAAAATTTGTAATGATGAACAGCACAAGATCTAGACGATCCTCGGGACTCGACGAGTCGACTTCCTCCGGCCTAGGATCTTTGGTCTTCAGTGCTTCGATTACAATCTTTGTCAGCTCGGCCCAGATCAAGCTACTCTCAATTGCATCAAAGAACACGTTGGCGCTACGCAAGACCTCCTCTAAAGCTTCCTGAGATGGGGCTATTCTCTGGTACCGCCAAACACTTTCCATTGCTGGTAAAAATATCCGTGGAACCACAAGCCCGCCAATTTCCCATCGATCCATTAGGGAGAGACATATTCGGAATGGGCGAGCTTGCTCCGCAGGCTTTAAAAAATCATCCACTACCATTTTTAATACGCTACTGACCAAGGGTTCAAGCCCGTAACGTTCGAAATATTCGGTCTGAGAAGGTTGTAGATTGTAACTTCTTGCAGGAGTAATTGTCGGACTGGAGTCTGGAGAACTCGGACTGCTATCCTCTGGCCCTGAGGATGCTTCTGGTCCTAAGAACCACATCCACAACCGACGGTTCAGACTCATCTCTCTGCGTACCACGACGGCGGCCGCTGCAGCAACAAGCAGCTGCAGGTCTCTAGATACAACTTTGTGACGTAGTACAGCAGAATGGAGTGGTAGATGGGTGACCAAAAGGTCCAAGAAGCCTCTTTGGATCAGAAGCTGCTCATCTTGGAGACCCACAGCAAAACAGCGAATTAAGAGTCCTGGTTCCGGTGTTGTTACTGCTTCAATCTGCGGTGGAAGTTTCCTGCCAATGCCCCTCGTTTCAGACTCTTCCGCATGGCTGGGTCCCCAATGTGGCGTATTGTGGGTTCCTAGAAGAGGAAGCTCTCTGACCATGTACGCCAGAGCACCCTGGCGTCGACTTGGGCTGGTGATAGAGGCTAAAAAGAGGTTTTGCCAATAGTATTGATCACCAGAAATATTCGACTGACCAACGTCACTCTCAAGCCCTTGGCCAACTGCAGTTCTGAACTTATTCAGAAGGCTGAGGGTGCGTTCAAATTCCTCGCTCGTTTCTTCCTCTAGGCCGGGAAGTAGGGCCAACGTAATCGCCTTGAGAGCCGAGCGTAGCATGACAGGGTCTAGAGGCGAGATGAAGGTCTCAAATAGTGATAGAAGCGTGGGCTTCACCGATAGCGATGCGAATGCCAACGTAGGCGCCAGTCCAGGGAGATAAAGTGGTAAATCTCGTGATAGGCCATATCTCTACTCAGTTGATTTTCAGATATTGTGGCAAGAAACAGGGGTTGAAACCTACGTCCAAAGTAGAAAATACGTAGGCATATACTTCCAACGCCTTTTGGTGGACTCCAGAAGGAAGCGTTGGAGCCAAACATTGTGCTAAACGCTTGGCTACAAGCGCTTTATGAGGCACATCGGTGGTACCAGACGGTTTCGATTGAAGTGCCTAGCGCATGGACTTAAGCCGAAATTTCTCATCTGTAAATGGGCACGTTACCTTTAGCAAACGTCCTAGGAAGGAAATATAGTCTGCCCATTCCTGAAGTGCTGTGTCAAAGAGAGATAATGCCCGTTCGACATTGGAGGCATAGCGTCGGTAGCCCTTATCTTTCCTGCTCGCTCCGGCTTTCAACAATGTTACTGTTTGCTCGAAAGAGATCAATTTAGATATTCGGACAGATATGTACCTTCATCAAGGGTAGCTGGCGAGCTTGGGCGCACAGTCTGACTCGCATTGACCGGCATTATGTCGCTGATTCATGGATGACAATTTCTAGACTACTTTCATCGAGGGGTAACGGTACATCATCTCATCACTATAGGATGTGAGTCCTGAAGTGAACAGGTAGCGCAGCTTCGCTAGCGCCCTCGTCGGCGGCGACGCGCGCTAACACCCCCCCTTCTCATGCAACCATACTTTCTATCCTCGACGGCCCATGCCCAATCGGCGTTCAGCTTCTCTATAAAAACTCCAGTACCCTTGAATCCTTGACGTCTATGGGCCATGATGGCGAAGAGTCCTTGGCTACCAGCGAAGGTGGAGAGGAGGTTGCGAACGACCGGAGCAAAGCAAAATCGCCGCCCAGAGATGGCGAGGACGAGTCTACGATTCGAGGGTTGAAAGAGGAGGGGGCTGAAACGATTTCAAAAGTGGAGTCATCCATGGTATCGCAGGCACGTTCCCAACGTCCAGAAACAGAACAAGAGTATCGTCCACCATTACCGCCGAGACCAACCAACGTGAATTTACTGCGAGAAGGGTCGTACAGTCCGGGAAGCTCTCTACAGAGATCGAGAAAGATTTTGCGACCGCATCTACAGTCTACTGCCACCACTGCTCTGTCTCGCACCGATATCCACACTCAGTCATACCAAGATGGATTGCGAGAGACCTACGCTGCCTCAGCACAGACGACGCCTCCTTCAAAAGCAATAGCTGCATTTGGCAGTATAAGGAAGATCAAAGGCCTCAGTGACAGCGAGGGTGGTGATTCTGCCAGCGTCAGGAGCTATGCGCCAACTCTCGAGACAGGCGGGGATGTCGAAAGCCTGCTGGGCGAAGTCCTTGGAGAACCCCAGGAGAGTCCTTCATGGAGGCTACAGACTACGCAAATTGAATCTCCGGATCCATTTGATTCAGTTGCATACGAAGATGATGAGGCGACTGTAGATTTTTATCGAGAATTTGATGAGATCAGTGCAGTCGCTGCGGACGGAAAGAACGAGGGTAAGTTTGGATTGGTTCCAGTTTTACAGTATAGGTGGCTGAATCGAAGTTGTAGAACAGCTACTGAAGCAGTGGAAGTCCAAACGAAAACACTTCCTAATATTATCATCGGCTGGAAAGCCCATCTATAACCGGCACGGCGATGACAACCTCATTTCCGGGTATATTGGAATTATACAGACCATTATCTCTTTCTACGAGGGCTCACACGATCAGTTGAAAGGATTCACAGCAGCAGGCGCTAGATTTGTGGTCATGTCTCAAGGTCCTTTATACCTCGTTGCCATCAGCAAGCTCGGAGAGAACGACGCTCAACTTCGGGTACAGCTAGAAGCCCTATACATGCAAATTCTGTCTACGTTGACTCTGCCTAATTTGACCCATATGTTCTCGAATCGCCCATCCACGGATTTGCGACGTCCTCTGCAAGGCACAGAGCCATTGCTATCCGCGCTTGCGGACACATTCACTCGGGGTTCTCCGCCCACATTACTCTCTGCGTTAGAATGCCTGAAAATTCGGAAGTCCCATCGGCAAGTCATCAATGACTCACTACTACGCACACGATGCGAGACATTGTTGTATGGCTTGATTGTAGCAAGCGGTAGGTTGGTCAGCGTCGTTCGACCAAGGAAGCACTCTTTGCATCCGAGCGATCTGCAGCTGATTTTCAACATGCTTTTCGAAGCGCGCGGAGTCAAGGCAGGAGGCGGAGAGAATTGGATACCTTTGTGTCTTCCCGGATTCAACAAGAATGGCTATCTCTACATGTATGTCAGCTTCGTAAGCGCATACCAAAGTGAGGGAGAAGAAGGTTCTGGGGACCAGAACGAAGCTAAAAAGCCAGACGACATAGCCATACTACTCATCAGCGCCAACAAGGAAAGCTTTTATGACCTTCGCAAGATGAGGGATGCACTCGTCGAGGAACTCGAAGCCAACGGCAGCATGGTCATCATAAAAGCTGCCGTACGGCGTGGCCGACCTACAGCAACAGACATTGTCCCTGGCACTGTGCTACGTCATTTTCTGTACAAATCTCGAGCCAATGTTCAATTCACCATGCCGTCCTACGAGCCGAGCTTTACCACGCTACTGGCCAGACGGAGACTCCTCTCTTTGTACCATGCACTCCACGCTAGCGTACACGCAAAGAACGCTCATCTTAAAGTGCATCATTGCATCAGTCGTGAGTCGATATCCCTAGCATGGGTAACGCCGCTCTTCGAGTTGTACTGTGTCGCTGGTCCCCAAGCCACCCGGAACGCCCTCGCTCAGAGTGCCAACAAGGTCATACAGTGGGTACGAAGAGAGGAAGAGAGGGTGTTCATTATCGGTGGCGCAGTGAGTATCCATTCCTTGGACGAAGATAGTATCTAAAAACAGCTGACTCCTCCTGCCGCCAGGTATTCTGAACGATATCAATTTACGAGCACAACGATACCATGATGGGTAAATACCATGATGGGTAAACTCAATGTGTAGAAGATTTTTTTTATTCAATCTATTTGTCATTATCGTTCGATAAAGTATACATTGCGGCCACCTTCCCTTCAATCTCATTCTTCCACGTCTTCCATCAAAGCCCCTCAAAACTTCCTGTACACCTCTTCCGCATGTTATTCAAACCTTCCGCTTCCGACCGTCTGCATTGTGCCAGCAAGCCTGCCTGTCAGAATTGCAGTGATGTCCGTCCGTGAGGCCGCCGCCAATCGTTTCCCCGTTTTCCAAGAGTTGCATCCTCACTCGTCGCACCCGCACTGCGCATGCATTCTGTTGCAGCGCAGCATATTCCACATAATCTCACTCAGGAATGGTCTTCGTATAGCCCGTCTCTGCCTTTATTTCTTTTCATTTAGCTGATCTTCTTCGTATTGTTTTCCGAGCCGGTACCCCTATTGACAGTCGGAACGCCCGTAGGTGTTGCACAAATAGCGTCCCTTTTCTGTCTCTCTGCCTCTCCGTCTCTCTCTGCCTCTCTCTCTCCCCGTAGAATCTCGGTCACTGATCTCAAGTCAAGTCCTCATCCCTCGGGCGAATGAACGCCCTCACCTCCTCACTTCCCCAATCGATCCCATCCTCATCCCTGCTGCTGCTCCCGGTCACTTTGATGAAGGTGGAGGTGACGAAGAAGCGGAAGCGGGAGAGTGTGCGGATAATGCGGCTGCTGTGGTCGGCCGTGCGTTGTTTGTGGAGGAGGGTATTGATGCCGTCGTGGGAGTGCTTTGTGGGGAAGGAGCGACGGAAAAACATGGTGGCTGATACACTGGGGATGTATATATGTATTTGTGGTGGTGGTAGTGGTAGTGGGTATCTGACTGTTCACAGTTGCTTGGTATTCGTGGTATGTGGTGGGTAGCAATGTGGATATGGTATTGGTAGTCAGACAGAAGATGTTTTTGTTGCAAGAATCAATGGATTGTTCATATGATATTTATACCCAAGCGTTGAGTCACCGATTGAAAAAATTCGAATAGTTCGAGTGAGAAGGTAAAAGAATATGCTCAAATTGGTCTTTTTCCTTCTCATCTATGGTAAAGCTACATGCCAAGCCTGGATATTCCACTATGCTATTGCCTACATTATTCTCAGTCATTCTCATAATTTGAAAACCTCTATCACTGCCAGGCGAGAGCAAAATTGAGTGATGTTGCGTAAATGTCTCGTTGATGTTGTTTTGCGGTCATTAGGAAGGCACATCTGAAGAGCGAAGGCTAGGAAAAGCAGATTATAGCAAAAAATCGAACAATATCCTTCGGGATGGTACCCTTGAGACCAGGCGTTTCGATCACGGTCAGACCCCTGCGTAAAGATCAGCGCTCACCGAGCGACCAATTGCTCCGTTGTAACGCCTCCTCCATCTCCATTCTCGGACGCGATCCTCGCCTCGCTGCCACCAGGACCTGAGCTTGTTCACGAGTTTTCGTCTGGCACGTCTGGCGTGTGATGCATGGGAAGAAGCCCCGACCGTGATCGCGGTATTTTCACTCTGCCTACTGCTGCGGCCACTGGCTCTGGATCTGCCTAAAGCCGAACTGAGTAAGCCTCGATCATAGCCTCGAGGTTCATCTGTGGAAGCTCCTCTTGATGTTCTATTTCTAAGTGCAGAAAACCGCTTCCTCAAGGCCCTCCTGGGACGTATTTGTGAACTGTCGTCGGAGAAAAAGCTGCGAGCTTCGAAGCCGGGGGACGGGGGTACGAGTGTAATCCGTGGCGATTGTGTTTCGAAGCTTTCGACGAAACGGGTCTGATTCGGACTTGATTGAATAATATCATGGCTGCTGTTGATTTGTCCTGGCATTACAGATAGAGTGGGGTACCTCTTTCCCCTGAAAGCCGTACCTTGAAGGACCTCATGAGATGACGCGAACGGACTCGATGAGGCGTCTGAGGATAAAGGATATTTAGTGATCTTCCCTGTACCTTCTGTAGTTGATGAGGCTCGTTGGACTTTGAACCTGAATCGAGGTAAACTCCTGGTGCTCCGGTTTGGATCCTCTGTTGGCTCAGGCATCATAACTTCAAGCTTTGGCTGTTGGTCGCTCCAAGGATAGCTGGTGTCTAGATTCCATGGTCTTGAGTCAGGCGATGAGGCTATGGAACTTCTATCAGAGCTAAGTTTGGTGGCTGGTATTGGCGCTGCGATCTCTTCATCTTCATGTATCTTCCCGCTTTGGTCCAAATAAGACAAAGCCACGGCCTCAAGCTCTGCTGCCGAAGCTGTCTCGTCCTCGCTCCTTCTATGTATCAAAGGCGTGAACGAGAAGGGTAGGCTCGGCAGACGTGGTGCGACTGGAGGTGACAGCGCCATAACGGCTGACCTTCCACTAGGTAGTGGTGGAAGCTCCTTGTTGGGGGGTGACTTGTTGGGGGGTGATGGCGGCTTGATGTTCGAAGTTGAGCCTTCGTGAATACTGTACTCTCTGGGAGATTCGAAACTTTGATTTGCCTTCAATTGTGGTGAGCTTGACTGCTTAGCTTCCAGAGTCAGAGCTATATGAGTAGGGCTCTCCTCAGGAAACCCAAGGTCTTCATCAGGGTGCGCATTTGGTGAATCTCTCACTTTTCGTAAATCAGATGTGGATCTCCTCACGGCCGGAGACCTTCGTATACTCAGAGGTCCTGGATAGCCTCGATGCACTTTTTGAGACGGTAGTATGATTGGCGGGGATCTTGGTCGATTATCCAAGGGACGGTCGTCTGGTTTGCAGAACGTCTGCCGCAGGCCCTGCGTCAGCTCGGGTTCATCCTCTGAATCTGACGCCTCAACTAGGGCATAGTCGGCTGCATTCTGCCTTGTTGCAATATCTCGCAGTTGTACAGATCGCTTTCGCCACGGAGGTTTGATGCGAGCAACGCGGGCCCTATTGTCCATGATGCCCTGCATGGGATTATCTGCTTTGTCTTTACCCTTGATCCGATTGGCAAGCTCATCTAAATCCAACAGATCATCATTGATAGACAAGATCTTGCTAAACCTACTAACATTGCTAGGCGATGTCATAGATCTCTCCGGAGTTGGTGAGATAATCTCTGTTACTGTATGCTCATTCCCGGAGTGATCCTCGGAAGATATTGCTCGTACTAACTGTATTGAAGGTCGATTCTCGACATCAGGGCCCATGCCATGATCAGATTCTTCTGCCGGTTGTCCTACATGAACCGGAATAGCAACAGCGCTAGGCATGGCCTTTGCATCTCTAGGAGAAAGATCTTGCCATTCAGGTACAGGTTTAGGAGCGGGCTGGGCTGAATGGATCGAGACAACAGGCGAAGATATGCGTCGGTTGGGGCTTTCTGAGACCCGCGATGTATTTTCTGTGTTCTCGACTTGTAAGGGAGACTCCTGGCGATGTTCCTGGTCTGAAAGCTGCTCTGGACGTTCCGCTGTTGCTATCAAAGGAGACGCTTGCTTAGGGAATGGGTACTGTGATTCTTGCTCAAGTAGGCCATCATCATGCTTTACTGGTGCAACGTCAACTTCTGCATTTGACAAATCTCCCTCTGGAAGCTCTGGCACTTCGCTGAGGTCCTTATGAAGCGCTTGTATTGAACTTTGATCATCCACCTCGAATTGTGAGGTAGTCTGGTCAAATTTATTATCTAGGGCCTGCGTTTTCAGCTTTGGTATGCTATTTTCGGACGGCAGCTCACTGCGACTGGTGCTATCAAGGCTTGCATCAAGCTCGTAATATGTTGTGGTCGCAGTATCAAGCATTGGATGCTCCGCCAGAGTTCCCGTTGACATGCTGACATAGTGTGAATAGTCTTGCTGCTCGACTCCTTGTTCTCCGAAATCTTCTGTATAGTCGTAAAATATAGGCGGAGGAGTCGGGGACTGAGGATTGATCCAGCTACCTTTTTTTGTTGCCTGAAGACCGTTTGTTGAGCTTGCGATACTGTTCAAACTGGGTGATGCCTTTGGTGTAGGTGGACGAGTGGAAGTTGGCGATGGACTCGGGGCTCTTCCAGGTATCGGGGCGGCGGACTGAGGGTAATAACGAAGTAATGGATCTGACCGGTTGACACCCTTTCGCCAAGGCGAAGGAGCACCGTTCGTGTGGAGCGAGGAAGGAGAGTTCGTGCGAAAGCTCGGACGGCGGTGGAGGCTCGTTTGACTTCGATTCTGCTTGTTGAACTCACTGAGAGCTGGTGATGAAGGCCGATAGCCAGGGCGCTTGAGCCTGGTAGGATAAGCAAAAGGTGATCTCGGCCTCAAGCCGTGTGGACCTCCCGGGCCACCATGACCACCATTGGTATGTGGATGGTGGGTGGTGAGACTGTGACTGGCGTATGAACTTTTTGTTGTAGAGTATGAGCGATAGTCTTCAATTGAAGGAGATCTAGCGGGTCCTCGATGAGGCCTTGGGATCTGATTCTGAAGACTGGAGACATTAGAGGCTATTGTCTCTTGACGGGAGTGCAATGGAATGGCGCGTGTATTGCTGTCTTCGTGTCTGCTGTAGTATGCTCCTGGCTGACGTTGCTTGCTGGGTGTCCCGCGGGCCTTGGACAGTCGTGGAAGTGAAGGCGGTACTCGAGACGGTTTGATGGAGAATTGGCCTACACTGCCCGTCTCTGTGGTGTTTCTGAGCATGCTTTGGATCGAAGATGGGTTTTTAAGTATATCCGAATTTTCGTCTCCATTGGGCGTTCCCGTGCGAGATCTGCCATCGTGGAGGTCGTCTTGAGGGTGCCCAATTCCATTCCTTGCAGGGTGATTGCTAGGCAGCTCGGAGAGTGGCATCACTGTCATTGTACCTTGACCACCTCCAAGCATCAATAAGAAATGGTACCTCGCATTACGGGCGAGTCAATGGAAAGTTAAGCTGAGGAAGCGAGGGTTGGGGGAAACGGACTGAGATAGAAGGCTAGTCCATAATGGTGCCTGGCGACTACCTTACAACGGAAGGAACAGCACCTACAAGATCTTCTTCACATTGCATTATGAATCATAATATTGAACAAGTCACAAGCCCAATCAATCATCCCTTTAAGCATTAAGGGATTATTATTAACGAAATACTTGTACTTGAACACCCAAGGACCAAGGTTGAGATATTCAGATAATCCACTTGCAGTGAGGAAGGTGCCATCACTCACGAGGCGACCACATCTACCTTATACTTTCCTGTCTAGAGGGGTGAAGCCTGCCTTATCCTCGTTTGAATTTAGCTGACTGATCGCAAATACTGGTGCTGTATGGGATGTACGGGACAAACCATGAGCTCCAGATGAAAGCACAGTGATGTGCCCATGACTTTGAAACTTGTGTCTCACTGCCATGCCTTACGAGGCCATCGAGACCTTGCTCGTCAATTCCTTGCACCTTGATTAGTCAACGCTGCTTTCATCCCTATGGCAGAACCAGGTTGCTCTTAGTGCCGGAAGCGTTTCGTTTCAAACGGCAAGTATGCGTGGAATGCAATTATCAAGTTGGCGTGGTTAGCAGCCAACAAGTACACAACATTGTCATGGATGGAGATTGAAATTCTGAAATGAGAGTCGTAAAGCGGTCTCGGAAGAAGTGGTGGTACAACAACATACCTTACATACAATGAACCTCACCACGCTGACTAAGCCTATCCACTCCCAGCCGAGCTTGGCGTTGATGGTCTGGAAGATAACGCGGAACACGCTCCGCCATCATCAAATGCATCTTGGTAGTCGAAAACCTTATCAGTCATCTGTTTCTATTCTACATGATTGACGTCATAGCGACCCCCCAAGTCCTCACAAGACATTCTCACTCCCACGTCCACCCTCCCTGACATCATCATCTTCAATCATCCAACTCCAAAATCTCAACAAGACCCGAAGACTACACGAACACTGAAACCGCTATGGCCTCCACCGACTCCACCATCCCAGATACTAGCACCGGCGACTCAACGGGCGGGCATGCGGGCCAAAGCCTTACAGACAAAGCCAAATCTGCCCTCAAAGGCAACGTTCCCGTAAATGGTCCTTAACCTCATTGTCTGTCCGTCTGCTGATGCAAGTGCAGACCGCCGACAAAGGCACCGAGCAGAGTGCTGAAAAGGATGTGAAGGAAAAGATGGATCAGGGCGTCGGCAAAGATACTGGGTCGAGCGGTTCGCAGAACACGCTACTGTAGGAAGTAGGCGAGGATAGATGCGCACAGCAGAGGTCGAGGGTGGAGACAAGGTGGATACAAGGCGGAAGCTTTCTGCGTTGGGGGGGGGAGAATTGACTGATGAAATCCATGATATGTAGCTAAGAAGATCAACATACAATTCTATGCGGCTCTCTTAGCTGTCCCAAGTCCTACCCATTCCTCTGAGCACCAGAGGCATGCGTGCTGCGCGCAATGCTACAACCAATATCCAGCTAAATGGGACGAGGCCGTCAAAAATCTCACAGCCCAGGCCAATGCCCAACAGCAAGCAAAGAGATATACCTCATATGGGCATCATACCAATCCCACCGCCACCTTGGCCTCCTCGGAATCCACCGCGCTTGGCTGGCCCGCCGCCGAAGCTGCTTCCACTACTTCTGCTGCTTGTGGACTTGCTCTTCGTAACACCAGCGGAAGCATTGCCCTTACCGGTGCTACCAAATGATTTCCTGTTCTTCTTCCATCCACCTCGGGAATTGCCACGTCCACTTCTACCACCACGGTTTTTCGAGTTATCGGAGGATTGTGCTCGAGCAGGAGGAGGAGCGGGCGCAAGTTGAGAGACTAGGGTTGATTAGAAAGTAATTTCCTTAGGCAATCCATTTGACTTACTCCTTTCGTTCAATGCAATCACATCAGGCGAGGGCTTAAAGAAATGGCTTCGTTCTTCCCCTGATTCATCGTTTCCGTCGAAATCATCAATTTCATTCCCGTCCTCAAATTCGTCATCGCTACTGAGCTCGATAATGTTCTGGTGATTCGGATCCTGGGGCCGGTCTTCCTCTCGCTGCATCATGGCTTCGTAGCTGCGATGAGCTTCGCGGACGAGCTTGAGAAATTCTCTGCCATGAATCTCAACTTTGTTGGGGTCAATGCCAGGTATCTCAAGCATCTCGTCCTCGTCTGGTGCTTGTTAGTAACAGCGCCAGAATTTTCAATGTACGGAGTGATTACTTTGTGGGAAGTTGATTGCCATTTCTCGAAGAATAGTATCTGTGAAAGGATGACCCTTTAAGGCCTTCTTAAGAAGGATCTAATGGTCTTCAGTACCGTGCCGTGGTTAATAATGGTGATGGTAAGAGCTCACCTTCTGACTCAGCTCCTTCGCATTTTCTAAAAAGTTTTCCACCACCATTCGATGAATGTTATTCAATCTCTCCAACTTTTCGTCGATTGTGATTGGTGGCCCAAGTGGCCTTTTTGGTACATTCCGAGACTGTCCCTTCTCTCGTATAGGACCAAAGCCATCTTCCGATTCATCCTCTGTTTCGTTCAACGAGCCATCCTCATCGTCATCTACTACCAAATCGTCACGGCGGTAAACATTCCTGTGCAATTCAAGCTCGGGCTGGGCATTACTCCTCTGGTTGACACGACGTCGAGAAGCGGCTTGGACAGGAGACGAGACATTCGTTGATGTCGGATGGTCTAGACGCGACGCAGCCACCCCAGTCTCTCTCTTCTTGGACAGTTTCTTTGGAGCATTATTCTGGTCTTTGGTCTTCCTGGTTGGAGATAAACGAACCTGCAAAATGAGCTTTCTTCGGCCTTTCGCAAAGTGAACGCTATTTTTTCCTAGCTTTACATAGTCAATATTCGCATAAAGGTCAATTGAGTTACCAATACTTACATGAACGTATTGGTTAGCGAATCCAGATTTGTTCATGACATTCTTCTCCAACAACGCATCTTCACTCAAAAGCCTATAGAAGATACGCTCCACGTCTCCCCTGTCTATGTTGGAACCGACCCCGTACTCTGAGACTTCGCTATGACGCAGGTCGGTGATCTTCTTGGTCTTACTTCCACGGAACACATCAACGCAATGAAGCAGTGTAACTTTGTCTCCTTCTAACCTCTTGACCATGGATAGGGCAGCAGTGGCGAGTTTGCTGAAGTCCTGAATCTCAAAAGTGCTATTACTATTGCAATTATCGCATGAGCCTTTGCAATCCTCTCGGTTGAAGGATTCGTTGAAGTAATTAAGGACTTGTACTCTTCGGCAGTCGCTTTTGTTCTCACAAAATTGGATGACATTCCTCAGCATCTGACGTTGGCGCTCCTGTTGGTCCACTGTGCCCTCTCCCTCGTCGATCATGCGTTTTAAAGCACTGGTGTCCTGGTAGCCATAGTAAAGATAACATCCAGAGCGTTTGCCATCTCGTCCAGCGCGGCCAGTCTCTTGGTAGTAGCCCTCGAGACTTTTGGGGATGGTGTGATGGATCACGAAGCGTACATCGGGTTTGTCGATTCCCATGCCGAAGGCAATCGTGGCAATGATGACGTTGTATGCCCCGGCCTGCCACTGTCTTTGGACATTCTTCCTCTCCTCCGATTTCATACCAGCATGGTAGTGATGGGCCCTAATGTTGTACTGCTCACGAAGCTTGGTCGCAATGTCTTCGCAGTTCTTCCTCGAAAGACAGTAGATGATGCCGGACTGCCCTCTGTAAGACTTGTTGATTGTTTTTGCTATGCTATCGAGTACGTCCTTTGCCTTGGTCTTGCTCCTCACTTCGTAATTTAAGTTAGGCCGATTGAAGCTTTGAGAAAAAGTTTCACAATTCTTGATACCAAGATTGTGGATTACATCGATTTTCACGTTTTCAGTGGCCGTAGCAGTCAAAGCTATGACAGGTACGCCAGGAAACTGTTGCCTTACCTCCCCTAACAATTTATAGTCAGGTCGAAAGTCGTGGCCCCACTGACTGACACAATGCGCTTCGTCAATGACGATGCGCGCCAGCTTTCGTCGTCCATGGAGATCTCCCAAAGCGCTGAGTATGGGTTGGCTTCTGTTTATCATTTCAGGCGTGATGTAAAGTAGTTGACAGAATTTGTGAGGTTGTTGCTCTTTAAGGCAGTTCATGACTAATCGGCGATACTCCTCTGTAACTTCACTGTTTATCAGGAGAGCCTGAATCTTGAGTTCCTGCAGATGCTCGACCTGATCTTGCATAAGACTGAGCAACGGAGAAATGACTATTGTGACACCTTGGGTCTTCCCTGAGTTCACGACAGCCGGCAATTGGTAGCAGAGTGATTTGCCTCCTCCAGTTGGCATCAAAACAAAGGCATCCTTGCCGGCCAATGTAGCGTTGATAGCTTC
The DNA here is from genome assembly GCA_022315425.1 of Pseudevernia furfuracea. Classification (NCBI taxonomy): domain Eukaryota; kingdom Fungi; phylum Ascomycota; class Lecanoromycetes; order Lecanorales; family Parmeliaceae; genus Pseudevernia; species Pseudevernia furfuracea. The sequence continues at coordinate 1,083,439 of JAIUPT010000033.1, forward strand.
AAGTTGGTTGGGCCGGAAGCCTCGCAGATGAAAGCGGTCTTTCAGAGCAGCTTTTACGTCTTTTGACCACACGTGTTGCATCTGCGCGGGCTGGGGAGCTGTGTAAGAAGAGGCGAGACTAGTTTTTGACGCTTCTAGGCGTAAAGCGTTACCGGAAGTCTCTGCGAAGACATCACGTCGTCCGATATCGTGATTAGAGTAAGGTCTAGTGTTTCGATTTTCCACTTCTTCTGCGACCTCAAGCATATCCACATCATCGTTGTCTTCGCCGTACTCATCTTCATCGACATCTGCCTGGAATGGGATGCCCATATGCGTCGTGAAAAGATCTTCATCTTCTTCGACATACTCAAGCTTAGCAGCTCCAGCACGAGAAGGCGTCTTAGGACGGCTCGATCCTTGCGTCTTGGAATCTTGCGGCTGTGCGCTTGCTTCTGCCCGCCGAGATGTCTGCTTCGAAGGAGAGAAGTAAGAATTGACATCTCTCGCGGCTGGTGAAGAGGTGTAAGTTTTTAAAGGACTCCCTTGCGTTCTCGGAAGATCGACCATGGAATGTTTGTTTGCTGTGTGAGGAGCGATGTTTGGAGCTTGTGTTTGCTGGACATATTGTGTGGTTGCCGGTCCGCTTGAAATTGGTGGCCGTACATCAGGCGTCATAAGTCGCTGCGCATGCGAATCGGCCTGAGTTGATTGCACGAGAGTAGTAGAGCACTCGCCGGGCTTATATTTCTTGGGTTCAATGATGTGGGAATTGCCCGGCATCGACTGATAACTCGCTGTAGGGAGGTCCGCTTGAACCAATAGTAGACTAATCTCGGATTCGATCTGCGTTAAGCGACTAGCGAAGCTTTTGGTATCAGCCAAATCCTGATCGAAGATCGAATGGTGCAGATCTTCTTCGATGGCAGCTATCACACGGGCTTTAGTCTCCAGCTTCAATTTAGAAAGCCTCAAATGTTCCTCTCTTAGGAACAGCAGACTATTCGTCGCGTCTATCTTAGCCGTCCATGAAGCCGGCTGCTTCAGCATTTCAGCTGTAGGTGTCTTCCCCTCAACATTGAAACTGAACAATTTCTCCGCAGCGGATCTTCGACCGCGATATAACCCATCAAGAAAAGCCTGGGTGCAATCTGGCTGGAAGCTCAAGAACGCTTGGACAGCAACATTGTCCGAATTTTCTGGAGGTGTGATTGAACCATTGGACGAGGTTATGGCCTGCTGCAAATGGGGTCGCTGAAGCCCATGTGGTAGTTTGGTTGGCGAGTCACGTTGAAAAGGGGATGCTCCGCTGCTTGTGGGCATAAGCTGGTCTGACAAAGTCTGAATGTCAGAATTTTTCACTGCGCTTGGCAAATCAACGAGCTTTTCGTCATTGAATGAGTGGACACGCTTTTGGGCGGTAGAAGAGGGCGCAGCCAACACCGGATTGACGCTTTCATCACTCTCAAACTTGAGATCGTTGAGCCGTTCCTTGTATTCGGCCTCATCATCTTCGTCTTCCGAGTCTGCGATTGTCTTCTTCTTCCCCTTCTTCTTCTTCTTCTTCTCGTCGAGCTTTCGGTCAAGTTCGTCCTTGGTTGCAGTCCGAGCGATAGAATCCTTGGGGGAACGTATTCTTTGCTGGCCGCTATATTTTCCTAAAGTGCTTGGCGAGTCAAGATCGTCGTCGAAAAAGTGATCATTAGGCGATAGACGTGGTATAGCTTTCCGGCTGCTGGTGATTTGTTTCGTCGCTCCCTGGCTGTTGGGCTTTTTGGGAGATTTTGCAGACTTTGGTGGTATGAACTCATCTGGGAACGTCTCTATGGCAGTAAAGCCACTTTGTGACATCCTGAGGGGCACTTCTGCTTGGAGTTCATCCTCCTCAAGCTCGTCACTTTTCCTCTTCTTGCCCTTTTTGACGGGAGGCTCCTTGCGTGTAGCACTGTCTTCCCTCCATATAGCCCTCGACTCTCCAAATGTCTCGACAGTACTGGACGAAGATGTATGTAGGTCATCTCGGGTGAGGTCAAAGGAGGTAGCTTCGCAACGAGGTGGTGGACCTCTTGTGACAGGTGCCTCAAGCGTATCTGCTGTGTGCCTCTTAGCACCAGACTTAGCCGTATCCAACGTAGAGTCTGGAAATCTGTCAGCTGTGCTCACGAAGTCGCAATAGATTCTGTTTTTCATACCAGAAGGTCTATACTCCCACTGAGCACTGTACTGATCCTTGAGAGACGTCCCTGGTTTTCGGGTAGAGGTATGTGAAGGAGTTTGAAGTACAACGGGAATGTGCTCGCTCAGTAGTCGAGGCTTATTGTTTGACTTGGGTCCAGACTGGAGCCGTGCCATTTCAGGTTGGCCTTGAGCGTTAAGAACACTTGCTGGTAAAGTGGGTCGAAGGAATTCCGGCTGTCTTGCTGTGCTGTTAACATTGCTGTTGAACTCCTCAACAATCGTATCTAGCCCAAGATACTCGACTTCTTGAGGCAAGGACAAGGCGTCTTCAACGGATGGAGTGGGTGGTGGGGCGTACGCTGACTGCGGGGGTTCAGCAGGTGAAGCTCGGAGAAGCCAATGGAGGTGCTGATTTAGGTTGTGTCTCGTCATAGAATCCAGTCATAGCTGCTTGGGAGAAAGCAGCCATCAAGATCTTAAGTCCGAATACCTCAGCGAGTGAATACGGAATAGGTGGAATTGCGAGCGAGATTCAATTTCGCGTGTGACGGAGACGCGCCTGCCGGATTTGCCGCTAGTACGAAGTCACGTGCGTGCACCTCGTGGTAGAATCTGTATCATGCTTCCGTTTCTCTCTCCGAATATCTCAGACATACAGGAAGCAGAAAACGCTGAATCTGGAGTAGAAGAAGGCTTTCTACTTTGAACTTACGCAGTAATAATGCGCGCTCCTTGGACTAGCTTTGGTGATGACTAGAACGTTGGATGCGCACAGATCTTTAGATTCCGAAAGTCTCAAAGAATCGCAAGTGTTCAATTACTTGCTTTAAAGCCTTGATTAATACTGTGCGTCCATCAGACGGTCATGGCTAAGAAGGAAAAGAAATCCAAAGATGCTGAGAAGAAAGCTCGCGTTGCTGCCAAACAAAGCAAAAAGACAGCTCAGAAAGAAAAGAAAGTCAAGTCCAAAGGGGCGGACGAAAGTGACGCTGAAGATGTCGACCTGGAATCAGTGCTGGAAGAGTACGCCAAACAAGTGGGCAATTTCCCTTCCAAGGCATCCCGAAATGATGGAAAGCCGCTCACGATATTAGCAAGCCCAATTCCTCAAAGTCACGGAGACTCTCTGCAAACCTCCATCTCCTCGCTCATCGGCAACTCTCATTGGCTCACCTTCCAACATGAAGGAGCTTTTCCTTTTTGGGGGAGAGTATTACAACGGCGCCCTTGCTACGTTTTTCAATGACCTTTTCATCTATCATGTTGAAAGAGACGAGTGGCGAAAAGTAACAAGCCCGAACAGTCCCTTGCCCAGAAGTGGGCATGCGTGGTGTCGAGGTGGCAATGCTGGCGGAGTGTATTTATTTGGAGGTATGCCTGGGAATCAGCTCGACGAAAAGAGTCCGTAACAATGTCAGGCTCGCTAACTTGGGGTCACAGGCGAATTTTCGTCACCGAAACAGGGCACTTTCTACCACTACAATGACTTTTGGAGGCTAGAACCATCCACCAGAGAGTGGACCAGACTAGAAAGCAAAGGTAAGAGCCCGCCTGCGAGAAGTGGACACAGATTGGTGTACTACAAAGTAAGTTCACAGATCTAGACAACGGTTGCTAGCAACTGCTCAATCATATCTAGAACTACATAATTTTGTTCGGAGGGTTCCAGGATACTTCCCAGGTGACCAAGTATTTACAAGATCTTTGGATTTATGACTGTCAAAATTACCTGTGGCACAATCCTGTACTGCCTCAGAAGCCTGATGCGAGGTCTTCTTTCTCCTTTCTTCCACATGACGCAGGAGCTGTCTTATTTGGGGGCTATTCAAGGGTCAAAGCCAACACTGTTGTCGGCAAACAGACCAAAAGAGGCCCCCAAGCATCGAAATCGGTCTTGAAACCGATGATACATCAAGACACTTGGCTTCTTCGCATCGAGCAACCAGCTGCAGACGCAACAGGCGGCGCTACTCCAATAGTGCGATGGGAGCGTCGCAAGAAACCAGTAAATTCGCCGAATCCAGCCAGGGCAGGCGCGACTCAGGCTTATCACAAAGGTCGTGGAATTATGTTTGGTGGAGTTCATGATGTTGAAGAAAGCGAGGAAGGTATCGATAGCGAATTCTTCGACCAACTTTTTGCATTCAACATTGAGCGTAACAGATTTTTCCCCCTGACATTGCGGCGCGCCAAAGTTGCTTCCAAGAAGCAGATGGGAGATCGTGGTGCAAAAAGAGGCAGAGGCAAAGCAGATGAAGCTGAATTGCTCTGCAATCTTGCTGCATTAGAAACAAAAGGAACTCTTCCGGATTCATATACTATAGATACAGAGCTCATGTCGGAGGCAGAAGATTCGCCGCCTAAGGCGGCCAAAGTGGTCCTAAGAACCATGCCTCATCCCAGGTTCAACGCGCAGCTGACAGTTCAAGGCGATGTATTGTATATCTTTGGCGGAACCTATGAGCGAGGTGATCGCGAATACACGTTTGATGAGATGCACGCCATCGATCTCGGTAAAGTCGACGGTGTTCAAGAAATCTATAGAAGGGAACTCGAGAATTGGCAAGTCGACGATTCAGAGAGCGAGTCGGAGTCCGATGAAGACCGAGAATTCGGTTCAACAGATGAAGACATGGAGGGAGACGTACCATCAGGTGTGGCTCTACCACTAACGGAGATCCCAACAAAGTCTACAGAAATGCCATTGGCAGAGGAGCAGATGGATGAGACTGAAGATGAGCACCCAGAAATCACGTTCGCCGACACGAGACCTCACCCCCGACCTTTTGAAAGTCTTCGCGAATTCTTCTCTAGGACATCGAATTTATGGCAAGAACTTGTTCTAGGACAGTTGCAGAGCAAAGGTGATGGCATCAATAGTTCTGTCAAAGAGTTGAGGAAGGTGGCGTTTGATCTAGCAGAGACCAAATGGTGGGATAGCAGGGAAGAGATCACTGCGGAGGAAGAGAGGCAAGAAGAGGCTGGTATTGGCGAGGTTGTTAGCGTGGCCGATCGAGCCAACACTGGTGGGCCAAACCGGAGACGTTAGGGAGTGGTGAAAAATTTTGGAGAATTTGAGCAGACAGTAAGAGAGCTGGAATTCAAGTATAAAGTAAGGGTTCTCCAAACATTTTCATCTCAAGAGTAACGTAGTGAGACAATATGATTGGTTGCGGCGCGCGTAGAGTTGACGTCACGTGCAGCCTTCAGCAATGACTTCACACACATCCTGGCCCACTTCGTCAAGGATATTCACAAATTTTCCGCCAAGCCATCAACGACTTGATGCTTGAAGCATTCTGATGCAAAGGCTGTTTTCAAGTACTGCCGGCAAAATGTCTCAACAACGTGTACGCATGATCTGGAGACATTGACCGACGATTAGGCAGCTAATTATCGTCTCGAATAGATTTCCTACACAGTACATGGCACGGTGCAGGGTTTGTCATTTTCTCCATTTGAGGTCCCAATTAGCTCAGGCTGTTGACCGCCGGCAGGTGTCAACTTTCGGTAGGCCATACTGCAACGCCGGATTTATAAAATCCAGTGTAGGCCATGGTTGATATTTTTCTGATTGGACAGATCGTTCGCTCAAACAAAAGCAAAGTCCTTGAATCTGACGGGTTTTGTCAAGAACACTTCCGACCATAAGGTATGGGCTCACGGCACTTTTTCGAAGGAAGATTCTGCCCAGCGTCAACTCAATCGTCTATCGGGTTTTGGTGACTAACGATCGGCGGTATAGGTGACTGGGGAAGCGCAAGGCTCAGAAGACAGCATCAAGTCGTTCCTCAAGGAGCTTAACAATGGACCCAGTGCTGCACACGTGGTGAAGGTCGAGAAGGAAGAAATTAAGACAAAGGTTTGTACATTTCAGAGTGATCTCTTCCTACTTGGTACCGAATCAGAGTCTTAGATATCTGGAAGGGAAAGACTCTTTTTTCATCTTCAAAGATTCTCTGGAACTCAAATTCTTGGTTCGAAGAAGCGATGCTGACTGCAAAACGTGCGTAGGAAGGAGAGAGCTCCTTTGGGACCCAGTAAAGCTAATCCTTCTGTTGAATTGATGAGGACAGGGCATTGGGCAGAGCTTAGTAAAAGCATGAGAAAATGCCATGATAGCCAGAGAATATTGCCCAAATCTATATTCGCACAGTCCGATTCTGCTCTGTTCATCTGTACCAATTGAAAAGGTGCATGTCCCAGTCCAAATTTACAGTCCAAGCTAAGGTATGCAAATAAGCCTCACAACCTTAGTGGCAAACAACGCGTTCCACGGTGAAACACCGGCAAAACTGTTTTCCCTTGGCGCGTGTCACCCTGGGTTTCACCCTGTTAGCCTGAGTCCATGAAGTTATTGAACATACCGCAAATGGTCAAGTAAATTGTCTTCCGATTCATGTCTTTGCACACTTCTTGTCATCGTCCACATCTCTAGCTTGCCCATATACCATCATGTATAATCTTGTAAGCAATGCTCCGAGCATGCCAACAACGGCTTTCAGTCCATCACCAGGTAGCAATGCTTCATATTCCCCGCCTTTAACCAGAGACTCCTCACCATCTCCGTCCATATCTCCTACACCAGCGATATCTGCCTGTCCACCACTGAGTCGATCTTTCTCCGCTAATTCATCAACCACGTCCTCGGTCTCTACGGCTTCTCAACCATCCATAACCTCTCGTTCTGTCTCTGCATCTGGTGCGGTCCGCCAAAGAGGCTATGTCCGGCCACAAGGGGTTTCATTTGCCCCTTCGGCTGGCAACAGGGATAGTGTTCTTAGCTTGGGCAGCATTGCTCATCTCCAATACTACTTCGCCCGCACTGGCTTACTAGATGGCAAGGGAGGCCAGTTGGCGAAAGAATCAAAGAACAAGAATGGCATTGAGAAGCCGTCTACAAACATTCTCCCTAGGATTCGTGCCAGTCCGGACTTGGGACACGGCACAGACGACAGCAATGGCTCTTCTGGGGAAGCAGATGGGGACTCAGAGGAACCAGTCATGCTTCCACCAACGGTCAGCACCTACAATTACAGAGTTCAATATCTCCCCCCACCACCAGATTTGGAGACGCTCAGGCATGATCTTGAGACCACTCTGGCTGATGCCAAAAAGGCATTGCGAGAAGTTCAAGATCAAAATGAGCAGGACCTCGAACAACGAAAGTTGGAATCAGAAAAAAAGTCTCCGGACACAAACAACGATGATCACGTGTCATCGTCACTTTCACAATCATCAGGCTGGTATGAGATACAAGGGATGCACATATTAGATATTGTGACCCTGGCGATTCGTGCCGCGAAAATCTACCACACTTCCCACGACAACCCGCGTCGACTTTACAGCATCAAATCGGAACGTCAAATACGTGAAGAACTTCTTGGTGTTCTCGATGTGCTGAAAAGGATGGCTGGCCGAAATTTTGTTGGCGGGATGAGGGAGGAAGAACTGAGGACTACGAAGCATTGGGTGGAAGGTATAGAAGCATTTCTAATCAAAGAAGCAGCAATGGAGGAGCAGGAGCAAAAGACCCGAGACAGCTGGGCTTGGCTTAAAGGGTCCTGGCAGGGTCGAGAACGTGAAAGAGAATGGCTGTTCTTAACCTCATTCCTACCTGAGGTCAACCTACCCGAATGGACAGCCCTTGAAGACTCTGCTCAGACACCCACACAGTTCCTAGAATCATTACGGACTGGACTGACCTTGGTTCGTCTGCACAATGCCATTTTGAAGGAGTTTAAGGGGCAATTTGGCGACATCAAATCCTTCCATACCGATACAGCTAAACCCTACCGCTGCTCTGAGAATCTTCGCTATTGGATCAAAGCAGCGGAACTTCGGTGGGGAACTAAGCTGAAAGTCAATGTCTCGGGAGTAGTAAATGCAAAAAGTGAGGCGTGGACGGACTTCGATAGAGCAATCCTTCAGTGGAGCAAAGCAGTCAGGGAAGAGCTCACAAAAGAATTCGAGGAAGCAAAAAGACGGCCGAAAAAGGAAACGATATATCCTGCAGAACAAGAGACCGGCATCAATAAGCATGATGAATCATGAAGATTATGATGGCTACAAACAGATGTTGTTGGTGATGCGAACAGACGGAGAGGGGCTATGAGCAGGACGTGCAGTGTTTTGTTTTCCTGACGGCAGAGTGTTCTTTCTTGATACCCCATGTTCACCGTGTTTACCATTTTATCTATCATAGAATGACAACCCAAATGCACTGCAATCCAGAGATAGGCTTCCTTTGCAGACGAGACCTGTCCAAATTATTGTAGACATGGAAGTCGCCCGTAGTGCTAAACCCGACATAGGCTGTGATGCAATGGTCAACCGTAAACCTGCGGCTGTCAACATGAGAATTGCCCGCCTACACCAACCCTGACAAAATACATACCTTGCTCATGCTTCCACCTCCCAGCTGAATTTCACTAAGAGTTTGCTTGCATAGCAAACAGCTTACCTCGCACTTACCCTGCTTTGCTTGCAATCACATTAGAACCTCTCGCGGCCGCTTAAACGCGTGAGCTTGGCTTTTAACCCAGCCCCTGCTCCAGCTACGTTCGGGGGGTTCTCCACCGCCGCAAGCCTCGTTCAGTCTCTTTTCCACAGCAGAGATTCCCCTTATTCTTGAGAAGTCCTCTGCATTACAGATAAAGATAAAATCTTGCCAAAGTTCCTGAAATCGAAGTTGTGGCTGGTCGGCTGGACAGGAAACCTCGACCTCCTATCCTCAGCCCTCTAACACAGCCAGCTAGAGAGACTCCGACCTTGGATTAACCGAAATTGACGTTCAAAAGAGCGTGATACAGTATGAAGTCCAGTGATCTTGCTTGACATTGCCACCGCCACCGCCGCTCATTTCGAAAACGAAGCTGGGGCTTGACCGTCACATCGGCTTGGTAGGCCTACCAGCAGGCAGAGTGAAGACAAACAAACATAAGATTTGGGTGGAAAGGAGGAACCTTGAAGAGATTGTTGAGTTCTTTCAGAGAAACAGAGTAGAACACTTCGCATACTCTCTATTCAAACCTAACGAGATCACGACTTTCACAAGAATTTCATACGAGACACACTTGCCAGTCCAAGATGGCGGGCTACAACATACTGACAGGATTCTCGAAGAAAGGCCGCAATGGGTCCACCACAAAAAATGAGCCAAGTGCACAAAAACCAGAAGACACCCTACCTGTAAGCATTTCAGAGGATGACGAGGTGTTGGCACCTCCCGGGGAAATGTCCACGCAACAGAGGCTTGCGTCGCCAGTAGATGCAGAGTCATACTTCAATTCGCTGAACTCAATAAGGTCATCTCGAGCGAATTCGGTATACTCACTCTCACGCATATCACTCACCAGTCAGCTTTCACAATTGACTTCCTTGGCCTTACCGAATCCGACCTTGCTATCCAGCAGCATCTCGTACATACCTACAGCTCCTATCGCCGCGACCACTCTCAGTAGCGCCGCAGACCAAATTAGACGATGGCTTCAGAAGGCAACGGAGGTCTTGAGTGGACTTAATGCCGAAGATGACGTGGAATGGGCGGCTGCCGGAGGTCGAGAAGGGCTAGGGGAGGTACAAGCGGCGATCAAGAGATTTGAAAGTCTTATTGGTGTATACGTCAGAGCGATTGAAGACCTGCAGGAGCGAGACGACATCTCGGATGTTCCTAATGAGCAGCTCAAAGGTGTCGTTGATCAAATGGAGAGCATCCTTGAGGATTGGGACATTGTGTGGAGGTCACTAAAGGACATTCAGCGACAGGTCGAACTGGCAATGGAATGGGAAGAGCTATGGAATGTTGTACTCGGAGACATTGGATTGGAAGTAGAAAACCTGTCCAGGCTGGTCTTCGAGATGGAAGAGGCAAGGCATAAAGCGTTGCTGGCAGATCCTTCTGAGAGCATCGGAGCTCTTGACATGCAGGAGCTTGACACCATCGTGGAAGAGGGCGAAAGGGAGACAACAAGCCATCGCATTAGCTTATCAAATGCTTTACCATCAAGCTCACCAACGGAGTCTCCAGAATCCAGCATGGCACCAGAAGATGACCGACTGCTGGCTCTCTTCGCTCGCATGCAGCCACTTCGAGCGTCATTGGACTTCCTCCCAATGACTTTGTCAAATTTTCATGCTAAAGCACAGCCAGTGCTGCCTACAGCTTGTCAGGAGCTCGACTCAAGGAGGGTAAGCCTTGAGAAGAAGTGGAAGACCTTAGAACGCGATGCTCAACGTCTGAGGCAAGAGCTCAGCGAGGATCGTTGGGTGCTTCTATTCCGCAATGCTGGAAGGCAAGCTCAAAAGCTCTGTGAATCAATCGAGCGCGCCATCACCAAACTTCAAGAAGCTATCGATCTAGGGGCGCAGCATAGCAATCCTCCGTTGCTAGCTAAGAAGGTGGAGGCCTATGAGGCAAAGAAAACTCATTACGGACCAGCAATCGAGAAGGTTCTGGGAATAATCAACAAAGGTGTTACTGGCCGGATCACTGTTAACGGCGAGATTCTAAGGCTGCAGTCAGACACAAGTGCTAGATGGCAAAGCACTAGCTCAGACATGAAAGATATGGATCTGGCTTTGGATGACTTGACCATGAACAAAAATCAACAGCTACGCGACTCCATTTCTAGTATTATATCTTTAGACCGTTCCTTGGATCGATCTGCAAATGGTAGTGCCGTTGACACCCCGGGCAGCTCGCCTGCATCCTCTGTTGTTATGGGTCCGACAAATGGCAATAAGCGTGATGAGTCTCCAGGCATGAATGGATTGAGCCGCAGAAGCAGTATTGTGTTTAACAGCAACGCTCGTTTAAACAGTGCACGTCGAAACTTCACCATGCCACCCGGGTCACCTGGCTCAACCCAGCTGCCTCGCAAAACACCGATGTCTAGGTCTTTCACATCGGACAGCTGGTCCTCATCTCGAGGCGCATCACCATCACCTTATGCCAAGCAAGCGTCGGCTACACCTACACCCGGATGCCGTACTCAACGACCTGGCATGCCACAAGTCGACAACAAGCCTCGCTGGAACTCTTCTCCAAAGGTCGAGCGTTTTGAATTTGGCCAGAAACCATGGCCAGTACCATACTCTACTGTATCGCTTAGTCGCAGGAGCTCAATGGCTTTTCGCCCCCCAAGCAGCGCCGGATCTCACCTGAACTCGTCTGGTCTTACTCTTCCCAGCCCATTGGGGCGTTCATCACCAGCACCCGCTCTGGTCACTGCAACCATATCGCATCGCCCACGCGTCGCATCTGGCACCCAAAGCTCCCTCGGGACGCGTCAAACTTCATGGTCCTCACCTGCGCATTCGACCGATTGGGTGAAAGTCAAGGACAAGACACCTCCATCCACGTCAAAGAAGGAGAGCATTCGCCTCGGCTCAGCACCAGGCTCACCTCCAGATGTGCCTACCGAAGAAAGTCCATCTGCAAGACCAAGGCCGCAGCGCCCAAGCACCTCTTTTGCAAGCAGCCGTCGCGTCAGTATGCTACCGCTGCCGAAGAACTCGCCTTTAGCACTTTCGAATGGGCGGGAGACCGCTATGGGATTGAGGACGATATCAAACGGAAATGGCAGAGAGAGCTCTTTCGGGTCAAGGCCTACGTTAAACGGGAAGGAGAATGGAGCTATCGAGCAGGGGAAGGTGAAGGCGTGGAGATAATTACGAGCATAGTGAGTGCGATCGTGGGCAATTACGGAAGAGAAGAAAAAGTCCTTCTTCGAACCTTCGATGTCTCTATGAGCAATTGACGAAGCGTTGTAGCGAAAGTATTTTAGCGAAGGTGTCCCGGCGGAAAGTGTGTACACTAATTCCTGTTACTTGACTATCGAGAACATATGAATGCGGCCTTCAGCCAGCATTTCCGAATGCTGCAGATAGAACAGAACAGTGCATATGGTAGCAATCATTCTAGCGAATCTGCCTTGAAGTGGTAATGCTTATGCCCTGATAGCTACTCGCAAGGTAATGCTTAGCACATTTGTGCACCCCATACTCTTCGAGCTTAGCTTGTCATTTGATATACTCCTTCCCCCCTAGCATTCGCTTGCTTCCCTCGCAAGATTCTTCTAAGTCTAACCTCCATGTTCTCATCCATTCGCAGCCTCCTCTTATCTCAGCCTGTTCCTGGCTCTATCTGACTCAGTCCAATCTTCGAAGATCTTCGAATTTGCATACGCTATACGACAGAGATAACATACCCCCCCCCCTCCCATCGACTCTTACTGTCTTTGATCGCACTCTTCTGCTCTCCCTTTGCCCACCTGCTGTGCCTTCCCTCGCGCACACGCCCTTTTACGGATCCCCGCATACGTATGCGCACGCGTTCATGCACCGTACAATCTGCACGGACACCTACCCATCCACCTATGTTAACCGATAGTTGCCCACACGTTACCATCCAGTCTTGTGAACTTCTCTTGATTTATTCTCGCCTTTTGACGCAAGTAAGGTCTTCCGTGGTCCTACCCGATCGATACCCAGACCAGCCCAGAAGCGTGATGCGATACGTTAAAAACACGAAGGAAAACTTCGGTTGCAAACCTTGCATCTCTCTCGGAGTCGCACTCGGTTACAGGATACCGAAATGCATTGCCTTTGTCCACAACCACCCTTTTCGGCCGCGAACCTCTTTCCCTTTCAACTTGTTGCCGGATCCGTCGACTGCGAGCGTATTAGGAATTCCTCTCCCGGATCTTTGATGTTCTTTTCTTCTGACAGGCCATGCCATCCTCCCATCGCTCTCCCTCCATCATCGGCCATCCTTACCACTAAACACCGGCTGTAGCCTACAAAACCCGTAAGTCATCATTCTCAAGTCGGACTCTAGCTTTCTGAACATCAGGATGTCGCAGGAGTTGAATACTCCCGGGCCCAATGGCACAACCTGTCTTCGATCCCAAATGACACCCGCTGACTCCGAAGACTTCAGGCAATGACTCCCTGGCTCCTCGTCCCTGAGTCCGCCATCGGCGTCTTACCGCCTCACCATGAACTCACATGCCTACCAGTAGAGACATCTAGGATGCTCTGGCTGATCTGCACCATCGCTATTGCCACCCTGTTTATTGTGATTGGAATCATGTCACCCACTGGGCTGAGGACGAGGGGTGTGAATGAGGGCAGTGAAATGGAGAAAGGAAGCATAAAGGTAGCCGAGGGGAAGGAGATGATTTTGAGAAGGGGAAGCGGCAGCGTGGGAATGTGGAGAGTTGAGAAGGGAAAATAGATGGTTTCCACAGGGAAGGGATTAGACCCGAAGATGCGAACCAAAGGCGCTTGGATTTGCAAGTACAAGCATGGAAGTCCATAATTCTGCATGCAGCCTTTGCCTTTGAGCCGTCATCAGAGCATGCTGTATGGTACATCGAACTCGAACCGCAATGGCTTCGTCAATCAAATCATACCTCTCGCCTGCAATGTGTGAGCTTTCAAGACTGTCCTGATTGCAAAAAAATTCTCTCACCAAGTCATGCCAGGCCGTTCAGCCTTCGGCGTGTGCACGGCATTACTATCTGCAAAAGGATCATCTCTTTCCTCTTCCTCAGAATCGTCATCCTCAGCATGCTGTAACCCACCTTGCCCGTTTAGGAGCATGGTCGGATGTTGCTGGCTAGGCTTTCTACCGATGTTGAGCCTTGACAACGCTTCTTGTGTGTCTTTCTGTTTGTCTGGTTCCGGCTTTGTAGGTTTCGCTGGTCGCTCATCGTCGCTCGACTCCTGCCCGTCGCTGTCACTATCGTCGTCGACGCTCTTGTCAAGAATTTCATATGCCATCAAAGCCTCGACGAGGCTATCGTTAGCATTGATTAGGCTACCTAGCCACTGTTCGCTTTCCACATGCTGAATGTACCGCAATATCTGTCGCCGCAGCGCTTTACATGTTTCGAAACGGTTGACAGTCTCTGCGTGTTCGCTAACACGAAGCTTTTCTCTGTTCAGGAGTTTTAGCGCATTCATGAGGTTAGTGCTTGCGACAGATGAGGAGGCAATGGTTTGGAGGAGTTGAGGCTTTTCCTTCTCGAGATTGAAGGTTTTTGACCTTGATTTGTTGCCATGCTTGTCAGGCTTCAGTTTCTTGGAGTGGTATTTGGGTGTTGGCGTGATGCTTGCGGCAGCGTTGCTTCTGGGCGTCAGACTCGGTGAAGCCATTGAGCTTGACTCGCCAGACATGGATTCGTCTTCAGTGCTGCCGAAAGGATCTCCGTTTGCTTCTCTTTCGGTCTCTTGCAATACCTTCGACTGTGCCTGGGTGACTTGTTTTTTCCGCTTGGGAAGCTGCTTCTCGAGGGCTACAATGCGCTCCATGCCTTGGGTGGACTGGTATGCGACGGCCCATTGTCTGAACAGTATTTGGCACTTCTTCTTCACCTCTGAGTCCGACAAGGAGTCTGTGGCGCAAACACGAAGGCGTTCCAATAATGGCTCGTCTGCGAAAGCACGCTGAAAGCGGGGACCAGCATTTTCGATGAGACCATCCAGGACCGTGAGAGCTCGTAGTTGTTGATCGACGCTGCCATACTTACTGCGGCATCATTTTAGCAGAGTTCAATCTGATTGCCAATGGACAGTTGGGCCTACAGCTTCTTCCGTATCGCTCGTGCTGCTTCGGTTGGACCACCGGTTTGCAATCTTATGACCTCGATCAGGTCCTCGATTCCGCTCATATCATCCGTTTTATAATGTTCGCTGGTCAAGCGATTGATCCGAACAGTAATTGCCGAGTAAGGTTTGCTCTAATCGTCGAGAACAGATGGCATTAGCTTCATGGAAAGGTCAGGAGGGCTGCAGGTAGACGAGATTGAGATGCCTAGCAGACATGATAGGGCGCTACGTATAACATGACTTTTACCCGTGACGTTCTACGAGGACGGAGGGTAGACAGAATACAGATTGGGGCCAAAGATATGCAAGACAGCCCCTCGGCAGCTGACGACAAACACATTTATCCACCACCTACCGAAGTCGAAAACATTTTGTTCTTCTTTTCGGACTTGCGTCCTGCAGCTCAGACACACTTCAATGAGTAGAAAGCGATAACACAGAATAGTCGTTAAGAGCCAGCATGAGAGACTGGCATCGCTGAATGCAAGCAGATGCTGGGTGACCTTGACGAACAGATTGTAGGATGACGAAATCAGCACAAAGTCCAGTTTCAATGAGCGATTTTCGAGTCTGATGAGACCAACAGGTCTTTAGGACATATAGAAATGGATTTTTGTAGTGTCGAATAACAATGCATCCGGTTGCAGAACAGAAGAATGTCGTGCCTTTTGATATTGAGCTTGCAGCCTGCTTGAGCCTCAGACCAAAACCCCGCGCTTAACCCTTTTTGGATTGCGGGGTGCAGATGACGGGGATTTCTTCCACCCCACTCTCTCGCGAAGCCTGGCACACTTTGTTTCTCAACATACCAGTATGCAATAGATTCTCCATCCAAACATTCAGCTGTGGAGGGTAGTGGTGGTGGAGGGGTTTAGGAGGGAGATAGAGGGGTCGGAGGTGAATCATAAAGACGGAATGACGGCGCAAAGAGCTTGGGGATGGGATTTACATGAGATGAGAGAAGCCGCGGTGATGGACGATCCAATCTTGGAAGAGACCTCAGACGAGCCCAATCCTGCGCCAACAGCCTCCGGCTTCACAGCTATCAATCACTCTCGCTATGCTGACACAGCTCTCGTTCGCCCAGAGCACGAGGATGCTGCCTTCAAGTCCAAGTCAGCCGACAAACCCAAGGCCCCGAAGAGGGGGAAGACTCAACTATCTGCTGTTTCGACAGCATCCAAGCCCAAAAAAGCTGCGAGTTCGAAGAAGACAAAGAGAGCCAAGACAGCGGCAAAATTGGACTGCCAGGATATTTCGCAAGGCTTGTCAAGGACCAAGCCAACATCTTGCAGGGGTGGAGCGTTTCCTGTGAAGACTGCGTTGGTCTTGGAAGATATGCCATTGGAGCAGAACCCGAAACCGCGGAGGATTTGTGATATTTCAGTCGAATCTGAGGTTCAGCCAGCGTTCAACGGTAGGAAGAAACAGAGCAAGCCTTCTGGACTCGCCGACGAATATCAGGCTTCGTATGCCAAAGTTCAGGGCAACTTCTTCAATCAAGCTACGCCTCCCACCCTTCCCAAAAGCGATGAAGTCGAAGCAGAGATTAATCACGATGATCAGTCTCATGGTCAAGACTTCGCTACCGAACGACAGGCCAGTCCAAACATTTACGTCGGGCCTTCCATCCTGGGAAACCAGGAGTCTGATGGCAGCATTATAGTCAGAGACTTTGGCGCACCACCTTTTACACAAACGAGTGGTCCGACTGTCCGAGGCCAAAATTCTCAGGGGACAAGGATAGTAGATGAATTCGATCCCCTGGACTCGATATCAGACGACTTCTATGAAGTTGGTGACATCAGATGCGGCAATGATGGCGAACAAGATGAGTTTCCCATGGACGATGAGTGTCTCGAAGAAATGATGCAGTCAATGACCGTTCCAGTGGAAGAGGAACCCTTGGGCTCAGACTGGCGGCCGCAGGATTTCTGGGACGATACCTCAAATATTATTGATGAGCAGCTTGAAAACGACCAGTCGCACTGGCCTGGAGCGAATCCAGACTTAGATAGGGTATTCATATACGACGAGGATCCAACTTTAGCGGCTAGCGACGTTATTGACGTACCTTCTTCGGCCCAGTGGAGTTCCCAAGCCTCCTGCATCTCAACTCACCTCACAGGCAATGCCAACCCAGATCGCGCGAGAACACCAGAAGGACCTGAGAACTGCTTCGATGACAATGACCTGGATAATGGCCTCATCGATCTTATGGCCGACGAATCCAAGAGTCCCCAGGGTACTTCCCCGGCAACACCTGCAAAGCGACCTTTGTCACCAAAACTGCAGTGGCTCTCACCTAAGACTTACACACCAGCAAGTTCGTCTCGAATACCGGTATCCCGCACTGAAGATCCACACCTCGTGCCTGTGAATTCCAGCGGCGATGCTCTACCATTCATGCGTCCCCCTTTCCCGAAGGCTGTCCGTGACCACTCTCCAATCCTCGGTTTTACTAATCGCACTGTCCTGCGCATCTGCTTTCGAATAGGAGAAGCTCTCAACGCTGCCGCGGTGGCCTCACGTGAAAACCTCGACTCGATCATAGAGCTCTACACTCGCGTGGTATCATCCTCGCGCGAAGCTAGTGGGGGGTATAAGCAGTTTTTTCAATTCGGAGATCTATTCACAGACAAGCCGCCGTACCTTGGTGGCACGTACACTTTCTGGAAAGGTGTCGGGCTATGGGACAATGATTCAAAGGAGCTTGTCGGCGAGCAGGGAAGGGGCAAGATGGCCAGAGTATTGGGAAGGATAAAGAAAAAGGAGCCAGGACAGGGACAAGGGCCTGGAGTTGAGATGGTTGTCCTGAGTATTTGGGAGGTGGATTGGGAGGATGTTGGGGTAGCAAAGGGGATTGCTTGTCCCAAAGGAAGTTGAGGACATAAAGAGGAGTTTGCTGCCAGAATCAAGTGCTGAAACTGTGCGGCTAGGACGTGGTTAAAGATCGGAAGGGAAACGCTAGGCCATTTGCTGGAACTTTGTGTCTGCTTTGATTCATCTGTCTGAAATACCGCATTAGCGAATGGCTTTGATCTTTTGGCTTCAAAAATAATACCTAGGAAATCATTATGTACGCTTCTAAGCTGGTTTGAGATATCTTGCGAGATGGAAGGTCGTCTTTTTAGATACGCAAATACTATATTGCTTCAGAGCGATGCCAATGAATGAATTTGCCAGACTACCATGAGGGAACCATTTGTATTCCTATCTGTGGTCTCCGAACGAGCAATCATGCTCATCTCGAAAACCAACGTCGAGTCGGGGTAGATCCCTGACTGATTAGACGCATGCCGAGTGTTTTTGATTGACCGAGTAAGCTAAAGTACATATTGGTGACCGGAAGTTTCCAATAAGAGATGCGAATGGGGAAGAGGACGTGAAAAAGGACGCCCTCCAGACAGACGCCATGCTTGCCAATGAATTCTGAGTACAAGGGCTTGCTTGGCAGTGGTGGCTGCTGCAGAGTGACCAATACCGCAACATGTCTGAAGTATCCCGCACCAGTGGAAACGAAGAATCTTTGCATCGAGATGGTCATCTAATCGGCGGCCCCCTCCCCCTCCTTCGACGGCGCATCTGTTGCTGCATCTGGTGTAGTCGTTGAGAAGACACTGGAGTGACGGTCAGCAAGGTTAGTCATGAAAGCAGCCTTGATGGAGCTCTCACAGGTGCTTCTCGTAGAAGTGCAGCATCCGCTGCGGGCAAGCTCGGTAGATGACAGGCAGTTTCGCTTTCGAGCGGTAAAATCTGCCTTCTTCGTTCTTCGCATTCCAGATCAAATAACCCCACAGCTCACCGTCAGAATTCTCACGTGTCACGGTGTCGACGGACTGGACTAGTGGATCCCATGCTCCATCTTTTGCTGGAGGAGCCTTCCAGTCATCGTCGCCTTCATCCGTGTAACTAATGAGTGGGATGGGTGAGCCGTCTTGTTCAATATCAGCTGCCCCGTTGCTCTTTCTGCCTTTGCCTTTGCCGCTGCTTGTGCGGTTTGTCTTGGTCATCTTCGGTCGCTTTCCTGTATCTGGTTGTTTTCCGCCCGTGCTTTGACGGCCTCGCTTCTTGGTGGACTTTGGCTGATCTGCAAGTGGCTTACCGCCAATGCTCTTCCAATACTCTTCCAGTATCTCTTTTGCTCCCCTGCAATGGCTTTAGCGAGCTGGCTGGTGGGTGAGTTGGGGGGACAATCATGTTTACTCGAGATTGTCCTCGGTCTCCCAAGTGCGGTCCCCCTTCTTCTCATAACCCTTCCATTTCACATGATAGCGCATGTGTCCCTAGAAGATCGTCATATTAGCAGGCGAATGGCACTTATTAGATCATTCTGCGATCACCCACGTCTTCGAAGTCTGAGCGGTGGTCCTTAATGGCTTCGACAATGAAACTGAACAGTAGTCAGTAAGGCGCGTTAATCTATCAGAGCCCAGACTGACGTTTCTGGATCCTCTTCATCATCTTCATCGTCCTCTTCGTCTTCCTCCTTCATCGTAACATCCTCCTCCTTCATCGTAGCATCCGTGGGTTCATCATTGATCTTAGCTGGCTCAGTGTTCGTGGATGGGACATCTTCGGCGGCCGACTCCACGTCGCTCTCTTCGACTGGAAGAGGGGCTAGAATGAAAAGGTTAGTAAGTATGATCGCATAAGTGACGCGAAGGTCAAGTGTGACAGTGATGAACTTACGAGGCATTGTGACGTGTGAGCGTTGTTTGTCAGTGCGTGTTACTGTGAGTGTGTGCTACTGTGAGTGCAGTACGTGAGTGCAGCACGAAGATGGGCGGTAATGAAAAAGCTCGAATATCAATTGTAGGTAGTCTCTGAGGATGAAGAGACTGGTTATCATAAAGATGATATAGGCAATGAGTGTGGTTGCGAGGCGCAAAGTGATTGTGGTACTCGGAGGTTCTTGATCGACACTCAAGTCGCGTGGAACAGTGCTAGCGCGCCGGCACGTCTCCCAAATATTTTCAACGGCCTGTATGATATTGTATCACACGTTGTAGCAAGACCTCTACAGGGTAGAGGATTTATCTGGGCTTCTCCTTTGCACATCGCCGTCTGACTCCATATCTTTCTCTGGTCTCTCTAAGAGAAATCCAGCACTGCAGTGCTCAAGATGGCCATGCGTGAGTTACTCAAGCGAATAGAGCTTTCCCTAAGCTTTACAACTAGGATACGGAGCTGACAGGATTGCTCAGAGCTGGATATGTCAAATGGTACACTTGGCCCTACGGTGCTTCCATATCAGTACCTCGGCTGACTCTTCTCGAATTGTAGCCTCGGTGATGAAGGACGAGCAGGGGCGACCTTTCATTGTTGTTAGAGAGTACGTTGGAGCCCCCTAACGTGCTGCCACGACAATCTGGACGCTCTGGTAGTTGTGTAAGGGAAGACCGGTCTGACACGGTCTAGTCAAGGGAAAAAGAAGCGACAGCACGGAAACGACGCTGTCAAATCCCATATCACTGCGGCGAGGACAGTGGCCAACATTGTCCGAACATCACTGGTAAGATAACGCCACCGAATGCAGTGGAGAAACCTGAAATGTGGCTAAGATCTTGTTAAAAGGGACCGCGAGGTCTAGACAAGATTCTTATTTCGCCAGATGGAGATATTACAGTCACCAACGATGGGGCTACGATACTGTCACAGGTATGGTCTCAATCTAGATACAAGAGACTATAGGTGGCTGACTGTTCAGATGGAAATATCAAATCACGTTGCAAAATTACTAGTGGAGCTTTCAAAGTCGCAAGACGACGAGATAGGGGATGGGACCACAGGTGTTGTTGTACTTGCAGGAGCTCTTCTGGAACAAGCTGCGGACCTCATCGACAAGGGAATACATCCTATTCGAATAGCGGACGGATATGATCAGGCCTGTGAGGTTGCAGTGGAAGAGCTGGACCGAATAAGCGACAAGATCGAATTCACAAAAGAAGAGAGGCAGAATCTTTTCAAGGTTGCGAAGACCAGTTTGGGAAGCAAAATGTATGATTCAATACGCTATTCAAGGAAATGCGAAGCTGATGGTGCTCTAGTGTATCAAAAGCTCATGATCAATTCGCCCAAATAGCCGTTGACGCCGTCCTCTCCGTCGCCGATCTCGAGAGAAAGGATGTCGATTTCGAGCTGATCAAAGTTGATGGCAAAGTTGGTGGTTCATTAGAAGATACTCTTTTGATCAAGGGCGTAATTGTCGACAAAGACTTTTCGCATCCTCAAATGCCAGACGAGGTACGAGATGCCAAGCTGGCGATCTTGACTTGCGCTTTCGAGCCACCAAAGCCGAAGACGAAGCACAAGCTTGACATAACCACTGTTGAAGAGTTTAGAAAGCTGCAGAATTACGAAAAGAACAAGTTCACAGAGATGATACAACAGATAAAAGACACAGGGGCCAACCTTGTGATTTGTCAATGGGGATTTGATGACGAGGCCAACCACCTACTATTACAAAACAAGCTTCCTGCAGTCAGATGGGTCGGAGGTCCTGAAATCGAACTCATCGCGATAGCAACAAATGGCCGGATCGTTCCCCGATTCGAGGATCTCAGCGCAGCAAAGCTTGGAAAGGCAGGCGTCGTGCGAGAGATGAGCTTCGGTACTACAAGAGAAAAGATGTTGGTCATCGAGGAATGCGCAAACACCAGAGCAGTAACGGTCTTTGTCAGAGGAAGCAACAAGATGATCATCGACGAGGCCAAACGCTCACTACACGACGCTCTCTGCGTCGTGCGAAACCTCGTCAAAGACAACCGTGTCGTCTATGGAGGAGGAGCCGCTGAAATTGCTTGCTCGTTAGCAGTTGAGGAAGCTGCAGTCAAGAGCCCTGGCTTGGAACAGTACGCCATGCGAGCATTCGCCGACGCACTTGACTCGGTGCCTATGGCGCTGGCGGAGAACTCGGGTTTGAGCCCGATCGAGACATTGGCTTCTATCAAGTCGAGGCAGGTCAAGGAGAAGAATTCGAGGTTGGGGGTGGATTGCATGCAGAGTGGAAGCAACGACATGCGTGAGCACTTTGTCATAGATCCATTGATCGGGAAGAGGCAGCAGCTGCTCTTGGCTACGCAGCTGTGTCGGATGGTACTCAAGGTGAACAATGTCATCATTGCCGGAAGCGATGATAATGAATTCTAGATATCAGTGCCAATGTATATCAAAGATAAGTAAACCATGTGCTGTCATACTGCCATTCATTCCATGAAATCCAAACGTTCCGTAAGATGCGCATGCCGTCAGGGGAAAATGGCATAGATAGACAAGAAAGCAATGTTGATGAGACATAGACATCTGTTGTTCACAAGCCTGATCGGAGCACAGATCTATCTACTCCAGCTCCGGGAGCAGGACGAAGGATGCGGCGAACCGTGCTCCATATCATGTATGTCATATCTAATCTAGTTCCGTGTACAGCCAGCCATTTGGTCCTCCGAGAGTCAGGTCAAGCTGCCGGAGAAAAAATGGGGCAGTCTTGATGAGCGCTGGCGACTTTCTCAAGACTTACACGACGGGCATGGGATGGGTCTCAAGCCAAGAAAAAAGAAAAGAAAAAAAATTGCGGCAATGGATATTTTGGAAACCGAGCCTCTTCACGGACGGCATCCCTTTTTTTCTTTAGCGCTGATGTGTCTTCAAGATCGAGGAGGCTTCTGCCGCTGCCGCTTCCACTTCCATCGGCTGCAGTCCCGTGTCGTAGTCATACTCGCCCGCTGCCGTGTCGTGTCAGCTCCTTCCACTGGAACGGCCGGCGCTTTGAAGGAAAAGCACAGTGGAGTTCTTGCGGGCTTTGTGACGGATGGCAATGCGCTTGGTAGATGCGTCGAAATAAAATGGGGAAGGGGCATGGATAGCCTGCGCTCAATGGATGCCGTTTTGTGATCAAAGAGGATTTGGAAAGCATGAGCTCCAATTGGTGTTGTCTAGGGGCCTCATACAATCATGCCTATCCCTCAAACAGCTGCACTAGAGACGAGATCACACCTACAAGACACATCACCACATGGATACAAGACACATGGACAAGCCCGCCAGAAGAAGCAGTGGTGAAATGGAAAGCTCCTGTAGCGGTTGCAGCTCCAAGTAACGCGTCGTATACTGGACCTACTGACATCACGACATCGCACGACATTGCAGCCACCAAGCAAACATTCAGAAAAGATGTAATCTGCGATGCTGAATAGTCTTGCTGTTATGTCAATTTTCGTTACCATCCCCAGGAAAGCTATCTTTCATAGCCGAGAACCCTTCAGTTTCGGCGTTCAAAAATGAGATTGTAGCTCCTCGAGGATGCTTGTGACGTCGATATTTCAAATACTTAAGCCGCTTCAACTACCTTTTTGTTTGATCACCTCGTCTGCCACCCACCACATTTATGAGCTACAAGTCTCTAGAGGCAACTAGTCTCTTGAGCGCGAGCACATCTAGGAAGTTAGACCATAGCGCAAGCGAGGGAGGCGACAACGTCGATAGACTAGGATCCAAAGGACCATGCACGTTGCCCCTTCTTTCCCCAGATACAGCAGATCCGAGGGCTGGAAAACGATACGGAAAGTCCAGGCCTCTCAACACCTGATGAGATAACCAGATAACCAGAGGTGACGATAGCGGCATTGCCTGCTTTCTCGCGTGGCGGCGCCTTCATGTAGGCTTGGCATGCTGTCATGTACCCCGTGATTTGGCTTACCCCCACAACCTTTTGGGCTGGAAGGACTCTCATAGGCTCATAAAGAGACAGATCATAATCGGCTGTTATGATCGCCGACTCATCTCCACGTTAGGTACGCAGGGAAAAATGGAGAGAGACGATCTTGAAACTTGATACACGTGGGTAAGCGCAAAGCTGAGATATTGACAGGTCAATTTCCTGGTCTTTCCGACACAGTATTCCTGAAGTCGATTTCAGGTGGAAGGAGATTTGACAGGTGACAGATTGCTAGCATAAGCTGTTGGACACTGTGATGGTGTCGTGGCGTTTCAAGAAAGCTGTGCCTCCATCCCACGCGGCTTAGGTGAAAGATCGAAGGAAAGATCGGGCATGGTCGATGAGGATCCCACGGGTTTTGTTATCGGGTCTTCGAGTCTTGTCGTAAAGTGGTAAAAAATCCCACAGCGGTGAGCAGGACCGCTCCGTTAGTCGATCCGCGGCGGACTGTTGTCCTGTTTTGGAGGGAGGCCTCGGAATCGGAATGAAGCGAGGCACGTCGGCTCATCGGGCGGGGAAATGTTGGATGCCTTCCCCGGGCTAAGTGGGATCTTCACGGGATACCAGATCACCCCCACGCGGCGACACACAGCACGTGGTTTTCAAGGTTTGGGGATGACCCAAACAAGGGTGTTGGTAGATTTCATCTCCCCAATTCGATAGGATTATCGATACCACTGACCAGGGAATCTTCTTTCTTTTCGGTGTTCGGGAGGGATACCATGTTGAATATCTAAGGTAACTGTTACGAGGGTGTAGCCGTTGGACACGTCGGTGGTCAGCTTACCCCCTTGATTCCATCATTCCCGAGTTCCTCTGCACGGGGTTTAAAACGAAACAAGCTGTATGGCGGCCTCAGCGGAAACAAAAGGGGAAGGATGATGATGATGTGTCACTTCGCCGCGTGCAAAGCCCGATTTGTGTGGGATCGGGTTTGGATTCGAGGATCAGCAGCAGCAGCATTGTCTGCTGACCATGAATGAATGGATTATGGAGGAGGTAGTAAGGCGGACTCCAACCCTGAGGCTCGGACCTTGCGGGGGGCACATGACCCCCGTTCTTCTCTGGGGTTGGAATGTTTAGAAACTCCTACCGTAATAATAATCATCTTTATGTACCGAATCCTTTCAATTTGCACTCGTGGAGAGTAATTAATGCCTCAGTGCCTCATCGTCATTGTCATCATTGGATTTTGCCTGGAAACTTTCCCCAGCTTTCCCCGTCCCCGTACCTCGTTATCCTTCCTCGCCTTCCTCCCCGTGATTTTGCCTCACCCCGTAAATTAGCAGCTAGCTACGAGCTAGATCAGAGCAACCAGTCGGCAATTCTATCCTCATCAGATTTATTATTTTTATATGCGCAAGGGCACAGTAAAGTCGGTTTTACAAGTTTCAAATCTCATACGCCACAATGTAATCATTACTATTAGTGTATCGAGTATATGCCTCACCGTTCGGCGTACACGACTTCATATTATTGTCGCATCAAGGGAATCAAGACACGAACATACCGGCTATCTTTGTTCAGCGCGCATATAAAGATCCCATAGGATCAATCCTCGGCAACCACACAATCTTCGGCAATTACACAAGCTGATAAAGACAACAGATCAACATTCAAACACTGGTGTTGTTGCCTTGGAGGTAAGGGTGACCACAGCCAAATGTTACCTTCCATTCCTTTTGATGCACGTAAGAAGCAAAAGTCGGTGTTTGGTAGCAAAATGCGGTCAACCCGCCACTCAGGAGTCACATGGAGCTCTGGGTCCATGCGCGCCATAGTGATGCGCTGTTCGGCCAGCTTTGAAGCGCATACATAAGCGACACCGGTCATCAGGCTACCAGCCTATTGACTAAGGAGTAGCACTTCCCTCAAAGGACGACTTCGGTCCTTTAAGGATTGGAGGAGAAGACATTGTACCCATCTGACTCTTACGTCCGTCCGGAGTACTAAGTATTCAATGGACAAGACCCTGTAAGAAGGGTAGGGCGGTGAAGCGAAAGAAACAAGGAAGCCGTCTCTGCATTCGGCCACCATACATTCTCATTCCAGTGGCCTTTGATGCAGGGCGGTATCGATTTCCTTTTGCAGTCTTCAAATCCAAACCGGTCCTGATGAAGACGGATTACTGGGTTCAGGATCAAAGAAATAGTTGGAGAGTTGATACGATGCTGGTTTCGAGTACGGACCCGTGGGAAAGGCTGACAGGCGTATGTAAGGGCATATCCTCTTGTTAATTTGCGACGGCGGTTGGTGGCGTTTGTGGCTTTCCCTGCTGCATGGCACGCTGTCAACCCCAGGAATTTGGGTGGGCAATTAGTGCCGTGGGGGTCTCGGGTCCGCCAACTCTGGGGAAGCGAACCCCGGGACTGGAGCTCGACTACGACTATTCTGATGAGGAAGAAGTTTGCCTCGGATTATTATTCTGAGATAGGTAGGAGAAGGAAAGAAGCCAATACGATTCGTGATGCGTGATGCGTGATGCGTGATACGTGATGTGTGATGCGTATAAAGAGTGAAGAAAAGGCGGTGGAGCGGGAGAATTAGGAGTAGAGTTGCCTGAGCCTCTGGGCAAAAAGGAGGAGATGTGTACCGAGGTCCCCCCCCTGTTTGAGCACTGTGATAGGCACGATTCCGGATAAAAGCCGAATCAAAAACATCACTTTTACATATGAGATGTAATAATACAGTAGTAATACAGTAATAATGGATAAATCAGATGAATGAATTGCGTCCGTGTTCTACATAAGCCTTGCCACCGTTCTCGGGGAAGGGAGGAAGAGTGAAGTTAGTTTAGAGTAGTTTATCTTTTCGTTGGCGGTTGGGCCGTCGTCGAGTTTTCTGTTGTGAACTTGCGATGATGACTGATGAGGAGAAAATATCAATCATAAATCATAATAATAATAATAATAATAATAATGTGCCGTCACCCATCACAAAGCGAGGGGGAGGGGGGGGGGTTACTTGACTTGATACTTGTTGATAATGGCCTAGGTCCCCAACTTTTTTTCCAAACTCTTTATTTTCTAGAATTTGTCACTTATGCAGCTTGCATGCATAAATATGCATGTCTACTTCAACTTGGGTCCAGAATTATCAGAATAATCAGAATAAGCAAGGCTTGAACATTCGGCCTATCATCATTCAATTATTCATTCACCACCATTGCCTTCCTTGACCTCTTGTACCTCATCCATACAAATTGCTAGATCGATCGCACGGAGCTACAGTAATCGATCATCGGAGCATCCGTAATCGCATTTCGCCGCCCTTCGCTGCGCTGCACTGCACTACTGAAGCCAAGCCAGACTGAGCCTGATCCTGGTAAGAAAACCACCTCCTCCACACAACCACACATCCACACCCACAGTCTTCCTCCTCCAACTTTATTCTCCACCCAATTCATACCACCACTTCCGTCACCTTCCTTACCAAAAAAAAACATTTACAACCTCCATTCTCCTCTCATACTCATCCTGATCCAGCTTTGCACCGCCCACCTACAAAATTGCCAGTGGCAAAGAAAAGACCTTCCATCACGCCTTCTAGAACGATTTCGCGCCTCGGGAAAGAACGGTGCCTGACGACAATTCTCAACACCACCCACAGTAACGGACAATCTCAATAACCACTTACCTGGCCTCAATTACTTCCGTCACTCATCGCGAGTGTTATACAAGATGCCACTTCGATTGGAAACCCCGATGCTCTCGGTGGATGTGGAAAAATTACGAGAATTGGACACCAGGAACGTGGAACACCTCTTCGGCTTGTACAGTAGTAGGTTATCACTGGAACTGCCCTCCAAGAACTCATATTAATCTTCCCCACAGTGTTCTCGAAATGCGCCGAGTCAATGGAGGACGGTCGCCGGCTCGAGAATCTCACATGGCGACTATGGAACCGAGAAACCCTCTGCTGCGAGCCTCAACCACAACACAACCACACGACCACACCCACAATTGATTTCGAGAGGTCAAGACCAAGTCGCAGGGATGTGCCTGACCTCTCCGCCAGCGTCGAATCTTTGATCTCCACCCGATCGGACTCATGCGAAGATACCCGACAGCTACCCACAGCACCCCTCAACATCAACGCCAACGTATCGCCAAAAACTGTACCCACACTATCAAGGAGTAGAGGAAAAGAGAAACACATTACCTCCTTGGGCCTGGAAAAGATGGTCCATTCGATCCAAGATAAGCAGGAGATCGCGCCCCTTTCACCCAGTATTGCCGATGCAATGCCACCAATGCCACCAATGCCACCGTCCACTGACATCACTCCTCGTGCGGTGTCTCCCACCATCGACGCACCTTTCCGTTCTTCGGACTCTTCTTCGTCCACTGCTCCTCTGAGTAGCCCCGAGAGCGACGAGAGCGCACACCAGACGGTCGGTTCCGATACTAGTGCTGAGGTGCTTAGTTCGCACCGCATTATTCGAGGGTTTTCGGTTGACAAGAAATCTTCTTATCGCTCACACACACACCTCGCTCCTGAAGCGATACCGATGAAACACAATTGCACCAACAAGACAGAGAAGGCCCCCGAGAAGGGTGCCATGTTTCAGCTTGGTGGACCAGGTTCCTCAGGAGAAGACGACAGTTCTTTCGATGAGAAAATGGCTCCACTACCCAAGCAGAGCTCACTCACCCTAGGCCTCAAGCGGCCGAGTGGAAACAAAAAGACGCTTTCCTTCAGGGACGAGGTTGAGTCACGCGCATTGGAAAAGAGATCTCATGAGGATGAGGAGGTTTTTGAGTCAGACGAAGAAGACGAGAGCGCTATTGATGATGACTCTGAGGACGAGGAGGACGATGACGACTGGGAAGATGACGCATCGGAAACCGCCGAGAATACTGCCAACGACAAACCATTATTCCAACGTGTCGACTCGCACCCAAACCTAGTGTCACGACGATCTGTGTTAACAACCGAGTTAAATCAACTCGACCGGGCTGCTACGTTCGCGAATCTGGCCTCCAAGTCCACCCCGGTCATAAGACGAACCAAAACGTCAACATCCAGCGGTCCCTCTGATGGAGTCCCAGCAGTAGAGGGCTCATCACTTGCCATGCTTCCTGGACACATGACCAGATCGAAGCCTATAGTCATGACTTCCCAAAATGCACAACAAATGGCCTACTCACCTAAGACCACCCGCCGAAACATGCTTGCTACAGAGATGACTGAGTCGCTACGAAAGAACGTCCTGTGGGAGCGACAGCAGAAAAAGGCAACAACCAACGCGATCATAAAACGTCGGCACACTGCCCAAAACCTGACCAACCTAGAAAACTATCCAGGCGAAGCAGTGCAGGCCTCGAAGCAGGGATCTAGGAACACCTCTTTCGATCACTACTTCGAAGCAGGACTCGGCGAATACCACAGGGCTGGCTGGTAGCCATGCATACTTCTTTCGCACATATTACGAACACACCGGAGCTACTAACAACGAATTTCATTTTCTTCACGCTGCGCTTTAGCGAACACATTTGAGAGGCATTTTCACAGCATGGCGGCGGCATAATGATAATTTTCAGAGATACTTCATACACGGAGCCAGCAATGGCGGCGTTGCCCAAAAAGGTTCTATCTTGCTTTGATACATATGATACCACTACTGCTCTGTGCCACGCACACTGCAAAGTCGCTGTTTTTTTGCGGGGGAGGAAAGGGCTGAGGGATTTCGATTCTACACGGAGGTGCCGTAGACGCGGCTTTCATCGGCAAAGACACTTTTCAAGAACAAGCTTCAACAATACGAGGGAGGCGGGAAGGCCTCGGGACCGTTGGCTTTTGTGGAGGCAACGGCTTTGGCGAAGGTAGTTGATCAGAGTACATAACCACAATGGACACATTACTCATGTCATTCTGAACCAAAGGGTGTGAAGTGGTGCTGCCTGAATCGTGATGCTTTCTGTACGGTGTTGCTTTGCACACATGCAAATGCGAAAGTTTCGGCCTCACTCTTGCTCTGTATCGCTTACTCATGTGTAAGATGCTGCCAATAACGATATTCTCCGGACTTGTCCGATGGAAGGCAAGGCACGAGTAGCAGAGGACCTTTCTGCAAAGTCGCAGTCATGTGTACCCATTTCTCGCTTACGAGGAGAGAAAAGGTAAGAATCCTTGACCGTTGCATGTCACTCATGCACGAGCACATCAGCATGTCCCCATACTGCTTCCCCGAGCGCCAATATTTTAAGCGCCCCCAGGGGTTCGCCAGGGCCCTACACCCCCAGAGCAACTTACCACGGGGCTGGGAAAGCTTCTTCACCCTCATTGGGGACTAATCATGCCGACTTATGCAGTCGGTATGCGGTGGAGGATGCAGCTCGTGCTTTTGGTGGACCCAGGTTGGAGGGGGGCATTATTGCGATTGTTTGGTGGGAGGTGCCTTGGCGTAGGGCTCCTGATTAGGGTTACGATAGGGGGGAGGTTGTTTTTTTTTGGCATGCAATGTGGCCAGTAGTTGCATTCATTTCACCAGCATGGGAGTAATTGAATGGGTTACCGACAGAGGCATTCATCTTTTTGCATCACACATCGAGGGCACCATTCCACGTTCAGAGATACAGTAGTGGTTGTATCAAGATTTTTGAGTTTCCGGTTCGACAGCTGTAGTAGATACTTGCTGCACGAACGTAGAAGAAAAGAGAGCGGATCATAGGCGAGTTGGAAGATTAAGATGTATTAAGATTGGTACCTAGAGTATGTTGTCATGCCCTTGACTCACTCATCGCTACTACTACTACTACTGGCTACTACTACTACTGGCTACCGAGCATGGCCGGAAGGTAAGAGGGGACGGTACTCATAGCCAGCAACATTTAATATTCCCACGATTTTCTCTGACTCATGGCGCAACCGTCTTTCCTTCACACTATAACTTGACACGACTATCTATATTCTCGGCGGTAAAATGGAAATGTGAACAACAATCAACAAGAAATCAATACATACCTCCGCTCAGATGATAGATCCGAGCACTTGAGGCGTCCCGTTTGTGCTTCAAAGACCACCAATCATTCCCCTGACCGACCGATCATCGCCCAATATCCGGAAATTATCTGCAAGTCGGAAAGCACGCGCATCTGAGCTCCCCACTAATTTAACGAACCTGGACGGTCCTGGAACCTGCATAATCGAACGTTCTATCAAAGACTCGGCCCAAGTCAACACGTCGCACTCCCGAATTCTGGGTAACGAATCATGGACAATCAAACAAGTCACCTTGTAACCGGTATGTGGGAACGAGATGATGCGCTGGCAAAATCTTGGTCACAAGGACATGTATGCTGATTCCTTTGTCTCGGCGCTATCCAGGGGGAGGCTCTGCGCCACAGGCATCACGTCAACCGGCATTATTGCCACTGAGGAAAACGAACTACTGCAAGTTCTTTGCGACCAAAAATGGTAAGTCGATCCCTCTTTTCATATGTACTACTCTTTGGTCATCATAAACGCCTCGAGCGTCTGCTGTATGTGCATGCGCTTTATCTCACACTTGTCGATCTCGGCTTTGGTTACATTATTACATTCTGCACCTAGTATTTAGTCTGTGCTTGCATCTCATGATTTGACATCGCAGGCTGTCGAACCGGCGACGCTTGCCCCTTCATCCATGATCCTTCGAGGCCGAAAGACGCCAGCAATGGACCGAAGCCGAGGGCACGTCCCCAACACGTAATTAAATCTGCGCTACTCGGGAACGCTGCTGGCAGCTCCAAGCAGACCGAGGCCCAAATTGATACACCAGCTGGTGGCCCATCTCCAAGCTTGATAGAAGGCCGCCGCTTCCTACCACCGCCAGTAGATGGCAGCCGCGTAGTCAGCAAGCCAGTCCCCAAAGCTCAGGCTGAAGACCCAAAAGAGTTTCAGATTAAGCAGCTGAAGCGGAGGTTCTCTCCCACAGAAAAGAGCGAAAATGGCGGGACAAGTTATGCCTTCCTCATGGTACCCTCAGACCCAGACTTTCCCTTTGAAATGGTTGGATTGGAGTGCGTGCTCCATGTGCCAACCACCTATCCTAAAGAGGGAAGACCGTCGATTGACGTCAAGAACAAGGAGATGGCCCGAGGTTATCAGATCAATGTCGAGCGTGGCTTTGCCCTTTTGGCGGAGAGTAGGCCGCAGAGCACGTTGTTGGGGTTGATGAACAGTCTGGACAAACAGCTTGAGAGCTTGCTTACGGAGCAGAAGGCTGAGACTATTACTATCATCCCAAACAACATACCAAGTAAAAGTGCACAACGAACAGAGCCGGTCAAACCTGTTCAACAAGCCAAGGCTATTCAACCAAAGTCCGCAACGCACAGCAGACCTCAGGAACACTACGCTCCAGAACAGCGGCGATTGGCTTCAGAACGTCGAGAGGCAGAGACACGCCAGCTTGAAGCCCGCGTAGGCCGTCTCGCACTCTTCTCCAAGTCTTCAGACGGCATAGCTTATACCGTACCCATAACACCTCGGAAGCATGAAGATCTGCCTGTACCATTACAAGCTGTCAAAATCATTAAGCTCTTTGTCCCTTTACTTTACCCTTTGCATCATTGTAGGGTTGAGATCCAAGGTGTGAGTAGAGAGGCGGCCAAGAATACCGAAAGAGGGTTTGAAAAAAAAAGCAAGGAGAATCCGGAGACGACATTGATGGGGCGTGTGAATTATTTGGCACAGAATATGCATCTCTTGGCTACACAGCCTACGGAAGAGCCAGAAACAGGAAAAGTTGATGTGCCAGACATCGCCTCTCTGTCAGTGGAGGCACCAGCCCCTGAAAAGGACGTTCGCCCAGCGAAAAGTGGCGAAGACGACCGCAGTCATGTCAAGATTATTCCACGCCCCCCCGAATGGGCTGCTCGAAACGAAGAGGAAGATTCCACGAACAGTGAGTATTCCGACTCTTACGATTCAGGCGACGAAGACGAAGAGGATGGAGGCGCTGCTCTCAACTTCGTTCCTGGATCGTCGACGTCAGCAACAGCTCCCGAGCGTGGCATTTCTCTTTCCTTCCCATTCTTAGAGCTCCACGGCATTGAGTTGCTGGAGCTCATCTCTTTGTGTATCACTATCAAGTGCGAGCGTTGCAAGGATACTATGGATATCAGCAACTTGCGGAATAACGCAGGCCGCTCTGAGTCTTGTAAAAAGTGCGCTATGCCTCTTAGCGTTGGGTATCGAAGGGAGCTCATGCATGCGAACTCTGTGAGAGCTGGGTATCTAGATCTCGAGGGATGTACTGTGCTTGATATGCTGCCAAGGTAATATAGCTACCCTGTTTACTTCCTGGTACCCCACTTACATTGTTCACAGTAATTTTCTTCCGACTTGCTTCGAATGCTCAACCACACACCCTGCGCCAGGCTTAGTATCAGTTCGCGGCGAGTCTTCTATGGCAGTATGCCGAGAGTGTCATCGCAAAATGGGTAGGATTCCATATCTCATGCCTAATTCATAGCCACTTCTGACGAAAGGCGTCCAGTCTTCAAAATCCCCGAAGTTAAGCTTCTCCTCATATCGGCCGCAGCCCGCACGAACCGCGCTCCCGTCAGAAAAAAGCCCAAAGACTCCCTAGGCATTACCGCAGGTCAACCCCTGCCCCGAAACGGTCGCTGCACCCACTATGGCAAATCCTACCGTTGGTTCAGATTCAGTTGCTGCTCGAAGGTCTTCGCCTGCGACAAATGTCATGATACTGAAAGCGATCATCCGAATGAACACGCTAATCGCATGATTTGCGGATACTGTTCGAGAGAGCAAAATTATAGACCCGAGGACTGTGCTATCTGTCATTCGAGTCTTATTAAGAAGGCTGGGAGTGGGTTTTGGGAGGGGGGCAAGGGCACGCGCGATAAGAATCGCATGTCAAGGAAAGGTATGTGGCCATTGTGATCCTTCGAGGATATAATGTGCGTGCTGACTGTGGGAACAGATCCAAGGAAGTATAAACGAAGACCTGGTGGTATGGCGAGGAAGATCAAGGCTGGCGCGACTGGTGTTGTTCTCGCGACGTGAATATGTGAGAAAAGGCTTTATTCAGCAGTGAAGAGGGAAAGATCTCACACTCTTTCGTCTGAATTAGCACCTTTCCAACCCAAAAACTCGTCTTGCCACCTAGTAGGCCAGCCGCAGTCAAAACATTCTAGATAAGAAGTCATACCTGCAAGCCTTACCACCCCCAATCATAGCGCCTTTCCATTCATGAAAACCTCCACGAAACAAAGAACAATGTATCTCTGAACCGCTGTCCAAGACGAATCGATACCACCACAACTTACCGCAGCCCCTCCACGGCCTCAGCTAAACCGAGGGCCATGATGGAGAGCCTCCTAGAATCAACCAAGCTTCTTCTAACAGTGGTCTCGTAATAGCACAGAACGGAGCAAGAAAGCGAAGCAGGTAAGAAAAAAAAAACAAATTGCAGCGTCTGAAATCCTTTTAAATAACATTGTCCAATCAAACCCTCTTCCTCGAACTGATCTTTCCTCATGAAAGAACGGATTTCTTTTTCCCGAATGGATGCCCCTCAAAATCGCCGAGTCAAGAAAAAAGACAAAAGTCTCCGCGGCGCGCCTCAAGAGCCGTCACCGTTTTTTTTTTTTAAAACGGCAGAGCCGGCCGGACCGAAGAGTGAAGGTCTGTTTTGGTGGAGAAAATGAAACAAGTCTCTTTTCTTTGAAGGGGGCGCGAAAAGCGTGCCCTTCTTTCTGCCAAAGACCCGAAGTTAGTTGGGGGACCGCAAGATTGTACGGGAGGACATTGTTACCGATCAAAAAACTTTTAGCGTGTCCGGACGGTGGACGTTTGGTCCGCAAGCCGCAACGCCCTTGGGATGAACTTTGTGCGCGATGACGGAATGAAACACCACTGGGCCGTCTCGAGCGAGCTGTGGAAGAGAAGAAAGGGGACATGCATGGATTGGATTGAATTGGCCCTTGGGCATATACGCTTGAATCCGTCGGCGTATTTAATTTTCTTCTGCATCGTACCAGTACGCACATTTCAGATCCACAGCTATTGAGGGTATCACATTATGATACAAGCATGAGCAACGCAAACCCAGCTCCCGCGATGCGGCAATTTGGGCAGGCCCTCGGAATCAAAAGGTAGAGCGCGTCCTTGGGCGTTTGCGAGGATCGAGGAGACGAAACTCCTTGTCCTGCGCAGGCACAAGCAAGGCTGCACGAGGTACCGTCCGTGTTCAGTATGCCATGTTCCGGTTCGACCAGAATGGGAAGCATGGAAAAGGACACCTCAAGACGCATCAGACTGACCCGCGAAAAAGTCTCCATCGCACTCTGAATGGCGGTCGAAACCTAGTCTGATGCTAGTATTAAGCTCCGGTCCCCAACTCCAGCCAAAGGGGGGCCACAGATATTGATACTGGGAAGGATGATCACGCTCGAACATTCTACATACAACCAAGAAGGTTTTTTCCGCCCTGCATAAACATCCTCACTGAAACATTTCGAGCAATGGACGATGGATTTTTATTTACGGATCGATGCCTGAAAACCGGGACGAGATATGAAATTTTCACCGGCTCAGACAGACTGCCGCGTCTCCTGACGGCTTGCCTGCTACGTCGGAACGGTGCCCCGATTGTTGGCCGAGATGCGAGGGCAATGTCTCGCCATGTCAGCACGCAACCCACCTCGACCTGAAGCAGCGAGGAGGACAGTGAGGACGACAGGACGATAATGTCAGACAAGCCCAATTTGACGTTGATATAGACCTCACAGCTGGGCGGCGATGCTGACATGCAGGCGATACGAAGAGAGTGGCTGATGAGATAGGAAAGTGGTAAGGAAGAAGTTACTGACGAAAAAGGAGGTATGGATATCTTTCTACCATCAAATCATCAATCCAAGTGACGGTTCCTGATCAAAGTGCTGGCTGCCTCGTGACTGCAGGGAACGAGCACCCTGATCTGTTCCCAGAGGGTTCTTACATGTTTTAGGGTAAACGACAATCTGAATGTTGCGAGACTGCGCTGCGCTTTGTGTCGTGCTTGCTGCCAATGACCCGCATGCTGGTGTCGAGATACGTGTACCGTGATCTGGACAATCCTACCTTAGTCTCAATATTCCCTCCAGCAAATGCCAACGCTAAATTCGAGCATTCGCTTCCACAACCATCATGCCTCCTCTGCGTAAAAGTCCAGAAACTCCCATCTCGACCTTAAACAATCAGCGCCATGCTTCTCCTCCAATCGCTGAATTTTCCTTGCATCCGTTGACTTCAACTCCTCATCTTCTAATTTCGCCCACACACCCCTCCAATCCTTCGGCAACACTCCTTTCTTTGCCAGATGTCGTAAAACCTTGTCTGCGAGACTAGTATCCATACTCGTACTCATGAGCACTGATTCCACCTGCTCCACAGATATACCTTTGATGGCGTGGGCATCGATCCAGGCATCCATTTGGTCTTTGAGGTCTGTTTGCGAGAACACGCTTTCAGCGCGTGGGGAGGCGGGCATGTTCGGCGGCGATGAGTCTATCAGGCTGTTCCATCCACCGTCGGGGTCTGTGACGGAGAAATCTGGCGCCGGAGTTTTGCTCCGTAGGATTGCCTGAGTGTCTGGTAGAGTAGGCTGAGGGTCGTGGACTCCTGTGTATCGGGATTCGGATTCTTCTTTGACCTGGGGTTCTACCTCATCCCAGCCGCCTTCAGGGGGTAGAAGGCCGAAGTCTGCCTGCTGAGTAGATTCCTGCTTGTCTTCCCAGCCGTCTCCCGGTGGTGGGACGTCAAAGCTTACGGGCTGGCTGGAGTTTTGGACCAGGAGCTCCTCATTGTCCCAGCCCCATTCGGGCGAAGGGATGTTAAAATCAATCAGCTGGGTAGCGTCTCCAAGTACGGCTTGTGTATTGTTGACAACACGGCCAGGATCGGAAAGAGTCTCGGACAATTGTTGGCCAAGAGGACTGTCGTTTGCTGTGGAAACTTCCGGAAGACTTGGCTCGTCTTCTTCAAGTTCCAATTTGATGAACAAAGGAGAATATCGACCTTCAATGTCTGGTTCTTGCCTTTTTTCGGGGGTTGACGCTATCTCCAGGGGCAGCTCTGACGCGATTGGCCGCCTACGCTTCGGAGAGATTGGTTCCAAGGGTGAACTTGATGGGAAGTCCTCTTCGATAGTAACGTGCTTCCTCTTGAGCGTCTCATGGTCTGGCGAATGAGTTTTCCCAGGGGTCCCTTGGATTTGCCGCTCAACGTTGGAAGGCAAGCTGGGCACATGCTTACTTAGAATGTTCGTTCCTTGTTGATATGTTGATGGAGCCGTGGTTGTCATCGTAGGTGACTTAGGATGGTAAGACGGGCTTCTTGCCGTCGGCTTGAGCGAATAGTCTTTCTCAAAAGAAGGCGAAAAACTGGATGGGTGAATGACCGCGGAGCTCTTAGTCAAGATAGGGCTCCGAACTCCGAAGAAACTGGGGTATTCCGGGGATTCGCTAATGAGCGAGTATCCTGGTTTAGGGGCGGGCGAGGGAGTGGATGGCAGAGCGGCCGTGGACCTCTTAGGTGAAGCTGGGTTCTGGAATTCGGACATCGTCTTCTGGGGGAGCTCTGGCATGAGCGAGTGGTCTTCCTTGAAGAGCGAGAAAGCAGATGCAGGAGCGACCACAGTTCTCTTGGGTGAAATAGCGATCTGGGATCTGGGAGAAATACTATTCTTGGGGGACGCTCTTCTGGTCTGTTTTGCCTTTCTTTTGAGATATCTAGGCCTCACTCTTTCCTCCCAATACGAGTGCCATTGCTGCGCAGTATGAATACCATTCCTCTAGGCGCCCATAGGTCAGCGGTGCCAATTAGATGTAATGACGACTTTGCTCGTGCTCACATCATGGTCTCGAGTCCAGCTCTCCCAGGCCTCGGTAATGTTGTCTGGATGTATGTTCAGAATGTCATCGCCATTGACCATCAAAGCTTCCGCATCATCATCGGAGAAAGACTGATGATCGTCCGAGGCGGTATCTGAGGTAGCTGCCCGATTCTTTGAGGACTCAGTCGCTGGGGGAACGTCAAAAGGTGGTGTCGGTGGAGCATTGTGAGGAAGTGCAAATGGAGCCGCTCTCCCTTTAAGATGCCTTATCCAGCGATCCCTCCAAGATTGCCATGGATGTTGTGGATGCTGTGTTGTGAATCAGCGATACCATCCACTAGAATTTCACCACCCTCTTACCTTTTTCTCGAGCTGCTTGTAGATTTCGTTGCCATCCGTACCACCTCCCTTTTGAGGATTATCATTGACCCAGTTCCAAAGTATACGGTCATGTTCTTCCGTGTATCCGTTACGCGTCCCCTTCGCAGGTTGCACAACGGACCCAATGCTCCTGATGTTTCCTTCAGGGGGCCCGACCTTGTGATCATCAAGGTCTTCTAAAACTCCATTGCGTATTGACCTCTCGATGAACGTATATGAGTGTCTGTGTGGGCTATGATTAGGCTGCGCCCAATGTAAAGGAAATCCGAGTAGCTAGTGGAGCAACGTACGATCCTGGCGGAGCTTCCCTCCTTGCATGATCCACAATCTTGACATCCGCACTCTTTTCTAGAGGAAGAACCTCACCGCCATTGGCCTGCGAAGAAGTAAGCAAGTTGATCTCAGCAACGCTCTCGCTCAGCTGCTCTTTACTTTGACATCACTCAAGAACCTTAATCTCTGCGGGACTTTGAGCGAAATCCAGAATTTGATACCTTGGAAGAGTGTTCCCTGCACATCAGTATCGTTGGCGACACCGCTGAACACTACCTCCGCCATGGTGAGTGTACCAGAGAGTGGCAGGAGCTTGGTGAAAGAGTGTTTGAGCCCCCAAGCGTGTTTGCGCGACACTACGGTAGACACGCTACTACCTACGCACGCGCGTTTGCGCCACACTTTTGGCGTCACGAACACACACCATCTTGACCACTTATTTACTCTCCTCTGATAAGCTCGATAATAATCTTCAGTATACCGACAATTTCGCCAAATCTAGCACATCTCATCATCGCTAATTTGTGATCCATTATTCTACAACTCTTATAAGTAGTATCGGTAATGGGGTCTACTGACAGGTCATTGGGGAGGCTTCCGTCTAGCTAATTACATTCTACATCTGCTTGTATATATCATGAATATTTTCAAGAAGATCGCTGCAGCAGTGTTACTTCTCTCTTTTGTTGTTTTCATCGCCTTTTTTGGCCGCCTTCCCGGTTTAAGGTATGTTTGGAAAACATCTATGTTGTATCGGACGCACATTTAAGAAATTCTCAGAAAGACTCCAATTGGTCTGTGCAACCGCCTCATATGCAATACACTGCCAGGTGGCCTTTCGAAGCTCGATGTTGCTCTGACAGGCGGGAGATTGGCTCCTGCTTTTCGCCGGCTGGGAAATTACCTGATAGATGAAAACCATCCACTGGTTTTGGTGAGAGAACCAATGAATGGATCCTCGTCTACCATCTGACAGAAGCCAGATTTTCTACATTTTGGTCTTGTCTGCCTCTCAATTGCTTTTCGTTCCGACAGCGTTTCCACGATTGAGTCAAGTTCATCGTGGCTTTGCTATCCTAACGTGCGCTCTACCGTACTTCTTCACTTATAAATCAGTAACCTCCCGGTCATCAGTGATCACACCAGAAAACCTCAGACATGAAATGCAAAGGTATCCGTACGACCATGTACTCTATCAGCCGGGGCAAAGCTGCCGCACTTGTCACTTTCTGAAACCTGCAAGGAGCAAGCATTGCAGTATTTGCAACGCCTGCGTAGCGAAGTCTGACCATCATTGCATATGGGTCATGAATTGCCTGGGCAAAGGAAATTATGTCTACTTTGTGGGCCTGATGTCGAGCCTTGGAGCCATGCTATCTTATGGTACATACCTCGCCTACATGGTCCTTGATGAGAGTCTGCAAGCCAGTACACTTCGCCGCTCAGAGGGACCTAATGCTAGAGCGCATTGGAGCACAGGCAAGACCTGGTCGCAATATGCGCATTCATGGGGGCTGGCTTTCGCCGATGATGTGCGCATCGGCAGCGTGGGTATGCTGGCCGTAATGACTGCACCGCTAGCTTGGGGCTTGTTCTGGTACCATATGTACTTGATTTGGGCTGGTATGACGACCAACGAAAGCGGCAAGTGGGCGGATTGGAGAGACGACATTGCGGACGGTCTGGTCTTTAGGGCCGATAAGGCACTTGGAAACCCCGATGATAGCCCCAGGAATGACGACATAGAGCCAATTATGGACTGGCCGATCTCAAGTACGCAACAGCTCGTAAAATGTAACGATGGGGAACCTCCTGAAGCTCGTGCAATCTGGCCTCGGAA
Organism: Pseudevernia furfuracea; assembly: GCA_022315425.1. Classification (NCBI taxonomy): domain Eukaryota; kingdom Fungi; phylum Ascomycota; class Lecanoromycetes; order Lecanorales; family Parmeliaceae; genus Pseudevernia; species Pseudevernia furfuracea. The sequence continues at coordinate 1,123,249 of JAIUPT010000033.1, forward strand.
CAATACTGCTACAGGGAACGTTCGCTGGAGACGTGTCTCAGGGTTGCATGAAGTCCACAACTTGTATGATCTGGGATTCTGGGACAACTTTATGGATGTCTTGTACACCTGGTGACCTATCTGGGCCACCATACTCTTCACCGAAGCTGTTCATTACTCCGCACGACGCCTCTCTCAGCATCTTCCTACTTCGAAACCAGGTACACAGCGATTCCTGAGGTGCCAAAAGCCGCTTGGGCACTATGTATGAAGACTTTAGCCTTCAGCCGCAACCGGCGAGCGCCTAGCTTCGGCTGACTCAAACCTGAGCACTCTTGGCATCAACCTTTCATCGATTTTTGAACAAGGATCGAGAAGCTCGATCCCGCTGTAGCTCAGATTTCTTGTCATGGCGTCAAACAGGACTCTAGCTTTGTCGAATCTTGGCAGGGTATTGGCCTCTGGATACGAAGAAGATGGTTCACAGCGCGCTCAAAGCAGACATTCACGTTTTTATGAGCCGGAAAACGAACATGTCTCACTCCCGAAGGCCGATGGTGGGAAAAACGCTTGGTTGTTCTTGGCGGGCTGCTTCTGCATAGAGACCTTGACATGGGGTGAGATTATACATTTGCTGAAGCTATAGTTCGCTTCAAAGCTCTGAGCAAACAGCCATGAGCATGGCCCATATCTCAGTGGACTTGCGGCCAACGCGGTGGTTCCATCTGCTTTTCCTCAGAACAATGCTGTCTATGTCTAAAATGCTGGCCATCGTGACCTTCGTCGCTTCGAACGGATTTTGGCTCCTGTGGTAATTGGGTTGCCCAACCCGAGCTTCAGCTGTTCCCAAATTGACCACTCTGAGGTGCAAACCTCGGTACGCACTGGCACGTCCTGAGGCCAGAGGCTTAAAGTTACGTGCAATTGTGGCAGCTAGCCTCGTACCTCACCAACACCGTCTCCACTTTATGTTGGAAAAGGGTGATTACGATGCTAAATATGTCTCAAGATTCCCCTTCTCTTTCGGCATCTTTCAAGCGTACTACAGCACGCCTGCCCCCTTTTCGAAGGAACCAACCGGCATCGCTATCATTGGTACTTCGGCAATGGTATTACTTTTTCACAATTGACTTCTGTTACCCTAATATTACTGCTCAGTCAATGTCACAACGTCCCATCCAGGGTATCATGTACCTCGGTGCACCTTTCTCCTCCGCCCTCCTTCAACTATTGCCACTTCACCGCCGCCACTGTGCTGTTGTTGCCCTAGTCATCATGATGACTGGTCTCGTGGCCTCCTCCTTCCCAACCCGCGTCTCGCACCTCATCCTAACCCAAGGCGTTCTGTATGCAATTGGGGGCTCCATGCTGTATCCACCGATAATCATCTTCCTAGACGAGTGTTTCATTGCACGCAAAAGGCCTTGCCTTTGGGGCCATGTGGGCAGGAACAGGTGTTCATTCTCCCTCTCCGCCTTGAAATCAAGACCTCGTCTGATCATCTTTAGACTTCAGCGGGTTTGCATACCCTGCTTGATGAACTGGGGTCTCAACCGAGTACCCTTTCAGTACCGTGCTGCGCGTCTGGTCTCTCGTCCTCCTCCTTCTCGTGGGCCCCCCTCCTATACCATGTCAAGCCCCGTCTACCAGTCGCCCCAACATCTCATACTCATCGGCTAGATGGGGGTTTGCCGAGGACCATCCGCATTCTGGATCCTACAGATCGGCAACATCCTCGAGAGCCTTGACTTCTTCATCCCGAACATCTACCTCCCTACTTCCGCACGGACGTTGGGTCTGTCCTCAGTCGCCGGCACCGTAACCGTATCTCTATTTCAAACACGACTTTTTGGCCCGGAAATCATGAGATTCCTTAGCGGTAGACTACACGTCACAACCGTCACCCTCTTTTTCCACCATTGGCAGCCACCCTATCCGTCTTTCCTCCTCTGGGGATTTTCCACCTTCATTCCCACTCCTCTGCATCTTTGGTCTCGTCTACGGTCTGTTTGCAGGTGGCTTCACTTCAACATACACTGGTAGCTTTCAAGAGGTAAAGAAGGTAGATGATCGCGCTGAAACAGGACTGATTTTGGGACTGCTGGCCGCCGGGGGGGAGAAGGGGATAGAGAGTGTAATTAGTGAGCCGTTGAGCGCGACCTTGCTGAGCGAGCGGTCGTGAGTTATGAATGTCGCGTTGGGATATGAAACTGGCTACTACGCATTGATTGTCTTCACAGGAATCAGTGCTATGCTGGGTGGGATCAGTTGGGTTGGCAGGAGGGTTGGTTGGGTCTGATGGTGGTGAGATATCACTCAAATGGGCTGTGCAAGGAGCAAGGCAAATGGCTGCTCAGTATCCGTAGATTGCTATTGACGTTTTAGAATTTTCAGCTAGCAACAATAGCCGATTTGGGTGGCTGCTTCTTAAGTGGTGGGTATCGCATCTGTATCCTCGTTATGCCCTCCCCCTTGCATATAAAGTTTCCTGATGTCGTTGCTTTCGTCACAATGGATTTGTTTCCTTCTCAATTCCTTGAAGTTCGCCTATGTAACCTGAGGGTCCTTCAGTGAGAACAGACATTGCCGAATGAAAGCACATATCTTCTCAGCAGTAACTGTCGCTGAGGTCTCAGTGACGTCCAGCTCCAACTCCATGGAACCGCCAAAGTGATAAATATCCTCAGTTTCTCGAACCATGCGAAAGATGTCAAGATCAGTCAGCTTCGTGTTGCTGGATCCACCCCGACCTTCTGCCTTAAGGCGCCTCATGTTTTCTTCGAGATGGCAAGAGAGAATGATTGATATGAATGGACACCGTCTCTTCTTTGCGGAGGTTTCATACTCTTGTGCCGCACCTGAGTCGATTCCACTGGATGACCGCGAGTCTGTGAAGATGTATGTGAAGTCCGGTGTGGATGCAATTGCTTCGTCCAGAGCTTGACCGCGCTACAAAATGGATTAGTACCAGGCGGACAGGCAATGGAAACGGGGCTTCAAAGGTCACTCACCACCTCCTTCCGCAAGGGGTAATATTCAGGCATCCATCTTTCGTACTTCCTGGCTACCGGATCGATGAGGCTATGATTGTCGACTACTTTCGATGATGGTATAAGTTTCCTACAGCGAGATTAGTCGAATCAAGGTGACTGCTAGAAGAACAGGGTGAACATGCGTGAGTTCCTTGGCTACTGTCAATTTCCCAACACCTGGATAGCCATTGATGTAGACAAAGGCCATGATAGTTGCTCCTTCAGCGAGTCTGGGTTTAGAATCTAATTGAAAGGGAGACTGTAGGGAAATAAGGATGATAGACTCTTCTGGGGAGATATAACATGAAGCGACAGTGTATAGAACAGATACATGCTTCTAAAATGAGATATGCGAATTATTATCAAATATGAGTCACAAAAAGGAACATCAGCCTCGGAGCCTCTGTATCAAAACATCGAAGCTCTACACCCTTATCCGATGTAAATTTGAGGCATACCATTGCTGTTATACCCCTCAGAAGGCCAAATGTTTGAGCTTGTATATTGTAGCTGGCTTGATGCCCGTGAATAGTGAATAGTCACGTAATCCGACAAATGACAAATTACAATTCTCGGCATCCATACTAACCTTACTCGTAGTGTGATGGAAATCATGGAATATCAATTCCCTTTGTTTTAAGTTGTGCCATCCACTCATCCACTCGTCCAGCAAGCATCACCATCATACAACAAAATGAGTTTGAGACCACCAGGACCTGTCATGATGCTTTTAGAGATGCCTATGTCAAAAGCAGTTAGACCCGGACAGTCGGCCTCGGATGATTCAAGGGCCGAAGCGGGCCCTGCTGTCCCATTATTGAGCTTGGAACCAATCATCACCCCCAGAGACCTTAAAGCGCTTCGCGGAAAAGGACTAGACCCATGCACAAGGCGATTCACTGTGGCTAACTTTATAAATCGACTGCAGACAAATCATCCAGATCAACTCAAGTTTCTCGACAAAGCTCTTGCCTTTTCTCTCCACGAAGTAAGGAAGGATCGTGAGGATTTGCTCCGTTCAGCAAAGGTAAAGAAGCTGCTCCTGAGGAAGGATAAAGATTACCAGCCCACTCAATTCCCAAGACTCAATGACGTTGACCCCGAAGGCTGGGTCAAGAATTGTCCGCTTCCTGTTCTCCTTTTGCTAGGGTGAGTTGTGTCTTCCAAGCCATTTTGCCATGATTCGTGCTGCGTTTTGAGTTGCAAGACTTGTCATAGGAGTGAAGCAATCCCCGGACCTGTTTCACCACTCAGCTTTGATTCTAGAAGAGATATGCTGACTCCAAAATTATGTAGACACCGCTGCAGCAAACTTCGTCGATATCAACCCTTCGAAGCTCCTTGCAAACCTCTTTCCCCCTACGAAGAACCTTGCGAAAATTCAATTCTTGAAGACCACATTGCCTTCATCTCGGGACTCTCCTCTGAGTACATCCAGAGTGTCGACGGGACCATAGAAGTCGACGAGGAGCTCATAATGCCTGTACCAAGCGATTTCAGGTCCAAATTTGCGAAAGAAGCCGAAGAGGTGTCTTTGTACTTGGTTTGCAGCTGTACCCAAGCCCTTTTCAGGAACCGCAAGACACTGAACGATGTCTGCTGGGAAGACACGATGAAAACTTGCAAGATCCTTCTCCGCCGAACAATCAATGATAAGAAGATCAGGACCCTTATTGGGCTCAATCCGGACAATTGGAAGGACATTAATCACGTGTTTACGCTTGCAATTCCTGTCTTAGAGGCGCAATCCCTCGCTCCCACGGACCCTCAAACTGGGGCGAGCGGCTCGTTCTCAACATTGATGGCCTTGAATCACGATACATTGATGAAAGATCTGGAACGCTTAAACGATATTCTTATGATTGCTCGGAACTGTCTGGCGACTGTCACAAAAGCTCAGAACCTTGCAGGACAAAGCCTACTTGATCAGCAAGTCCAGAAACTCATCGATCTTTGCGTTCGTGTTACGGCCAGGGGTTACGATGGAGATGCCGGCAGTCGTACAGAGATACAGTGGGGAGACGTCATTGGTGCTTGTAAGTCGATGGACAACTTCTGATTTCACAAGATCGTGGCTAGTGACTAACTTGATATCTATGCTTTTAGACAAAAAGCTTCTCATTACATGCCTGCAATTTCTCTACAATTTCATCCAGGAAAACGAGCAGCGTAAGCTTCTGTTGTGGCTAGACCTCTTTGCCAACGCCAAGGTTGCAAACCAGTATGCTGCCGGTACTCTACCTGCTGGTATCGGTCGAGATCATTTCGCCGCCAAGCTTGGTGACAATAAGTATCACAGCACGGAGGAGGCAAAGGAAATGCCTGAGCAAGACTCTGAATCGTCTGCAGCGGAAGAACTAGTGGGAAGAATTGGGGAAATCGACACCACAGCAACCGCAAACGGCCTTACAGACAGAGCTGGGCGTCATGGTGACACTATGCACCCCCTTCGATCTCTGGATCATTTGTCCATTGTTGACCCTGAAGTGGACTTGAGCAGAGGCGTTCACGTGCGAGAGGAGGGCACGGAGAAGAGTGGAGATCTGTCTTCAGGCGCAGCTCTATCACACGAGGGTTCCACCAATGACCAGTCGATCGCGCACAGAACGGAAAAGGCCCAACCCGAGAATTTAAGGGAAACTCAACCAAATGGAGAATCTACCAATGATGCTTCGATTGCAGACAAGAGTACCGACACTCGGATTGGAGCAGCCCAGACTGACCGTGAAGATGAATTGGGAGCACTGAAGACACCTCAGTCGGCCGCAATTACTCTACAAACCGCAAAGGACCAGTTGATGGCTCGACTAGCTGACACCGCTACGGGCGTCATCAATGACGAAGAGCAAGACCTGATGACATTCCCCAATGGTGGAGAACCCAACGGCCATGGTGCGCCTTTGAGCGATGATGAAGAAGGCTTCAAAAGCCCCGGTGAGCCTGGCGACCAAGAGCGTGGACTACTGACAGATATTCCCTTGGTTCTGGGCCCCCAAGAAATTGAGGCCTTACCTATGATTATTCAAATAGGGATTTGCGCTGCACGGGACGTGGTCATACAGGGTAGGGATATGCAGGGCATGAGATGCAACATCCTCCTCGCTGGTGAATCTGGCCGGAATCTCCTTAGAGAGTTGCTCATCTTCATTGCGGCTTGGGATCTCCAGGATGACGAGACGTATTTCAAGCTTATGATGCAAATCATGGAGGCAATACTGGAAAACGGACTCATGCCTTACGCCTATCAGACTTTCGCCGAGGTCAAGGATATTGTGTCGCCAGCTCAGAGCATGGTCATCAAGATCCTCACGCAGATTTTCCGTGGCAAGCAGGGTCTACCCCCTGCGAACGGGAAGGCAGCTCGGACAGCCGGCAATGTACATGCAGATACTTCTCGCCGAGTTGATGTCTATGTCGTGAAGTACATCTTCACCATCTTTCGCCAATGCATAATTCCCGAAACGTGTGCTTTGATCTATCTCCAAGGCGAAATCAAACAAAGGCACGCAATGCCAGAAGACTTTCCTTTGAATCTCTGGGACATGGAACGTGTCTACGAAGGCGTTTATCAGTTCCTCGAGTTCTTTGCTGTTCTCACCGAGAGCGAAGAATGGAAAGACCTGCTTGTGAATTGGGAGATTGTTTCGGAACTCGTAACCTTGCTCCGCGAACTCGAAGGCAGCATTCCCCACGCCGATATAACTACGGCGCCTCTGCCTCAAACAACAGCGGAGGCACAACAAGCAGCAAAGCAGCAAGCACAGCAGCAAGCACAGCAGCAAACACCGCAGCAAACACCGCAGCAAACACCGCAGCAAACACCGCAACCGGCCCAGTCATCTGTCGATTCAGCCACTCCAGTGGCAGTCGAGCGCCCTTTCGACGTCAATGATGTTGCCAGTATACCGATGCCAACAGATGGGCCGATGCCAGCTCCATCTCCCCTGTCCCAAACCGACAGTCAAGACCAAGATGCTCTCGACGCTGCCGACCCCTCTGACTTTGAGTGGCGTAACCTCAAAAAGCTCGTCATACTCGTTCTCTCATCTCTCGTATGGAAGAGTCGCACGGTACAGGATCAGATCAGGCAGTATGGCGGGGTTGAGATGGTGGTAGCTTGCTGCACATACGATGGAAACAATCCGTATATCAGAGAGCACGCGGTCATGTGTTTGAGGTTCTTGTTGGAGGGGAATGAGGAAAACAAAGAGCTAGTGAGGCGTCTTGAGATGGGGGGGAATCCAGTCTTTCCTGGCATCCGTGGTAGTGGAATTGTGAGGGCGGAGGATATCGGAGAGCGAGTCGTCAATGCGCCGCTTTAAGCGGTTCAGCGGAGGGCAGGGTTGTGTGGCTTTATGTGGGCTGTGGGTCAAGAGTCTATCAAGTGCTGACGGCTCTTGTTGTTGCGTTGCATGGAAACGTACGGTACGGCGCAAAGCAAAGATAAAAAGCGATTGGTAGCAGATATGGAAGAATCAACGAGCTTGCGTGTAGTATGTTTAGCCAGCATCGGCTTCACTCGCGTTATAAGTAATAGAGCGTCCATGAGATTTTCACACTAATTGAAGCTCAGGTTGCGTCTAAACGGTCCAGTCATTATATCTCCCACTGTCATGTATCCCAATTCTCAAGCAATTCCTAATTGAAAAGTGAAAAATACAGGCAGAACAACAAAAGCTTTCCAAACCCATTCCCACAGTCCTACGACCATCCCGTCCCGCCCCCTCCCCCATAGCTTGTCTGTTCACTTGGAGCACTGTACCCAAATTGCTGGGCCTCGATAGGCCTCTGCACCTTATACGGTCTAGCCGCGTCGTGACTCGGCTCCCTGCGATGGGAATACGCCGTCTCAATCCCCTCTGATTCGTACGGGCTCGGATCCCTTCTCTGGTCATAAGTCGCCTCCAAACCACCGGTGTGATAAGGACTGCTCTCCCTCCTATGCGCCGGCTCAAGCCCCTCCGCACCTCCGTGAAACGGACTACTCGACCTCAGATCGGTCGGCGCCTTGATATCCAGCATCTGATTGTAACTTCCCAACTGCGTAGAATTTCTCTGAACGTGGAGATCGAGCGCCAATGCCAAGAGCGTGGAGACGAGGCCCGTGACGGTGAAGGCGGTGAGGGCTTTGTAGAGACGGCAGACCATGATGCCGGAGTCGGTGTGCCAGGTGACGGGGGTGCAACGGTGGCCGAGGGTCCAGCCGAGGTTCCAGGAGAGGAGGGAGAGCCCGAGGACCCAGAGGATTAGGAGGGAGAGGTTGGAGAGGAGGTTGTGTCGAGGGTTTAGGGTGAGGGTGAGATGGAGGATGGTGGTCGTTCCGAGGGCGATTATAGACAAGAGGGAAACAGTAAGAAGCTGTAATTCCGGATCAGTAAAAGGCTGGCAATCGCTGAGGGGGGGATATGGCGTACGAGAATGAAGGTCCAGGGAATGTAGTATTTTTCTATATGGAGGTGATGAATGAAGAAGATCAGGACGCTGGAGACGATGATAGAGGAAAGCAGTTGGCCCAGTCGTAGCAGATGGAAGGCGAGGGTCGGGTATGGTGAGGGTTTTCTCGAGACTCGCTCGGTGGGTAATTCAATTCGAGAAAACATGATGAATGGCGGTGTGAAAAAAAAAAAGAAAAAAGAAATGACTGCGCTGTTTGCGCTGATCTACTCCTCCTTTCACGCAATAATAGATGACAGCAGCAAGGAGGTGAAAATATGGAGGGAGGACAGAGCTTACCTTACCTAGTCTATTAACCATGTGCGGCTGAACGATACCTTCTTTACCGTACCTGTAACCTCGGCGCCTTTAGAGTAGTAGGGCTTAGGGCAAAGTTTGCGGGTCGGAGTTGATCTGCTAGTGTCTCCGTCTCCCCTGCATGCCCTGGTCAAAAAAGTCGTTGACGATTGCGGTCCATTTACATCATTCGATACATTTGCCATTTTGACAGCTGCTACTTATACACCACACACCAATTCGTTAATAGGTTTTCCATCGGGTCATCAATTCCAGCTTCTCCATTGATAAACGGATCTTGAATGTCAGGCTTCATATCAGAGCCAGCACGAACAGATAAAGCCCAGATCGCCACGTCGAGTCATGGAAATTCGGAACATTCTCCGGGCTATGGGCATAACATATCATCAGAAGGCGTGGGATCAAGCAATTCGGTGATAATGAATGATTCTGATGATCGAGAGGTGGAAATGGATATATCTGCCGGACAGAAGATGCTCTCTGCCGTATCCGGCAGTCTCCTGACATCTCTCCTTGGTACCTTCTGCCTACAACACCCAAAGAAGTCTTCTTGACTAACCGATATCTTCAAAAGTCACACCTCTAGATGTCGTCCGAGTACGCTTGCAATCTCAACCCCAGACCTCCAACATTCCTACCCCAAGACCGACCTCGAATTTCACAAATCTGCCTCCAAATATTGGCGTAACGGCTTGCTGCCGTGAAGTCTTCTGGGTGAATAATACCTCTCCATTCTGCATAGCCGCCAATCCCTCCTCAACAGCCACTCTCGCGACTCTTAATCCATCTTTATCATCCACATCATCTTCAGCAGCGGGTTGCGCGGTGGATGAGACACGCCGCCGAAACTTCACCTCCACTTTCGACGGACTCCGCAAGATCGCCCGTCATGAAGGGCCCACTTCTCTTTGGCGAGGTCTCTCTCCGACCCTCGTCATGTCCATACCAGCAAATGTCATTTATTTTACCGGCTACGATTCTCTCCGTTCCAATCCTCGCAGCCCAGTACACAATTACATCCCAGATGCGTACGCCCCTCTCATCGCCGGATCCATCGCACGAGTTGCAGCCGCAAGTGTCATAAGCCCCATCGAGATGTTCCGAACACGAATGCAGGCCGCTACAGCTGGCAGGGAAACAGGTGTGTTCGCCGAAACGCTCACGGGACTGCGGGCAATGGTCCATTCACAAGGATACACATCACTTTGGCGGGGATTGACGTTGACGATGTGGAGGGATGTGCCGTTCAGTGGAATATACTGGTGGGGCTACGAAGCAGTACGGAATAGATTGACAGACATGCGAGATCCTCCGCACTCGCGGAGGGGACCGAGATCAAAGTTAAGAGATAGCGGTAACCACACCTCCACATTCGTGGACAGCTTCATCGCCGGAGCCACCTCAGGAGCTATAGCCTCTGTTATCACAACACCTTTCGATGTCGGGAAAACTCGACAGCAAGTACTCCATCATAAGCCGACAAAGGAAGTTGGAAAAGTGGCCTCAACAGCGCTAAGGCCAGAAGAGCTGGCGATGCCGCGTTTCATCTACCATATCTGGAAAGAGGAGGGAATGGCAGGCCTGTTCAAAGGTTGGGTGCCGAGGATGCTGAAGGTGGCGCCAGCGTGTGCTATCATGATCAGCAGTTACGAGGTAGGGAAAAGGATGGCGAAGAGTATGAATGAGAAAGCGAGGGATGCTGCCGAAGATTGAAGGGCCATTCATCGACATCTACTTTTCACACGACTCACTCCTGAAACTAAAGTTACTGGAGACCGCAGGAAAAGCTACTCTTCGAAATTGAGAGTTCCATGTTGATACGATTAACAGCCCATGAAATATGTCTTGCAGAAGTCACTGTGAATGGTTCCAATGTTGGTGGAACTTCATCTGGTTTGCTCTACTTCGAAGGCGTTGGTTATTACAGCATAGCTAGGCGTTGCATACTTCACAAAGCACTGGTATCTCCCTACCACATTATCTGCTGCTCCTCTTCCACAGATCCTGCCAGATCAAAATATTGCTCCTCTTGTATGTAAGTGTCCGGCACGGTCAATGTTGCGGAAATGCATGGACACTGTACATGAAAGTCTTAAGCCTGGCACTAGGCTCGGTCGCCCCTTTTCATAAGTTATATTGCTTCTGAATGAAATTGAGGACTTCCACTTAAAAGATTCGGTCTTGGCGTCACGTGCTACCGCGTCTAGTTGCCACACGTCAAGAACCTCCCCACCTCTTCAACTCAATGATGACCAACTTTCACATATTCCTGCCCTTGACAAGAACCTCCACCCTCCCGCCACAATGCCAATCGGCGTCCAACGCCTCAACGCCCCCCGCCCTCAGCCCTCCTCGCGCATAATCTTCCTCAAGCCCCTGCCCGGCCCCACCTCGGCCCACGCCCTCGACTTCCTCGAACGCATCGCCGCAATCTGCCACCCCATCATGACGCACTCCCACCTCTCCATCATGACGCTCGAAGAACACGCACCCAACCCCGAGTTCATCGGCCGGAACTTCAACGCGGGCGAAATCATCCAGCTGGTGCTCAAGGCGCCGCGCACGGGCCGCTGGTTGAGCTTCAGGAGCGTGCAGATGGTCATGGTGCACGAGCTGGCGCACTGCCTGCAGATGAACCACGGGAGGGAGTTTTGGAGGGTGCGGAATCAGTTTGCGGGGGAGTTGAGGGGGCTGTGGGCGAAGGGGTATACGGGGGATGGGCTGTGGGGGAGAGGTCAGACGTTGCTGAGTGGAGAGTACCTTACTGGGGGGAGGACGGAGGATGAGGTGTTGCCGGCTCATGTGTGCGGTGGGACGTTTAGGAGTTGGAGGGGTGGGAAGAGGAAGAGAGGTGGTGCTGGTGCTGGTGCGGAGAAGAAGACGGAGACATACGCGGAGAGGCAGCAGAGGAGGATCAAGAAGAAGTTTGGGGTCAACGGACAAGCTTTGGGCGGGGACGAGGGGACGAAGGTGAAGTTGGAAAAGGGGAAGAAGGCCAAGGGCAAGCCCAGGGTTGCGGGGAGTATGCGGGGAAGGGAGTTGAGAGCTGCGGCGGCGTTGGCGAGGTTTGAAGAGAAGAAAGAAGAGGAAGAGGAGGTTAAAGATGAAGGGTGGATGCTGACTGACAGTGAGACGGACAGTGATCACGAGGACGTTGAGGCTGAGGGGCAGGCATTTGAGCTTGATGGCTCGCGGATGCGAGATGGCAAAGGTCGTGGCATGGTCAAGGTGTGCGAGGATGAGGATCAAGATGATGTCTACGTCAAGCAGGAAATTGAAGAGCTGCAGAATTTGGATGATGTGGGTACTAGTTCACGGACAACAGCAGCAACCGACCGGATTACCATTGACCGAACAGAATCTCGTCGTGCGGAGAGAGCGGGAATCAACTCGAGTCATGTAATAGAATCGAGCCACAGGGACACTCCAGATCGAATACGGATGGAAGACATACCACAGTACGTCGAAAAGGAGGACCGGCCGAGCGCAAAGAATACAAAGTCCGTCCAAACCAATATCCGTCCCTCGCTTAATGCGAACAACGGCACGACCAACAACACAGCATCGCAAGTGTCTAAAGCTAAACCTTCGGAAATGGGTTGTCCAATCTGCTCCATGTCAAACGGAACCGGCTCGCTCTTGTGCATCGCATGTAGTCATGTCTTGGACACAAGCAAGATCATGAAACACTGGCGATGCCGAAGCGACGCCTGTCAAGGAAGCCAGTATATTAATGCTGCGGACTGCGGACGTTGTGGAATCTGTGGAGCTCGAAAAGATGATGGCGAGGTTTGATGAGTGTACTGGCGCTTGCGGCTGCGAAAGATACCCATGGCAATATGCTTTTCGGGGAATGCTGAGGTTGAGGCAATAACTGAGCATGGCTCGTTCCCGCAGAAGATAGAGGTGTAGAAGATCTCGCACCAAAAAAGGAATGAGTGGCAGTTCATCCTATGCACGTGTGGCCTTGCTTGTCGTGATCAGGACAACGGACCCCATTCATAGTCATGCCAACAAGAGGCAGCCTGAAGCCGACTCTCCAACCTCGCCTTTGCTTTCCCCTTTGCTTCCTTCAAGACGGCGTCCGAGAGTTTGCGGCCTTTAAGCGGATTGGTCCATGATTCACGAAAAGGCTCCCTTCAGTCCCGTAGCCCGCACAGATCCAAGCTAATCCGCTCGCCCTCGGGCTGCTTGTCCAACCTCTGGCCGATCAACAGCGCATAAAGATACGGGTGGCCGGTCGACAGGGCGAGGTACGGCCACAGACGCAACTGGTCCTTCTTGAGATACCGGCTCAGCCGCCGGCACGGGTTCGACTGCCAGAACAGGAAGTCGTCGATGTGGTGGTTCGCTATCTGCAGGAGCAGCTCGGGGGGTAGAGACAGCAAGCCTGGCTTCGCTGCCCTCTCCGGGGCCCCCGGCAGATTCATTGTCCACTCCTTCCTGTTTTGAAGCCTCGGCTTTTCTACTTAGCTAGCAAGGGCAGCTCTTTGTAACCGGATGAGCTCAGGCACGAGGTGAGGTGTGGGACCACGGCGGCACTATTTGCGGGAACCGTTTGGGGGGGGGGGAACGGGGACACGCTGGTCTTCGGTTTGGGCATTCGTTGAAACCAGTTGGAGGATTTCGGAGAGGAGGAGAAGACGGACGATGTGCAGGGTGCGCTGCTAGAGGAAAGGTGTAGTCTCGACCGGCTATCAATGGCGTTGAACTAGGGTATCATCGAGTTTCCAGTAGCGAGATAAGTCCTTGTTAACAATGCCACAATGTGTTGAGGTTAGGCGGTGCTACTGGGGGCTTTTTCTATTTTGTATTAGATATTCACACGTCGGTCAACTTGACTCGAATTTTACCACACATATACAATGGCAGTTCTTGAGTTCAGATCAAAAAGATGTGATAGTGAAGACTGGTATTACATCTGGAAACAGGCAAGAGGAGCTGATGGCCTTTGCACCCAAGGCCTGTATTGCACAAGCAGACCCACAACCACCACAATCACCGCCAGTCGTCCCCTTTCCCTTCATGAAACTTTCACTTGAGCTTCGCACCATAGTCTACAAGATACACCTCTCTCAACCCGCGGGGCCATACCACTTCGTGCCCCCCGAGCACAAGCCATAACTATGTCGTCTCGACGAACTTCCGTATCAACGTTGCCCCATCAGGACTTTCAATGGGGGAGTTCCTGTGCGTCTACCATGGGCACTTTCAAAAGACCGATATCACAAAGCGATGCCGCTTTATTTCCAAACGACGGAGTTCAGGTTCAACAACTTCATGTTTCTCGGTCAGTTTCTCAACGTGATCGGACCGGCAGCACCTGACCAGTGTTATTCCTGACTGCAGATTTGATACCAGCAAGCACAGTGAGAACTACCTCTCAGAAAATGGGATACACGCAGGCTTGAGAGCTATGAAGCTCTTGCGAAGTTGTGCAGCATTGCGGCACATGAAGATCACTCTTCCCGCCACCGTGAGTCACGTGGCTGAAACCTCGGAATTGTTTCGAGCAGTACTCAAGATCAGGGGTCTCCACTCCCTGGACGACTAGGACTATTTTTCCCGGTACAGTTTTTGAGAACCTGGATTCTTGAAGTATCACAAATACAACGAGCAAGCCCTTCAAGTTCTTAAGCGACCACACAGGCCTGCAGCTGTCGAAGAACGAGAAGAGAAAGGCATCTCATATGTGGCAGTACCGCGAACTTCTTTCGGTCCAATCAATAAGTTGATAGTGGAGGAACGGTTTGACGTGCTAGAGTCGGAGGCTGTAACGGAGTTTCTCGAAGATAGTGCACGGGATACACCGAATTGAAGTACTTGAAACGAGAGAGAAAGCTGTTCGAAGCCTCCTTCGATCACCTCCAAAACGAGCAAAATCAGGTCTTGAACCCTTTTTGATGGAGAATGCGCACCATCCAAGGTCCGCAGTCAATGCGGCTTCGTGAATACCAGGTTCTTTGGGATCGGACTGAAGGTGGCGTTACTACGGTATTGTCTCCTATGACGACAAGTTGTTCCACACAGACTAGGGCTTTGGGCGAGCACTTAGATAGAGAAATAGCAGTCTTTACACCTGTGGTCCATCTGAAGGTCAGGCAAATGGTCAGATCCTATATCACCCGGAAAAAATCTATGTTTCCGTGCTCGGTAATGCTTCAGGCTGAGCGGTCAGTCGCGAAATAATTCCACAGGCATATTTCAGAGATTGTTTTCTTTTTGGCATCTGGTGTTGATTTAGAGGGCCGAGCTTGGAGCGCCGGCAGCCAAATCAGATAAATCAACAAAAGGGAGTGAGGCATTAAAGCCTCGGGAGTCTCTTCAACGATCAGTCTATTACCAATTTTCTCGGCTCTCATTCAATGGTAGAGCTAGCCTCGACCCTCCCATGATTTTACGATCAAGCCCTATGCGTAGAACTTGAGACACCGTCCATCGTCATGCGCGCCCTTGCACTCTAATCCGCACACCCTAGCTCCACACTTCATGCATTTTATGGTGCCCCAATATCCACAGATCTCACAGAAATGTCTTTGAGGCTTTCCTGGAGGCGGAGGAGCTGCGCGAGCGGCATTGTAGGATAGTGGAGGACCTGAAAGAAGGGTCTGAATCACTTCTTCTGACGGGGCCGGGGGCACTTGGGATTTGAGCAACGGCTCATCATCCAGAGGATCTCTAGCTCCTGGATTGACAATCCCACCAGCACGTAGAGTGCCTGTTGAGGCTCCCCCATGTGTGGACTGCACTTCTGACGTCGAAGAGCGTTTCATATTCGGCGTAGATCTGGAAGGTTTCAGAGCTGGCACCCGAGGGGCTGCAGAGGATGGATGCTGCTGTTGTAGGGCAAGAAACGCCTCCTCGTCGGCAAGATGGTTGGCAAAAGTCTTTTGGGACATGAGGATGCGGCGGACATTCGTCGTGGTCTTCTTCTGTACTGTTCGCCAAGTCAGAAACCACCCAGTCCCATCAATCAAAGCGTCCAAGTTTCTTTAACCTTTCCCAGCACTCTCCCTATGCTTCGATGGCACAGCGATTTGTACATCTCTTTGACTGTCCTTGTCCAAATCGGCCAAGTGCTTCAAGACGGCATTCTGTTGGGCGACTGTGGTATCGGCGCCAGCAATTCCTGCGAATCTTGCACCGCGTTTGTTTCTCCCGGCTGTTGGGTTTACCGGTGCTTGAACGGTACCTTGTCCATGGTCAGGGACTAGAGTGTAGCCAGGCGCTCTGATCGAAGTCGAATTTGCGAGCACCTCGATGTGAGGCATAGCAGCGGCCTAAAGCCAGCTTTGATGTGGTTTTGCCGAGCTTGGTCAGGGCGAGAGCGAGGTAGAAAAAGGAAAAGAAATCAAAAGACGAGTATCACTGTATCTTACGGGGGAGGGGGGTAGAGTAAAGCTCGGCAAAGATCTGGGTCAGAGTTTGCCGATGAGGCAGTGTGGGAGCTCGGGTGCTCAATTCCTTGTCCGATCCGTCCTCTTCATCAACACAGCTTTGAGTCCTTGACTTTCAATTTGCGTTGCATTCAATAATAATACAGTAATAATAATACAGTAATAATAATAATCATCACTCGTCGAAGTAGTGAGGGTCACGCGGTTGATTGGATTTTCAGTGGCCGTGATTACTCCGTAGAGTACTGACTTCCCATTTGAAAGGGGGCCCCCAGTCCGAAATCTCCCGCACCCGGAATATCCTCGATATCGAGAGTGGCGGAGCTCGTGTTCCTTCAGGCACAATGCCAACTGGCAAATCCGGGGGTATGTTACAAATCGGGGTGCGGTGGAGGCTGTTTTCCGATATATCGTGTCTTGCTATCCCTACGGTATTGCCCTAGCGCGAATATTGCTCGGGGAGGTGAATCATACATAAGCGGCAAACTCTTGTCTGCTTTGTTTCTTCTCCTACACTACTCATACTACTACTACTGTATCTGACTGACCAACCTTCAACATCCCATCTTAACACATAACCTCCTAACATCTCCATCATCTATACTGAATACGAGTACCTGCATCACAGATGTATGCACGTGCAAGACCAACAGCAACAGTCCTTGTCAACAAAGGTGCTGCAGCACAACTCTCATACGCCCTCCATTCCTTCGTTGATAGATCAAGCTCTGCATACTTCAGACCCTGTGCGAGTTATTGCCTGGTCCAGCCCCCTGGGTCGCCATCGAAACGACACTTTACTACCACTCCTCGGACACAGATCCAGGAGAGATATTTTCCTCCAGCCGACACCAAGAATATCAAAATTACCCCTCCAGCATGGCACCACCCGATGTAGGTATCCACCATTTGCCATTGGCATTACCAAGTAGCCCTGGTATCGCCAACGAAACGCATACATACGACTAACACCTAGCCAGTTACACCGAACAGCAGATGAATGCTATACAAGTAGCCCACCGCGAGAGAAAGACCTGGTCCGATTTTTGGGCGATGGCCATGTTGAGGCTATTACGATGGGGTATGGACACCGCCACAGGCTATAGTCATCCCACCGAAGAGGCCAAGAAGAGGGGCAGTTGGCTCGGGCTCAGCAAAATCAACAGTTGGCTTGGTCCATCACCTATGACCGAGCGTAAGTGGCTCGTGAGGTTCCTCTTCCTCGAAAGCGTTGCTGGTGTTCCCGGCATGGTTGCTGGATCAGTTAGGCATCTGCACAGCCTACGGCGGCTGAAAAGAGACAATGGATGGTAAGCATTAGCTGGCGGTTCCTCCGGGCTGTGACTGGCTGACGATGGTACTAGGATTGAAACCCTCCTAGAAGAAGCCTACAATGAACGTATGCACCTTTTGACGTTCATGAAGATGGCCGAGCCGGGCCGATTCCTGAAGTTGATGATCATCGGTGCGCAAGGTGTCTACTATAACATGTTCTTCATGAGCTATTTATTCTTCCCTCGGGCATGCCATCGGTTCGTTGGATACCTTGAGGAGGAAGCGGTCTTGACCTACACTCGTGCAATCCAAGATATTGAGGCTGGAAGACTCCCCCAATGGCAGAAGCTTGAAGCACCAGAGATCGCTGTCAAATACTGGAACATGCCGGAAGGTCATCGAACGATGCGAGACCTACTGCTGTATATTCGGGCAGACGAGGCCAAGCATAGGGAGGTCAACCATACCCTGGGCAACCTCGAGCAAAGGAATGATCCGAATCCTTTCGTGAGCGAATACGAGGACCCGGCCCGACCCCATCCATCGAAGGGAATCGAGAATCTCAAACCGACCGGATGGAACAGAGAGGAGGTGATCTGAAAGTGGATTTGCAGATGTTTTGCAACGGTTTAGCGCTTGGCGTTTAGGAATACCATCTCTACTCTTGAACGATAGAAGGAGAAGAAACGGGGCTTACGGGCCACTTGGCGTTACAAAGGACAGTCTTCTGCACTGTGCAAGCCCAAGGTCCAGTGCGTCAATAGAAGCATAAAGAAAAGAAAAGACAATTTTTCGGAGCAATGAAGAAGTCAAAGAGCTAAGGTACTTACTACTCGGGGTACATAAGGTACTCGATACACGTGATCCAATGTCTATGCAAGCTCTCAAGCCATTTAGGCGTCGACAGGGGTTGGATCTACAGGTAACAGGGGTGCCCTAACTTTCTAAGGGCAAAATTGCCCCTCACAGAGGCTATCGATAAAGCTACTAGTCCCCACCAACCACCGCATGCCGTTCCAAGCTTCCCACAAAACAGATGTTAGCATTCCACTCGAGTCACACTCCCTCAATCGCAGCTTAAGCTTAACATAACTATCCACGTCTGTCCTTTACGCCAATTGGTCTCTCAGAAGCGGCATCGTTACCATAAGTATATATTCCTGGAGCTGATCCTTGTTCAACGCGCTTGGCTGCAGACAACCGATCGCCAGATCCACAGCCGCCAGGCATGCCACCGAGGAACTCGTTTACAAGCTCTTTCTCGGCATCTGATGCCAATAATGAGGTTGTCTGTCCATTGAGAAACCATGATGGGTCCAATTGTCGGAAAAGATGTCTGGGAGTAAGCACTGAGATTCGTAAACAATGGGCGGTCTCGACTCCGCGTGCACTCGATGCATGCTGACCACCAATTGATCTACAGGAGAAGCGTTATCGATCGATGCAAGAGCACATCCGAAGAGCACACCCAGAACACTATATTGCGAAGCTACCTGCAACCGAAGAGAGCTTCCAGCTCATGATCAATACGCCGCCGTCGGAGCGCCCACAACCTCCTCCACCTCCACCAACGCAGCCATACAGCAATTCAGGTATGCCAGCTATCCCGGCAAATGAGGTCCGATGCTGATGGTTCAGTTTATGGTCACGATAGAGATGCATACACCGGCATTCAAAGCTCTCCTGCACCGCCTCGAACTTTGGAAGACCAATACCCAGCTGCAGCTACAGCCGCCGTTGCTCTAGCACAGCTTCACAGCCATCAACCACACTCAGAGTGGGGCTCGGAGGCCGTGAGTAGTCTCTGAGGAGCAGTTATCTCCATCAAAACCTCGAAGGTCAACTGACAGTCGCCCTGCTGCAGGACTACGCCTCCGAAAATGAAGCGAGTCAACCACCAATGCGCCCTTCGATTGAACTTCCCCCCATTCAAAATCATCTCAACCAGCAATCGATACCTCCATTCCACTCGCCAAGACCCAGAGAGTTGCTTCCGTCGATGATGGCACATTCACCGCCTGGACGCTCCTCCACTTTACCTCCACTGCAAAGAAAAGACTCCATACAAAGAAAAGAAAAGGCCAATAGGCCTCGAAAATCTTCAATAACCCAAGGCAGCCGGAAGCCGAAGCACGAAAAGACGAAATCAAAGGATTATTCGAGGAGACTAAGCATAGAGCGAAGGAAAGCATTTTCTGCAGAACCGCCAGGTGCGGCAGCAGCGGCAGCAATGGGAAAGAGGTGGGAAGACCTGATCGATGCAGCAACCTCCGCTACAGAAGCAGACTCTGATCGAGATGTGACGCCTGTAAGACATTCCAGCTGATCCCTCCTTCCAGCCCGCTCATCCTCCAATAGATACCCCAGTCCCCATCCTCAATTAAACGCGCCTCCATGCCACCTTTCTCCAGCATGTCCCACAACAACCAATCTTACAAAGCTTCGCCGCTCCATAGGGCCCTCACACCACCATCCTCACATTCCTTCACCGGTCCCACGCTATTTCCCTCAGTCGAAACATCCCTCGACTCCTCTGCCTCCACTCAGTCATCCGGCCGCAATTTCCACATACCTTCTTCAGGCCTGTCAAATTCCTCGGATACCACTTCCCCAACGTTTTATAGCCAGCCTGTGCAGATATACTGTGCAGGTTGTAGAAGACTGAGTGTGCTGAAAGACAGCTATGCGTGCACGGAGTGTATCAGCGGGTTCTGTAGTGATTGCATTTATAGGCTGACTAGTGAGCAGCACATGGGCAGACCAAGGCCTTGTCCGAAGTGCCAAGTGCTGGGGCCAAGCTATAAGGCATTTCAGTTGGAGCTGCGCTGATAAAACTGGCTTAACGATTTATGATTCGTTGCAATTGTTGAAATAGTGGTTGCCCGTCTGAGGTTAGCGGCATGCTGGAATAAGATCAAGGAACGACTTCGACGTTGAACAGCGGCGGATAGACTCGTTTCAACGCGGGAGCGTTCGGGTTGGGTTGAAGGACACGAGACTTTCTTCAATTGAAGATCTTCAAGGCTGATTGGATGGTACGAGCATGTACAGAAAGCGTCAGCGAAAAGTACATAATGTCCTCATCTTGCAGTGCGAGAGAGGCGCAATACATCGGTGATCCGATTTGAGCAAATCAGCTTCAAGTGCTGGCGATATGAAAAGGGGCTGTCAAGTCATCTCTTTCGATCTAAGGCGTATATGCTTTTGTACGCTCTAGATCGGAAACGTAAAATATGCATCATGCCATCTCTGACGTCCCTTCGTAAGTAGCGCTTTCGCGCTTCATCCTCGATCCCACCCCCACGTACACCTGCTTATAGCCACAAGCCCCTTATTCTCCAACCCCATAGCTTTTGACTCTACTCCAGAAATAGGCCTTGTCGTTCTTCAGCCCAAATTCCGCCCAATCGTCGGTTAGCTTATTGTAGCTCCAATAGCCCTTCCATGCCAGCTTATTATTTCTTGTAGCACCTGCGCTCCTGCCAGCGTTCTTGAGCTGAAGAGCCAATTTGTAGATGTATTTTGGAATAGCGTGACCAGCGTCTGCGCCTTCAGTTTCAATATGGATAGTGCCTTCTTCGCTATTTCCTTCTTCTCCTCCATTGCCCTCTTCGCCGGTTGCAGTGTGGTACGGATCCCCACTAAGTTTCCACCTGCCGCGAAGGCAGTTATTCATCACGGCACTTGGCAGGCCGCTTGCGTGGCGAGTGTGCAAGTTTTCCTTGGTAAGGTAGTGCACTACGTCTGTGGGCTCGCTGGTCGTGAGTAAGGCTGCGCACTTCCCATCACGGAAGAACCGTAGGTAGCGGTAGTAGGTTACGATGTGGACAGGGGTATTCCATGTGACCTGGCTGGCGGTGTTGCCACCGGGACGGATGTAGTTTACGGTGCTGATGTAGCAGCCGTTAAAGCGGAGACGGGGGCGGTTTTGGAACATGTGACGGTAGGTTGGGTAAGCGGGTGACAAGGCAAATCGATCCGGGGGAGGAGAGGTATCTGTGAGATCGAGTGAGTCGAGGTCTGCGTCAAGGTCGCCGACGGCCAATGGGAGAGGGCCGCCAGTGATGGTGCAGGTCCAGTTGTAGTGCATAGCGCTGAAACCAAATTCAGGACCTAGGCAAACACGTTTCCATATTCGATCTTCGATTGCGACTAGGTAGGCGAAGCGTTTGCAGACCAGGGAAAGGCGGGCAAAGGAAGCCACATCGATGATCGCCGTTTGTAGGAGGATGTTGATGAGGATCTCTGACGGAATCGTTGAGATAGGACATGGCGGCTGGGGGGTTTTGTCTGTGGGTGGTTCCTGGACTGGTATCGGGAGGGAGGAGAAAGAGGCTATGAGCTCGGATATCGTTGAGGCGGGGGGCCCGTCCAGGGAGCGGTGAGCGGTATTTGGGACAGTGACGGCGGCATTTGATGGTTTGGGGTCGGTCGGTTTCGATTTGAAGGACGAGGGCGGGAAGTGCTTGTTCTTGTAGATGCGGTCGACGCCCGCATCGAGCTGGATTCGTGTCAATGACGGACATTCTTTTAATCAAAAGGGTCGGTGCGTACCCTGTAGGCTTTGCGGTAATGGTCCAAGCTGTCCCCCAGGCTGCCTTCCGACTCTCTCTCAACTGCCAGCTCATAGTGATCTAAAGCCGAGCGTGGTTCTCGTTTGTTCCTGGGGTGTATTCTTTCTCCCGCTTTCCCCAATCTTCGTTCCTCATCCTTGTCTTCTAGATCAGGAACACCATCTCCTCCAAGGTCCTCGACGTTCTCTTCTGCTTCTCTGGTCTGTTTGCGAATCAACGGAGGGAATGCTCCACTGCTATTCTGTGGTTGGCGTGGCGGTCGTGCAGATTTGTTGGCCAATGCGGATGGTGCTCCCTTTGCACGGAGCATAACTTCTTGTTGCCATTGCTGACGAAATCTTTCAAGCTCCTCGACCGTGTCTCCAGCCATGTTGGGGTATTTGCAGTATTAAATGAAGTAAAATAGAGTTGACGTGATCCAAAAACAGTGCCAAGCATATGGTGGTTAGCAGCTCCCGGAGGCAGAAAACGGTCGCCTGCCTGCATTTAAGTAAAGAAGGTGAACCGCTGGATGACTCTTAAAACGAAATCATAGAGTTTGTACCTTTTTACTAGATGCTGACATGACTCTAACCCTGTTTATATATAGAGCGACAGAGCCTAGACTCAGACAATATCGCAACAGCAGAAGTATCTATAGTTACATAGCCATGTCTAACTCCTCCACTCCTCCACTCCTCCACTCTTGAGTTCTTCTTAAACAGAGTAGCATCTTTGTAAATGATTTCTTGAGCTTTTTCTTGTTTTCACCTTTCCTTTCAAGAAAAGCTACCATGGCGCCTATATACACAGCTCCAATTCGCTTTCATCAAGGGGAAGAGAAGATGGTATCTATTCCCCTTTGGAGTACATTCTTCCTCTTTTAGACCAAATATTGAGTCTGAAGACATGTCTTGGGAGTGTTTACTCTGTAGACATATTCTAAAGCTCAATACTTCCCCTCTAATAGGCAGTACTGACCTGCGAAATTGTAATCCAGCGGTCACTCCTCCATGTTCCCGATGGAGACAATCCTACATCTCCTGGCCTTAGTCCTCATGCTAGGCGCATACTAAATATATCCTCATTACTAGCCCTTGGTACGTTGGATGCTGAAGGACGTCCTTGGACTACGTTGCTGGGCGGCGAGCCAGGCTTTGCAAGGTCTTTGGGCCAATCCATCATCGGGGTTACGACTTTAGTTGATCGAAAATTCGACCCCGTGATTGGACTCTTATTGGGCGACAACAAAGATGGGGAAGTCCACGAAGAGAAACGGAATGGACGGTTGGTTTCGGCTCTGGGAATACATCTGGCGACGAGAGACAGGGTGAAATTGTCCGGAAAGATAGTCGCTGGTGCTCTTGGGCATCATGGACGGACCTCTGAAGCAGACGACGATGACAGTGGTGCGGCGGAGGTCCAGCTAGTCTTCGCTATCCAGCAAAGCTTAGGTACGTAATGACAGACGTGATTTACCTCCAGACTAAGTCAAAATACAGGCAACTGCCCCAAGTACTTGAACCAAAAACAGATCGTTCCATCTCTGCCTCAACCGTGGCTATTGTCCAATACCCTTCCTTTGCCTGATCCGGCTCTAAGGCTGCTCGCTAAGGCTGACATGTTTTTCCTTTCCTCATCGAATCATGAATCGACCATGGGAACGAATCATCGTGGTGGGCAACCAGGCTTTGTCCGTGTGGCTCAGAACGATACGTCTAAGACCGTTCTGGTGTACCCCGAATATAGTGGTAATAGATTGTATCAGACACTAGGGAATCTATACACAACTCCTCGGGCTGGTTTGATCTTTCCGGACTTCGATTGCGGAGACGCTCTGTATCTTACAACTACCGCTGAAATTTTACTTGGCAAAGACGCAGCGGCCATTCTCCCCCGGTCCAATCTCGTTGTAAAATTGCACGTGTGTGCAGCTCGCTTCGTCAAAAACAGCTTGTCTTTTCGAGGAGACATTCTCGAGCGATCGCCGTATAATCCCCCCGTTCGTTATCTTCCCGCGGAAAAGGCCTTACCCGATGCACAGACCAACAACAGCAAGGTGGTTTATGCGAAACTCTTAGCGAGAGATCGGCTTACCCCTACAATTGCTCGCTTTCGGTTCGGCATAAGTGATCCAGAAGCGTCAGGGCGTTGGACGCCAGGCCAGTACGTGGCTCTAGCTTTTGAAGACGAAGTATCACTGGGCTACAGCCACATGCGAGACGATGACCCAAAGAGCTTAAATGATGACTACGGTACGTACTCGTCACAATGGAATGCTTCCTAATTTGGAGCAAAATGGGTCACATATCATCGTTCGAGAGCATACGAGTAAAGCTCCTTTACCGTAACTTAGTTCAAACGCCATATTTCGGGAGCAAAAGAATCTTTCTGCTCTCTAAACTTGCCCCGTTTCTCGGCTTTTTACTTACCTAAAAGGAGCAACGCTGACTCCGAGATCCGAACAGTGCGGACCTTCACGATCTCATCATCCCCTAGTAAGCTCCTCGAAGATGAGTTCGAGGTTACAATCCGGAATGTCGGGAATGTCACAAATTTCTTGTTTCGGCAGAATATACGTGGGGGCCTCGAAGTCCCACTGAAAGGGTTTGGGGGTAGCTTTACCATCAACCAGGGCCCTAAGGAGATCGTTCCATTCGTCGCCGGTGGTATCGGCATTACGCCTCTTCTTGCTCAGGTACATGACTTGGACTTGACACGCATACGATTGTTTTGGACAGTCACCATTCATGATATCGGCTTAGTCATTGATACTGTCGAGAGATGTCCGGCATTGGGACCGTCCACTATAATCTTCATATCTAGATTCAGCGAACAATCACCCGCAGAAAGCAACCTCCAGATTCAAAAACTTAAAGGTTTCAGTGTTCACGTCACCACCAAACGTATGGTAGCTTCCGATGTCGAAGGACATTCAGACCTGTCATCGAACTGGTATATGTGTACGGGCCCAGCACTACGCAAATCTCTATTGGCCTGGCTGGGGACTGGGAAGAAGACTTTTTATGAGGACTTTGATTATTAATGACAGCGTGCTGTCAAATCGAGAAATGAGTGGGTGGCCTGTCGATTCTTATGATGGGGGTTTGACGTGAAATTGCGAGGGCTTCAATTCATCAGACTGCTGACAACTTGCCTATGTTGAAGTGGAGCTTCCAGTTAATAAAAGGGGGAAACCCTGACTTCGGCGAAGACTCCTTGTTCTACTGGAATTTCCGCGCGAGCAGAGGCGTCTTCCCCACCGCAAGTAGCAAAGATGAAGGTTTCGATCCTATCAAGAAGGTAATCGTGTCAGTTGTAATGACCTGCGAGACATCATGATTACAGAAAGCGCGCATACAAGTCTCTTCCTTGCATGTTGGGGGTCAGGAACTAAGAAAAGAACATCTTAATCATCTTGGGTTGGCCCTCCTGCCAATGACTTTTTGTTGTAGAGTACGCGACACGCGATGAAACAGAGACACAAAAAAAAATCTAGTCCTATCATGTTATCAGCTCTTCCATAAGCGACAATCTTCAAGTATCCGATGGTTGGTAGGCTAGAAAATGTTGAGCTGTGTCCATCCAGTGTTCATTTGCTGCTCTGATCGCGCTAGCGTTCTCTCGCGCCACAACAGATGCAGAGTAGATGGTATATCGCAATGTCGATAAGACGCTAGAAAATGCATGACGGTGGAGTATAGTGCGGCACTTTCATGCATGAAGGTTATTCTAAGCTCTCGTGACTGTCCGACGTCACAACCGTTGGGCTCGAAGACATGTATAAAACCAGATCGCCGTTTGTCGAGGAACATCCGGACCTCTAACTACCAACAAGCTTACAAAAGCCACACACACACTTTCATAGCACCTCACACCAACTATGTTGTCCACTCTACCATTGATGGCTCTTTTCTTGGTGCAGTACACATCGATCACCATAGAAGCTCCAACCCAAACGCTCGGCGGTTCATCATCCGTCCAATCCACTTCAGACCTTGAGGGTCAAATTGGTGATCTGGTGATTCCTCAAGAAGAGGCACGAAACGAGACCACTATGAAGACTCGCAACAGTCGAAAAGCGCCAGATTATGCTACCTTGCTCAACGACATTGGTGATTTCAAACTTCCAAGCAACATAACTGCAGGCCACGTGGCTCAGGTTGCAAAGTGAGTTCAACATCAGCCAATTCCGACCAGAAAGGACATCACTGACAGACTTGTTCGATAGACAAGCCGTGCCATCCCTCTCTGATGCAGAAGTGATCAGCATTGTTCAGGCATTGCGACCTGAGTAGCTAAGCCTCCGGTGACGCAGCCTCTTAATCGCCATCTCACGTCTATTTCTGTCATCTATCTTCACTATAGCTATGGAGACCTTTAGACCACGGACACAATGTGCTTTAGTACATGTCATTGCAGCTGTCCATGAGGGTCGGATCAGCCATGGTGACTGGGGTCTCGAAGATCAGGACCCGGGAACTTCGCACTTTCCTTTCGACGAGCTTTCCAGTCTTGAGGTTGGTAACATCAATATGGTCGGATTGCGTTGAAATGAGCTTTCGCTCTTGGGGAGTTACCGCGACGAGTGTCCCGAGACGAGTGACCGCGATGATGCTTTCAGGGCCAACTAATCACTTCACGCTCGAGGTCCTTCAGCTGCTCGCGCCAAATTTGAGAGGACTCAACAAGCTGCAGAGGTGGCTGAACGCTGACCGGCTTGCGACGGCGTTCGCACTTACCTCGGGTTCGTCGACAGAGCGACGGAGCTCGCTCTTGTAAATAATATAGAATAGACTCGCATAGGCTCGCATAGACTTGCATGGAATTAATATCTAAAACAGAAACCTTCCGCTATCATATGATCATTTTTTGAACAGATCGTGTGTAATGTATTATCAAGGGATACTAACGACGTTGAGACCTTGCAGATAGGCGCGTAGGCACGAGAGTTGAGGCTGGCTCTCGCTCTCACTCTACTCTTAGGGCTAAGCGAGAAGGCGAAAGCTTAGCATCTGCAAGGTCCCCTTCGGCGTGGAATTTCGATTGGCCGTCCTTTCTCAACAGTAGTATGGAACAGATCACGAAGCTGCTCTCAACTTCTTGTTCTTCCTTTTCCACCACGAGTTCAATCAGCAACCGCACAGAGCTTCAAAACGACCTACAGGCCAGCTTCAAAGCTTTGAAAAGATCAACATGAGTCTCAAAGTACCTACCCGCCAGGCCAATGGCAATACAAGCACCACAGCCTCGACGAAAGCTGTCATCCTTGTAAGCTCTGTGCGGCCCTGGAGAAGACATTGAGCTCACTCTGCCGACAGGTTGGCGGACCTTCTAGAGGAACCCGCTTCAGACCACTATCCCTTGATGTACCCAAGGTCGGTATTCCTGCAAGGGTTTCGAAGAGTCTGGGGTTGACTCTGTGCTCCAGCCTCTCTTCGACGTAGCAGGACACCCTATTATCTGGCACTGCCTACGAGCTGTCGCCAAAGTACCTGGTATTCGAGAGGTCATCCTAGTCGGCTACTATGATGAGAGTGTGTTCCGAGAATTCATTAAAGACTCCGCAAGGGAATTACCCCAAATACGCATACAATATCTCCGAGAATACCAAGCTTTAGGCACAGCTGGCGGCTTGTACCATTTCCGCGATGCCATCCTCAAAGGTGGCCCAGATCGCTTCTTCGTTCTCAACGCCGACGTTTGCTGCTCCTTTCCACTCGAGCAGATGCTTAAGCTCTTTGAGGAGAAGAAGGCAGAGGCTGTCATCCTGGGTACGAGGGTTAGCAACGATGCTGCTACGAACTTTGGGTGCATCGTTTCGGACGCACAGACGAAACAAGTCCTCCATTACGTCGAGAAGCCAGAGTCACACATCTCGAATTTGATCAATTGTGGCGTCTACCTTTTCTCTACGGAAACCATCTTCCCTTCCATCAGATCTGCAATCAAGCGTCGTGCAGACCGACCCCGCCTCGTGTCCTATCCATCATCCGAGAACCTCGATTCTTCCTTCTTCGCCGAGAAGCTGGAAGATGGAGAGAAAAACGAAGTGCTCCGCCTAGAACAAGATATCCTATCCGACCTAGCAGACAGCAACCACTTCTACGTCCTCGAAACAAAGGATTTCTGGCGTCAGATCAAGACCGCTGGCTCAGCAGTACCAGCAAATGCTCTATACCTCCAGAAAGCCTTCCAGTCTCAGTCAGAAGAGCTCGCTGCTCCATCAGCCAATATCCTACCTCCAGTCTTCATCCACCCTACAGCAGATGTCGACCCCACCGCCAAGCTTGGCCCGAATGTGTCCATCGGTCCCCGTGCAGTCATCGGCGCTGGTGTCCGAGTCAAAGAGTCAATTGTTCTGGAAGACGTGGAGATCAAGCACGACGCTTGCGTGCTATACTCGATCATTGGGTGGAATAGCCGCGTGGGAGCTTGGGCTAGAGTTGAGGGCACGCCGACACCGGTTGGTAGCCATACGACAAGCATTGTCAAGAATGGTGTCAAAGTGCAGAGCATTACCATTCTCGGGAAGGATTGCGGTGTTGGTGACGAAGTGAGGGTGCAGAACTGCGTCTGCTTGCCTAATAAGGAGCTGAAGCGGGTACGTATCTCCTGTTTTCTTCGTTCAAATGTGAAGCTGACAGCGATGCAGGACGTTACGAACGAAGTCATTATGTAGTAGAGCTTTCAGTACTAATCGTCACGACGTAGGGGAATGACCTTTCGACGACATGTCACGATTTCTCAGCTGCTTGTTGCTACCGAGCACCTTTCCAGGACGGAAAATGCTCAACTTTCGGAGATAGATGATACCATTGTAAAGACAAAATGCTGCTCTAGCATGTTCCCCACCTCACACTTCACGTTTAGATCCATCGCATCTCAGAAAATACCCAACACCGCCGTCTCCGACCACCATCAAAAGTTTCCTCTGACCTTGCCCTCCAGGTACTCGCCATAGATCACTGCTCCCTCCCCTTCCATCCCCGGCACTCGAGCCTCCCAATCTGGCTCAAAGAAGAACGGCACGCTAACCCGGTAACCCCCTCCTTTATGTACGACTCTATGCCTCGTCGCCTTCCACTTTCCCCCGCTCCATCGAGACATCATATCTCCTATATTCACCACTAGAGCTCCTTCTACTGGATCAACGTCCACCCATCTGCCCTCTTCCCCGACGCTCTCGACCCAAGCCTGTAAAGCGCCTTTTGTCTCGTCGGCGAGCAGAAGAGTAACGCAACCGTAGTCAGAATGCGCACCACAGGACACAGCACCCTCGTCTTTGCCCGTCGTCCCATCTTCAGGCAAAGGCGGATATCCAATAGCCCGCATAACCCACGCACTCTTCCTCGTATTCTCCACAAACACCTCTTCCATACCATGGCCGAGCGCCAGACCCATGGCTTCCACAACCGCGGTCCCCAGGTCCGACATCTTTTCCACATACTCTTCGTACACCTCCCGGAACCCTTCGGGGTATGCAGGCCAGGCGTTGACCCCCTTGAGTAGCCCGTACGGCCCTCGTCTATCACCACCACCCTCGAGTCCACTCCCCCCGTCGCCGGCGCGCTCAAACGGTTCCCCCTCCCTCACGGGCCGGTACCAATCGATGGCCTCGTGCCAATCCCGCTTCCCCCCCGTCACGTTGTCCCCGATGACCTGATACCCCCTGGCCCCGTCGCCGCTTCCGTTTCCGTCCCCGGCGCCCACGTCCCGCCGTTTGATCCGCTCCTTTTCCGCGGCCGGGGCGTGCAGGAAGAAGTCGCGGGCCAGGGCGAGGACGCGGTCCGTGAGGGCGCGGGGGAGGTTGTGGTTCGTGAGGTGGAAGAAGCCGGGGTCGGCGCAGGCGGCGGAGAGCCGGGCGGAGGTTTGGCGGCGGAGGGATGGGGTGGAGGGTTGCAGGAAGGGGCGGATGTCGATTGTGGGGAGAGGTAAGGGGGTGGGGGCGGGCATGGCTGGGACCGAGGAATAGGGTGGGTGGGTCCGAGGTTCGGATCAACTTTTGTGGGGTGGGGGGGGGGTGTTTACAAATTCTTGGATTGATAGGTGAGATGGGTGGATGCTTGTGTTGGTGGTTCTGAAAACGTTCTGTCTGGATATCTAAATGGCGTTGGGTCGCTGGACAATGCTCGCTCAAAGACTACGTCGAAATCTCGCCAATCACGCATACATGTCGTCCCACTCCCCATCTTCTTCCTCGTCCTTAGGTGGTGCGGGAGGTTCCTTCTCCTTTACGAGATCTTTCCTATCCAGAGGACATGTAGCGTGCAGCTTCAGCCAGGGTCCTATGCATTCCAGGTCGAACATGTGGTTCTTGTTACATGGTAGACGGACGACTAGAGGGTACTCATCTGCGGTCTGGTTTTAGCGAAGAAGTCTATCTGTGAATAAATGCGCGTATTGGCTGGCATACCCTCTAAGAAAGGATTGCCGCAGATCGGACAGTCCATTGACGGTTTCAGGAGCTTATTAGGTACACGCTCGAGCTCTGGAGACGTAGCCAGGGTCAGCCATGGGACCGTAGAACGCTGCGTTTACCTATGAGGAAGTCCCAGAGTCCTTCTTCAAATTCGACCAGTAGCGGCGCAATAGCCCAACCTTCCCAGGAGTAGACTTTTCACTTACCATCCAGAAACCCTTGACTAACCCCCTTGACTTCCTTCGGGGGCGCCTGCGAGTTCGCGACCAAAAGCTCTATCATGCCATCCAACGGCCCTTCCCCGCTTTGATACGGTCTCATTCTCTCGAATGCCTCGGCCAGCGTTCTGTAGGCGGCAGAGACATCACCAGGTACTGGCAATGCGTTGCCGTTCGATACATCACTGGTATCGACGTGTTCAAGGGTGGAGAAGAAGGTTGAAAGATCAGGGCGTCGAGTAGGATGAGAAGGCTCAGTAGTGGAGGATGTGGGGACGTTGTGCTCGACTGGTGTGAGCGAGGTTAGTGGGAGTTTCGGATGCGGAGGGCAATAGGAGTGGAGTACCTTCGTAAGAGGCCATGTTGATTGTAAAAGATCTTCACTGGAATGTCTGAAGTGGTATGAAGAGGGGTGGCAGTATCAGAAGACTGAAGAGAGGGTAAGGTAGCTTGTTGATTTGCTCATTTGTTGCAGGCATCACGGATGATATGGAATTGCGCGTTCATCAGATGGATCTGATAAGATAAGATAAGATAAGATCAAGGCTACCATCTCAAGCTCTATCTTAGCGTTATCTATCTTTAGATTGGCCTTGTGACTACGGATATCCGTACCTAAATATACATAGTAGCTCAATGTCGATCTTGAGAAGCTGCTCCCACTCTGTACCCACGAGAAAGTCGAGCAGCTGTTGTCCATCATTTTCATCATTTTTGATCGACATGGTGCTTGAGTTGAAAATCCCGCAGTAATGATACCGGACCTCGATTGAGGCAGTGTATAGTATCGGAAGAAGATGCCGACCTTGTCAGCAACTCTTCTATTCGGTGTAAGTAGTTCGTTCCACCTGATATTCTGGAATGCATTTCCCTCGCTAGCAACCGCGTGATATTGCAAAGCCACCATTTTTGCTACCTCTGTAGCTCTTCCAAAGTCTATATAATCATCGGCCTTCCCTTATCTCAATGTCAACCTCTTTCCATAGCATATTTCCTCTAAGCCTTACAAGCCTCCCTGATCTCGTCCATCCGAAAGAACCAAGCCAAGCGCCGCCCTTGCCCACGCCCGAATACCAGACACACACATCGGCAACCGCACCAGCGACCCAACCCCGTCCGCAAATCAACATCAAGTAGCATGTCTTCTGGCTGGATAGGCCCTGGCGCCCGCACCGCGCCTCAGAACCAGGAAGACAATGTCAACTACGAAGCTGTCAAGGTCCAGGTAGAAAAAGACGAGAAGGAGAGGAGAGAGGCGGAAAATGCTAGACGTGCGAGTGAGGGTCTGCCGCCCTGTAAGTATCTGATTTGTGCTGATGTCAGAGCGTGTTGAAAGCTGACAAGGTTGGTGCAGTGAAAGATAGCGCCTGGTCGAAGATCAGAAAGTCTCTCCAAAAGGCCTTGATGATGTAATGAGTCGGTGTCTGGAGACTGGCTTTGCAAAGACACGAGATGGCTACTCACTGGGGAGGTAATTGACAGCGGCCTTGACTGGTTGTCTGGTGTCCAGACTTGGCGTTTCCTGAGAGGACGGGAATACCAGTGGCTCTTGACCACCAAAGGTTTGGGAAACTCATGTTGTCCAACGCATTTTTGCTATCTATCTGCATAATTCATACCACTCGCTATCTCGAGGCCTGCTACCGTTCAACAAACTGCATGCCCCTCTGTCGTAAAACCTTGTTTCCGGAACAGCATGCATCTCCCCCTATCGTACAAGACTGAAGCCTATTACAGTACGCATTCCCTGCTGTAAGATTCCTGACTCAACAAGAAGATCAATGCTCGCTTGCTGTCGTCACATCATCTTAGCTTCAACAGGCATTCCTACTCAGTGTATGTTGGGGTCGTGTTCCCCTTCTGACCCTTCGGCTCCGGCTTCTTGACATGTGCCACGCCCTTCTTGATGTTCCTCCCAGACCCGAGCCCTCTTGCTCCAGCATTCGTACCCCGGTGCTTGTCAGTCGTCTTGTTGCTGTCCAGCTTGTTCCAAGACGTGATTTCAATGTCACTAACATCGTTATCGACCTGTTCGAAGTGCTTCTCCTTGCCCTTTCTCTCCCTCGCACCAACGACATCGACATCACCCGACCCCTTCTGCTCCTTGCCGTTTTGACGGTCACCTTTCTCCTCGCCTCTTTGATGCTTTTCGGCTCCTTTTCCGGTATGCAGCCCGGAGATTGACCCAGGTGTCTCTGTACGACCCTTTTCAGCACTCCTATCCTTCCCAACTTCCGAAGCATTGTTTTCCGGAGCCGATACCTCACTACGACGAGGCTCGTCGTCCTCAAGGACCTCGACATCAGGGCTACCCATCGCGACATCGACATCATTTAGCTCTCCGGAAATGGCAATCGGAGCACTCGGCGCATTGGTGCTAGCCTCCGCGACCTCTCCTTCCTCAGTCCCGCCGCTAGGTACGAGGTCCTGAACACTAGTAGTCGAATGCGGATCCAGTGCCGGGACGGGAGAGCGAGGGCGATCAGGCTGAATAGCAGGTAGAATGGCGGCAGTACTACTTGAGCGTGAGGACAGCGCAGCACGACCAGAGTTCCATTGATTGATGTAGATGGCTGCATGATCTGACACAGGGAGCCTCGGACCGGGGTACGACTGAGCACGGCGAAAGTTAGGCCCGTGAGACTGTGCGGCGGAAGAGCTAGCGAGCGCGGGTTCTGAATCAGTCTGCATTGCAGCATGACGGTAGCTTGAGTGACCTGGCCGGCCGGCTGGAAGATCAGAGACAGTGTTACGAGTACTTGCTGATGAATGCAACTCGGCAAGACGAGCCCGATGCTTGTCAACACGAGCCTTTGCTGAATCAGCATCTGCACCTCTCGGACTCGGAGTCAAGGCAGAACCGCGTGGGCTGATAGATTGCATTCCGGCAGCGCCAGATTTATCGACAAGAGCCTTCGAAGACGGGCGGGATTTGGAACTGGCAGAGCCCGCTTTGTTGAGCTGATCAGCTGCGCTGAGCAATTGTGAGACGCCGTGCGTATCTTGACCAGAACGGAAGCGGAGTCCCGGAACCTGCTCCACTCCAGCATAGAAGAGGAGAACATCGGCTGCTTGGAGGATTTCTGGAGAAGGCTGCCACTAATGTTAGTGTTTCTTGTTGCATTGATAGGGACTGGCCCACATACCTCTCGAACTTGAACACCCCCCGAAGTTCCATCTCGACGTTGTTGAGTGGCTAGTCGATGCTGGGCCTGACGAGAAGCTAAAAGGGCCGCGTGCTGCTGTGAGAGGAAAGCTTGACTTGGAAAAGGAGATGAATGAGTAGCACGCCCGTGTGAGACCGAGGCTTGGGCTGGGCCGGGAGTTGGACGATTTGCCTGCTGCCGTGAGAGGTAGGCCTCTTCTTGATGGCGAGCCGCCGCGATCCGCTCTGCATAATTTGCGGCAGCCGACGACCGCTGGTTTGGGTTGAACGCTTGCTGATTGTGAGCCGCTACTTGGTCCCTATTTGCTGCCGCCCGAGCACTTTGGTATGAGCTCAACTCCTGTCGATTGCGGATCTCCATCAGCTTCGCATTCGTATAAGCCTGAGCCTGCTGTTTTAAGCGAAAGTCCTGCTGATTGCGAGCCGCCATCTGTGCCATGTTTGCTGGAGTCTGCGCATGTTGGTAAGACATGGCAGTTTGAGCCGGACGAGCAGCCGGATGGGCTGCGTGCTGGGGTAAGACAGAGGCTTGGCTTGGCTGGGGAGTTTGATGACCAATGTGTTGACGGTCGGCGAAAGCAAGTTCATTACGAGCCGCCTGCTGGTCCAAGTCTGCTCCAGGCCGTGGGCGGTAGATGTCGGATTGGGTCTGGCGAGGAGCCAATTGAATGGCCTGCTGGTGTGCATTCAAGTGCTGGGCGGAACGAGGAGCTTGAGGATTCGTAGATTCGTTATTCGCGAAGGCTTGTTGATTATAAATCGCCTGCAGATCCACGTTTGCCCCAGGTCGTGGGCGGTACTCGACAGGCTGGGTGTTAAGATAAGCAGAACGATTTGCCTGTGCCTGGGGGTGTCGAATGGATGACTGGGAAGGACGACGACCTTGAGTGTCTGTCTCCTGGTCGCCGACGAAAGCATTTTGACTGGACATTGTTTGTCTGCCTAGGTTGTCATGAACTGGCATGACACTCTGGCTCTCGGAGTCGCTTTCCTCCCTATGGGTGTGAGATTTTCTCTGAGTGACTCGATTTCCGCTCTCCATTGCGCTTGTATTGGCAGCTGGTATAGCAGGCCTCAACACCGGCAGTCTTCTGGCTGGTATATTGGGCCGCACCCTGGGTAAGTCATGCTCATGGTCTTCGCGGTGGTTAGAGTTCATAATGGCGTTTTGCTTGTTTGCATCGTTCACCGGTGTTTTTGTCATTGTACGAGCAGGATTCAATACCGGGACATCATCATCTTCATCGTCGCTAATGACATGCACTCTTCTTCTAGTACTTGTCCTGCGCTTACTCTCATTAGCTTTTCCACCAGCTAGTTTATCATCCTCGACCGCACGGTTAGCATGCAATTCTGGCTCATCACCAAATCCGCCACCAAAACCATGGGTCCTATCTCCGGACTTCTTGTTCCAACACAATGAACATACATGCTGTCCGCATTCTATGCAACGGTACAAGGTCAGCTTATTGTGCTTGTCACAAGAGTCGCATTTGGCGGTGTGGACGTGGACTTCCACAAAGTCTGTGTGGAGCCGAGGAGACATGGTTGATGAATTCATTGTTAGATTTGAGACAGGTCTTGAATGTTTGAGTCTTGCTGTCTGTTTTGTTTTTGCCATGACAGAAGGGTGAGATTGTACCACCTCAAGAGAGATGCGGGTGAGGGTGAAGGATTGAACGATTATTGTCTGAACGAAAGGTTAAGAAGCAAAAGCTTTGAACTTGTTGTCAATGGATGGAATTGTCGTTACAAGTGTCAATGTATAAAGTGTTGAGAAGTTTTGGTAGTCAAAGGGGGTGATTGACCGGTGTTTAAGTAATGGAGATGGGCGGAGGGTAAGTGACAATTTGAGAAGGAGAAGCTCAACACTTCACTGCAACTTACTGGAGTGAATAAAAAAACTCCTTTCGCAGGGAATTTGCCAATACTAACATGCCACCCAAACTAAAAAGAAAACTGTGAATGATCTCTGCATGGTCTTCATCTTTTACATGTTGGCTGTTCACTCAAGCGTGGTATCTCAACTATGAAGCTTTTGAGGTAGTACAACCCGCAAGACTGCTTACCCCTGATTGGCTGAGGACCCCTCATATGGTCACACTATTCGAATTAAGTGCCCAATTCAACTATCCCTGTCTATTTGTGCACTGTATAATGGGTGAGACAAGACCACAAAATCCTTCGAATCCGCAGATGACTTACAGATCCCTCCATCAACCGCAGTAACTGTGGTCTCTCCCTCGGCTACAACCCCTTTGTCCTTGCCCTGGCTCCGGTCATCCTTCATAAAAGGGAAGGCAAGCACCTCCTTGATGTTGTAGTGGTTCGTCAAAAACATGACCAAGCGGTCAATACCCATACCCCAGCCTCCAGTGGGTGGCAATCCGTACTCCAAAGCCGTTATGAAGCTCTCATCAATGGCTGGCACTTCATCATCGCCCTGAGCTTTCATCTTGGCTTGCTCCTCAAAAGCTTCTCGTTGGGCGAAGGGATTGTTTTGTTCGCTGTATGCGTTTACGATCTCTTTCTTGCAAACAAAGGCTTCGAACCGCTCACAAAGACCCGGATGCTTGCGGTGGACTTTGGCAAGAGGAGACATAATCTGGGGGTGGTTGGTGATGAATGTGGGGTTAATGATTTTCTCTTCGATGAACTCGCCAACGAGTTTGTCCAGCATGCGGGCGTTCGTCTGCGGTGGGGAGCATTCGACGTTCATCTTCTTCAGTATACGCTTGAGAAAATCGGTAGAACCCTCTGTATGTAGCTCCGTGCTAGGCGGAAACTTCTCACCGCACGCCTCCTCGAGAGCTGGTATCATCTCGACCCTCTTCCAAGGCTTTGCCCAATTGATGTGGTACTGCTCACCTGTTTGGGGATCAAACTTAGTCTCGTAGCTGCCGGTGACGTGCTTCACGAGGCCAGATACCAGGTCCTCGGTAATTTCCATGACATCAAACACATCTGCGTATGCCATATAGAATTCGCAAGACGTGAACTCCGGGTTGTGGGTCAAATCAATGCCCTCATTCCTGAACAGCTTGCCTATTTCGTAGACTCGATCGAAGCCGCCAACAATCATTTTCTTGAGATCCAGTTCGGGTGCGATCCGCAAGTAGAGGGTCATGTTCAGTTCATTGTGGTGCGTCATAAACGGTTTGGCAGTCGCTCCACCAGCTATAGCGGTCAATATTGGGGTCTCCACTTCAATAAAATCCATTCCATCGAAGAATCGTTGGATATAGCGTATAATCTCATGACGCTTGCGGAACACGTCAACCGAGGTCTCATTCATAATCCAGTCCAGATGTCTCTGTCGGTATCTCTGCTCTTGATCCTTGAAACCGTAGTGATCTGAAGGGAGTTGGTGTAGACTCGGTGTGAGCAATTTGACTTCTCTTGCAAACACGGACAGTTCGCCCTCGGGTCGATTCCTTGGAGCTGTCCGTCCCGGATAGCCTGTGATCCATATAATGTCATTCCGCCGGATATGTTCATGTTGTTGTTCGAAAGTCAACGGGCCTGCTGCCTCTTGAGCTTGACACATTACCTGAAGCTTGCTGCCCTTGTGCCTCAGATCATAGAATATGAGCTTGGGTCCTGCCTCTCGCTTGGTGAAAACCCTGCCTGCGAGACTGACTTCCACATCTTTGAGGTGCTCCCCGGTCTTGATGTGCTCGTATTTCGGTATGAATCCGCCCACGGTCTCGTTATGTTGGGGGTTGGCCCCATGAATGTCGAAATGAGGGGTGCGGTGGAGCTCGCGGGCAGTGCGCGATCGGATCTCGGTATATTGCTACGTGTCGAGGACCAGTGATTAGCATTGTTCCTTGCTCGCAGATATACGGCAAGTAGCCTACATTTGGCGTCAACTCAGCTTCCTGAGCAGCAGCAGAAGCATTCTTCTTCTCTGCCTGGGGCGGGGCGGTGGCCGCTTTGGCCGCCTTCTTCTCCTCACGCTCCTTCTCTTTCTGACGTCTCTTCTGCTCACTCTTGCTGTGACGGGATCAGAAGGAAATGTGATTCGAGCGGGATGCAAGCCAACCTAATCTTCTCTCCTGATGGTTCTTCTGTGGGGTCCATGGCTTCTTGCCCGTCCTTTGTACGAATTGGAAGGTTCACCGGCCGGTTCTTCTCGTCCTGAGAAGGATTGCCATCCGGATTTGGCTGTGACATGAGCGGTCAATGACACGCAGAGAATTTGTCAATATTGCAGGTCAACGTGGTTGCGGAGGAAAGCTATGAAGTGTGGGCGGAAATCTGAATTGAGTCACAGAAAATATATTGCTACGTGAAATTCTGAGGTCACGTGCGATGAATTATCCTAAATGCAATTCTTTGAATTGCTGAACCCATTGGAAAATGACCACACAAATCACGTCTAAAGAGGTAATATCATTCGGGG
Source organism: Pseudevernia furfuracea (assembly GCA_022315425.1). NCBI lineage: Eukaryota > Fungi > Ascomycota > Lecanoromycetes > Lecanorales > Parmeliaceae > Pseudevernia > Pseudevernia furfuracea. The sequence goes on from JAIUPT010000033.1 coordinate 1,161,447, forward strand.
ACTATCTTGGTATCTTGCGATTTTAACTGAATCCTCGTACGATGGCGAAAGTCTCCTTCACTCAGCGTTTTCCGACAATCAAGCTCATTCACAGATACAACTTGACACTAGTTCTCCTCATTCATTCGAAAACGGTGTTCTGTCCAAGTGAAGTACGCGACGACCCATATCACTCATCTCCAGAGAGGCCCTCGAGGTGCTCTTGGGCTTTGGAGATGGTCTCCATTTCCCTTTTCAATTGTGCACGGCGGAGCTCGTCTTGAGGATTCGCTGCTAGAAGAACAGCGAGGCGCTCGTCGGCTGTGTAGGGATCAGCTTGCATCAGACAGTGATATAACGGAAAACTTACCTCCAGGATCGGTGGCACGGAAGTGCTGCTTCATGGTGGAGACAAGATCGTTTCGACATTTCATGAAGAGCTCGCCGTACATACTAGCACACACGATGTCCACAAACCTGGAAAAGGCGCACTCATAGTAGGCTCGCACAGACTTCGCTACATGTCAGCAGTGCCAGGGTGGATAAGCCGGACTGACCTACCCCCATTGCTTTGATTTCCAGCCAGTAAGGATCGGGACCAAGTTGTCCATCAGTGACCTTTGCGATCTTTTCCATTCGAGCTACTCCAGTCGTCTGTTTTCCAGTTCTCTCTTCCTCCTGATCTAACCACGCTTTGGCAAGACAGTCACGGCGCTTCTTTTGGAGATACCCAATTGCTTTGTCTTTCGCGACTTCGATGGCCACCTCGTTCAATGTCTTCGGTTTTACAAGCTCCCAGCTCAGTATCTGCTTGACGATCTTGCGCTGATCGTTGATGGCGTTAGTGAGAAAATTGAGGCAGACATCCGTGAGCTCGTTGTAGAACTGGGTGTTTTGACGATGCCCAAAAACACTCAGGACACGCTCATAGATCATTCTTTGGCATAATTCACCGGTACGACTGATGTACTGATCGACAGGATCTTTCCAATGAGCCATGCTAAGCTGGATCATCCTCTCAGTGGCCTTGGGGTCGGTTTCACCTGGTAGTCCCACGTAATGATCTTGGCGAATCCTTCGTATCTCGTCCAGTTCAAAGTGCTTCCGGCCCGGCTTGTCCGTCCTGGACCGAGGAGTCTCGCTCATGCGCGCGACTTTCTGAGGCGTTGACTGCGCCGACGGATGAGGACGCTTTTGCGCAATACCTGGTCTTGACACAGGACTTGTCTTTAGAGGCTCCTCCCTATCAGAATCAGAATCGATCGAGATAGGCGCAAGGTTTCTGGTGGGTGTGGGCGCCCCTAGCATTTCACCAAAAGTTGCAGAGGATCGGGCCTTTCGGCTTGGAGGCTGAGCTGCAGTAATTGTCACGAGCGGATATAACCCCTCCATAATCTCTCGAAAGTCAATAGATATATTGTGCCATTCTCTCTGGAAGGGACAATCCTGAAACCCTCCATCAAAGTGTCTTGCCAACTCGAACTCGAACTTGAGCAATTCGCCATAGAGTCTAGCTGGGAGATTGCCGTCAAGTGGCTCAGGCAACTCTCGGAGCTTCTCTTGGATGAGGATTGACTTTTGCTCTACCTGATCTCTGATGTGAGGTAGACTAAAGACCACTCGTTACTCCTCGCGTTCAAGACAACAATGAACGAAAAGAGCATACCTTGTGCGAATCTGTTCTGTCAATTTCTGCGAAAGCGCAGTTACCAGCTTTGCAGTGCCAAAGCGATCCTCGTATTTGCTAAGTGTTGTGGACCATGGGTCTTCCTCACTGAAATACGCCTCTTCCTCTCTCCTGGCTGTAATGTTACAGACCGTGGTGTCGGGATTGTTCTTGACGACATAATAACCAAAACCCACTTCGAATCTTTCTCCATTCAAAATCTGATCCCACTGTTCGAACGACTCTCCTTTCTGAAACCTATCGGGTTTCGTGATGACTAGATAGAAGGTAAGTTGCGAAGGATCAGGAGCACGAAGGACGCCTTACCTCCTATGGTCCTTCCGGGTGCACCCTTGACATCTCGAACTAGTCGAGATGCGCTCGAGTTAGCCGGGTCATCTGTCATGGGTATAACAAGCAGATTGATGCAGTCTGGAGTACTAATATACTCTTCCACTAGGTTCTTGACGAGCGTAACCAGATACTCTTCATGAGCGACCTCCGAGACGTTGATTACTCCTGGAAGGTCATAGAATGAGAGATTTGGAAGGTCCGGACCAGAGATGTCGACTTGAATGACATTGGGAGAAAATTTGACTTTGAGATTGTCTTTCGGTAGGGGCAATCCCAACTTGTAGTCTGCGTGGGGATTACCGATGTTCAAGGTAGCCAGCTGAGCTCGGTAAAGAGCGCCCTCGACCTGGGTCTTCGATGTCAGAGTAGCGAAGTGCATTTTGTCAGCTCGATCTTGAGCTACCCACGGTCCCAAAGGGCGGGATTTCGTGGCACGTTCGAGTAGCTCGCCGTCGTGACGGTATTTGGTGACGAGTGTAATTTTGCAGGTCCATTGAGAATGGGCTCCAGAATTTTCGACAAGGTTAATCTCTAATGGGCAGCGGGTGCAAACACCAGCGTGGCGGGGGACCTTGATCTCGCTGATACCCTCGACGAGGGAGCTTTTTCCCGTGCTCTGATCTCCAACGACAACAATTTTAGGAAGCGGTAAGCCTAGGATCTCGACGCCAAGGTCGCGAAGCGTTTGGATCGCTTGAACAAGCGATTTTACACCCCGGCCAAGCACATGTAAACCTTCGTCGGTGCCAAGAGGAGTAGTGCTGCCAGATTCATTACTTCGGGCTCCGACATCGAAGACTTCGACACGGTCTACAGAAGTCAGAAAATGTTGAAGAGTACGAAACCTCCAGAGGTCAAAATTTTACCTGTCTTTTTGTTCTCATGGTTGGTCTGATAGCCTTCGTCTGCCCGGCCATCGGTCATGGTGACATCAGAGTCGATCGCAATGGTATCACCGGAGCTGACAGGCTGCTCCATAGTGTCTTGCTCTGTGGCCACAAAGGTGATCGGCATTCTCTGGACTGCTTGTTGTTCTCTTTTAATCGGCTTGCGTGCCATGTGTGTATTGTAAGATCGCTGTCTTTGCAAGATGAAAGAAGACAACGGATTCAGATCTAAAAATCTGATTCAGCCTGAGAACAGGGTTCTTAACGGATGTGTAAAAGAAGACAGCTCGAACAATCGTGAAATGAGTTGAAGCTGGAGGTTGACTTCAGCGTGAACTTAGGAACGACAAGGCAGGATACATGAATGCCATAAATGTGGGCGTAACTCTTGGGGTGTTGTCGGCCAGGGCAAGGAAAGGAATAGAACGTACGAGCTCTCTCTTGAGTAGAGGATTGTGCGTGGCTAGGTAGAAAGCATCAGCGACAGCATGTACGAGTGCGGTAGGTATAACACAATGTGGATCAAGCCATTATATTCTAGAAGGACGAGGTGCGTTGTGTGATGGAAGAAGGTGGGTGGAAGTGAGGTTTGTAGAAAAGGAAAACCTCACTTTGGAATCGAGCTGCAAATTTTCAACCGCTCGGCAGGTCGTCACGAAGTCGCGGTGACGAGTAAAAACTACAGAACAGGATGAGGGTCTCAAGGAAGCAGACAAAGGTGCTTCCATTTATACCCATATCCTCCCCCTCCCTACTACACTTTGGTGCTTCTGTGTCTCCCAATCAGAGGGTCCCATCCCACCAGTCATGTCCAAAAAACGCGTTCTTCCACCCATCTAACGCATCAGCGCGTCCTCATACCCTTCAATCTCAATCTCGCACCAATGATAGGGCCCCAAAATATTCCGCTTCCTGGTGTTGGAAGAACGTACAACGTCTGCCAGTTGCCAAGAGATAAACGTAGGCGAGGCGCCAAGCCTCCACGTTAAAAGCATGTCCGCTCTTCAACTTTCCCCAGACCCCTTACCTTGAGTTGTGAAAAGCTGTATCTATCAACAGCGTGATCGGCATCAAGGCTTGCAGGGGATGAGACATGAGAGGGGTCAGGGTCCAGAGGTCAATTCACGACTTGCTACAGCTTGTGGGGGGTTTTAAGTGTGGAAACATGCACTTTGGGAGCATTGGATTGTGAGATGTCGTTTTCACAGCGCTTTGATGCCTTTTCCAGTGCCCAATACGGTTCGCTAGTGTAATGGCTGATGCAGTGAGCCTGACGGAAGCCGCTAATACAGAGCGCTTAAAGCTCACAGATGGCTTCTGTAAGAAAGCTCCCAATCATGACCTCAAGGTACTAATTTCACTCTCCTTCCCTGCGCCAGTACGATGTCAATGTTGTACATCGTTGTGTAAAGCTCTCCTTAGCCCATCTCTTGGGCTTGCGCAACTCATGCACTGAAGATATGGACGCGTTGTCCGTAAACTCCTTCATTCTATCCGACGTGTATCCATGCTTCAGTATCTCTGAATGGTCAATCTTGTCGCATGGCTTCGCGCTTGGTCCTCTTAACAATATGCAATGCTGAACTCGGTAAAAGTCATCAAAAGAATGCAACTGGAAACAAAGTCCATTACGCCTTGCCGTTTTTGAATGACCGAAAATGCCCAATGTCTTGGCAGCCTGTAGTGGAGAGACACGGATGTTGTTGCACCTCACATCAGACCACTGCGACCCTCTGTGCTGCTTTAGAAGCATTGCTCGGTTTACGTGTGGGTAGATTTGATTGAACCGACCTCTTCGGTGTCATTCTAGCAGGCGTCAATTTCTTGGCCAGGAGCGTTGAGACCCGTCGGTTAGGCAGCCAAGACCTACTTCCCAATATGAGGACGTAGGACAGTAGCGCTAGGCTTCCCGCTTGGTGTGCTGATGCTAACGGCAATGGAACCAAATAGATCAGAGTGCTGATGCCTAGGACGACTTGTAGAAATACGAACCCCACAACCCCATGAACTCCTTTCCTGGCGGGCACAGGCAGAATGGTCCGGACGTTGCGAGAAAATCTAGAGTAGGCCCATAGTGCCATTACGGATGTAAAAGTCGTAGTTGCCAGTACGCGATGGTCTAGTTGCACCAGAGATGGATTCTCCAGTGGGTTACGCCACCAGATATCACTGTTATCAGGTGTGTGCGAGTAGAAGTCGGAGAAGAGCTCGGACTTTGGAGGCGTCAACCCATGTCCCATGTAGGGGAATTCATTGTATATTAGGCCCGCATCAAGACCAGCAACAAGTCCTCCGGACATAGCAGTAATGAAAACCAGCACAGCAAGCGCCCCAACAGACGATCTGAAGATGCGAAGTCTTGGGTTTCTTAGCCTTCGAAGACTGGCCTCTGCCGCTTGAAGATTGCCGAGGAGCTTGTGCGTACGGAGGATAGACAAGCCGTTCCAGAGCATAGCAGAGTAACATACAAATGCGGTGCCCAGGTGCGCAACAAGTCGATACTGGCTGACTCGCGGATGGCTTCCTGTGGCGAATAAGTCATCCTTGAGCCCAGACTTGACCATCCACCAGCCAAGCACCCCTTGAAAGCCTATCAGACCTGCAATGCCTGTGATCCTCAATGCCATTGGCCCCGAGACTTTTCTTCGTGCAATGAAGTACATGGCGGGGATGGCGAACGACAATCCAACAAAGCGGCCCCAGAGTCTGTGTGTCCATTCCATATAGTAGATCGATTTGAACTCCGACAGAGTCATATTCGGGTTGAGCATCTTGAACTCTGGGGAGGACCGGTACTTGTTGAACTCAGACTCCCAATCCTCTTCGGTTGTTGGGGGCAGGCTGCCCGTTACCGGCTTCCATTCTGTAATACTTAGGCTGTGAACAATTAGCATGTTGCCAGTCATTTCGGAAAAGTGGCTGATACCCAGACTCTGTCAGCCGTGTCAGACCTCCAAATACCACAATCCCAAATACGCTTGCGGCACTTCCTAGAAGCCAATACGCCACGGACTTCTCGCTTGTCTTAGGGAAGAAACGGGGTTTCGTCTTCCTTGCACTCTGTCCGATCGACTTGCTCAAGAATAACAAGGGCGATGACGAGCCTGTTTCTGGTGCGATACTACCCGAAGCTGCTGATGATAGTCTTCTTGTGCTAGACTTTAAAGCTTTTATATATTTGGGAGACGCCTCCTTGACGAGGTCAGATGGGGTCGCCACGCGGGTGAGACATGGATGGTGCGAGCATTGGAAAAACCGCCTGGTAAGCCTCGGAGCAGCCCGTCGCAAAGTAGGTAGTAAGGAAGCCATTGGAGGTATTTGTTTTCAATAGTGTCGAACTGATACTCACTCTGGAGCCAGGCCCCCAGGCTCGCCAGGCTCGGCAAGATGTAGAGATCCTTGTCGATCCTTCGGACAGCGCTAGTAGAGGCCCTAACCCTACCTTTTGGATGGCGGGAGCTCTCAATATATTGCAGCAAGTCCTCCAGATTAGACACCGACTCCGAAATGCTCAGGGCCGGGCCTCGAAATTATGAGACAAAGGTCCGCGGTATGGTAATTCATCCAGGCCTTTCTGTGTTTTGTGTGTAGGTAGCCACTACTTCCAGGTGGTGGTAGATGGATTTACCAGTAGGTTGCATATATCCTGCATTCCCGTGTGAAGCCGAGTATAGCCGCAGGCCGAAGGCTTCAAGCAGTTCTCTTGTCAACAAGACCACTCTTACCGTCAACATCTCATACTTTACTTCCTTTCTTTAATTTCTCCTCTGAAGACATGGACTTATTACTGCAGCGATGACTACACGTGTCTCATTGATGCCATTGAGGTGTCACACCCAATTACAATGGCTCAAGGGACATACTCCACCTTCCCAATGCTATTCAACTCTCCCTCCAAAAGCCCGGCTAAATATCCCAATAGACTACTCTTCGCATTCTCTCCTCCATCATAGTCCATCCTCCCTCCGCGCCAACCCGTCCTATCCCCAAAACTCCTCCTCCACTCGCCAGAACCTCTTCCAGGCCATCAATGGCGCCCTTAAGCATTCCCTCCGCACAGATGAACGCACGCTGGTTTTCGGCGAAGATGTTGCCTTTGGGGGCGTCTTCCGTTGCAGTATGGATCTCGCTACCGAATTCGGCTCAGAACGAGTATTCAATACGCCCCTGAGCGAACAAGGTATTGTGGGCTTTGCAATTGGATGCGCTGCGCAGGGGATGAAGCCGATTGCAGAGATTCAATTTGCAGACTATGTGTATCCGGCATTTGACCAGCTGGTCAATGAAGCGGCGAAATGGAGATACAGGGAGGGAGACACGGGGGCCCATATCGGAGGTTTGGTGGTCAGGATGCCTTGTGGCAGTGTAGGACACGGAGCTTTGTATGTAGAAATTATCTTTTTCAAGTTACGGTGCTCTGCTGATCTAACACAAGATATCACTCCCAGTCGCCGGAGGCTTTATTCACGCATATTCCCGGTCTACGAGTCGTGCTGCCTCGCTCCCCTGCCCAAGCGAAGGGGCTCCTGCTTGCTTCCATTGCCTGCAATGACCCTGTCATCTTTCTTGAACCTAAAATTTTGTATCGTGCTGCGGTTGAGCAAGTGCCTACGGAAGCGTACGAGATCCCCTTGTCGCAAGCTGAAGTTGTGAAAGAAGGCAAAGACGTGACAATAGTGTCTTACGGACAGCCTCTGTATTTGTGTTCGTCAGCCATTGCTGAAGCAGAGAAAGATTTTGATATAAGCGTCGAACTGCTGGACCTCCAGACCTTGTATCCTTGGGACAGGCAGACGGTATTACAGAGCGTGCAAAAGACAGGACGTGCGATCGTAGTGCATGAGAGCATGATCAACGCAGGAGTAGGAGCTGAAGTCGCAGCTTCGATACAGGAAGGTGCCTTCTTGCATTTGGAGGCTCCAGTGCAACGGCTTGGAGGTTGGGCCACCCACATTGGGCTGGCGTTCGAAAGCTTTAATATTCCAGATGTCACAAGTAAGCTCATGCGTTAAGTAAGGATTCATCGCTGACAATCAACAGGAATATATGATGCAATCAAACGAACGATGAAATTCTGAGTCGTTCTATTTCGCCCTCGAAGCTAAATGGATGTCAGTGCCAAGGCCGCCTGTAAATAGTATGTCCGTTGTACTGCATGTACTTCTCGTCTTGCCGCTGCCAGTAGAACCCAAACTCGAAGCTAGCAATCAGGTCAGTGTCGTGCTTTGAGACTCGCGAGTGGCGCTGTCATCAAGCCAGAGTTGTGTGTGACCTTCTACTCAGTACGAAGAATAAAGGGGGCCGTATTGACTAAGTCTATTTCCGGAAAACAAAGGAAGTTGTCCTTTCATGGATACAAGTCAAGGCTCTCTGCAAAGCGAGAAGATTGCTCAGCTTGGAATAGAAGTCAACATTGAAACGACGAGACTAGGAATCTATCTAAGAGCAAAGAATCTCTTCAAAAGCTGCTAGCTTACTTAAAATAGAGGACCAATATTCGACGTAAAGCGCCGCGTGATGTGCACCGAATTAACCGCACCGCGTTGGTGTTGAAGGTCTCGGTTACGTGAAAACCTGCGATGGAGGGCTGCAAGTAGCCCCAGTGTTGATAATCTGCCGCAAGAGTGAATCCTGGGAATATGACTTAACCAGCCTCCCTTGACACACAAATCAGAGTACTTAAATCGTGAAATTTTCGAACACCACTTTTCTTCCATTATCTTCACCTCCAACGTCTACACTTCCACTTTTGCCCTCATGCTCATCTATCTTCCTTACACACCACAAGGCTAATTTCACATCTTGCAGCCCACATTATCATCAATCATCATCAAAAAACCCACACACCAACTACTCGACGTGAGCCTGAGGCTCAGGGCCGTTTGGAATCGTCGCCGACGCGGTTTAAAACCAAGCTTACAAAGTCTTTCCCTACACAACCTCGTACATTCACAGTACCCTATCATGGGTAACCAGTTCTCCAAACTACCGTCAGGGTTCCAACCCGGCGTAGACTCGTGGTATGGTGTAGTATGCACCGAATTCCATTTTATCCCGGATTTCCGCCACCCCGATGTTCAGGATGTAAGTACCATAATGTTTAACACTTTCGACTTGCAAGCTGATTAGTATTCAAAGTACTTTCTCAAGAACTGCGCCTATACCGGTTCTTTCATAGGATTACTTCTGCTACTGAGTTGGTGGTACGGCCAGTCCAGTTTCGAAAACCGCTTGGATCCTGTCGGAGCTGCCAATAAGGAGCGCAATGCCGCCATCAAGGATCGTGATGACGCGCAACGTGCCTGGCAAGAGATGGGGTCAAAGTATGAGCGAGCAATGGAAACGAACTTAGAGCTCCGGGCCGAATTCAGCAAGGCTTCCAAGGATCTACCATGGATGGAGCAAAGAATTTCCGAACTTGCAGAGAAGAACATCCTCCAGAACAACGAGATCGAGCGCCTAGAAATTTTCAAGCAGAAGTATGATGACCTTCTGCAACAAGTTAGTGCGTACGGAATGTCGGCAAAGCGGCCAGAATACTACCAACAGAGGTTCGAGTCTGTTCAGAGACACCTCGAGGTTTCGAATAATCTTCTCGAGAAGTCTAGGATATGGGTCAAGGCTCTCGAGGAGAAGCTCGGCACTCAGTGCGAAAAGGCGAATAAGGAAAAAGATTGGCTGCGAGCTCGGCTCAAGAAGAATGCGCGAAGTACCGCGTACTGGGCAAGGTACCGCACGAATGATGCTGCCCTAGAAACCAAGCCCGCTTGGGGAATTCGTTGTGCGTGCACAGAACCGGAAATAGCATATAGTCTGAGGGACCAAAGCCCCAGAATCGTTGAATTGGAGGCTATAGTAGAGGCACGCGATTTGACGATCACACATCTCCGAGAAAGCCGTGCCGTTGGTGTTCGCAAGAATGGCACCGCCTCAACTTTGAACGCCGTGAAGACATCCCTTACTTCAACAGAGGATTCAAATTCCAACTCTATCGCCGGGTCTCCGCCCGCCACGACGACCCTCTTGCATGCATGCGAGCATGAGGAGCAATGCAAAAACCTTGGTAAACAAGTCGCAGATGATGCGAAGACCATGAAACACCTCTGTAAAGAACTCCAGGATCTGAAAGACGCAGCCTCAAAAAATACTACCGCAGATGCTGCAGAAATAAGTGCTAAGGCCAAGCTCGAAGGAGAATTGGCTGCAAAGGACACGGTGATCAATGACCTTCGTGAGAACTTGGCCGCGAAGAATGAGACGATCGACGACCTTCAAAAGAAGGAGGTGACAGCGGGCGAAAAGCTAGCCACGAGAAATCAGGAGATCAAAAATCTTCGAAAGGAGACGGTGACTACAGGCGAAGAGCTAGCTGCGAAGACTAAGGAGATTGATGAGCTTCGAGAGGAGAAGACGGCAGCCGATGAGAATGCGTCAACGGAGATCTCGAATCTAGGCCGGGAACTGTCTGAGAGTCGCAAAGATTTGGTAGATGCACGTGAAGGGCATGCCGAGTGTGAGCGGAAAGTGGCAGAACAGAAAGACAGAATCGGAGAATTGGAGACTGCCCAACGTGGACTGGAAGACGCTATTCAGGTGAAGGATAGCGAAATCGATGACCTTGAGACAGCGAACCAAGAAATTGCCCATCAACCAGCCCCAGAATCCATGGAGAATATCCAGCGCCTAATGACAGCAAATACCAATCTGGACGCGTTAAGCCGCGAACATGCCCAATGCAAAGGGCAATCAGAGACTCAGACCGCCAGAATTAGTGAGTTAGAGACAGCTGTACGTCAATTAGGCGTGACAATCAACGTCAAAGACGACAGAATCGCAAAGCTTGAGGAGCAAATCAACAATGCCCCAAGCAGCGACCTCATTGAGCGCCAAAAACAATCCCACGGTGAGGCTATTAGCAAGAAAGATCGAGAATACAAAGCGCTGTACGATCTCTACGAAAAGATGCTGGGCCAGCAGCAGCTTGCGGAAGCCAAGCGTAATGAGGATATGCAGTCATTAACTACAATGCAGCAGAGCGCCGACGCGAAGCAATTAGAGCTGCAACGTCTGTGGACAGAAAACAACAACTTCCGTGTCCTCCACACAAATTGTGAAGGCCAAATTACTGATCTCACGAACCAACTTCGTCAAGGCGCCAATACCTACACTGACTTACAAATCATATATAACACCCAAGCGACGGAGCTCGACGAGGCGAATCAGAATGCCAGTGGACTGCGAAGCCAAGTCACTCGTCTAGAACAGGCAATCGCCAGCCTTGAGCAGATAGATTCTTCCGAAAGCAATTTCGATTCTTCAATCTGGCAAGCAAATTTTGATCGTGAAATGTCTGCTCAGGCATTGAAGCTCGAGGCAAGTGAGGGACAGGTCTTCAAGCTGCAGAACCAACTCCAGCAAGTGAAGAACCAGGCTAAGGAAGACGCGCTCATGGTCAATACGGATGCCATGGATCATAACCAGCAGGGATCCAAGGTAGATCAGGAGATCAAGATCTTGGAGGGCAAATTGGCCGCAGCGAATAAAGACGCAGGCGACGGTACGTATTTTCCATGTCTCTTTTTTCCCCCTTTAAACCAAATCTTTGAGTTTTAAAGCGTGTCTTGGGGATTGTCTACTTTGTAAACATGTTCCAAAGCTCAACCACCCCCATCTAATAGGCATTCACTGACTCTGAATTTGTGATCCAGCTCGTGCTCGCAACCGTGGCATACAAAGCAAGTTGACGCAGGAGAGGAAAGAGCGGACAGACGAGAAGGCCAAGCACGAAAAGGCATTGAAGAAGGAGCAAGAGGACTCTAAGACGAGAGCCGAGATGTTGAGGGTCCGTCTTGAGAAAGACAACCCGCTCAAGAGTGTGGTTAGCAAGCTCCAGGATGAGGTTGCCAGACTGAAAGCAGGTGGAAATCATGGAGAGTAGCGGCTCTGGAACTTTTGGGTTAGGAAGGTAATATTTCACGTTTATGTATATAGGGAATTAGGTATATAGGGAATGAGGTTTCAAAATTTCCATTTTCGATCATGTTTGACGTCCTCGAAAGGCTTGTGCCAGGAAGAGAAAGGCGGTCTATACCCAGCGTATCGTAAGAATACTGAGTTATGGCGAAGTGTAATCCAAACAGCAACCTGTTCGATCGACGACTCATCAAGCTTTGTCGACCGTAGTAGCCAACAATGAACAATTTTGCCTGATGTGATGCTAATTCGGTGTTTCAGAAAAATTCACCACATGCTTAAAAGATTACACCGCGCGTAATCTAAGCCACTCTTTGAGCTGACCTTTCTGACTTGCCAGTACAAAGAAGGTTGTTTCCCGTATGAAAGAGAAGATGCTCGAAAAAGCCTGAGATTGTACAATGGTAAACAAAGAAAAAAAAACCCCCCCTTTCATGGGAAAAGACCCGAATCAAAATGATCTACTACGAAGCGAGATTGAATCCCCCATTGCTCATAGCTCATAGAACGACGGAGTGAATACTACGATGACATCTTGTTTCGCATCACTGAGAGATTTCACATCCAAGTGCGAGTTTGAGTGACACAAGCTACCTTACCTAGATAAAAGTGGTATCCTAGGTCTCTAACACACACCCCATCCAGGCTTAGCGCTCAAGCAATCTAGCACCACTAGAGAAGAACGCAGCAAAAGGAGATTGCAAGTAGATGCTTGAGGGGCAGTGTCCACCAATCGTCGCTCGAGGCTGCAGGAGCGGAGAAGGACAAAGTGGAAGTGTTTAAAAAAAAATATAGTGTGGAAAAGAAGAGTAAGAGTGAATTTCCGGAACGATTACTCGTGACCAGCCTCCTCCTCCTCTCAACACACACCGCACATCAAACATATTTAAGCACCTTGGTTTTCACCATCCTCCTTCTCTTCCTTCCTTACACACCACACCACCCATCCACAACCATATCCACTTTATCCTACTGCCCTCACCACCCAGGAGCTATCAAGCTCAGGAACCTTACATCTGACGCATTCTCAAGCCTTCACCGTAACCAAAAGCTAAGACCTCGACAACAGGACGTCTAGTGTGAACACCTTCCGACACATCGTGCACAACACACACATACACACCTTTAGCCATCAATTCTTGCCATACCCCGATCACAAGAGGTACTTACACTCTTGCCGATATGAGTGCTTCTTTCTTCTATAAGCTGTTCTCGTCCACCATTGGCAGCATGCCAGCCAAATACGACCCTGAAGTGGACACTTGGTGGGGAGTCGTCCTGACAGAGTTAGGTATCTTAGATCCTTTCCGGGAGGAAGTAAGTGTTACGATCCCCAAAGTTGGGATCGAACGCTGACTGGCCGCTTAAGAACCTCTCCTACATCCGCTTGAAGTTCCTTTGCACTGCCCTTTTCGCTTTTTCTCTTTGGGCTTTGAGCCTAGGCAGCGCCTACAAGAACATGAAGAAGCAGCGAGATGACGCGAGAGAAGACTCCAGAAATGGAGCTTACGAGTGTTGTGACCTCCACAATAAGCTCAGAGATACGGAGAATGAGCTCTATTATTCGAATGAGAGGCTGCAAGACGCCGACAACGGTATCAACGATGAGCGAAAGGAATTCCGCGATACCATCCAGGAGTTGAATGACCAACATCTCGTTGATGAGGAAGAGATCCGTTCTCTAAGGCAGCATGTTTCGAACACAGAATGTGATCGCGACGAGTACCGCAGGCGGCTTGACTATGCCTCACGGAAAAACCAGAGGCTCGAGCAGGAACACCAGCGGCTTCAAGCGTCATTGGTCGAAAAGGATGAAACGATAAAAGATCTTCAAGCCTACAAGGATGACGCAGTTTCGGCCCCCATTACCACTGTATCATCGCCTCCTATATATACACAGCCGAATGGCGATATCGAGTTGTATCAACCGATCATAACACCGCTCACCTTGAGGGACACAGCCCCGGAGCAAGCCACCGCTAACGAGGAAGACACCGATGCCCGCGTTATAGAACTTGAGAATCTACGCGATGTGCACGCCAAGTGCGGCGAGGACCTGGAGAAGCAAGTGGCCGTGAAGGACGGGGAGTTGGCCAAGAGAGACGACCGGATCAATATTCTTGAGCAACAGAATGGGACGTTGAGTTCTGAAGTAGACGGGCTCCGTACTGATCTTGGGAACCTACGCGAGGAACACGGGGAGTGCAGTGACAACCTGGACTCGCAGTTGGCCAAGAAAGACGGAGAGATGAGCACCTTGAGTGATGAGCTTGAGGTGTCTCGAAGTGCTCATGCTCAGTGTGACGAGAACTCGACTAGGCAGAACTCCAGAATTGGCGAGCTGGTGACCGCAAACGAGCAGCTGAAGGAGACGCTACGAGTGAGAACCGATGAGCTTGGCAGTCTTCAGGAGCGAGCCACAGAGCTGGCAGAGCTACAAGACACACATGCAAAATGTGACGAACATGCCAACACACAGGGCCTGGAAATCGTGCAACTGAGCAACGCAAATGGATCTCTCCAAGATGCTAACGGTAAGCTGTTGAAACAGCTCCAAACAGCAAGAGACAACCATGAAGATCTCAGTCAAGAGCATCGACGAGTGCAGGACCGAAATGAACAATTGCACCAGGCAGGGCGAGACTTGCAGTCAACCAGCGAGAGAGAGACTCAGCTTCTGAAACGCCAGATCGAGACCTTGAATCAAACGGTCGATGACCAGCAACAAAGCACCCGGACTTTGGAAACCAGTTGTACAACATGTCAGAAGCTGAGAGAAGCTCTTGATGAGGTCGTAAAAGACGTCGAGATGTCTGACGACAGTACTAGGGACGAGATGAGGAGAGAGATTACGGTCCAGGTTCGCGCTGAGCTAAGATCGCAGGTGGCTGATGACGTTCGGCGGCAGATTAGAGGCGAGGTTGAGCATGAAGTCCGTCATGCTTTTCAAAACCACTACGCCGACATACTTACACGCAACTCAACGAGAATCCAAGAGCAAGATCGCCTGCTGTTGAAGAAGGATGCAGAACTGGAGAAGGTCAAAAACACGGTTGATCACGTAGCTTGTCAGAAGAAGGAAAGCAATATGCTCTCCACCATCACTACACTGCGACAAGACGCTAGGATAGCCCAAGGAAGATGCTCTCGTTCAGATGGTGACGCAAGGCATGACCGTGAGCAGCTACATCATGCACAGACGGCTCTCGAAAATCTGAGGAGTGAACTTGAAACACTCAAGACAGATCAGCGACGTGCCCAGCATATGAATCCTCTGCAGAGCAAACTCACATCATGTCAACGCGAGTTGAACAACATGAAGGAGGACCGAAAGAAGGCTAGAGACAACTGCAGCATCTATTCCAACCAACTTTCAGAGCTGAGGAAAAAATATAAATCATTAGAAAATGATCTTACAGCGCTTAGAGAGAGGAGCTCTTTGGATGGCGACAAGATGATGAACGATGGATGCACTGAAGAGCCTGTCTCGGTGCAAGACGAGCAGCGGAAGACCATCAGCAGCCTTCAAAATGAGGTGGCCAGACTCTCGGAAGAGCTGGAGGGGCGGAATGTACGTGACAACGCTCAGGATCATGCGAGGGATGATGGCGCTGCACGCTCAGGTAATCAATCATTGCCGGCCGAACAGCAGTGGCCAGAGGGAACCTTTCCAGATGACCAATTGTCAGCGGCACCAGCGATGGATAGGGACGAGGCCGCGGCTCTGGATCTTCTGCGTCATGAAGCCGATCTTCGCGAGGCTCGTGACGGGAAGAAAGCGGCGGTTTGCATCCAGCCAGCAGCCTCAGCTGGCCCCCCAGTAGAGAGATCTGAAGGTCGTTCGCGCCAGAGCTCGGCCCCAGACTCAGATGAGGAGGCAGATGACAAATCTTCTTTGCCAAATGATGGGGGTCAGGAATCAGATGATGAGCTAGAGGAGGGAGAGATCCTTGATACAAAGCTTGCACCCAAGCCTGCATCAAAGCCTGCGCGGAAATTCGGTCGTCGACCTGCACGCCTATCTACACGTCAACCTAAGACTGGGCTAGTTCTGAGACGAGTGGCGGGGAAGAAGAGAGAACGTGATGAATACTCGGACGGAGAGGCGGATGACGAGGGGGGGGAAGACCGAAAGAAGGTCAAGATTACAATGGTTGAGGATGGAATGCATCGCCTCAAGACATCCGGGCATACTTCGACGCCAGCAGAGGGCGACAAGCCGCAGGAAGACAAGGACATGGAGTGATCAACCGCCAATTGTCCTTTTCTCTCGGGTTTGCTAGAGGCGCCACGGCTCTTCCACATCATCACCATACTTGTCGCCTTCCTTTCTCGCATTCGTCAGGCATCATCATGATTGGCTTCACCAAAATATCACGATTTCTCCTGTCGGCAACCCATGGGATATGTCTATGGATCTGAGCTCAGCATTTCTGGAGGGAGCCTCTGTTGGACATGATGTTGAAGGGGACGCTAGATTTACTGGGCTTTCCGACATGGAAGGACCGACGCAGTCCCTACTTTTACTCCGGTTGGTGCAGTTCAGTAGGGGTGGAGGATGTGCTGGATAGGGATAATTGAGTAGAGAGGAAAGTGATTGTAAGGAGTGGTGGAGCATTGGGTATTTCAAGGATTTCAGGATTTCCGGGCTTCAGGTATTTCAGAGTCGTTGTCATGGAAAAAGAATATGTAGATAGAATGCACAGAAAGCTCATTCGATGATTGATGATTGATGATTGATGATTGATGATTTTTTGTTTAATATCCAAGGAAGTTCACCGTTGGTCCGAGGGGTCGACCCTGCGCCAAGTCTTGCCAAGGGCGCTAATCGTTCTACCTTAAGGTACCTTAACCTAAGGTATAGGCTATCCGTTTGAACCCCTGGATTGAGTGGATATTCCCGCCGCTAAGTACCACGGATCGAGGATACAGCGAGTTCGGAAGCACCAATGAGCCAACCAAAGTCATGCGCTGTGAAGGTCTGAGGTCTTGAGGTTCGCGCCCCTAAAACCTGAAACAGCATGGCATGTGAAGAAGAGCACAATCATTCTCATTCTCATTAAGTGTTGTAATTCGGTGACATCTCACCCTCACTCTCATTCATCTCTTGTCTTGATGCTCTTCCTGCCCTTATTGACATGTTCGACAATCGTACCATCCACATTCCTTGCATAGACCCCGACACCTCCTCATCCAGCGCCCAGTCGCAGTCCCTTGAAATCTTGTTCTAGCCTATATCTCTTTGCTGCCATCTTGCGACAGACAAAATGAACTATTTTTGCTGTTGCATCTCGCCATAATTCTCATTGTGCATGCTCCAGACATCGGACAAAGGAGAATGCCTCGACCCAGGTGATGCGGCCACATTTCACCTTCGAATTGCACCACCATCAGCAATACCACATTGCGATTGAGTAATTCGGATACCACCCTCAACAGTTGGCTGACCTCTTTCACGAGTGACAAGTTTGTCTGAACAAGGTCGCAGCTGATTCGCTTTCCTTGGGCTGGCCCGGAAGCCATCGATTGCTTCAACATGAGCTGTTGCGCCCTGCGCGAAAAGGAAGGAGAGGCATCGAATGAACAGAAGTGGGACTATATAGTATTTCAACCTTACCAGTCCCCTGCAGCACCTTTTACTGATCGTTGCGCCATGTAGAACCTGTCCGACTTTCGCTCAACGTCCTGCCTGACACCTTTATCCTACGGCATTCTCTACCTCCTTCTCCTCATCAGTATCGCTGTATATGCAGTCGACCTCTTCACGTGCGCGAATCTGCTAATTTTCGACCGCTGGTCCGGTCAGGTAAAACCTGTCATACCCTTCCACATCTCCAGGTGGATCTTTACAGCTTGCATCATACTATCCTGGATCCTTTTGGTATACAGATGGATGAAGGCAGTGCGAGCGATCAAGAGCGGCGTTATTGCTGCTAGCTACCTGGACCCTCTTGCTGTCCGAGTACAGAGTATACGCATGGGCGCCAACGGCCGGGGCTGGAGACGATTCCTTGTCTTTGCCGCTCTTACGAAGGGTAGGAAGGGTAACGAGTATGTAGCTTTGTTCACATACTTTTCGTTTGAAGGTAAGCTTACATCCTACACTTCTCGAAAACATGCATTGATTTGTCCTAGCATGGTTGCGCATCTGCTTCGCAGAAGGTCCCCGAGTCGTTATCAACGCCCTCACTTTGTACTCGGTCATGCAGGCAGATCTTGTGCCGACCGGCCAGCACTCAGCCAGCAACGGCCATACTCCAATTGTCCAATTCTTCGTCAACGTGCAAATTCTCGCAAACAAGGACAAAGAGCAAGCTGCAATCTTATTCGGCATGCTCTTTACGCTCATAATTTGGGTATTCTCCGCTCTCAGTCTGGCCTTGGCCGTTTTGTTTTATGTTCTATATCTCTGGCACCACATTCGCGATGGTAGCCTCTCACGTTATTGCAGAAGAAAGATCGATACTCGACTGCACAAGATCGTGATGAAGAAAGTAAACAAGGCCTTAGCGAAAGACAGCAAAGCGCGAGCAAAGCAAGGAGCCAAAGGTCCGAAAGTCGGAAATTTCCAAACTGATGTCAAGCTTCAGCCAACACTGCCCGTCTTAGACACTGCAGGTGGAGAAAATTATGCAACAGTTCCGAGACAAACAACCCGGACGGAGACCTCATTTCCCGATCATCGTCCACTTATGGATGTCGTTGGCCCAGAACCTACCGTCCCTAACGTGTTCTTAGACCCTCGGCGACCAGAGTCGCCTTCTCGGTCTGTTACTCAGTCTTCTTTCCGCTCTAATGGAAGCTACGAATCGAACGCACCTCTGCTGAGTTCAGCTGGTGAAATGGGTTACGGCGGCAACTGTCACCCAGGCCCACGAGGCGCGACGTCTAGGATGGACTCTGGAATTCGCACGTTGTACAGCACGAGGTCTCCTCCAAATCGGAGTGTTACAGGAAGCTCCCAGAGCACACAAAGATCCTCTAATTCGTCTTCATCAAAACCCGGGCCACCAATTCGAACCTTTACAGGAAATTCTCAGAACACACAAAGATCCTTCAACTCGTTTTCGTCAACATTAGTGCCACCAAATCGCCAAGATAGTGACATCACTGGGAGGGTGACACCAGCTTCCGTCCCCTCCCAACCACAAGCTCTCAAACCGATGCCGCGAGATATGTCTTTCGGTACAGTTGGAAGGCGTCTTTCAAGCGCTGCAGGCTTCGATCCACCTACTCAAGAGTTTGAGATGCATCCTCCCGTTAACAGAGCACACGGACCGCCCAGCAACGGTGGCTACTTAGCCTTCAATCCCCATAAGCAGAACGCCCGACCTGGAGCACCAGCCTCGGTATACTCAACGCCATCGTCTGCGGCGCCGCCTCTCAACTTTACGCTACCGTCTAGACCAGCGAACGACTATTTCGGATCAATTGACCGACCAGCCCAACGATCTGGAACAGCGCCTCTACCCCAAGACACTACGTTCCATACTCCTCCAGATGATCCTTATGCGGGGAATTGGCAACAATCTTTTACAAGGCCTGTGAGCCCCGCGAGACCAGCTACGGCTATCCCAAGTGCTGGATACGGGCAGAGGAGACCAATGCCTCCTCGCTACTAATCTGAGCCTCGGTCGTTTCTCCTGTTATTATACCCCATATTACGAAATTAAAGACAATGAATGGTTTGCTTGGAATACGGAACCATACCCTTTCTGGAATGTTGCATTATCGTCAGCTTCGTCGAGTTCCCAGAGCGATTGGGTTATATAATTGGACGTCTTCGAGAAGGCGTTTACTTAGTCTTACATCTAGAGCATGAGAATTTGAGGTCTTCGTACGTCGCGAGATAGCTTTACGTCCTTGGCTCTGTACCCTGTAAATCATCAACACAGAAGATAGAAATAACGTTCCAACTCAATTAGTAATGGCCCTCAGGCCTACGAGTAGTTCCTACTGCGGGTTTACTTCGGCCTTTGAACATTCGCCTTGCTAGGGTCTAGCCGTTCATATGAGTGAACACATCTTACGGAGTACATACTTGTATGTAATTCTGAAGCTCTCGATACCTACGGCTACTTAATGTGCGTATATCTGACGGTGAATCGTAGACTCCTGCCAATAGAAAAATGATCCACAAGCCAGTTGATGGCTCCTGTTCTTTCACACCTGCCTCGACCCCCGAGTACAGACGAAGAGCCAGGACCAGCAGAGGACAGGAGCGACTTTACTGGGAAACGACTGCAGGAGATACTCAGCGTTGAAAAGGATTACGACAATACCCAATCACTGGTCCAAGGCCGCCAGAGACCGCATTCGCTGGAGCAGATTCAAAGAAACGGAGAGCGTGCTGGCTTCGATGAGGAGAATGGAAACAGACGTATGGAGCAAGGAAAAGATCATGGTTCAATGAGTGCACAAGCAGATGTATTGGGGGAAGCCAAGACACGTAGTCACCAGATCAGCGACGCGTCAGGCTCGTCAAATGGACCCGAAAAGGTCACGTTGGGATCTAGAAGAGACGAGGCCGGAAGCAAGACAGAGTCATCATCCGAGAATCATACGGGAGAATTCAAGGGGAAAGAGAAATCATTGAAGCTGTCAGCTGCGAAGATGTACGAGTTGACATCTTCACCAATGGCACTCCCAACGCTGGACTCTTCTGAGGATCTCAGCGATGCTTGCAGTTCAAACCTCGAGTGTACACCGAGGGGCAGAGGACGGTGGACTATATCGGAGGGGGGAGAAGTACTGAAGGGCAAGACAAGTAGGATGAGAGACAGAAGCCAGTCTGTCAACATTTTCGGTACTCCTTCAGCCACAGGAGAAGAGAGCCCAGACACTCCTGGATTCTTCTCGGAGAAAGACTTGCATTATGCTTCAAGGCCGTGCCAGACTACTCGCACTGTTTCCACACCACTGTTGAAAAGGAGAACGTCTTCATCAAAGGCGAATGGGTCCGTAAAACTCCCTCTTTCGTCATTTACAAAGCAGCCTAAGGCTGGCATTACGCCGTTGCATTTCGAAGATACGAAGTCGGTTGGTAGACTCGCTGCTATTGAAGAGCCCCAGCCTTCGCCGATGCCCCAGTCTATACCCATTCCGCCTTTTTCACTACCTACGTACCTTCAGCTCGAGCTCTCCTCTCAGCGACCTTCACCTTTGTACATCCACCGGTCCGTCACTAGCGATTTCCCTTACGAGTCATCTCAGGTCAAAATCGAACGTCTGCAAAATTTTCTACTTCTACCTCCTCAACTAGAACAAGTACTGTGGTTTGGTGCACTTGCTTGTCTCGATGCGTGGCTCTTCTCCTTCACAATCCTGCCTTTACGATTTCTGAAGGCTTTGTCTATCCTTGGTCGTTCCTGGGGACAGAACCTTGCTATGGAGATCAAATTCGTTGGCGCTTTCATCTACGCTGGCACGGGCAGAATGTGGCGCAGGCGACGGCGACGAGAAAGCGTCGAAGGGTCTGCAGCACCGAAATCTATGTCCACTGCCAGTATCCCTGGAGATTGGACGGCGACGCCCAAGGCGGCAATAGAAGAGGCCTCGACCGCTACATCCTCGACCCCAGAGCTGAATCGCAAGTTTAGGCGTGCTTCTGGCCAAAAACACCGGAGAACAAAGTCTGTTCCTTCTGCTTTACGACCTGATCATAAAGCGGACATCTTGAAGGGTCTCTTGATCATAATCAGCTGCATCATTCTCATGCATTTCGATGCCAGTCGGATGTACCACGGTATCCGAGGACAAGCTGCGATCAAGCTATACGTCATCTACAATGTGCTCGAAGTCTGTGATCGATTGTTCTCTGCTCTTGGTCAGGACATTCTCGAGTGTCTTTTCTCAAAGGAGTCGCTTGAGCGTAAACCTGATGGTCGTAGTAAGGTCTTGAGACCATTCTGGCTGTTCATCTTGGCCCTCTGCTACAACCTGGTCCACGCGACAGCTCTGTTCTATCAGGTCATCACGCTTAATGTTGCAGTCAACTCTTACTCGAACGCTCTACTGACCTTGTTGATGTCCAATCAATTCGTTGAGATCAAATCTACAGTATTCAAGAAGTTTGAAAAGGAGAATCTCTTTCAGCTTACTTGCGCGGATGTAGTCGAACGCTTCCAGTTGTGGTTAATGCTCATGATCATTGCATCTCGAAACATCATTGAGACAGGAGGCCTGGGTGTTGGGAATGGAGAATCTGCCACGTCCTCTTCTTCTGCTATCGGAGGATCCAGCATCCTGCCCAAGAGCTTTACCATGTTCCCTGAATGGACTGGCCAAGTCATGGGTCCCTTCTTCCTCGTACTCGGCAGTGAGATGCTTGTCGACTGGATCAAGCATGCCTACATCACAAAGTTCAATAACACCAAGCCAGCAATCTACGGCCGATTTCTGGACGTCTTAGCCAAAGATTACTACTCCAATGCCTTTGTAGACCAAAACCTCACCCGCCGTCTTGGCCTCCCCGTAATTCCTCTTGCCTGCCTCTTCATCCGCGCCTCAGTCCAAACTTACCATATGTTCCTTGCAACACACATGCCACTTCCGCTGCCTTCGACTGCAACCTCCCTCTCCGTTGAGAATGCAGCCGCTTCTCCAGCGACGACAGCAGCCCTACAGCACATCGATCAAATTTTCAGACGCGCCTTGGGACGCTCTACCTTCGGCGCTGGTGATCCCACTCTCGCACCCGAACATAGCAATACCTGGACCACAGACGACATCATCGCCTTCATAACCATGCTCGTTTTCTTCCTCATCCTCTTCCTTGCCCTTTTAGCTTTGAAGCTCGTACTCGGCATTTGCTTACTCTCCTTCGCACGTCGACGCTATAAGGGCATGAAAGAAAGGGAGAACACTTCGACGCACGCGGACGGTAGGAGAGTCGGAGGCTGGGGTGTTGTGGAGGTTGATGAAGACAAAAGACGGTGGATATACAAGGATGATCCTGATGGTGCGACGAAATTGCGGCAGAGGGAGAGGGATGCACGAGAGAGGAAGGGGGGAGAGGAATCTTTCGGCAACGTGAGTCGGTATAGTATGGCTGCCAAGAGGATTTGGTGATCCTTCCTTGCCTACATCTATATGTGCATTTAGCGTAGCATCGGTGTGGCGTTCCGAGGGTCTTTTTTTGAAAGAATAAGTTTTGACTCCATCGAGAAGCTTTTTCCATGGTGGTGCATCTCAGCGTTCCTTTTCCGTGCCACTGCCGCTCGCCAGCTCCATGGTCTCCCAGCACACAGCGACAGTGCCGTCCTACACTCAGCACCATCAACCACGACTAACCGTTGCTGATTCGAGCCCTCAAGCTTTGTCCGGCACCGCGAGCCCGAGCAAACCTTTAGAATCAGTATGTCGTCTTCCAAGCAAGGACTTGGGGTGCCAAGCAGTCTCAGGAGGATTTTCCGAGATCCTTTTCCATTCAAGTATGTTCTCTCACTCGAATCATGCTATAATCTGAAGGGAAACTCGGAAAGTACACCTTGACGTGCCTCACAGACTCATCCCCACAAAGCCCTTCATCCACTCATTCTCCTCCACCCCAACACCATCGTATCCCTCCACCCCACCACGACTCCCGAAGCGCACGCCAGTCTCCCTCTTCCACCTCACCATCTCCGAGCCCCTCGTCCTCCCATACTCCCTAGCCCAATGATCTCCCGTCATCCACCTCCCGGCGCGCAGAAAGACCTCCGCCTCCTCGATGACCTCTAGCGGTATCGGACGCGACAGTGGCCGCGGGATCACGGTCCAGAGGTAGCGATTCGTCATCGCCAAAGCCGCGTACGGGCAGATGTGATAGAACGCGCGAGCGGAAGTCGGTGGTGGGGGAGCGGCCGACGCGGTTGCACGGCGGTGCGGGGCCGCCAGGGTCTGATTGTTGTTGTTGTTGTTGTTGTCGTCGGAGACGGCGATGAAGACGTTGTCGGTGAGCTTGCAGTAGATGTAGTCGTCATAGAAGTACGAGGCGATTTCGAGGACGAGTTCGGCGGGTAGGGAGGCCAGGCCCTTCTGGGAGGCGTTTGCCATGGTAGTAGGTACCGTTGGAGAGATTGTGGAAAGCGGTGAACCGCTGGCGAGATCACTTTCAATATACACTGGTGGTGTTCAAGAGGAGAAAGAAGGTAGATAGATGATTGTGCTGAAACAGGACTGATTTTGGGACTGCTGACCGTCCGAGGGGGGGGGGAATAGGGAGTGTAGTTAGTGAGTCGTTGAAAGCGAGATCTTGCTGAGCGAGCGATCGTGGGTTATGGATGTCGCGTTGGGATATGGAACTGGCTACTGCGTATTGATTGTCTTTATAGAAATCAGTGTTATGCTGAATGAGATCAGTTGAGTTGATAGAAGGGTTGATTGAGTCTGATGATAATGTAGATATCACTTAAATGGGCTATGTAAGGAGCAAGGCAAAATGACTCAGTATCCGTAGATTGCTCTTGGAATTTTCAAATAGCCCAAAATTATGACTCACGGAGACAGAAAGCCCCGGTGTGACCTGCTTCCTAATCGCATCTATATCCTCGTTATGCCCTCCCCCTTACATATAAACAGATGGGCGTAAATTAGCGTGTCGTCTGCCGCTTGTGTATTTGCCCTTGGGCTGGTGTGCTTCTTGTTTGTCATGTTTGTTGTGTTGACGAGAGGTCTAGATCTTGAGAAGGAGATTGTGACAAAGAAGATCTCAGAGTCAGAAAAGGAAGATGCAGCGTGTCTGAGGTCGTTATGTTGGGTTGGGATGGGGGAGGTCAAACGGGACGAGCAAACAACAATAACAGACACTTGGAGCGAGCGATCTGTTCACAGTCGTTGTCCATTTCTCGTTAGAACGGTTGTTGCATATTGAACGAGCATATCTATCAGAACCCAAGACCGTCGAGGCCACGATATCATAGTGCACCGCTGCGTTGTTTTACACGGCTTACTTGCGATTAACACAATAGACCGGAGACGCCTGAATAGAAGGCTGTTAGCAAATGGGATCAATCCATCAGGGGACTGGCATATGTTCCGGCATACTTCGTGATCATGTACCGCCGACCTCACCCTGGCCAACTCCATCCATTTCCGACCCTTCCTCCACCGCCCTTTCCTTCCTCCCACGGTCCAACCCGACCACACCCCATCCATCCTCACCCACCTCCTTGACCCAGTACTTCCCCGGCCTCCGCTGCGCAGGACGCTTGCCCACCTTGTCCAGAATCTCCAAAGGCTCCGGATCGGTGATCCTTGGCTGAAGAACAGCCCAAGAGTCTGGGTGGGTTCTTGTCATAGCGGCGACGGATTTGACGAGCAAGACAGTCTGGCATGAAGTGATGGGAGCGAGGACCATGGATATGGGAGCGCCTTCGATGTACATGGTCCATTTCCCGTCGGGGAACTTGTAGAAGACGTAGGCTTTGTGGTCGCTGGGGAGGTAGGAAGCGATTTCGCAAATAATCTCGGTGGGAAGTGAGAGGATGCTGATTCTTGCCATTTTCGGAAGCGTCGCGGTTGGTTGGGTGAAAGGGCTTTGCACTCTTGGGACTAGAAGAGAGGGAGAGATGTCACGTTGAGAACATTTGAGAACATGATCGTTGTGTTGAGTCATGCGGGATTTCAAGGCTGTCAAAAGGCGAACTTATCAAAAGCATTTCCCTGTCGCTTCACTTTTCTCAACAATGCCATACAATCATTGCTTCCCCAGTCGCACGAATTCCTCAACTTCAAGCGGCCTGAATCTTCTCCTCATCCTCCACGCCGCCTCACATCAGAATCCCTGCTAGCTTTTGACCATTCTTTGCATAAACAATAGACTCTAGTCCGCTCTCAGACTCAAGCCCATCTCGACGTCAGCAACTTATGGGAGACAGCTTCTTCACCTCCAGCATCCGCGGTACAACAATCCACAGGTAGCTGCTGGTCATCGCCAAGGGAGCGTAGGGCAACATGTGATAGGGCGTCGAACCGACGTGACCTAGGCTGTCACAGCACTCACTGACGTAGGTTTTGAGTAAGAGGTGGTGATAATACTTGTAGAAAATGTTATCATCTCCGAAATACCTGGCGATCTGCGAGATGGTTTCTGGTGGAAGGGTGAGGAGGCCTTCGCGTACCATGGCGGGCATAGCGTGGGCAAGACTGTGAATGAAGGGACCGCTCAAGGCTTGATTTGGAAGAACGGCAAGGTACTCTAGCGTGGGAAGTGGCTTGTATACGTCGAGAAGGTTGAAGTCGTGAGATGAAAGCTGTGGGGAAATTTTTGGCCAAGAAAGGCTCTCCAAAGAGTTGAATGGCTAAGATAATCAGGGTCATCAGCCTGATGTCCAGCAAAAAAGTGGTTCAGAATATGACTTCGACCAAGACCCAATGCCGCCGTCGCTAATGTTCTTCGAAAATGCTGCAGTATAGCTGCTACGTAAACATTAGTCGCAGAGGCGAGGGTTTCTTGACTTTCTTCTCTTTCTTTCCCTTCGACCCTTCCGGTTCACTTCCCTTTGAGCTCCCCTTTGAGCTCCCCCTTGAGCTTCGTTTGGAGCTTGTCTTTGACGATGTCTCACTTGCGCCGTTGATACTGCTCGAGGCCTTGCTTCCACTCCCGACTTTCTTTCTCCTGGTCTCTGAAGCGCTCTTATTGTTAAGGCTTAGCTTCGATAGCGTGAATGCCTCCGGTGTGATGAACTCCCCGTCCACACTGGTCCCCACACTCTGCTCTTCTGCTTCTGCGATGCCCCTCCTCCAATTATCAATCGTGCTGACATCTCCTCCGATCTCCAGCATTTCATCCATACCCGGATCCTCCACGGCGTTCTTCGCTCTTATCCTTTTAATGATCTTGTAACCGCCTAGCGCAACGATCGTAACTCCCACGGCAACGCCACCAGCGATCAGGAATTGTGGGCTTGCGAGCAAGGCGAAGACTGCTGGAGCGCTACCTTTCAGGGTGGCGAGGACGCCTGGCGCCATCTTTGTAGCCAGATTGCTGATCTCGGCCAGCGTGAGAGCGACAGCGGCCATCGCATCAGGATTCTTCTGTAAGGAGGCTATTGTTGCGGACACGGAGTACTGGAGGCAATCCGCTTCTTCTAGGAGGCCCTTCACTTTATTGATGAGGCCCTTGAGTTCAGTGTCGTCGGCCTGAATCGCTATAGGGAGAGGTGGCGGTATGGGGCCATACGCCAGGTCCATATCTATAGTCGATGAAGGCGATGGGGGAGAGGTCATGGATCGGGGTGGGAGGTGTGGGGCTCGTGGCACAACAACGTTGTCCCGACCGGAGTGTCTTCTTGTAAGCTCCTGGTGCGGGGATGTTGGAGAACGTGGGGAGCGAAGTTCTGGCGAGAAGTTGTTGTGTGATGATGGGCGGATTGACTCGCTTCTGGGGGGCTCTTCTGGATGTCGATGGTCTGTAGATCTGCGACTGCCGTGATGTGGTCGGGAATGCTTTCGGGAGCCTGCTGCAGGGCGATTCTCGTAGACTGTAGCTGCTTGTAGAGCCTTGCGGGCTTTTCTGTCTTCGGTTTCGTAGTGTCGGCCAGCGACAACTTCAGCTTTTCTTTCGCGATAAGCAGCTTTGGCCTCTTTGAAGACATTGACGAGATGCTTGCTCTGTAACGCGTGCATCAGCTGGGTGGACTGAGATGTACAGAAGGAACAGCGACTTACTGTGCTAACAGCCTTGCCAGACTTGTCCAGGACTGCGATCGTTTGTATGAGGGCTGCCATGTTGAGTATCAAGATGCTTTTCACTTATGGAGGACGACTCTAGATAGAGCTTGTTTGTCAATATGTAACTGCTTGACGGCCACTTAGAGTAAGCAAGGACTGCTAGCAGCACACGTTACATGTGCAATAGATAGACGTAGAGGCCGTGTATATGTGTGTATGGAGAAAGTAGTGGATGCACAAAGAGAAGAATGAAATTGGTTGAATCACGAGTCGGCTTTCATAGCACATGAGCAGAGCTTTGCTAACCAGAAGATCTAGGCATAAATGGCACAGAGAGGATATTCAGAATCAAGGGTGGGAGGATGATAGGTATGGATTGACATTATATTGGAATGGAGGCCATTGATAGTGCAAGATTCGGGAAGTGTATCTTGGTTGTTACGCTGTGATTGCTCGCTCGCCCCCGCTTGGTGGCCCTGATTGGATTCGGAGCATTGGTCAAGTAAGCCTGCTTTAGGCTCGACCATCTGAGAATGATGAAGACTGAATTGATCATGATTGCTGCAAAGCTCAAAGGAGGCGCGTATAACAGAAGTATCATTGGTCTCTGAGTCTAGATGTTCCAGGCTCGGTGGGAAGTGTGATGGCGGCCTCGGCGCCAATAATTTCAGGCGCCGTCACCACTGTTGTCAGCTATGAAAACGACGCACAATGACGAATATAGCACTCTCTAATTGCCACATCTAGCCATGAGCTTTTCTTTTTATCTCTACTGCTACCATCTGACGTGTCGTTTACTCAACTCCAAATTCAACTCAATTCAATTCGATTCAATTCAATTATTGATTGACTGGATAATTGGGAGAGGAATGATTGCTTAAGCAAGGTTGAGGCCTGCGCTTGATTAATCGACTGACTTGCTCAACAACGAGGAGGTAAGTGCCTCTCAGTCACCTCAGATGGTACTACTGGAGGGTTTGTTTAACATGGGATTTTGATATTTAATTCTGCTGTTCATCGCGTTTCACATCACAGTCACGTTGACAAAATACATCTGAACATATCTGAAGTTTTGGCAACATGCTATGTCCTCGGCCTGTTCGCCATTCCTTGGTGGGGTGGCGGCACCGGCGGTCTCGGCAATTAAAGTAACTTTTATCTCCCGCTGCAAGTTCGACGAGAAGCTCGTCATACAGTAGTCGAAAGTGCAATTGTTCATAATATGGATTGTTTTAGTTTTCCTATCATTCACGCTCCTTCGTGTTTATTGCAGTTAAACCAAAATGGGCAACTACCAAGTCAATGGACAGAGCTCTCTCAACGTCACCCTTCCTACCCCAGAGCAGTCCTCGCATAGCGCCCCTAGCGTCGAGAAGCCTATCACGCAGAGTATGAGTCGTCGGACAAGATCAGAGGAAGAACATGTATCAATCGAAGAAGCTGCCGCTGCGCCGGACTTATCGCCTAAACTAGGCATCGGAGAAGGTTCTGCCAAGCTACAAAGGTCGCGCTCCTATGGTAATGGCTACGGCTGCACCACATTTAACCACGACGACGAGACTGCAAATGATGCAGAGAAGGGGCAAAACCCCAATAAGCAGTTCCAAGTTCGGTTCGATGGCGACTCCGATCCATCGAATCCAAGATCCTTTAGCAAGACCCGGAAGTGGCTAATTGTCGCTATTGTATCCGCTGGCTCGACGTGTGTCACTTGTGCCTCATCGATGTATACCTTAACATACGCTCAAATTACAAAGGAGTTTCACATCTCTCGGGTAGTCGCCACGTTGGGACTGAGCTTGTTTGTCATGGGATTGGGAATGGGGCCTATGATTCTAGGGCCTTTATCTGAGTTTTATGGCCGCAGGCCCATCTACGTATTGAGTTTTGCCCTTTTCCTGATATGGCTTATCCCTTGTGCGGTGGCAAAGAACATTGGAACAGAGCTTGTTTCTCGATTCATTGATGGTTTCGCCGGCAGTGGTAAGGCACCTTTTTGGGTTATCTCTTCCTATTCGAGACTTCTCTATGAGTTACGAGACATGTTGCAGGAAAAAATGGCCCATTTTAGCACCCTTCTGCACCCCAGACATGTTTTGTTACTCAAACCTTGATCAGTATATATGGGTATGCTGACTCCGAAATGTGCTAGCGTTTCTAAGTGTGGCTGGGGGAACGGTTGGCGATATGTTTGTACGGAACGAGCTGCAAGCTCCGATGATGATCTTCACGGCTTCTCCATTCATCGGGCCACCTGTTGGTCCCATCATCGCTGGCTTCATCAATCAGTACACTACTTGGTCAGTCGATCAGGTAAACTCCTGCGATAAAAGCTAACAGATTAGGCGGTGGACTTTCTATGTGCTCATTATCTGGTCGGCGGTGATGCTTGGCTTGATCACACTGGGCGTGCCTGAAACGTATCATCCGGTTCTTCTCCGTCACAAGGCTGCGAAGCTACGGAAAGAGACTGGCGATATGAGATGGAAAGCACCAATTGAGGTGATGCAGCGCTCGATCCCGCAGACTATATTACGGTCCTGTTATCGGCCGTTTTTGTTGCTTGCATTGGAGCCCATGGTCCTGAATCTTTGCCTGTTCTCGGCGATACTTTTGGGAGTCCTCTACTTATTCTTTGGCGCTTTCGAGATCGTATTCACAAACAATCATGGATTTGAGCTTTGTGAGTGCACTTTTCGGAGCAATTTCCCCCAAATCTATACCACATTTTGAAGTCCCGAGCCATGTCTAGGGAGCAAGATGATGATCATACTCCCCAAACTTGTTTCATGATCTGATTTCTTTGCCCCAAATAAGCCATACTAATCCCGAAATGTGCAGGGCAAGTAGGCCTCAGTTTCACGGGCCTTTTGGTTGGTCAATTGGTCGTGATAGGGACGGACCCTCTCTGGCACACTAATTATCTTAGGCTAGTTCGGAGGAAAGAGGAGGAAGACGGCGAGTCGGGGGTTTCGGAGCCCGAGTACCGCCTTCCCCCAGCTATTGCAGGAGGAATACTTGTGCCAATTGGCTTATTCTGGTGTGCATCGTCTATCGTCGTGTCTCCAATGGCAAATCGCGAGCTGACGTGGGCGTAGGTTTGCCTGGACTACGTATGCCTCTATACATTGGATAGGTGAAGACAAACATGGAGAATTGCCTAATGCTAAGCTAATTTTCTACCAGTGCCAATCATAGGAAGTGCAATATTTGCGGCTGGGTGAGTTCTTGCGGCTCGTCTTTGACCTAAACGAACCATCACTGAACGAGTACCATGAAGCATGCTTCTCACGTTCTCGGGAATTTTCACATTTCTAGTTGATGCATATCCTCTCTATGCCGCCTCGGCCTTGGCGGCAAACAGCTTTGCGCGCTCAAGCTTCGCTGCAGCGTTTCCACTGTTTGGTGATCAAAGTAAGATTATCTAAAGTTGCACGTCTGACGCGGTATCCGCCAGGTATGGCAGTGATAGGCTAACAAATGTTTGATAGTGTACAATAAAATGGGTTACCAAGTACAGGGAGCAATCCTGACCAAAGTTTTACCACTGACTAATTTGACTTTAGTGGGCGACTACTTTGCTGGCGTTTTTTTGTTTAATCATGGCTCCGTTCCCGTAAGTCGATACCATAAGTGTCACATATTCTCCACTTGGCAGTTGGGACATATAATATTGATTAGCCAAACCAGATATTTGTTCTTTAGGTTTGGCAAAAGGATACGTGAGTGCACTTTCCAAAGCTCCCACTCAACCGATGCCCTGATTGAGTGCCAAGACATTTTCCCGGAGCAATACTCATAATGCTTCACCATTCTTGTTTTGTAACCCGAAGTTTCTCTCTCACAAGGAGGCATACTGACTCGAGAAAATTCCAGGGGGTACCTCGCGATTCGCATCGGAGAGATAGCGGTACATGAATGTAAGGTATCTAAGTGTTAGTCAAAAGGATGATGACGATGACTTGTGGGACAGAGTAGCTAAGAATAAGCCGAATGCCTGACTCCGTACCCCCAGGCATACCTGCATGATGTACAGTGTGGAGTATGAGGATAAAAGCTGAAATTGTCAAATCTCGGACCAACAATGAGCCGTGTCACCCACATCCGATCCGATGATTCGTGGCCTCCTTACAGCTGTGCGTGATCGTCATCTTTGAGTCCAAGTAGCAGGGTACTTTATAGGCCAATTTCCAAATTTCCGTCATGTGACATGTGACTAGCTTGCCAATATTCTTTTCCCGACCAACAAGCAACCGAGAAGGTTTCTGTGCATTAGCTGGAGCCAACGACGCATGTGGTTACGATGTCTTGCTTGATTTCTTCGCAGCGCATGATCGCTCTTGAGCCAAGCAATTACAGGCTCGTTGGCAAACCAGAGCCTTGGGATGCAGTCTTTTGGGTGTGGGAAAGGCAACTAGTGTCCCGCATAATGCGCGAGTTCTTACCTACCTTAAGCACCGAGAGCAATAGAGTAAGGTAATAAGATTACAGTAGCAGTTTCCCTGCGGACACCCCTCGGTATTCGGTAAGCGGCAACCAATCCTAGTTGCCGCTTTAGCAGTTTTAGTGACACCTCCATGAACCCCAAGTTCATTCGATTCTGCAGTTCTGCATCAACAGACTGCCAGAACCTCACTCCCATCTGAATGCCTTATGAATACTCCATCACCATAATCCCCCAAGTCTAGTCATTCCAGGAGGAACTCTAACAACCTACAAGTTTTGGAGAGTATTGAACATCTCAGTCGTAGCAATTTTCATCCCATCCACCATATACGAACACGGAGCGTAGAAAGAAGACAAATACGGCGGTGAGATCCGATCCAACACAGCAAGCCGTCCTACAACTTTACACGACAAAGCG
Organism: Pseudevernia furfuracea; assembly: GCA_022315425.1. Lineage (NCBI taxonomy): Eukaryota > Fungi > Ascomycota > Lecanoromycetes > Lecanorales > Parmeliaceae > Pseudevernia > Pseudevernia furfuracea. Next base: position 1,193,824 of record JAIUPT010000033.1, read on the forward strand.
TTGCATCAGAGGGGATTCTGCTTTCCTTCCACCCAATCTCCAAAGACCAGCAAAATCAGGCGTTCCATTTCATCTGCAGGTTCCCGTGGTTCGCGTTGTCTCAACTGGACGAGGAAGAACCCCTCAGTTCTCAATTTGAGGCTGTCTCCAGGCATCCCAAGTAGATCTCGTGGAAAATATCGAACACAGCTTCCCTTCTTCCAATCTGCTCTGCCTCCTGGCATACTAGGCTACGTGGACACTGTTTTCTCTCTCACGTGCGCCTTCAACTATGCACAACACTACGCAAGAATTCAGAGATTGATTGGCAATTTTGGATCTTTGCAGCTTGGAAAAGGGTACTAGACCGCAGAAAGAATTTTCCCGTCGTGCTATTGGTGCAGGTACAGGAGGGCGTTGGGCTATTGCACAGCCAGGCTCCACTTGTACGGGAAATAGCATTAGACCTGCATGAACCAGGCTATCTTGACCTCTGGCATCGCACCGCATTGGCGACTTTTTGTAGCCGCGTGAACTAGCTATATATCATGGCCTTGGACCGAGATGAGGATGCTCCCTCAAGATCGCAGTCGGAGTCATCAGACGATAGTGATAGTCAAGACTCAGACGACATGCCCACACCTACCACCGATTCTAAAGGCAATGTGCCCGCCCGTAAGGCGAACGATGACAAGGTCAAAAAGGCTACCAACAAAGATCCCAACAGGATCAAAAGGAAAAAAGCTCGTCGGGCCTGCGAGAATTGTCAACGTGCTCACCTGACCTGCAGTAAGTCCCTTGTTACCCTTGCCTCCGTGGTCCTCGACTCCAAGGCTGATGCTCGACAGGTGACAAGCGGCCTTGCGAGAGGTGTGGTGATAAGAAGATTTGTAAAGACGGAAAGAGGAAGAAGGCAAAGTACTTGGCAGATGCTCCAGACGAGGACCTAACTCCAGGCCAGGATCAAGTCAAAGACAGCCACTTTGCCAACTTTTCAAACGACTGGCACGGTGGCCCGCCATTCCCAAGGTCAAGTTTCCCCGGTTCGGGAGTAGGTGGCCTCTATGCATCCCAACACCCCAACTACCCATTGTTCGTAACGCACGGACAGCAGAACCAGATGCCATTCACACCTTATACCAGCCAGCCGATGTCAATGGGACAGCAGTTCACTATCGGCCCTCATCAACAAACAATCCTGCCAGATTATAGTCGTGCAATGCAGCCAAACATGCCGATTTTCTCCAACCCAAACCAAGACCCATCTGTTGTTGACTTCTATCCCAATCCGAACGCCGAAGAAAATTCTTTCGCGAATCAATACGGGTATGGAGAGTTCGCATACATGACTCACCTCACTTCTGGTATGGCAGACACTCCTCCAAGCGAGAGCACAGGGACTCTCAATCCTAGTGATGACGCCAACTATGTGCCAGGTGTGAATACCCCAAGCTACGGATCAGCCGCCCAATCATACGGCTACCCTCAAGACCAGGTCATACACAATTCTCGACCGGGCTCACGACAAGAAGCCAATCCTTTCAACCTGAGCGGACAAGACCAGGACTCACTGGATGATTTGGTAAAGCAGGAAGAGCCTACTGGCTACCCGATTGGCGCCTTCAATAACTATTCCAGTCCATCATTCTCCGGGTCCAGTCCACAAGGTATGGCGGCGGGTATCGACGAGAGTCCGTCCGTCAAGAGTATGTACACTAATATTAACCCATCTCGTCAGGCACAGCTCCGAGAAACACTCCGGCCAACGATCTCTACGCAGCAACAGCAGAACAGTTCGGGAGCCTCGCCATCCACCACGACTTCGACTCCAACTGTCTCAACCACAACGATAACCCCTTCTATCAAAGCTTCGATTTCCAATCGCCGCCACCGGAACCCGTCGGCGATCTACAGTGCCGTGACAGAACCTTATTCTTACACCAAGGCTTTCCACGACTTGATGGCATTGATCCGCAAGCGGTTTTCCCCGTCTAAGACGGCTCGGATTGCCAAGGCACTCGCTTCCATCCGTCCTTCTTTCATTTCATCTCTTACGAAGTTGGACGACCATGACCGAGTCTTCATGGAGAAGTGCCTTCAGCGAACACTACTAGAGTATGATGATTTTTTGAGTGCAACCGGCACTCCCACGATAATTTGTCGACGCACTGGAGAAGTGGTAGCGGTGGGCGAAGGTTTCAGTGTACTGACTGGTTGGAGGAAAGCCGTCCTTCTGGGCAGGGAACCCAACCTCAATGTGAACACGAGTGGTGACACTTCTGGTCTTCCTGGTACGGGAACTGCAACTTCTCGCGGGATCAATACTCCTCAAGTGCCAGATATTTCGAGGCCTGATCCCCTCGAAAAGTCTCGACAGAAACCGGTGTCTATAGTGGATTTGTTGGATGACGATAGCGCGTGCGATTTTTTTGACGACTACTCTCATTTAGCTTTTGGAGATTCTAGGGGAAGTGTGACCACACCGTGCAAGCTTTTGAAATACAGGACAGCCAAGGATGCCAATTTTGACAAGGCATTGGACAGTGAAGTTGGATCACGGCTGAAGCGGCAGAGGGATGCTACTCAGTCTGGAAAAGATGGTAATGCCGGCGTGACCCAAATTGGAGATGATGAGGGCAAAGTCGAATGCATGCTGTGCTGGTCAGTGAAACGGGATGTCTTCGATATTCCCATGTTGTTCGTTATGAATGTCCTTCCTTGCATATGATGACTACGACGTTCGCTTTCCTTTAGATTTTGGGGAAACTGCATAGCGTGGAATTTTTGGCGCTGGCTAGCACTTCTGCATGAATCATGACGGCACAGCTGTGTATATTCCACGATTAGACGTCAATAACGCATCCACTTATACGGAAACGTACCCGACGAGATCTTTGTGGACAGCAGATTATTACTCATAGTCCACGCGTCCGTTGCTTTACCTTCTATCTCTATACCCTATTCTCGTACGGTCTCATATATTTTCCAGTGTATCCGTTGCCACACTCAAGCATCCCAACATCCATACATCACTCAGCTCGCCACCTCGTTTTCATGCCCTTCACCCCCAAACTCCAACAAATACCTCTCCTCCTTTAGCTTCAAATAAGCCTCCCTCTCCAGACTTCTCTTTGCAACTTCGATATCCACATTGATATCCTCTATCAAACTCTCCTTACTCACATAATCATACTCTGGCCGTATGAAGCCACAGATCAGCAGATTCATCCGCGCGCCGTAGAAGTCGTGGTGGAAGGTGTGCATGATGTGGACTTCCTTGAATCACCGCAAACAGCATCAGCATCATTCATTCCCCTTTCCATCGGATCCAACAGCTGGGTTCTCTCTTTCTTTTTTTCCCACAGCCAGCCGAGAAGCATGCACGCATTCGCATTTGCATTTGGCATGGGAGAGAACACGTAGCCCCCCCCCAGGGCGTATGTACGTACCACGCTCCGGACCTCATTCTTGTAGTAGGGATTCCACCCAATACTCATCACCATCCCCCACACTCCCCCTCCCCCTCCCCCTTCCCCTTCCCCTTCCCCTTTCCCTCTCCCTCCCTTCTCCTTCCTCAACCCGATATCATCAATGTCCACACCCGCCCACCCGTAATAGACCCCGCTCTCCACGTCTTCGTTGCCCCCCACACTCAGCCCCGCCAGCGGTATGTTCGCCGTCGGGATCCCCAGCTCCGCGCTCCCGCGTCCGAAGCCCTTGACTATGGGTCCTGAGAGGCGGATCGGGAAGGGGGGTTCGGGGCCGGTTGGGGGGCCGGTGACGAGGGGCCGGGGGGCGGAGGGGCGCATCGGGTCCGGTTGAAAGGCGGACGAAAGGGGGGTTCGGGTCTTGGAGAGGGGTGGGGATTGTTTGGTAGAGAGTGGAGGCAGAGTGATTCCGTTTGGGGGCTTGAAACCGGGGTTATCTGGGTCTCATTTGCGGTTGCAACGATTGGGAAGGAAGATGCTCCGAGGCTTCAGACCCCCCCCCACGTCGCGGGGTTTTAGTGTACTTAGGTGCGGGCCGAGGACGTTAGGGGGGGGGGGGGGGGTTTCGTGTGGAGGTGCGTTTTAAAGTCACTTTTTCTCACATTGGAACTGTTAATGCAATGGAACTGAGATATATTTTTTGATATTCCCAATCTCTGGACTTAATGCAGAGATGCCTGAACGGGTGCATAAACGCCTCGATGGGGGATCGGTGCCCGCGGAGAGCGCGGCCAGTAAATGTGCCCCATTGTCGGCCGGGGATGCCTCGTCGAAGAGTAAGAAACGGAAAAGAGAGCATGTGGAGGGTCACACCAACCTCGGAGAACGAGCCATCAAAGATGCCATAACGCTACAACCTTTCCGCCGGAGCCTACCTATCTACAGAACTAATCCAATTGTTGGTCATTTGGAGGGCAACCACGACCAGCGCCAGCAATCGAACGGCTCCGATGGCTTGCAACCCGCCGCTTTGAGGAAAAGCGAGTCAAAACGCCCATCGAAGGATACCGTTCGACCGTCGAATGACGGCCACCGTCTGAAGGAAAAAGCCAAATCCCTGGAACCTTCCCGCAAAGGGCTTCCCATCTGGTCCCACGCTACCGCCATTCGCGAGGCACTTCGGGGGAAAGATGTCATGCTTCTGGTCGGGGAGACTGGTAGCGGGAAGAGTACACAAGTGCCTCAAATGCTTGTGGACGAACCGTGGTGTAAGCCCCAGGCCGCCTCAACGGACGGCTCCCCTCGGACTGTGACAGTCGGCGGGTGTATTGCCATCACGGAGCCGAGACGGGTAGCAGCCATTACATTGGCTAGACGGGTTGCGGAGGAAATGGGCACTCCGCTTGGTTCTGCCAGCCCTGCCAGTCAAGTCGGTTATAGTGTGCGGTTTGACAACTCTACCAGTCCGAGTACGAGAATCAAGTTTCTGACCGAAGGGATGCTTTTGCAAGAGATGCTGAGGGACCCGTGGTTGAAGGCTTATAGCGCTGTGATTGTGGATGAAGTCCATGAGAGGGGCGTCAACGTGGATTTGGTATTGGGGTTTCTTAAGGGTATGATTGCTGGGAAGAACGAAGGGAGGGGTGGCCTGCCGTTGAAGGTACGGTTTTTTCTTCTCTTTCCCGTCAGTATTCGGGACTGCAGTCTGAGTCGCGAGATATTTTTGGGGCTCGGGAAGGGCTTCTTCCCCTGCTGTAGCCCCTTCTAAATGGTTTACGATGTTTGACTTTGTGTTATGGTATGGGCTTCTTCACTCGGTTGTGCTCTCCGAATCTGTCTTTAGATCTAGCCGTATGTCTTAACAAGGGTATGCTGACCCTTAAATCAGGTGGCTGTCATGAGTGCGACTGCTGAAATGGAGAATTTAGGGGCGTTCTTCGAGGAGGGGTATGGGCGAGAGGGGAATGGTACCAATGGGCTTGAACCTCAGGAGGAGATAGAGTCTGAATGGTCTGGCTTTTCGTCCTCTGAAGACGGAGATGTCGTCGCTACGAACAGCAATGTAAACGCGAAAGCTTCTCATCACGAGGTCAAGAAACCGCCATCGAAGGGGTTACCGGGCCGTGTAGCGAATTGCCACATCGAAGGTCGCCAGCACGCTGTCACTATCATCTACACGCCAGAGCCAGTTCAGGACATCGTCGAAGCTGCTCTTCGAATTATTTTCCAGATCCACTACAAAGAACCCATGCCAGGGGACGTGCTTGTATTTCTTACTGGACAAGAGACCATCGAGTCCCTTGAGAGCCTCGTAAAAGAGTACGCGCTTAGTATGGGTCCAGACGTACCAAAACTCCTGGTACTACCGCTCTTCGCCGCCTTGCCACAGGCTGCCCAACAAAGAGTATTTCAGCCTGCTCCTCTCAAGACGCGGAAGATCATCATTTCAACAAATATTGCAGAGACATCAGTCACGGTGTCGGGAGTTCGCTTCGTCATTGATTGCGGTAAGGCAAAGATCAAGCAATTTCGAACAAGAATCGGACTGGACTCATTGCTGGTGAAACCAATTTCGAAAAGCGCGGCTATACAGCGGAAGGGGCGTGCTGGTCGAGAGGCGCCTGGGAAGTGCTATAGGCTGTATACGGAGCCAGATTATCATACCATGCAACAATCCAACATGCCAGAGATCTTAAGATGCGATTTGAGCCAGGCAATTCTGACTATGAAAGCAAGGGGAGTAGACGATATTATCAACTTTCCATTCCTT